>OX392462.1:190242942-190990932 GCA_947623515.1 Neoascia interrupta
ACATATCACGAGCGGAAAGCATAAGAAGATGAGGAAAAAGAGGAGAGGTACCGATCAACACAGGTAATAGAAAATGTGTGCAGCAGTTTAATCACTGTGTCCCCGTTGCTCGTGTAGTGCCTTAAACAATCTAGAGTAGAGTTGAAGGAGATACTCAGAAGACAGAAATGTCTTTGGTGGGTGTCTAATAATGAAAGTTGTTAAGACAGTCAATGGTTGCTGGAGATAGACAACAAAAAAGTGTTGGACAACGGCTGTTTCTCATGCAGGCGGTCTCATTAAACTCGATGAATCCTTAGGTGCACCGACTTGGTGACAGAACATTTTTGTCGCTTGTGTAAATAAATCTAAGGCTACAGAAAACTAACGCAGTTCCGTTTTAGTTTTGTAGGCCAATTCATTCCCCGATTGTTATTTAATGAACATCCAAAACGAAATCCTTTGATTTCATTCAAAAAATCAATTGTGTTCTTTTTTGTTGTTGTGCTAAGCATCGAAAATTATGTTAAATGAAAATTTTAAGCCCCTTAAAGCGTTCATTGTAATAAAGACCTTTCTAACCTTAGTCCCAATTTAGCTCAGTGATAACCAAACCGACAAACACACTCTTAGCTTCACACGTTTCTGTCTTGAGTTTGCGGGCTTTTAGTTATTTGTCGCTCCTTATCGTATCTACACAGAGAATAGGATAGGTCAGAGAAATGATAAGTTTCGATTCAAGAACAAATTTCAAAATATTTTATGTGTTCATGGAACATTATACACGCTGTATATGGCTGTCAAGACTACTTGGTGTGAACACCAAGTGAAACACAAAAATTTGGCAATATATGGTAGACTGCTCTTTGTGTATAAAAGCCGTAGGCGGAGTCTCTGATGATGATGAGGGTCACACTCAACAGTTCAAGAGAAGAATGTTTTTTCCTGATACTACATCGACTATTTCGAGGTATTGTGACAAAATAACGGAAATTTATAATGTATATTAAAATTTATATAGCTGTTGCCATCCGAAATGTTTTAAGGAAATTTATCGACAGGGTCATATGTCTCTTGAATTAAATACCCGGTTATATTCGGCTTCAACACCTTCCATGATTGATGCCTTATTTATACGTTTGAAAACCATTTAGACTATATGGACGTTTAAAGAGGCTTAAAAATTAAAAGACAGGTTAAAGAATATCTTATTTTCTTAGAACAAGCAGGATAGCTCAGTATAATTTAAAAAAAATTTGATTAATGCATAAAGAATAGGATTAAATATTGACATTTATCTGGACTGACAATTTTCAAGTAAAAGAGTTACCAGAATTCTAGGTAAGGTTGTTGTCTATGGTCTGCTTCGGCTCAACCCATTCAAGCTAATAAATCCAAGAGTATAATCGGTACCGAAAAGCAATTCTTAATTTAAATTCAACTTTGAAAATAATAAATTTTGGAACTTGCCTAAAGTTTGGATTTGAATACATTTGGTATAGTTTGATATAGTTAGAACTTTGAAGGATGTCTTTTCTATTGCAATTGGAACTGTTTGTCTTCCAAATCCTGGAAGGACTTTGTCCTCTAAAAGCTTCCATATACATCTAACGGTTGAATTGAATTTGAATGGTAAGAATGACAAAAATTGTTGTGAAACTTAGTTTTAAAAATTTTACGATCAAAAAGTAAAAAAACGAAACGTATACTAAACTAATATTAAACTTTCTTAATAATTTAAAATTAAAAAAACATTCAAAAGTTTTTGAGACATAAAGAATTGAAAATATGTGCCCGTTGCCGTATAAAAAATTATTCAAAATTTAATATTGAAAATTGAAAAAATTACAACAATTTACAATTCTACAAACATTATAATAATGGCCAGACCTATGATCATTTCAGACGCTGCCAGGTGAACATCGTCAGAAACCTTTATATTATAATGATGCTGACATTAAGTGAAAACTCTTCCTACGGTTGAGTCGGTAGCTTGCAGTATAGGTAGCCACATTTGTGTGTTTTGACACTGTTTGTTGCTTTTATTTCTTTTTCAAATACTTGTTCTCTTATGGGAAACCATAAGATCAATGAAATCCAAATTGAAATCCAAATCCATGAAATTAAATCCAAAAAACTTGCACTACAAAATGTTCAGATACGTGCGTAAGCTATCAACTCAAATTAATAAATTTTTACCACGCCCACCTTTGGGGGCGTTTTTAAATAAAAAACCAAATTTTTAATATGAAACTGCGATCAACACGTGTATACCACATCATTTCATTTCATTTCATTTATTGAATATAACAACATACACCTAAGAACAAAAATCTTTAAAACTGGTGCAGTTAAAGACAAGGTTATTCAAATTAGTAGCAATAAGTAATAATAAGTAACAATAATAATAATAATACAAAACTAAACATAAAGAGCAAGTTAAAATTAAATAAAAAATTATTTTGAATTAATATTCGTAAGAAAAGTAAACATTTTTGAACTAAATATTTGCAAGAAAATTAAACAAAGCATTATGAAAGTCCCCCCTATCAGATCTCCTTCGCAGGGAAATTGGCAAAGAATTCCAATGCTTAACAGTGGACCAAAAGAACTGCATCTGTGCGGCTCTTGATAATGAGCGTTGAACAATAAAGCTCTGCGCTCGGGCAGATTGAGTTAATTGCAATTTGATGTAAAGATAGTTTGGTTCTTTTAGCTTGATAACTCTGTGCAGCAAAAGAATCGACCTGTACTTAAAGAAGGTGTCAAGAGTAAAGCCAACTATGTTTCACCTGTAATTAGATGTGCCATGCTTCCTAAGGTTATAAACATCCTTTAGGGAGCATGACACCTAAGGTTATAAACTTCCTAAGGTTATAAACATATCTGATTGCAGAATTAAAGGCAACATTAAGCTTGCGATTGCTGCTGAAATCGCGTTGCGAAAACAGTTCACAACCGTTAGTAATGATAGGCAAAATTAGTGCTTTAACTAACATAAGCCTAGTTTGTATAGGTGTGTAAGATTGCGACAAGTAAAGAGTGCTTAGACAAAAATAGATCCTCGAGCAAATATAGTTTATGTGAAGATCCCACTTTAGGGTGCAGTCAAACACAATACCTAGATTTCTGCATAGCTTAATTCGGTACGACCGATTTTAACTTTGGGTAAAATTGATGTGTCTACTTTTCGGTGGTAAATAGCGATACACTGACATTTACTTGTATTGAGAGAGAGTTCATTAAGCTCAGCCCAATAAGAGATTGCTAGAAGGTCGCAGTTTAAATCGTCGATGGCAGAGTTGATTTGACCTATATGGCCTCCCACGTAAACTTGCACGTCATCTGCAAACATGTGTACTTGACTGTGTTGAAGTACATTTGGCAGGTCATTGATGTACATCATAAACAAAATAGGCCCAAGAGTAGACCCTTGCGGAACACCTCTTGTAAGAGAAATTGGAGCCGATGTTCTGTCTTTGGCGCTGACTACTTGGTCTCTGCCCGATAAATAGGATTTTATCAGTTGAGCTGCAGAATGCGAGAAAGAAAATAGTTCTAACAGCTTCCTTGTAAGATGATCAAGGATGGAAGGAACAAAGAGAGGATGTATAGAATCCGAGCCTATAGACTAAATGCTCAGAATAGCTTTGACGACATCCATTTCATCGCACCTATTAAAGGAGAGAGAATTTTCTGGAAGATTTTGGTTTGACTGTGATGTTGTTTGGGGCGTAGCAGGATTTCTTATTGATGGGATAGGCGATATTTGCACAAATTTTTTATTGAGTTCATCAATATCTACATTCTCAATGGCGCTACTAGGGCTTAGACCTATGCACAAATCTCTCAAATTTTTCCAAAGCTTTTTAGTCGGTAGATTTTAGTTGAGTTTTTGAGAAAAATGCCTACGCTTCTCTCGCTTGATGGCATTTGTTGTAGCATTTCTTAAAAATTTAAATTCTTCGTAGAGAGAAGGAATTTTAAAGCGCTTCCATCTTTTAAAAGCAATATCCCTTGCTTCAATCAGTTTAATTATGTCTTCAGTCAGCCAAGGAATACCTGAGCTCTTAAGGGTCCTAGATTTGTAAGGTACAAACTGATTGAAGAGCAACATAATATTAGTGCTGCAAAAAATTTCCTTGTTCGTCTGGTGATCTTAATTGGTAGACTTCTTCCCAAAAAATGTGATTTATTTCGTATTCAAGACCGACGCGATTTATATGCTTAAAGTCCCAATAAAAATGTTTATTCTGATGGACGTCATACTGAATATCGTACATTAAAAAAAACAAATCGTGTTTAGAAAAGGCTGGAGCACATAATTGGTCGTAGAAGATGGCTTTTCCAACCTGATTAACCATTATTAAATCCAACAATGTCGAAGAATCTTCAATGAAATTTGTCGGTGTACTACAATTAAATGAATGAAGACTAAAGGTGGATAACAAATTTAGCATTGTACGATATTGAGAGGAATCGAGCAAATTACAATTAAAATCCCCGGCTATAACAACATTTTGGTACCTACATGTAAGATCTTCAATAGCAGATTCAAAGAGGTCAAGGTTTATGTATCTGTTAGGTCTGTAAAAGCATCCTACTAAGCACTTTTTTAATCTAAAACATAGCTCAATAAAAACGTATTGGACAGCGCAGCCTGCTGGTGACTTTAGAACTACTTTTGGCTTCGACTTGCATATGGACGTCCTGACATATATGGCTGTACACCCACCTCCTCTGTCATATCTATCCCCTCTGAAAAGGTGATACCCCTGGAGAGAGTCAAAATAGTCATCTGATAAAATATATGACAAAAAAATTATGTTATTGAAAGAAGTTGATGCCACGCCCCTTTTTTAAGAAAGAAGATTCTTAACAAAATTCAAGTTAATAGCATCTGAAATTTAACAACCAAGATTTTTGACGCATTTTAGAGCTTGGTCAATTGGGATGGGGCGAATCCAACGATGTGCCTAGGCGGGTTGTAACCCTCCCACTAGTTATATAAAGGTGCGCCTACAAATTTACCAACTATTTTGTTTATCGAAAGTGTATGGGAACAAGTGTACCTAATATAATCAATTCGACAGTTTTTAGAGAAGAAAAATCGGGGATTTGTTTTAAATTAAAAAGTTCATCAATATCGATTTAGTCTCTATGTGTATTGTTTTATATTGAAGTCCGCATACTATCGTCTCAAATCGATCAATTTAAATTTAAAGTTGATCGATCAACTTAGTTTTAATTAAATTTTCAAAATGATTTCGTATAAAAAAATTACGTAAGCTACCAAGTTTCTAGGTTCTATAGATACCTAGAAAATATTAACTATTACACAAGGTGTTTCCTAACTAAATGTCAATACTTTGGGATTTGATCATGGGTATAATTTAAGAAAAACATCGTTCTTCATTATGGGCCAATATGTAGGATGAAGCTCCAGCACACTACGGTCGCAGTATACGAATTGGCTTGACGAAAATCATTGATCGTTGAAAGAAAGAAATAAATCGATCAGTTCACTGGCCTGCATGATCTATGGATTTTTGCTAGGGGTAGGAATAAAAACCTTTTTTATTCTTATGAAATAGGAGCTTTGAATGATTTGGAAAAGCGTATACTCTCCAAGCCTCATAAGAAGTGCGGCATCAGTTAATGTTGAAAGAGCTATTCAAAACCAGGCCATAGTTTAAATTAAAAAAATATAGTAAAATAATTGTACTTATTAAGCATTTTTTGGAGAAAATTGTTTCCAAAGTCAAAAAAATTGCATGGGTAGAAAAAATAGAACAGGCAAGAAACTGGATGTCAAAGAACAGAGACCAGATAACTAAATTATTTAAACGCAATTAAAAAGGCTGGATTTCGTTCTAAAAACAAATGCCTCAATGAAGTTTTTTAGCATTAGTACAATAGTACAACCACCGTAAGCATTGGTCAGGGTACACCAAAGTTGGTGTTTTCATAGATCCCATAGATCAAAGTTAGAGAAATGCAAATTGTACAACTTTTTGCTAAAATTATACGCAAGAATCATGTTGGTAAAATATGAGGGGGGGGGGGGGGGGGGAGGGCTTAAACCGAAATTTACGTTATGGATGTACACAGCGTAGACAACCGTTGTACGCCCAATACTCATGTATGGATCACTAGTATGGTGGCCAGCAATTAGCAAACGCTACAATGTAGATAAACTCAGCAGGGTGCTAAAGACGGTAGGCATATACTCTTCTGCCTCTTGATCTACACGTTAAAAACATAGCTACACCTAACGCAGTTAGAATCAGGGAAGCTGGTGTCTGGTCTGCGAGACCTTACGGCCATAGCATCATACTAGAGTCACTGCTAATAAAATTGGCAGCGTCTCCAATAAACTACCTCAGCCCTAGAACAAACTTTTTAAAATACTGCGACGCACAATTTCCAACGAGGGAAAGGATGGAAGAAAGGAGAGATATCCAGAGCTGTCGATATAGGTTAGGTAAGGTTAGGTTTCAAGGGTTGTTTGCATTAATGCACTCACTCGGTGGCCAGATTGGCCCATTGTGATTACCCTTGTTTGTAAGCAAGACAAACATGATTGGACATATGTCTTGTTAACTGAACCAGCCTGATCTTTTGATAAATCTTTTTAGGCCTAAGTGATATTCCTGCCAGGTAATCCAGGCTATCAAAGAATCTGACTCCTAAAAAGGTTAGTCGTTGTCGTCGTTCTTGGAGAGCTGGACAGTGGCAGAGAAAGTGTTCTATGAACTCTATTTCTTCTTCATTCCTACAGCTTCTGCAGAAGTCGTTCGCAACATGACATGACACCAATGGTGCAGTTTCCCGTGACTACACCAACGAGTGTTCTTATGAAATTTCCACTGAGAGATAGAAGGGTCGTTGTTCTTCTTTATGTCGAGTACTGGCCATACGCAGTAAGTTATGATACAATCTTTAGACTGTTGCCAACGTTCACCAGCTAACTTGACCGTGTATTGATCTGTAAGACTTTTCGCTGTGTTGAAAGCGAGATAAACCCGTCGGTCAGCCATCGTTATGTCCATATCAGAACCTTTCCTGGTCAACGTGCCCAGGAACCCAGCAGAGAAGAACTGTGTGGAGGCTTATTTCCCATAATACCATGAGGCAGTCCTTGACACACTAAGAGTATACGAGGTTGGAGTCCAGGGCTTTAAGTGCTGGTTGACTATCAACACATATGGTGATTTCCGCTGCTGGAAGATCCATAGATTGAATTGTCTGTGCAGTTCTTTTTACCGCATAAATCTTAGCTTGAAAAACACTGCAGTAGTCATTTAGTCGATATGACTATGGTTGATTTGCCGCTTTAATTGAGGTCTCCATGTTGGTACATGTAGTTGGTTCATGATGCTCTTTTCGCTGCTCTTGTTTTCCCTTTGTATTCGTTGAAGCTATCCCAATCAGCATCATTCTTGGTCAGCTTAGCCTTGTTGAAAAGTTTCCTTGTTTTTGTCCTGAGAAGTCGAAGTTCCACGGTCCACCATGTTGCATGGGTTGTTTTGGGGGGCCGACTTAGGTCAGCATTTTTTGAACGAGGCTAAGAGTGTCTCAGTGATAAGGTGACGGATTCTCCCAACCGCGTCACACCCGAGATGTTGCCTGTTTAATTAGACGCTAATTGTCTTGTGACGAGTTTGGATAATTTGCTCCAGTCGGGCTTAGCAGGGTTTCTAAAAGCTGTCGATGTAACCATCTACACTGACGGGTCCAAAATAGACTGCGATATCGGTGCAGGAGTTTCCTCAGAATCTTTTCTTATATCTAAATCCTACAGTCTTCTAGATAAAAACAGTATATTCCAGGCGAAAGTTCTGGCAGTTCGCAAAGCATGCCGTTGAAAAAACACCCACCCTAATAAAATACAAAGGCAACACGTCGCTATCTTCATCGATGTAGTCAAACAGCCATTAATGCTATTGACTTAGTAATCACTTCCTCCAGCCTTGTTAAAGAATGCCATTATGAACTGGCCTCGCTTGATATCCACCCCATATCTGAGGTCTTCCTAATTAGGGTACCAGGGCATAGCGGTATTGCAGGCAACGAACAAGCTGACGTCTTGGCGAGGCATGGTTCACTTATATATACTGCTTGGCGTAATAAAAGCCAAAATATTCTCGAACTACCTGGTAAGAGCCAACCTTAGATGGTCAAACTAACTAACTGCGCCATATATAGAAAGATTTGGCCAAAATATAACAAAGCAAAAACACATGATCTGCTTAATAGAACGCGCTCCAACACTGGTAGACTAACAGTGATTTGTACGGGACAGTAACCATGCCGCCAAGCTAGGCATTCCACACAACACACATTGTCGAAAAAGAAACACTGTTGCACCTTATGTACTAGCCAGAGCCAGTCAACGGACGTTGGAGAAACCCTTCTTCAACACACTTCCCCTTCTGGGTTTGCTGGGCCCCAATTGGGCGCCTCCCCAGGTGGCGGATAGGGGGATGCCTACCAGATATGGTGGGTACCGGTATTGAACATATCCGGGGCGGACCAAAATCAGCAACAAACAAGAAATCCAGGAGCGTCTGTCTCAAAATGAGCGGCTTTCTGGTCGGCGTCTGTTATCCAGGTTAGGGTCGGCCGAATATTAAACGCCTCTTTCTCTTCCAGTATGCAAATAAAATGGACAACAATTAGGTGCATGCCAGATATTTTGAAGAAATACTCTCCTAGTTATATCATTGCTTTTCTCCGTAAAGGCATAACACTTGCGGGGGTAATCTTTGGTGTTTCTTTGCAGAGTTTTTATGTTCAATACTGGCTTATCATTGCGTGCTAGATTGAGAATTACTTTTCTCTACTTTCTTTCTATCTTTCCTCAAAATCTTTTCTCCACTCGCGATGTGCTACGCATCTTAAGGGTAGTTTGTAACCCCTTGATCGCGAGTCAATTATAAAAAAAAAAAAAAAACACTTGAGGAGGTCTCAGGTAAGAGCATCAGAGAACTAATAACATTCCTTAATTCATTAGGTTGGATCTAGAACTGGACCAAATCAAACATCCAGGTCATGTGAGCTTGTGGTATTAAAATGGCACATCGCTGTCGCTGTTCGTTGGCGTCGAAGCTGCTGGAATGGAAGCTCTGAGATATCTGGGTACGTCTTCGGTGGAGGATCTGGTAATCTCTTACTTAGCGCATGAATAACTCAACAAAAAAGTTATTCGAATACTTGTCAGAAGCTAAA
Organism: Neoascia interrupta; assembly: GCA_947623515.1. Lineage (NCBI taxonomy): Eukaryota > Metazoa > Arthropoda > Insecta > Diptera > Syrphidae > Neoascia > Neoascia interrupta. The sequence continues at coordinate 190,252,153 of OX392462.1, forward strand.
ATTTGAGTTTCTGATAAGTATTCGAATAACTTTTCGTTCATTTGGGAAAAACATTTAAAAAAAAGCAATACATGCAGAAAATATTTGTTTAAAGATGATTTTTTTAAAGAAATTGTCAAATTTATTTAATTTTAATTACTTAAATTGTTTTATCTTCGGCACAAAAGCGACAGGCTGCGCTGTTTATTTTATGTGTATACTTTCTCCTCCATTCATCTTACCAATTCACCAATTTCTCTGAACTCTGATTTCGGTGAGCAAAAATGAAATAGAAAATTTAATAAGCTAGGCACAAAAACTACGAATAAGGGATAATTCTCTCCAGGTAGTTAATACCTACTCGTTATGGTCAATTCAGTACTCAGTATGGGTATAATTATTTTAATTTGGTTGCTTGGCACAAATCTGTTAAGAAATTAACATTAAAGGTTGTCGTTATAGGAACATAAAAACAAATAAACGGTTGTTTATTTATGTAAAGGGATAAAGGCTTTCGGAATAAGGCTTTTCATCGACTTGAGTCATAAAATTGGTACCAGATCATAGATGAGACCTTCAACTTATGAAAAACAGCTTGTCTTAACTCAGCATGTCGGTAACAAACGGCAACCTACTCTAGAAGTATACCATTATACATCAAGGTCAATGATCAATTCAGCAGGGTTAGTTCAATACTTGGTCGTCAACAGTAAATCCGTCCGATTTCAAGGCTTGTCGCTGGTTCGTAACTAAGTTTTCTTTACGTGGCCGGGAAGTCACCCCGACGACGGCACGACTCCCAAACCTGGAGGACCAGATCCTTTTGATGACTCTAAGGACATAGAGCCGGATGACACGCTCTTTATACGCCTGAGCTTTTAATACGTCGTAGTAGCCTATATAAAGTGTTCGCAAAGTAGTTCGGCCTGGCTGAAACTGTGGACGCCACCGTTGACCTCACCTGGGGAACTCCTCTGCTGCCGTCCGGATGCAAGAAGAAGTGCCCTTATACGGGCTGTACAGCGATACCGACCCAGCCAGAAGAGTCAAATTACATCTAAAGCGGATGGACACCAACGCCACGGCCCGCAAAATATTCGAATCCACCCCGCAGGGATAGCGCAGTAGAGGAGCACCGAGACTCAGGTTGCATGCGCAATTAGAAGGGTCCCTCAGTCAACTTCGCTTGCGAAAAGCAGCTGATCGATTGACAGCAAAAGAAGTTTACTGGATGAAGGCGCAATTACTTCGATCATCTTTTCGGCGGTGTCTGTCAAATACACATGAATAGCTCGGTGAAAGTCTCATCAACTAAAACACTCCAGTCCCTTTCATCGAGTACTGATTGCTCTTTTTTTTCGGCCGTCACTTGGACAACTAGCTGGAATGTTATTTTAGTCATTCCTTGTTAAATTAGATTTCCCAACTATTTGTAGAAAGCAATAGCAGGACACTCTTCCAAAAGGTGTATTAAATTTTCTTTTGGTTCTTCGGCGTGTCAAAAGCTTTCAGTGTTGCTGTCACTGATCTGACTAGATAGCCAACAAGCACAGGCGTATGCAACTAGGCCTAAAAGTTCTATTTTTGCGCACTTATGGGTTGCAGAGTTTACTATCTCCTTATAGTCTGGACAGTGCGTGAGTTATGTGTGTCCAGTGACAGCTCCAAAGATGATCTACAACACAAAAGATAATCTGTCTCGAAAGTGAAAGGATTTCGAACCAGCACCCAGTATCGTGGGCAGTAGGTCCCTCTGCTCGAAAAACCATTCCAGCTTCAAAAATAAAAAAAAACCAACAAAACTATTTATTTCCTTGTTTTTATTGTTTTTATTATTTTGTATAACTACAATTTCATTTAGTTTCGATTTGCTCTTGAACATTATGCTGCGCGCATAAATTCGGCAGAGCAATCTCGTTTATCTTTATTTTTATTTCCATTAAAAAATTAATAATTACATAAAAATTTAACAAACTACAAATTATTGTTCACCGATTTTTCATTTTTTATTTTATTTTAATTTGTTTTTTGTTTAAGTGGCAGTATATTCATAAGCTTTTCTTGTTTAGCTAGCATACATACAACAGAATCTCTTTCTTTTAATCAGAATTATAACTATTATTATCTTGTTCTGTTTTAAAATAAATTCATTTAAAAAAAACTGTTTCATTTAGTATGTTGTAAGATTTTGTTTTTTATTTTGCTGTAATCTCACATTCGCGTTAAAAAAATGATTTGGTGTATAGCACTTAAGGAAGAATAAAAAAAATTAAACAAAAGGAAAATAATAATAATTATAATTAAAAATTACAAAAAAATAAACAATTATATATATATTTGGACACAAATATATATATTTATATTTAAGATTATAAACAATTTCTGTGTTTGTGTGTATTTTCTAAGTAGTATATTACAAAACATATCTATTGGTCACATTTCTTAAGTATAGCAAACTAATATTAACGTTTTTTTGTTTTAAACAAACAAACAAAAGAATGGAAGAAACAAAACTATTTTTTAAATTAAGTCAAACTCGAATTTATAACAGAAATACAAAACTATTTCGTTTAAGTTTGGAGTGAAATTTAGTTGGAAAAGGTAAAAATTTGGTTTGTTTGCTTGTTACTTTGGACTTATGTCGAGTTCTTAATACACACTTGGCACCTGGATACCCGTTGTCTCAGGAATCCAGACTTGAGTGTCTGTTGTTCGGGCTTGATGAACTGTTGACTTTCTTCCACAGTGACCAACCAGAAACTGGTCTGGGTCTCGTAGAAATGGCAGTGTCCCTTGGCGCCGTTGCACTCGATGAACGGTGTTGCCCTGAAGTCCTCTAAGCAGGAACCAGGCGATGACAGACCTTGTCCACCACCACCATTTCCTACGGCAGTGTGCTAAAAAGTGGGAAAGAAGTCAGATTTGTATGTCACAGCAAGGAAGGATCAAACATGGGTGGGATAGTGTGAAACTAGTGTCTAACTTACCATTACAAAACTGTAACCAATCCAAAGTCCTGTCCAACCACCTGGGCAGCGTGGGACATCAAGCGCTTGACTGTGCACAGCAATCACATTGGCCGGCACTTCGCACACAACACAGCGTGAAATATACTTTTGCATCTCGAAGTTTTCGACAGGCATCATTGGAATGGCAGCTGAAGTAGACAACCAGAATGTTCGGTCGTTGCGGGATGCATAGTTGCAGACGTTGTTTTGTCCGCAAGTCATGACTGGCAGCGTCGAGAAACGTCGAACGCAGGAACCTGGTGAACCGAGGTCTTGATTGTGTGGGTAGTCGTTACCGTCGACGTAGAGCAGTGAGTATCCGTTCCACAGCTCCGTTTGACCGTACTCGCACCTTGGAATCTCCACAGTTTGACTGTGCCTAACAAGTAGTATACCTGTAAGGTAGTCTGGTGCTTGTGAGCAGGACTCTCCTTGTTCTCCCTTTTGACCCGCAAGACCAGGAAGACCATCGCGTCCCTGTGATCCAGGTAGACCAAGGTCACCTTTTGGTCCCGGTCGTCCAATGGGTCCAGCAAATCCAGGCAACCCGCGATCTCCTTTTTCACCACGCTCACCTTGTTCACCGATCAATCCCCGAAGTCCTTGGAATCCACGATCACCCTTCTCGCCGTCACGTCCTGGTTGTCCTGGTTCACCCTTTGGTCCGGGTGGCGGTACCAATCCTGGCTCGCCCTTTTGTCCACGCTGCCCGGGAATACCGTCGCGTCCGTCACGACCCTTAGGACCAGCTGAACCCTTTTCGCCGATTGGACCGATTGGACCAGGTAGACCTTCAAGACCGACTAAGCCGCGATCACCTTTAGTTCCGGGATAGCCATTGAGACCTGGTGGTCCGGCAATACCTTGGTTACCCTTCTCTCCCTTTTGTCCTTCAAAGCCATTAAGACCGCGATCACCCTTCTCGCCTGGGAATCCACGATCACCCTTCATACCGATTGGACCAGGATATCCATCTTGTCCGTCTTTTCCTGGGAGACCCATAATGCCTTGATCACCCTTGGGTCCGGGAGGACCTTGTCTTCCGGGTAAACCTACGTTTCCGGGCACACCAGCCAAGCCAGGCAGACCTTTTTCACCCTTTGGACCAATTGGGCCGATAAAACCTTCACGTCCATTCTTTCCAGCGCGTCCGGGCAGGCCCTTCTCGCCCTTGATCGCAATGCCTGGTAGTCCAGGTTCTCCAGTGGGTCCAATATCACCCTTTGGTCCAGCCATTCCGTTTAAGCCAGGCATGCCTTGTGGTCCGGGGAATCCGCGTTCGCCCTTGAGTCCATCACGACCAGGAAGACCGATGTTACCCTTTGGTCCTACCAAGCCAGGGAGACCTGCCATTCCAAATTCACCAGGTTCGCCTTTCTCGCCAACAATTGTAAGTGCTTCTGCATCACGTCCAGGGGCACCAGGGTATCCGCGTTCTCCCTTAAGGCCAGGTGGTCCAGCAAGTCCGGGGAAGCCTGTGTCACCCTTTTCTCCACGGCTGCCTTCTAGTCCATTCAGACCAGCTTCTCCTTTAACGCCCTTTGGTCCTTCATATCCCCGTGGTCCAGGCTCACCAGGTGCGCCAGGTAAGCCATCCATGCAAGGTTCAGCCGGGGGAGCTGGCCGTCCGGCCACACCCTTGTCACCCTTAATGCCTCTTGGACCTGGGTAGCCAAGTTCACCCTTTAGTCCGTCCAGGCCTGGTTTTCCATCAAATCCATCACGTCCGGGTTCACCCTTAAGTCCTGCAGGTCCCGGTTGTCCATAGCCGGGCATTCCAGGCAGTCCCTTGTCGCCTGGGTAGCCAGGTGCTCCATTAAGTCCATCAACACCTCGTAGTCCAGGTGGTCCAGGTTCACCCTTTTGTCCCTTCTCGGAAGCATCACCAGGCAAACCAGGAGCTCCTGTTAAACCAGGCAATCCCAAATCACCCTTAAGTCCATCTAATCCAGGTCGGCCATCAGCACCAGGAGCACCAACAGGACCAATATCACCCTTCAAGCCTTGTAAACCGGCAGGTCCGGGTGGACCACGTAGACCAGCAAGCCCATCAACACCGTTCAAACCTCGTTCACCCTTGTCTCCTTTACTGCCAGATAGACCCGGTTTGCCGGGAGTTCCTCGAATACCAGGTGGACCAATAGCTCCAGTGAAACCCTTGGGTCCAACGATGCCAGCTGCACCACGCTCGCCCTTCAAGCCAGGCATACCAACCATACCAGCGGGTCCAGGTTCGCCCTTGGAACCTTCACGACCTGTCACTCCGTCAACACCAGGGGCACCTCGTGGACCAGGAACACCAGGTGGTCCGACTGGGCCAAGATCTCCCTTCTCGCCAACAAGACCAGGTGGCCCAGGTGTTCCTGGATTTCCAGAATCACCCTTTTCACCAGGGTAGCCAGGTGCGCCTTCTGGTCCTGGTGGTCCATAGATTCCTTGTAGACCTCGATCTCCCTTCTCGCCCTGAGGTCCGTCATTACCTTGGGGTCCAGGTGGTCCAGGGAGGGCAATGCCTTGTTCTCCTTTTTGACCTCGTTCACCAGGTCTGCCAGGCAAGCCTCGAGCGCCATCTTTTCCAGGCGCTGCTGGGAATCCAATCGGTCCAGTGTTACCCTTGTCACCACGTGGTCCGGTTAAGCCTCTAGGACCGACAGGTCCAGAAGGACCTTGTGGACCTTGTTCACCCTTAGCTCCTGTTCTGCCAATATCGCCCTTATCACCCATCGGTCCAATCGGACCTGGACTTCCTGGCCATCCTTTTTCACCTTTGTTACCTTTTGGTGGCATCATGCTTCGGTCGATCTCACAAGTACCTGGTTCGCCCTTCAAGCCCGCATATCCAGAGTCACCCTTGTCACCTTTTTCGCCATCATAACCCGGACGTCCCTGCTCACCCTTTATGCTTTCTCCTTTCGGTCCGGGGAAACCATTTCTGCCTGGGGCGCCTGGTGCTCCATCTTGTCCAGGAATTCCTGGGAAACCTTTGTCTCCTCTTGGACCAGTGTCTCCCTTAAGTCCTGGTTGTCCAGGTACGCCAGTCTCACCACGCTCTCCCTTTACCCCAGCAAAGCCTGGTGGACCACGTTCACCTCGTGAACCCTTTTCAGTTTTAGTAAGATTCAGGTCAACAATAACATCACGTCCAGCGGGTCCCTCAGGTCCGATTAAGCCAGGTGAACCATCAAGGCCTCTATCACCAGGTGGTCCAATTGATCCGGGTAGGCCGTCGTCGCCCCGTTCGCCAGGGTAACCACGCTCCCCTGGAGGTCCACGAACTCCCTGTAGACCATTTATTCCATCCTTTCCACGTTCTCCTTTAGCTCCCTTTTGTCCAGGGGCACAATCGGTACACCTTCCGCCAATATCACCCTTTGCGCCCATGTCACCCTTTGGTCCAGGTAGGCCAGAGCGACCTGGATCTCCCTTTTCACCTGGTCTGCCAGCTCGACCGGGAATACCAGGCTTACCTAGTTGTGAGTCTCCGGGAACACCAACATTACCCTTGAATCCACGCTCTCCTTTCATACCCTTATCTCCAGGACGGCTGAAATTTTCAGGCTTGCATTATTACAAATGTTGGTTGGATTAAACAGTATAACTTACCCAGATTGGCCGACATCACCCTTTAATCCTTCTACGCCGATTCCGGGGTTTCCAGCATCACCCTTCATTCCTTCAGGGCCAGGTGGGCCGGTATGTCCTCGAGGGCCCAATGGGCCTGGGTTTCCAGGTCTGCCAAGATCACCTTTGTCTCCCTTCTCGCCGGGTGGACCTTCTAAGCCGGGTCTTCCTGCTAAGCCGGGTCCGCCTTTGGGGCCAGCTGGACCGATTGGTCCTTGAGCACCAGGATATCCATCTAAGCCTTTTGGTCCAGGTCGTCCGTTGAAACCACGTGGACCCTTGGGACCTGGTGGGCCTGGAGTTCCCTTACCACCACCAGGTGGGCCAGCAGGACCAATCAAACCTTGAGGGCCAGATGCGCCTGGGCGACCGGGCTCTCCTTTAAGACCTGGCTTTCCATCCAAACCTCTTAAACCAATTTCTCCGCGATCACCTTTTTGCCCTGCCGGTCCAGGTGGACCGAAGTTTCCTTGCCGACCCTTAAAAAATAATTTAAAAAACATAACCATCAGCCTATATTATTTGTGATTTGCAGCCTTAACTCACTCTATCACCTGAAGGTCCAGGGAGACCTTTCTCACCCTTGGGGCCATCGTTACCAGATTGTCCAGGTATGCCGAAATCACCTTTCTCGCCAGGTGCGCCTGGCTCACCAGTATCACCCTTGTCTCCTTGGGCACCAACCCATGGATGAGATCCATCAACCCACGCCTCATGCTTCGCCGGTTCTCCCTTTTCACCCTTAGTTCCCTTCCGTCCAGGCACAGGTTGAGCAATGCAGGAATCTCCTTTCTCACCCTTAATACCACGTTCACCGCGAGGTCCAGGCTGTCCATATGCACCTGTATCACCCCGATCGCCCTTAGGTCCCTGAGGCCCGTCATTTCCGGGCATTCCAGACCTTCCCATGAAGCCAGGTTCGCCCTTATCGCCCTTAGCAAAATCGCCGATTTCCTTAGCTGGTTCACCTTTCTCTCCCTTCAAACCAGGGTTACCAGGATAGCCTCGTGGACCCACTAGCCCAGACATACCAGGCAAGCCGGGTAGGCCGTCAGTTCCGTTGCAGCCATCAACACCTGGAATACCAGGTGCTCCTGGATTACCCAAATAACCTTGTAGACCAGCTACACCGGGAAGACCGGGTAAACCATTTAAGCCGTGTTCGCCCTTTAATCCTCTTGGACCCAGTGGGCCTGGATCACCCTTTTGTCCCTTGTCTCCAGGTGGACCCTCCATACCGGGATAGCCGGGCATACCTTTAGGACCGGCGACACCCGGTTGACCGGGTAAACCACGATTTCCCTTTTCCGCAAAACATTTTGGTATACAGCTTCCATTTCCTGTGCAGTTTCTTGGTTGTTGACCCGTTCGGGCAACTGTGGCAGTGTCGATTATTGCATAACTGTCATCAATGACAGGTCGTAGTTGATCTTCTGGCTCGTTAGGGCTGAAAATCGCTCCGCTACTACTTCTACTTTCTTTCCAAAATTGCTGAAAAAAAGACAGTATACGCATTATGAAATCCATAAAATTTTTCTAAGGGTAATTACGGCTTCTGCTTCTAGAAGAACTCCAGCTATGACTGCGGCAATAATTAGCCTAAAATTTAAAATAAAAGTAGAGGTATAATAAGCCATAATTAATATGAGCTAAAAAATAGTGTTAATGTTGAATGCAAAATAAAAGATATTCGGAAAAAAACCATCAGTGGAAAATGTTTGAAAAAAAACCGTACGTCTACAGTTCTTGATCTGTTATCGAAGCTAGGCCACAGCTGCTTGTGTACCGTTGTAGGTGTATTTGTCTATACTTGGTAAGTTTTTTTAATACCGTTTTTTCTTCCCCTGATCTTAGCCGCGTTTGTTAGAAGCATAAATGTCATATGGCGGAGTAGAACCTCTATGCACTGGCAGGTGGGATAAAGACCTACTTTTTGGCTATCAAAATTTTGATATAAACAGTGTTGTTAAGAGCAATAGGTAACTCAATCCTTTAGAGCCATTTTTAGAGTTAAGACCAAGCTAAACCAAGACCTGCTAATCTTGGAACAAATCGAATCTAAAGTTGACTTAGAGAGCAGTTTTTCAGTGCAGAGCTAAGTCCGTCAATAAAATTATCTTCGACTCTCGAAATTATTGACTCTCCCAACTGTCACTTCACATAGAAGAAAACTGGCAAAGAATATCGAGTTGTTCTCGAATAACAATTTTTACAGAAACTCCAGAACTCCTTTAAAAGACAAAAAAAATTTCAAAGGAAAATTTTGTTTGTCGTTCCTTACCCTCAAAAGGAAAAGTAACGCGACGCGAAGCAAATTTACTGTGTATGTGTGCTTTGACGCAATTTTTTGTAAAGTTTCGAATAAGGCACGGTAAGGCTCATTAACACATGCACACCACATTGCGATATCGAATGACGCTCTCCAATGTACAAATTTGCGTCGACCAAGTAGTTTTAGGTTTCTAATCAAACTTCCAATGGAAGACAATAGCATGGAGTATAGCTAATGCGGGAACCACAAAGCAGCCTGGGCTCCTCGGCTTGACGTTCACAAGTTCAGCCATACAATTTCAGTGTTTCCTAACACAATGAAGCTCGGTTTCAAAATGTTGTTTTCAAAGAGAAAGAGTGCGCAAAGAGAAAACGTAATGATACGTAATGAGGCTCAGAAGCCCAGCACGAGTTCAGATGTGCTGAACTTTTGTTTCGGGTGAAGCAAATGGGGGTTGATTTCGATCACACCCACGAAGTTACCAAGCCAGTATATTTGTATAAGTGTGTTGGTGATGCACGGATATGAGGAGAATCTCTGAGTGTGTCTACATTTTGGGCCAAATCGCGTATTATTTATTTATTAGTTGGACATAAATGTTCCACATAATTATGTATAGGTACACACTACACAGCACTATAGCTACCAGGGCTTTCGGGTGTGTGTGCGTATTTTTAAATTTATCGTGTGGCATGCTTGGAGAACGTAGTGACTCCATAATAAAAGCTCTCTCTCCATGAGCGAAATGTCATTGCAAAGCCGGTTGAAAGCCCACGTATTGTAACGGGGCGAAGCCGAAGCCGGAGGCTGCTTTGTTGCCCCCGCTTAAAGTCCCCTTGTATAGAAAACAGCAGGGAGAGTTGTCACTTAATTGTAGGCAAAATGTCCTTATCACTAATTTTTAAAAACAAACATGAGCATGAACATCTGGGAGCGTTTGAAATTACCATTATGCCTTGATCGATTGAGTAGAAGGTTAGGTTAGGTAGCTGTCCGCTGTCAGACTGCATGCATGCTCTTTTGGCATATTTGACGTAAGAACGAAAATATTTGCAGCATTTTCTTCCTAGGTAGGTACGTCAAATATACCAAAATTGCGTGCAGTCTAATCTAAGCCTTACAGTTTGAAGCTTCATGTGCAATTGGTTCTCGCTTTTTTAAATATCGTTAAGTTGCTTAGAAATGGAGAGTTAAAAGCTCTTTTTTGGACTCACTTATAATTCAACTCATAATAGTAAAATAAGCGTTTAAGTAAATTTTTTTTTGAAAGAATTTTGGAAAAAAATACGCAAAAATTCTGAATTTTAAATTTTTAAATTCAGAAATTTTAAGGAAAACTTTCGAGGAAGTTTAAATGCTTAAAATAGTTAATGGTTTTCAAGATATGCTTGAAAACACGTTGACTGACTGCATTTATATTGCTAGTAAAATTGCTATAACTTCGAGGCCACTAACATTATATCAACCAAATTTTACACAAGCACAAACCACATGAACTTCAAGCCAACACATGCTTACATTTTCAAAACAAGAAATTGGTACCTATAGCATTTGAAAACAAATATTAAATTTAAAGTAACGAAATCCAAAAGTTCACCAAATATGAGAACAGCAGATTTCAAGATAAAAAAAAACCCGTCAGCATACACGGAGCGGTCCGTTGGCTTTTTTTGAAGGCTAATCGTAGAATTATTGTTTAATTTTGCATACAAAATGTTTTTAGTATATTTGCGATTTTTTTGTTTTCATTTTTTTTATATATTTTGCTTTCTTCATATATATTTCTTCTTTCTTCAGAGGTTTATGTTTGTGTAAAATTTGATTGATAAGATAGAAAGAACTTAAATGTTATAGGCATTTTTTAGCATTACCATTTTAGTAAATCAACTTAAATGATATTAAGCGTATATCAAAAGACACGCAATATTATAGCTTCTCTATATTTTTTTTTCGAACCTCGAAAAATTGTCTGTGTCTGATTTTTTTTTCAAAACGCTACATTTTACCGTTATCGAAATAGTGTGAGGGGACACACGGTTATTTGGCTTTTTTTCTGCATTTTTTTGATTTAAAATCCATAAAACGTCTATTCGGAACCTTTTGTTGAATACCGTTAAATTTTTTATTTTCATTTAGTTTGCGCTAGCAACGGCTACTTTTTTCTAATACTCAGAGCACAGGTTTTTTAGTCATCAGTTATAAAACCGCGTTTTTTGATTTGTTTTTTAAACCGTTTAAGAAGACTTTAATTTAAAAACGTCATTTTCGAAAAATCTTTAAGTTTTAGAATTCCCTTCATGCGTTTTATATACAAACCAGATTTCATTATAACCGGTACCACCGTTAATATGGCAAACTATTTTGAAAAATAGTTTTTGAAATGTTTTTGAAGTTTTCGACCTAAATTTCAGAATCTGCTAAATATTCGAAAATTTATATTTTTTGGTTTTCCCAAAAATTACAATTAATTCTTAATGTGTGTGTTTTTTTTTTCAAATCATCTGGCCGATGTGTAGCGGAGATAGTGGTGGGGACAAAATTTTTTTCACGTTTTTTTTCGAAAATACGCCAAAACTACAGTTTTAAAACCGTTTAACCAAAATTTGATTTTAGCCTTTGCTTAGCCCTTGGCTGGTGTATATGCTAGCCCAATATCGGCTTTTTAAATAAAGTAATGAAAAAGTTATAACTTTAAAAACGTTTGAAAATGGGTATCTATTTTCGATTCCTTATTTCTCAAAAACTTTTTAATATTTTGCAAAAGTTCGATTTTTTATGAATGTCCAATTTGTTAGTGCATGTTTCAATTTTCTTCTCTCTGGCTCAAAAGCTTATTGAGATACCAAAACACTTTTTGTCTTTTTTACAATCAATATTCAAACTGTAATTAAACCGTTATGCGGGTATACGAAAAAATTGCCCTTGTATGCGTTCTCATTTTTTTATAAGTGTACCTAATTTCATCTTTCTACGAATTACCGTTTAAAAGTTACAGGTGCGGACGAACGGACAACGGAGTGATACCATAAGAGGTCCTTTTTCCATTTTTGGACGGACCGCTAAAAATGAAAAAAACCAGTGGTTACAATACGCTTTGGTGAATCGTTGGATTTCCTAAGAATCGTTTAAGCTTAGATCGGAGTCATTCGTTAAAAATCTCCTTTTGGAAGAAGAGGGCGTGGCATCAACTCCTTTTCAATAACATTGTAGTCTTTGTTGAAATAAATTATCCAAAGTTGTGATTTGGATAATGCATTTTTCTTAAGTTTTAATTCAAGTACGCCACCAAAAGAAGGAGTGTTGAAAATTTTTCCAATAAGTTAATAGTAAATGGAAATATGTACACATATAATGCAAGCAAACATGCATATAAATATCGCTTGTCAAGCAAAAATACTGCACACCGAATTTCAGCATTTTACGACAATTTACTTTTTTCATTCTATCAAGTAGTGTGGGCGTGTGTGGGCGAATTTTACAATTTTTTACTCTGGTACTGCTTCGGGCCTGAGAAAGACTAGATATCCAGTTTCGAGTTTCTAGCTCAAAATTTAAGGCCTAAAAACTGCCGACAGACAGACGTACGGACTACCACTCACAATTCGGTTTCAGTCATATTGATCATATTAAGGTCTTGGGGATCCACGGTGATTAATTCTCTTTGCTAGAAACTATGAATCAAACTTAATAGACCTCCTACCCTATGAAGTGGGGTATTAAATTGCTAATAATTTTAGTAGTCAAACTGAACGGTTAAGCTGAACGTTACAAAAGCCGAAGGACCGCTCCATGTATGACTTTATTATTTCATTAATCTAATTTTTATATTAATTTTCAGAGAGGGCTGTTCGGCTGGCATGGCTTAGTAGAATGTGCTATCTCTTATACATACTATATTCTTATCCTACAGTACGGAAATTTCCCGATTTCTACGATTGCTTTTCGTTTATAAAATCCAATTTATTTTTTAGAATCGACCTAAATTAGTTATATAGAGTATTTCTGAACACCCAAGAATATATGGAAAAAAGTTTGTTTGCCAAAACTCTTGCACTAACCTCGCAAAAAACATCAAAAGAAAGTAATTTATCAATATAGCCGCAGCATTATTATGTTCCAAAGGGTGATTTTTTAGCTGGTTTGGTTTTGGCAACACTGGTTTTGACAGCTGACGTGTGTTTAGTACCTTGTGTCACTGTCAAACAGCTTCAGTTTGGTTTGCAATCTAACCATGGATCGTCTTATAAATGAACAACGCTTGCAAATTATTGAATTTTACTATCAAAATTCGTGCTCGGTTCGAAATGTTCATCGCGCGCTGCTTCCACTTTATGGTCGGCATTCGCGACCTTCTGAGCAGTCTATTCGGAAGATTGTGACCAAATTTCGCACAAAATTTACTTTGTTGGACATAAAACCACCAACACGTTTACGTACTGTGCGTAGTGAAGAAAATATTGCGGCCGTATCAGCTAGTGTGACAGAAGACCGCGAAATGTCGATTGGAAGCCAACATCCATGCATTCATTCGTTAGATACCGGCCGATTTGTGTGAAAGAGTATGCCAAAATTGGACTCAGCGGATGGGCTACCTGAGACGCAGCCGCGGTCAACATTTGCATGAAATTATCTTTAAACATTAAATTGCAAGGTTCAAACTATCGATTCAAATAAATATTTCATTAGTTTTTCGAATTTTTTGTGTTTTTTTTAAAAAAAAAATTCTCAACCTCTTAAAAAATCACCCGTTACGAGAATAAAAACATCTTTACTTGCACGTTTGTAAAAAAAATTAGCCTAAAATTTAATTCAACAGTTTTTTAGACGATTCGGAATGTTAAGCGAATCGGGCAATTTATTGCTAACAATTTTTGTTCTGTGCTGTTTTACGTTCTCAAAAGTTTCACGCTGTTGTTTAGGTTTGTTGACAATAGCTGTCAATAGCTGTTAACGAAAGACTCTCTTGTCAAACTATATTTAACAATACATTTTTTAAATAACCATAAATACCTAAATACTATTTTCTTATCAAGACCTGAAACAAACACACCGCGACATTTTAAACGTGGACAAAACAAATTTTAAAAAATCTCATCGATAATACGTTGGTATAAGTACCTACCTGAAAATTTTTATTTGTTACAACTTATAATAGAAAAGTTTTCCTTTTCCTTTAATTAGTTTACACATTACATATAAACAAAAACTATGCAGTTAGAAATTATAAAAAATAGCACACAAATTATATCTTGCGTCCACGAAGTGAAAACAAAGGAATTGTTCAACCGATATGTGTTGGATTTCAAAAATCTAAAAATCTTGCAAAATCATTGTAGATTTTGCAAATAGTTTGCAATCCATCCCGGCATTGAAAAATTTTACAAACACCTTCATTTGGCTCATATTTCCCATCAAACGAAAGTTTTTACTGACAGATAAAGTGACAGTTGTGACAGTTAAATCATTTTTTGATCGAGTCTTGATCTAAAATTGAAAACTCATACCATTTATGGCCTTTTCGGTTAGGAGCTGATATAAGCTATCATTGGGTGGCATCCTATTCCTATTGATATTATACCTATACCTACTGACCAATGCAATTAAATTTCAGTTGACAGTTAATACGTCAATAACAAGATTATAGTACATTATGCACCGCCCCAAAACTCAACAACGAAATTTGTTGAGCCATAAACGTTCAACGTTTAACCATACATTTTTCAGCTTTCCTTATTTCGAATTTCAACTGCATTTGAAAGTTTAGTGCTCTTATTTAACAGAAGCTTTTGTGACTTGTGCTGTCAATATTAACCGCACCTTTAAATTGAGCAATGCAGCGAGGTGCAAAAATTCGACGCCTAGACTGCCTTCCAAATTATCTGATCATAAGCACCGCAGATATGCTAGTATCTAGTATGCTAGTATCTACTGCAATAATGCTAGTATTTTTTATTTCGCTTTTTTCGTCTAGAAGACTCTTGCTGATACTCATTCAGCCAGTCCAGTCCATTACGCATCCATTACACCGAAGTACTCAACTCACAACTCTATTGAATACTTACACACGTTCTTATGGGAAGCGGCCCATATAAAAAGTACGTGACGTACGTCACTTGCCGTGTGGCCGTGTTTTTTTTTTTTTCAACTGGATTGTTAGTTGAGTACTTAGGGCGTGATAGACGTTACATATTCATTGGGATGGGGCCTTTAAGGACATTAAATTTTATGCTGCCTTTTTTGCAACACTAAGCAGTAAAACTTGTGAAAGAGTAAGTGGAAGAGTTCGTCTGTAATGAACTTTAAAATACCCTACCGCCTAACACCAAATCATAAAGTTTGATTTTTTACCCGGCAACACCAAATCATAAGTTTGTTGACCTGAATTCATACATTATTAGTCAATTATTGGTATGGGTCACACCCCCAAAAATGGACAATGACTGGGAATAAAATATTTCAATCTTATTTCAAGGTTTGTTAGGAACAAATTCTACAAACAAAGAAGTCAATAAATAAATACATACATATATCGTTAATATTAATTTGACATATAATTTTTTTTTCCGTTTTAGAACGAGTTTTCAGAGATATTAAAATGTTCAAGGCTTACTTCGTAAAATTAGGCGTTGTCAATTGTCGGTCCAATTTTCGTCTTGTCAAAGACTCTTGCCAAAATTTGCTAGTTCTACAGACCAAAAATCGTATCACTACGAATTCCTTCTAAAACTACACTAACTTGGTCAAAAAGGTCCTAGAGAATAAAATGCAATTGAGGTTTCCTACAATCAAGGCAATGGTGGGCGGGGCCGCTGGCAGATTTTGTTATTGAACTGATTAATGACATCGTTTTTAGTAAAAGCAAGGCTTTGGTTGACCTATAGGTTAATTTTAACCCGCTCCGCGCCGGCCGTCTCGACAATGTTATTACCGCCTTTGAAGGTTTTTACCTACCCAAGACAAAATAATTAAAAACTTGGGCATAATTCCAATTAATTTGTCATTCATGTACACAAGTACCGAGAGTAGGCCTTTCTTAGTATTGCAAATTGCAAATTTGGGTTAATTTTTCAATTTCTTATTAAGAATTAAAAAATAGCTTAGAAGGTTTAGTCAGAAGTAAGACTTGTCTTCATCTCGAGCTGTTTCAGAAGGTTTTTATTATGCAGCTTCTGTATTTTCAGAGGTGTAGGAACCTAGTCGACGCCGACGGATAATCCCTACCTAAAGTTCATATGTACCCAACTATATACGGGTATAAAACAGTTCGGAGATGAAATAATATACATTGTCTAACAACTATTGGCTAAACTTTAAAAGAAATAATTATTTTTTGAACCTTTACTTTTAAATCGCCAAGGATGCGTGGAACTGTTATTTTCTATAAAAAAAAGTCGTAAATTAGCCGACTAAATTCTTAATTCATAGCTTGCAGACAAAAAGGCAAAATAGAGTAGACAGAAAACGACCGCAGCGATTCCATAACAGGTCATTTTTTTAAAATTATTACGCCTTCAGCCCAATGAATCCGTTGCATCCGTCACGTCGAAGTACACAACTGACAACTCAGGGAAATGCACACGTTCTTATGGGAAGCGACGTACGTCACGCACTTCTTCTATGGGCTGCATCCCATAAGAACGTTTGTATTCAACTAAGTTGTGTACTTCAACGTGACGGATGCAACGGATTCATTGGGTTGCAGGCTTTATCAATTGAGTGCAATGTAAAAGGACCAAAAAATTTAAGTTTAAAGGCAGTGACAGGTAATGTCTGTCTAATAAACAGTTTGTCGCTATCATTTTGTTGTGCTAAATAATCGCTACCTATTGCCCCTGTTGCTGCGTCTATTTTGTGAACTTAATTTGTTTTCTATTTGCAAATCGCAAATCGGCGATTGAACCTGACTGTTAACTGAACCCGACTAAACACGTCTAAAGTCCAAAAGATTATTTAAATAAAATTTGGCGATTTGTTGTCCAACAGAGGTTAATGAAGATCAGCATTATTATTTGTGCAATTTCTTTTGGTACACTCAAACTTTAATCAAGATGTATAGGTTGGTTACTCAAAATAAGAACCTCTCGGCCCCCGATATCGAATTCTAACCAGAAAAGCAGGAAATAACTGGCGCTTAAGCAACTAAAAAGTTGCGGGCGCCTTTTGAAAAATATGGTTCGATTCTAAAGAGAGTTAACAGGTGAGCTCGGAATGCTGATCGATACAGGACCTAAAAGTCTAGTTTACTACTTTTTTATATCATATTTCCATGTTGCATTTATGTCATATTGACTAAAACTTCAGATTAACATAACTTTCAATAACTGAAGCAATATCTTTTTATAAAAAAAGAAGATCATCGTTTATTTTAGTTATAGCCACATGAAATTAGGGACAACTTGACGATTTTTGATATTTGTCTATAGATATTTTCTAATCGCCGTCATTAAGAGTTTAGTGGACGGCCTTATAAAAATATAAGGCCAATATTAGTTTTCCGAAAATGTATAGATGCTTCAGATTGCATTTGTATCCTTTATACCAAAGCATTTATTAAGGGAAGTGCAAATTAACCCCAAAGATATGTCGACTTGCTATACAATAGTTTGCAGCTTTAAAAAGTAATTAACAATTTTAAGTATACATATAGTAGGTCACTTGAAATTACTAATTAGAGCTTAAGTGTTTATTTTCAAAAAAAAACTTTGCAAAATCTAAAACTAAACAAAGTTTTAAGGACTTTGTCAAAACTTAAAAAAAAAACTGTATTAAAAACAAATCAAATCCAAAAGTTCTTAAAAAAAAAAATCTAACAATCAGCTGCAGATAACCGCTTTGTGTTACAACAAAATAATTCGCAACAACTTCCATCGCGCCGATAAACAACGGCTTTTGAAATAAGTTCCGGAAGTGAAGCCATTTTTTTCCAAGTTCTGATAAAATCGAAACACAACGACACACACACACATTTTGCCCCAATTCGAAATCAGAGCTTGCGATGGCCTTTACCCCATCTCCGTCGGGTTTACTACTTTTCTATCATTTCCGAATGAAGTCAATTTCAAATAATCAAAATCTATCCAAAAATATTCGAAATAAATGTTCGTAAGCGAAATTGATAGGTTTTAAACACTTTCACTGGTTTTTATCCTTTTTGATGAAGTTATTCTCAACTTACCGCTTCAGTAGGGGTCCCATTATCCCCGATCAATTGTTCTACACGTCCTCTTTGGAAAACACCTTTTTTTTCGTTATTTTGTACAAATAATTTCGAAAGAATAAAATATCACACGGATTCGCTAGAAAAGTCTACATGTATCGAATCCTTGCGGAGCATTGAACAGATTCACTGCTTCTCTTTCGTATTTTGAACTTATTTTTTTAATATTCTAATTGGGTTTCTGAAATTGAAAAATTAATTCACTTAAAAAATGAGATATCTTCTTTTGAATTAAGGATAAAAGCACCACACACGCACATTTAGCACTAAGCGCAAAAATTATAGTTTTAAATGAGAAAAAAAAACTGAAAATTAATAAAAAAAATATTTTACTTTATGACTAAAGAAAACCCCATCCACCCTTAAGCAGAGGGAACGACGGGTTGCTTCTTTTTTGCGATCTAACGCGATGGATCGACTAGAGCGTACTGATCTGGAGCGAATTCAGAACAGAAAAATCCTCCTAGCAGCCAGCCAACTCTAGAAGGCAGCAATCAACTAACTATGCTCAACTCACAAATAGTCCACCAAAGACGACGACAGGCACTAAGTATAGTTGTTTGAAGTATCTGTAGGTCGCACGCCTCTCCACATTCACACGTAGGGAGAGAATGCCACTATAGATTCTGCGACCAGACATTCGGATCGCACAAGCCCAGAGAGCGGGCAGCAATGTGCTTTGAGTATGTGGAGCCCACCAAGCACCACTACTGTAACAGACGACTTCAGTGGGTGTTCCTTCTAGATACAAGATTCTGGAGCAAAGGCAAAGATTTCCACTCCAGCCAGAACGATATTTTATGTGATAATGTTGGAGCAGCTCGACACAGAGGACGAGCACACGCTCGATCTCGCAGAGGATCGCCATAGCCACGATCGGCATTGTACGAGCGAGGGTGGCAGGTAGGGGGCCTCCCAGTGATAGGAACTCGATGTGGTGGACGGGCAACACACAGCGGCAGCATAATCGTAGAGGGTTGTAGCGATCGAGGCGAGATCGTTTGGCTTCTCTTGTGGGATCTCGTTGTGCGACCGACGACGACTACGACGCGCCTATGTATTGGGGCCAATGGGCAAAACTGAAATTCTGTTAGGAGACTCGTGTTTAGTAACACTTCGAACGTTTGTCGATCTCCATGTAGGAGGAGAGAGTACTACTCTGCTGCTGGGATTATTCGTCCATACGTCGTTGGTTAGAGATCTTTAGTTCGAAAGTAGACTAACGAATTCGGCTGACATTTTTTTTTTTAATCTCCGATTCGTATTAAAACACGTCCAAAAGGATAAAAAATTCGAAATATTGTGCGGCATAACGGTGTCATTAAATGCAGTGGGTTAGGACAGACAGTTCCTTGACATAATTTTTTTTTTAATTCAAAATTTTTCCAACGGTACGGATTTAAAAGTTTCGAAGATCGCGGTGATCGTGGTGACTTTTTTCTAGTGAGAAAATGAAAATTCCCAGAGGCCCGGGCGGTCTCTTGGGTAGCCCAAACTTGTCCTACCTGTGGGCAGTGATATTTGCGGTGTATCTGATAGCCCTTCTGCAAAGTGAATCGAGTTTTGTTGACGCCGCTAAGGTAAGTGACAGGTCCTAGTTTATGCCTGCCATTTTTTTTTAACCAACCGGCATTTCTTTATAATTTCTAACTTAATTCTCTTAAGAATCAGGTATATTGTGTAACTTATCTCAGAAATCTTATAATGAAAAGTATACAACCTTTGACAATTGAAAAACAGACACTGATCAGCGATCGACAATGACGTTCGAAAAATTGTGGACAGTGTAGGTATTTGGATAGTGGACAATGAAACTTGATTGGAAAAAATTATCAGTGCTGAAATTCAAGATGATGGTCAAAAAATTAACTCGATTTTTCAATTGAGCATATACATTTCAAAAATTCACCTTTTTGTTTAATATTTAAAATAATCTGCCGAATCTGCCAAAGCGGCTTACAGATATTCCATAAATCTGCAATAAGACCGAATTTTCTGAATTCAAACAGTTCCCAGCTCAACGATGTTATCTCAAATAAAGAAGAGCCAATTGAATGGAGCAAAAATTTTGATAAGCCCAACAATGATCTCAAAAAATCTGTCTCGCGGTTTTAATCAAACTTTTTTTTTGATTTTATTTTTTCTTTGCCTTTGGTTTGCTACTTTATCTCTATTGAAGAAAAAGTTTTGAATAAAACATTTCCAAGAAGACATTGTATAAATCTTTTACTAAAAAATTGAGAATTTGCTAATTTCAAAACTCTTATCATTTTTTAAGGTTAATTTTCTAGGATAACCTTATAGAGATGAGTTTTTTTTCTATTAAATCTGTTTCTATTTCAATTTGAGTTTCTTGATTTTTTGCTAAAAAAAAAAACGTGTTCAAAATTATGTAGAAAAGACTTGAAGACTTGATCATTTTGAAACCAAACTTCCGGCACTACAACATAAAGACTTTAATCTAATTAGTCCATGGATGTTGTATGTAGTCATCATCTTGCAAGTGATAACCTTATTTCGCAACTTGGTCTTCATGGGTGAACGCAATAATTAATTGTTTTAAGTTTTATTTTCTCTGCTTTTTATGTTTTAATCGGTATCAGAGCGGAAGAAGAATGGGGCTTTAATATGTATTTTTTTTCTATTTGGATATCATACCTTCGTAAAAAGCCTATTATGGCAACTCTGAAGATTTGATAATTAACCTTAAAATGTTAAGCTAAAAACTTACTTCCGAAACGCAGAACTTTTAAAAAAAATTATAATTGATAAAGCTTATTAAACGTAACGCTGCTTAGCGACCTTAAGGCAAAATTCTATTTAACAGTATAAAATTAAAAATTGCAACAATTGAAACTTTGACAAATATTATATATAAACTTTTGAACGTATCCAGACATTCAAGATAATATCATGCAGTGACAACTCTCTCTAAGGTTTCCCATAAGAGAACAAGTACATATTTAAGATAATGTCGGAGAATCGTAATGGACAAATATGATGCTGCTGTAGATTCTAGGTCTTTGGTCCACTTATCTCTCTTGGAAACCTAAAGCATTCAGCCCAATGAATCCATTGCTTCCGTCACGTTGAAATACACAACTGACAACTAAGTCAAATAAACGCGTTCTTATGGAAAGGGGCCCATAGTAAAAGTGCGTGACGTACGTCGCTTCCCATAAGAACGTGTGTATTATACTGAGTTGTCAGTTGTGTACTTCGACGTAACGGATGTAAAGGATTCATTGGGTTGAAGGCATAACTGAGTTGTCAGTTAAATACTTCAACGTGACAGACGCAACGGATTCACTGGGATGAACGTTTAAGTCTATTTTTCTACTGTCGTTTGCGACAATTTGGTCACCCGTCTAACGAGGGACGATCTTAATTGATTCTTTCTAACATTTTTTAAACTGTGACTTAGGTGAAGTCTTTTGAGGTTAGAAGTCTATCAGAATCTATTTGCTAGAATACTATTATTGCTATCCTGTTTCACTCTCCATGACATTTACTGCAACGTAATGTCAAAATGTTTCACCTGGCGGTCAAATTTGGAATGTGTTAAAAAGTAGTCATATTGACAGCTAATGCTAAGTTTCCACTTGTCGATTTGTAATTGACAAACGACGTATTTTTAGGTTATATTGAGAGATTGGCGAGTAGAAATAGAGTGTCTTTGAATTGACATATGAATTGCCTTACGCTTTGCCAATTTTGGCTTTAATTGACAAAGAGGAGAACTGTCAAAGTTTGTCAATAAATCGACAAGTGGAAACAAAGCATAAGCGTGGTTCTTATCACATTTGAACAACGTGTTCGAAAATTATTCGTTTGCAAAATTTATTTTCTTTTAATATGGCTTAAAAGAAAGGACTATCTATTTCAATAAAAATTCGTTAGACTAAATTGCATAACTAATAGCTTACAGATACAAAATCAAATGTTAGTTTAATAGTTTGTCAACTTTTGACATCTGTTTTGGCAGTTATAAGTCTTCACACATTCTGACTTTTCCAATCGCCAATAATCTATAAAAGGGTGTGTTGACTTTGAGGCTTGTCTATAACAACAGACCGGCAGTTAGGAAATATAGCGTAGGTAGAATTTGGTAGCCGTAGATTAGGTTGCTGGATGCGCCTGTGTCAATATTCACGATTCACTTAGACTCCTCACCTTCTTAACACCTAAAAAGGATTCAGTAATTTATGGCTATAGTTTATGGCAAATAGTGACGTTTTGCCCAGGGTACTACATCTAGGGCTGGGCATTCGCACAGCAGGTGATCCACAGCGCAATGCCCCGTATGAGGATTTCCGAGAGTACTCGGATTCGGTTATCCCTTCGGGATAGTCCAATCATAAATAGTGATTTGTTTTGGTTTACCGCTGGCCATAACTCCATTATGCGTCTACATCTGCACGTTTCGAGTTCTGTCCAACGTAGGTTAATTCTACTGAAGAATTGAGTTTCTTACTCACGTGCTTACGAGTTTAGCGGAATTATTATAGATTTGAGGACTTTCAGCTCCGTCTGAAAATAATATCAGGCGGAGAAACTGAGCCGTATCTCAGGCACATTTAAAATTTGCTAGCGTCTAGCTGTCATTTTAAATACATTTGACAAAAAGCTTAAAAAAACAATTCAAACTTTTTTATTTGCTTTGTTTATTGCTCTCTTCGTTTCTTTATTAATGCCCTGCTATACTTCACTCTTAGAGGGAGGGTACTAGATTGTGGTATCCTGCTACTAATGAGTCATGGGAAAGAGGTCAATAGTCCGACTATATCTAGTACTAGTATACTAGACTCACAGGAACACTTATAGAATTGGGCTAAGATTCGACTGTCATAAAATATTTTAAATTAATTCACATACATATATGAATCAGAAACTGTGTATTATTAGTGCGTGATGCAAGAGCCAGTAGTTAAATTTTTTCTGCTAATGACTTCACGCAATGACAACCGTCAAATGTCAATGAGAATGTTAGCTTGCAGTAATAATGGCCTTTTCGGTTGGTCGTCCGGGAGCGTCTTCCGTCGTCTGGACTCTTCTGAAACTGTTTTCTTCGACTCGTTAGACAGTTCCTCTTCTGAATAGAAGAGAGACTTGTTTCTTGTTTCGAATCCAGAATCAAAACCAGAAGCACTCACACAATCATACAACTCATGTGTCAAGTTGGATAAATGCCATTTGTACCCTTTGGAATAACCCTTTGGAACGAGCCTTTGAATGACCCTTTGGAATAACTTATGTAACTGGGATTGTGCTTCACAAATACAACGCCAGACAAACTTCAAAATCAATAAAAACGTGTTTGGCTGTTCAGACGTACAGCCCCAATCCGGGAAAAGATCGCCCTGATGCCTGTTCCGGGATCGCCAAGCGAAAATCCCATAAAATAGAGGCAGACGATATTTTAAACTTTTTTGACATAACTCTCTATAACAAATGCAAATTTGTGTTTATTTAGTTAACCAGTCTGTTTGTCTTTTTTTCCTAGGAAGCTTCATAGAATGAAGTAAAAAGGCGCTTCAAATCTTTCATAAATTAGAAAATAAAGAATCTATTAACCCTACATCTTCTTTTAGATCTTTAAAAGATTTAGATTTTTAATAATGAACAAGATACAAATAATTCGAAAACGTTTCAGAAACGTTTTGAATGTCCAAACAAAAATATTTCTAAAGTCTATACAGTAAAAATTGACATTTACAAATACTTATGTCATGAATGTTATGTTCCGAAATGTGTTTGCAGCAAACAAGAAGAAATCTTTCGCGTAACGTTTTTTAAAAATTGTTTTTAAAAAATATCCTTCTGTTGGACACATTTTTATTTTTGTGTGTAACATAACTGATTAATTTTTAAATTGACGATTGGAGACTTACCCCTGGCGGACAATTTTGGCTAACTGCAAATTATGTACATATATAGGAAAGGTAATTTCAAAATCAAGTTGATAACTCATATGAAAAAACGTGAACTCGTTCATCGAAGGCAGGTTAAACGTTTGTACGCTTGCCAACTTCGACATTTGTGTAGACAGCTAAAGGTCTTCACACATTCCAAATTTGACCACTAGGTATCGCATTCTGACTTTTCCAATCGTCAAACGGCTAAAACTTTTTTGATAGGAAAAGAGGCTTCCGAACTTTGATAGTTGATACTTGTGGCCATATTGTTGATGCTCAATCTGTCAAAACAAACATTTGTACAAAGAATAACATTGCTGAATTGCAAAAAATGCTTAAAATTAGAATTGTGTAAGAATCATAATTCAGAGACGGGACCCATTTCCGGATGAAAGGGTTCGTCAACATGTTAAACTGCTGAATTTTTGGACAGCACGTCGGTTTGGAGACCAACGACATGTGGTTCCAGCAGACAGCAGGATGACGCTATGTGTCACAAGGCTTACTCCACATTGAAAATCTTATACAAGCGATTTGAGAGGACGGTTATTCCATGTGAACTTTTTCTTGTAAGGTTTCTGAAGTCGCAGGTCTATGCGAACAAGTCAAAAAACTGCTGTGTTTCTAAGACAACACAAACCATACCATATTGTGCCCCATACTATGCAAAGGGTGTTCTTATCACAAATAACCATAGTATTTAAAGTCGGAGCATGAGATTTATCGCAACAGCTTATTTTCACATAGGAAATGTAAACGGGGTCGAGTCGCCCCTTACTATTGTGATAATTTGTAAAATAGTACATTAGGTACGATTATGTACAATAGTAGGTTAGGTATGTAACTTACACGAGTACCTATACATAAAAAGCAGCACGTGGTAGGTACTAAACTTGTAGCCTCGAGCTAAATTTTAAGTTCCTTAAGCTAATTCAAGAAAATCCACGATAACGCGTATCATTTTTCGCCACCAATGATGGCGTCAATTCTAAAAATATTCATCGAGCTTAATTTAATGGTACAAGCATCTTCATGTTATCAATAAAAGTTCCTTGAAAGCCGCAGTATCAGAGGAATCATGTTGTAATTAATAAACACAACTATATGACATTTTTGTACATAACCCAGAGACTGTCTATAATAGGGTTGCTCTATTGGAGTAATTCTGACCAATGACAACATAATTTCCATTCAAAAAACACAAAATAACAAACTAAGATTCTTATTAATCTTACACTTGTCCCGTCGAAGTGTCAAAAGGTGACATTGACAGTGATAGCCTAAAAACCGGCTAGTCCCATTAGATGTGATAGTAAGCTTAGATCATGAAGTAGAGAGTTCGACCAAGACACATACGTGTAGCATGTATAGGTACTAATTCTAGAGCTTATCTTAAGCTTTGGTATTCATCGAAAACAAAATGACATCAGACACAAACCGCATACTACTACTAAAGAAAAAGACAAAGCAAGGAAAATTGTTTATAATATGACATAAAAACCGAAGGAAAAGAAAATTATCACACTTAGAGGAAGTACAACCGATGACGTGCATATGTATGCAAGTTAGACAAATGAAAGCATATGCTGTCAAGTTTCTATATTTCCTTGCCAAGTGTGTGTTTTCTTAAAAGGGGTCAACAGAAATGATAAAAAAGGGTACACCAATAGATGCCGCAATTTTCGCAAAAACATTGGTTACAGTCACATAAAATTCAATGTACAAGCTCAAAAGTGGTATAGACTTCTCTCACTTATAACCTGTGTTGGGCGCCATTTTTATGTCAAAAAATGCCATTTTAGGTCAAAGCAAAAAAGGGAACCTTACCATCTTATTCAAAACTTGATTTCATAAAAAACACAAAATGTGTTATTGTTTAATTCTATTGGCATTTTCTTTGGCGGACGCCTGCTATTTTCGCTTTTCGTCAACCCTCAGGACAATTGTCTAACCAAGCAATTAACATCAGTTCATTGACCAAAAAATTTTGTTGACTGAAAAAAAAATATAAAGGACGCAACACAAAAGCCCATGGTTTTTTCCTCTCAAAAACGTTGCCCTATCAATGTCGACACTAAAAAAAATTGTCCCATTGCTGCACTGCCATTCTACTTAGAAGAAGGAAGAAGCAATAAACAAAATACCATCATAAAAAACTTAAAAGACAATAAAACACTTAAGCAAATAAACTATTGAAACATTGACAGTCTATACGAGGTCTACCCTTCTTGCCACTCACATGTTTGTCGCCCTTTGGGGAAGTACCTATACCAATCTTATATCGACAATCTTAAGAGGACAAAGATGATGATGCACTGCACAGCGCACACGGTCCATAATCTAACACCAACGGAAACCGATACATAAATTTATTGCAGAGGGCCCGCAGCAGTGCTATACTTTATACTCTTCCGTCTGACGTATCTAGAGGAAGATGCCAAAGAATCTTGCTCAAATGAAAGCAAATAAATAAGCGAAAAAGCAACTTTCTAGCTAGAATAATGGGTAATCGTTGTGGTTATGGTGATGTTGAAGATGGGGTATATTTCGCGTTTCCCTGCAGCTAAAGAAATGTACCAAGATGAGGTCAAGCTACTATAAGCGATTCTCGTCTGTAGGAGCCCAAGTCTGAGGAAGAAATGCACCCAAGCGGCGAATATAAGATTCTAGGCTTAAAGATTTTGCCGACGCATATCTTGAAGTTCGTTAAGCATCTAGAGCGCAGTAAATGTGATGATTGTCTAAAAAATATGTGTTATAGGCAATCGGCCAGGGACACATTGACGAGGCGATCGCGGTGATAATGGCGTGAGCACATGGCGATGCACATGATTTACATGATTTACATGATTCACATAAAGTGTAGTGTAGCCTTAGGTGGTGAGGCAGCGATTGATCGAAACTAGTAGATCGATAGAAATTTTTTAAACATAAGCTGTTGCAAAAGCTCGCCTTTAATATAGAGCAAAACCAAAAAATTTCTTGGCTAGCCCAATTTTCTAAACCTCGATCGGGATCGGGATCCTTTCCTTATCAATACATTAAGTGCTTTATACTAACCTTTCTAATTACTGATCAATATTAGGTTAATCGTTTTTAAACTATGACGTTTAACGGCGCAGTCGCTAGGTTCATTAACATGATTTGAAAACT
Organism: Neoascia interrupta; assembly: GCA_947623515.1. NCBI lineage: Eukaryota > Metazoa > Arthropoda > Insecta > Diptera > Syrphidae > Neoascia > Neoascia interrupta. The sequence goes on from OX392462.1 coordinate 190,279,318, forward strand.
CAAACTAAGTCCTTTAAATTTCGAGATTTTACTACAGGCTGAGTTATTGACAATGAAAGGTCTAGAGAGCTCATCTCACAGGAAATACTCAATGTCAATGCGGGCCTAATAACATGTTTCCACCGGGCACTAATCCGCGATTAATATAAATCTTCATTAAATTCTCTACAAATTACGCGATTAGACATACAAATTTTAATCCTTTCGGCAAGCGATTGACACTAAATTCCCTCATAAATCTCATTCACCCTTTTCACAAACCACTTTTAAACCTTTTCGAACACCTTTTTAACAGTTTGATAATCTTAAAAGGACACTGAACTGTACTGAAACTGTACACTGAAACACGTACGAAGGATCTGTCACAATTACGATTTCTAATGAGATTTTTACAACGGAAATCTATTTTCGCTTCTGGAGAATGACATCGCCACTCTCTTTTGAGAGCCGATATGAGGAGAAAAAAGTGCTCATGTCAAATCAATTCTTTATTTGCTTGGTGAAACCACTTTTAGATTTATTATTAATCGTCTCTTGCTCATCCTCGTATTATTTCCGGTGGAAACTTAATATAAAGATAACACAAGTATTATGTGAAATCAGCGACAAATACAAGAAAACGAGGAAATTGGTAATAGGTTTAATATATAGATTCAAGACTAGGTATGTTTTACACATATAAAAATGCAGAATTTTTTTCTGAACTAAAGCGAATATGTAAGAAAAAACGAGAATAACGAAATAACGAAAAGAATGATGTCGGGTTAATAAAAACTATAAAAAGGACGATACGAAAGTTTATCTATCTTCAACTGTCACACTAAATGGCGCAGTAGCTAGGTTCAAAACAAGATGTCAACTACTTAAATAAATATGCAGACATCATATCGGATATAACAACGAGCTACGAGCATATATAAAATTTTAAAAGGAAAAACAATTTTGTTGTTTGTCATCTTAGACAATAGAAAGAATCGGAGATTCTTTGGACAAGATTGAGTGTCCCTCAAAAAGTTCCTGTATCTAAGCTTTGTTTGTTTTGTTTTTTCTTCTCTGAAAAGGCAAACCTAAAAGAATGAAATAGCGCCCTATATTTTCAGTACATAAAAACTAGGGATACGTTTCCTTTGGACTTTAAGTATTGGGAATTAAATTTGCCGGTAGTTGCAATGATCCAAAAAATATCTCCTGACCATCATGCTGTGCTAAAATCGTACATAGTCAGAACTTCAAGAGAACATTTTTTATTGATTTTTTACTGATTTAATTTATAAAATTATGCATTTGGGTTGTTCGTCTGCTTAGGAGAAAAATTTAAAACAAACAAAACTAAATTCATCACTTTGAGCGACGTTTTTGTATTTGACAAAAGAGAAAACCAGTGCCGCAGCTGATAGTTCGCAGGGCCCACGGCGCTGGGATTCGCGAATATAAAGGGCCCGCTCTCCATATAGATTATGGTGACATAAGACATAAATATATATATAAATGAGGGCAGATTTTCAAAAACAAATATATGGACTTTACCACCTCTTGCACTCACTCGATGAGTTGCAAAAATGAGTACTAACAATAAGGTATATATGTAGGAAACGTTAGCATGGCAGGGTTTATGTATAAGCGTGATCCTTGCTAGAATCGTCGCCACTTCTCTTTCTTTTGCTTTAAAACTTTTGTTTTACAAGAAGAAACTAATAATCCTTGTACAATGTGGTACAGCGGCAATGGAACGTTTTTCTCGTCCAAAAAGTTCCTCAATAGTTAAAAATAGTTAAAAACTACAATTTAACGTTTGCTCTCCTCTCTACCCTTGGATTCTTTCTACCCGGGTTATATTAGCTCAATATTAGACTCACCAAATCACCAAATCAAAAGATAGAGATCAACCAAGAAAGATTGAAAGTTAATCACAAAGTGTTTCCACAGGAAAAACGAAGATTAACTTGACGTATATGCTTTAAATATTGATGTTGATGGATCCGAATATGTGACTCCGCCAACATTTTTGATGTTATCTTCAGATGTTATGTTATCTTCAGATATTTCAAATCGTAAAGATGAAGATAATGTATAGTTTTACTGCACGATTCAAATGATAATTAGCGACCACCCACGCAATGAAAATTTTTTACCAAAACTGATTTTCAGAATCAGAAACAATTACGTTTACTTTTGATTGCTACCGAATTTTTGATTCTACGAAACAAAATAACAACAATTACAATAAAACTTAAGGTTAGGAAACGCGTCGAAACCTTTTTGCAACAAGGAAAAACATATAGTGGAAGGTGGAACTTAAAACATGTGTTTTTATGAATAAAAAAAATTCGTTTGGCTCACAAAAACATCCTATACATTAAAAAAAGTTTTTACAAAATATTGGTCGCAGTTTTCTTACGAAAGTTCTAGAATAGAGTAGAAACATTTCTACTACTAAAATAAGTAAACTTCAAAAGAATCAGTCACACATCTGTCTGTATCCATCAATGAAACTGTAACTGTCAACTAGGTCTCATTGTCTTTTTTTTATCAGACATGCAATTTATAGTCCATATGAACTTGCATCGGATTTCCTCACCTACTTAACGGTAAATAAGTCTCACGGCCACAAAGATCAAGATCATGATTTCACTATCAACTTAGCCGCCACCGTCCCAGTGACAATATGACACCTTCATGCGCACCGTCTGAACCCGCACATAATACCACAACACAAACTGTGAAAACTGTGTGGAAAGTTAACGACATTAACTTCTTGTCGCATTGTGATTTATGGGGTCTGGATACTGGATTTGCTTTTGTGGTTTTCTTTCGTATTTACTTTGTTGCGATTTTCGTTAGTACGAAAATCCTATATAATATAAAAAAAAAAATAGGACTCACCTTCCAAAGCAGTTCAGCCAGCCGTGTACTTGGCATATGGCTTACATCGCTCATGTCAAATCAGCGATCATCCCCATAAACAAGTGCATGTGTTGTGTGCATAATCTGACGTAATGCAGCTTCCATGGAAATCCATTCAAAGAGCGTTTTTGACAGTCGCGCGTGGTGGTGTTTTGTTTTCTTTAGATCACGCAACACTGGTTCGTTCGAAAACCGTAAAACGAAACAAATCAGGAATAACAAATTAGGAGTTTTGTGAGAATTCCTTAAGAAAATTCTAAAAAAAGACAAAATTCCTTTAACAATCTGCGCATCTCGTCATCATTGATGTTTTCTTGCAAGAGATCTGAGCTGGCAGGAACTCAATGTTATTTTTTCGACATGTTATACCTACACACACCCAAACCCAGACTTCTAAAAGAACCAAGAATTGATATCAACCTCGCGCAAAGGACCAGACCATCCCAGCATCCCAAGATGGTTGCCGAAATTTTTCTTTCCCCTTGAGATGAATAAATGCATGACCTCATAAGTATGGTAGCGACAGTTCTCCGGAGATAGATAGGTATTAGGTATAGTGTAGCCACTTGTTGCTTTGTTTTATTGTTTTGGTAGATCTAAAAATATACGCGACATTCATCGAGCATTGGTGATGAATTTAGAGCAATGACAGCAGCAGATAGAATAGATATGTGTCCCTTATTGGTGCATTAGATCAGAGGAAGTGACTAGTACAATGAAATTATGTGGTGTTTATTACAAATTGCCGGATCAGATGTGCAAGAATAAACTGTTAATGGAATATAAAGGAATCCTAGATTGAACATCTGTCAACGTTTAACATTATCATCATTGATGACATTCATTAAAATAGTGTGAATTTTTTTTTAATTTTAGTAATGGCCTTTTTGGTTGGTCACCCGAAAGCGTTCGGCAGCATTCTGGACTCTCCTGAAATTAAACTGTTATCTTAGCACACTTTAACAGTTCCTCTTCTAAAAAGAAGAAAAAATTCGATTCCGAGAAGCACGCACACAATCATACAACGCACACCGAAAAATAAAAGCCATCTTTCTTTGACAGATAAAATTGCTGGCAGTTTTTCTTATTTTGACAGCGTCAATGTGTAACAGCTTCTTATAACAAATGCCAGCCTAGACTTATAGCAACAGTTCAAACTTTAACAACCGTCGATGAACTCTCTTTAAACTATCGTTTAGGCCTAACTAGAACTGAAAAACACAATAATTGCGATTGTCGGTTTGAACGTCAGCTTAAACTTTGGCTGGCGTTAAACGGAGTCTAATCTACCTCTACTACTAAACCGAGCATACCCACTAGCTTATAAACAAGAAGATTTTGTTTTTACAGGCTTCTTGAAATCGTATGATTTCTTATCAATCAATGAAATCGAAACAGGGGATTTCCCCACTTTTGACGCTTCTCGAAAAGCTACAGAAAAATGCAAGCTTGACCGCTATTGCAAAATTAGTGTCTATCTTGCATTTTTCTTTCGCAACTTGTTGTCGTGTATTTTTGCAAACATGTGAACGCTGGTATATGTCCTCAATCTGTCTAATTTATTCTATTTACCCTTACTTGGTATGCCGTAAAAAATATTCTATAAGGGAGACGTAAGTTGAGTGGTTTGAAGCAAGCCTATACCTGATACACCTGTATATCATATGAAATGCGATCAAGAGTTCGAAACTGACCAAGGAAAAATTTAAAAAAAGCGAAACCCCAGTCTTCTTGTCGTTTCAAATCGGCAACATCTCATACCTTTTTAATGGAAAACAATCAAAACCTTTAGCTCAGCGAAATTCCTCAGAATACAGAGGCGCATTGCAGACAAAAAAAAAACTTAAAACAAAAAAAGTGGAACGTTTTTTTCATGCCCTCCTCCAGCACGCATTAGGAAGAGTCAGGAGATGGATCGGTTTTGAATCAAAATTCATAAGCGAAGCATGCCTGCAGCCCCGACCGAACTGCACTCACCAGACGAGTGGTGGATGATCTAATTTTGTATATTCCAATTATGTGACATTGTACGTTGAATGTTCCACTTAAGAAAGTGGGAGTAAATAGCTGTGGCTCGGCGTGCTCGGGGTTGGCTCGCCTCGCACGCTTTTTAATTGTCAGAATAAATTTATGCTTAATTGAGTGGACGAAATGTGACACTAGGATTTTGATGGTTATGAGTTCTTTGCATGGCATTTGTCACAGATTAGATTGTAGATGTCAGAAAAGATTTTAGTGTAGTAGTAGTATGACAGCATGCATTTATGGCCAAATGTTAATAATGGGGAAAAAAAGCTAAATTTGTGGTTCATTTCTCAAGTTCCAGATTCAAAACAAGTTTTCAGTTGCATTTTGTTTGAATCACAAAGTTACGGAAAACTGAACGTTTTCTCGTATCCCGGCTGCCATATTAGGGTGCTTTCATACTGTCACTTTTGTTGCCACTTCTTGGAGAAATCTGGAGGAGAATATGACATTCGAGGGTAAGAAATGACAATTAAAAAATTCGATGACTTTGAAAGCCGAAGATTTCTGTAGATTTGCGAGCTAAGCCTTGCACTAAAAATCGTGTAAATTTGTCACGAAGACAAACAACAGTAGCGCATGTAGCTATACTAATCTACTCAATGACTTGCATTTGCGGCGGCCTTTACGGCCTAACCATAAAATGCGTAAGTGGGATGATACCTAATGTCAAAATAATAACAAAAATCTCACTCAAGTTTTGCCAAATGTTGGTGGTGTCCATAAATTAACGATTCGGAAGTCGTGTGACAATTATGTGTTTCTCAGCATCTGTCAAAATTCCGCCGTGTACTTCAGAATTGTTTGGGTGGGACTAGCTTTAGTAACCTTAACCCATTAGTAACCCATTACTCGCAATTCGTACGCCATGAAAATAATATGATAGCCCGATTCCCTTAGGAGTTCAATAGCAAAAGTTGAGGGTTTGAGTTAAGTTGAGTTGAAATTTCGACCTAGGTTTTTCGGCACAAGCAGAGGAGGGTTGAGTTGAGTTAAGTAGGTGAATAGTTGATATAACAGTAATCAAAAACTTAAACTTAAATAAGTTAGTTCCTACTTTTGCATTATTCAAGTTGAATGTTTGCAAAACCAACTCAAATAGCAAGTACCAAAAAATGGCAAATTATGCATGTTTAAAGCTAAATGCCCTGAGTGTAATTTAAACCAAGGTATATCAGGTTGATATTATTTGGACTAAGCCCGCAGAGCGAATGCTATCGAATCTACTCGACTCAACTCCAACTCGATCCGTGTAAACATGTGTTCGAACCTAGCTTGAAGCAGTGTTTCTATGAAAAATGACATCAGAGAACAACTTCAGCTTTTTTTTTTGTGTTTTTCTATGTAAAGTGAGATTTGTGAGGCGTGAGAGTCGGAGATTTTGACTACTTTGCTAAGGCCGCGTGATTGCCAATGTTGCAGCAACTAATCCAATGAAAAGTTTCCTGCCTGATCACTTATCGATTTCGCATCGAAACTTTTCCATTGACACATCATAAAGATGATATTGACGAATGGAAAAGTCCAAATGCGATGTCTGGTGGACAGTAGAGGAATATGTAGAGACCTGCAACAACGTCAAACTGAAAATTTTGACTGTTTGTTGACTGACAAAAGCTTTCCCCGCCTTAGTTTTATTGGCCAGTTTTTGTTTACTTTTCCACCCAGTTGACAAGTAAATCAAAGCCGGATGATAAATTCGGGAAGTTTTTGAAAGCTGACGTTGTTGTTTCCCAGGGGGGTTGCCTTCAATCTCCGGTTCATTCGATAAGTGCTCGATTCTGTAATCGATGACTGGACTGTGGTGCACTATTGCACGGCGAAGTGCCCCGAGGATTTTCTCGTGACAGAAAGTTCGATCCTGCAAGAATTTGACGTTTCTGCTTTCTGTCAGTGTGTACTTTTTCGTTCGACGAAAAAATTAATTTTCCACGTTTGCAATTCGATTGGATTTTGAATTGTTCCTTGTCTTGACACGCGGATTTCTTTGTGATCGCAATAACCAAAAATTTAATCACAAAACTGTTTGCTACTTTTCAATGAAATGGTTAATGTTTTTTCTGATTAAGTCGAAGCCAAAAAAAAAACAGCCAAAGTTCGCATGGGTCGCTTAAAAATAAAATTTCACGAATTCTCGAGCAGATAACAAAGGTTAGCCGCCTTGGTCCGGCAATAGAAATTAGATTAGGTACTCGGTCGGCAATATAGCCAAACAGCCAGCGGCTTTTCGCTTGATATCTACGCCAAGTGTTCAGGAAATAATCAGCAAGCTAGCTCGGTCCATTGGGCTGTTCCAAGAAATTTCAACTTGACCAGTGTGCGCGCCTTAAGTGAAGAGCTTAATTAATTGTCCTTTTAATCATAAGATTCGCTTCGATCAAAAGATCGAATTGACGCAAGATGAACAGCACGTTACATCGAACACTTTTGGACAATCGAGCAGATTGTGCTGCCCCGCATATACACAAGAGTGTGTGTTGAAATCTCGAGGTTCATTATAATGGTGATGGTGAGACTTTTCGCGCCACATGCCACGATCTATACACATGTTTGTGTGAACGCTGTCCAACCATTGATGCAGCCGCCAACGCTCCACTCGAGTGCAATCAGAGCAATCTCCTGCCAGAGCGTCAGTGATTCTTTTTATGTTTGCTGGTCGAGCAAACGGTCGTGTCGACAAGGCGCTGCATGACATCATTCGCGAAAAATGGTGCCTCGTGTTATCATTTTGCATTATTCCACGAATTAAAGACAAAAAAATATAAAAAAAACTGCATGCAAATGCAGGCAGATGGGGTTAAAATAAATCAAAGACGCCTCAAAGAGGTCGACAAGGTTTCGCATAGCAGCAGCAGCATCCCCGTTCGAGATTATGCTCGACTCATCTTTCTGCCGGTTAACAGTGTTTAGACTTTTCATGACAAATTTTTATTAATTGCATGACAGAGCGACAGAAAACGCTCTCGATTGAGAGTTTTGTGAATGAAATGCATAAAGTGCAGGCTGATAAAGCGACTTGTGTGCTGATAAGCCTGCTAGCTCGGTCATGTTTTTGTGTTTAGGGGGATATGGTGTTATGAATGATCTTTTTTCTCTGGTATAACTATTGAGGTCTTTGTAGTCTATCTGAATCATGGACAGTGACATCAAGGTCTATATTAAGGAATTGTTTTTGAGAAAAATTGCGAAAAAAAAACTTTTGCGGTTTGTGGTCATGAATCGGCCTTGAAGAATCGAATTGGCGATTCGAACAATGAGCTTTAAATGCAAAGAAAACAGATGACATTGTTTCCTAAGAACCTTTTACGCATTTAAGATAATAATTAAGATTTAAGATAATAAAAAAGTAGAATGTTTTTTCGACATGCAGCAGCTTTAACTTAGGAATTTAAATAGAGCCCTTGCCCAACAATCTCGTTCACATCTCTTTGTCTAAAATTTGGCAGAAGTTGGTATAAAAACAATGAAATGGTTCAAAATGGTTGTCTATTGTACGAGCGAGATGGACAAGCTTGATTTCACCCTAGAGTTGACCTTTTTGGAGCCAACATTTTGGAAAAACCTTTAACGAGCAATAGAGGTTAATCAATGACCCATCGTAAGCATCAACAAAAATAAACACTTTGAATGACAACATTTAAGGATAGAAATCAAGCACTTCCTGTTTACGCGAAGAGTCCACGACGAATCTTCCACAAATCTCGAGATTTTACCAAACAAATTTGAATCTCCTCAGAAAAACTATATCTCCCCAACTTTTGCATAGTATGAGATTTGAAAAGGGAAAGAGAGGCATACTACCGGCATGACAGATCTGTCACATATATTAGCTTAATTCTATAATGCTCTCGCAATTTTTCAGTAGGATAAATATTTTTCAATAAAAAACGACACTATAGGTTCAATTGTTAAACTTTCGCCAGTCAGCCCTGAAAATGAACTGATGGTCTGCTGATTGTCAAAAATTATGTTTATGTTTAACTTACTTACTTACTTAAGGTGGCGCTACAGTACGGGGTGGACCTGTGCCTCAGCCAACAAGCTTCGCCAGCCAGCACTGTCTCTAGCTAGCCGTCTCCAGTTTCGCACGCGAAGTTGGCTGAGGTCCCGTTCCACTTGCGTCCGCCACCTGAGTCTCGGTGCTCCTCTACCGCGCCGTCCCTGCGGTGTGGATTCGAAGATTTTCCGGGCCGGGGCGTTGGTGTCCATCCGCTCTAGATGACCCAGCCATCGTAGACGTTGTGTTTTGACTCTTTTGGCTAGGTCGGTATCGCTGTACAGCCCGTACAGTTTGATGTTATATCTCCTCCTCCACTCTCCGTCTTTTTTTCGAGAATTTTCTTCTCGAAGCAGCCTAAAGTGTTTTCATCCGCCTTTGACAGGGTCCATGCTTCTGCACCGAAAAGCAGGACTGGGCTGATGAGGGTCTTATACATGGACACTTTAGTTGCTCGAGAGAGGGCTTTGCTACTCAATTGCCTCCTTAGCCCAAAGAAACAGCGATTGGCAAGAGTTATCCTTCGTTTGATTTCAGCGCTGGTGTCATTGTCTGAATTGATAGCGGAACCCAGGTAGACAAAGTCCCTAGCTACCTCAAAATTATAGCTGTCGATGGTGATGTTTTGTCCAAGACGTCGGTGTTGGGTGTCTTTTCTTGATGACAGCATATACTTGGTTTTGCCCTCATTGACTGCTAAGCCCATATTCGCCACTTTCGTCCCAATACTCACGAAGACTACACTGACATCACACTTTGTTCTACCGATTATGTCAGTCTCGTCTGCGTATGCGAGTAGTTGAACGGACTTTTGAAAGATTGTACCTCTGGTGTTGGCGCGAGAGTTCGGCACAATTCTCTCAAGTATGATGTTAAAGAAGTCGCATGACATCGTGTCGCCTTGTCTAAATCCTTTTTTGACATCAAGGGGGTCGGTGAGGTCTTTGCCGACGTTGACGAAACAGCGTGAGTTTTCCATCGTCATCCTGCACAGACTGACGAGTTTGGCAGGGATGCCAAAACTAGACATTGCGCTACATAGCTCGTCTCTTTAGATGCTGTCATACGCGGCCTTGAAATCGATGAAGAGGTGGTGTGTATCGATTTGGAATTCCTGGGTTTTTTCCAAGATCTGCCGCAGTGTGAATTTTTGATCGATGGGGGACTTTCCTGGCCTAAAGCCACACTAATATGTGCCTATCAGATTGTTGACGAACTCAACTCAGAGGGTCTCCTTTCTTCAGGATCGGGCAAACAATGCTGAGGTTCCATTCGTCGGGCATGCTTTCTTCCGACCATATCTTGCACATGAGCTGGTGCATGCTCCTAACCAGCTCATCGCCAGCGGATTTAAAAAGTTCGGCAGCTAGGCCGTCTGCTCCGGCTGCTTTGTTGCACTTGAGCTTAGACATAGCTACTTTCACCTCCTCCAGGTCGGGTGGGCGGTATCGTTCGTATGCTTCGTCGGTAACGTCTTCGCCCGGGTTGAATGGTTCGTTTTGCCCGACAGCGGTATTTGGTTCGTCCTCGCCGTTATACAGTCTGCAGAAGTGGTCTTTCCAAATCCTCAGCACCGACTGCGATTCTACAACGATGTTCCCTTGATGGTCCTTACAGGCTTCAGTTCGAAGTTTATACCCTTGGCAGGACCTTTTGATCCTTTGGTAAAACTTTCTAACCTCATTCCTGTTGTAACATCTCTCTATCTCTTCAACCGCGCGCTTCTCGTGCTCTCTCTTTTTCCTTCGGAGAAGCCGGTGTTCCTCTCTCCTCCTCTGCTCGTAGAGCTCGCGAGCAGCTCTAGCCCTTCTGTGCAGCGCCGATTTGTATGCTTCCTGTTTAGCTGCATGTGCTTGCCGGCATTCATCGTCAAATCAGGGGTTTCGTTGTGGTGGCCGTGTGAAACGCAGCACTTCAGAGGCGGCGTCTCTGATGGCATTTTGGCAATGTTGCCAATGGCTATCAATAATTGATGCTGGCTGCATAGGACTTCGTAGAAGGTTTTGAGAGACTCGGTTGGAGAAGGACCTGGCGATCTCTTGCGATTGTAGTCGGCCGACGTCAAACTTCCTCACAGTATTTCCATTACTTGGCGCTGGGCGGAAATTTACGGAGCCGTACCTTGCCTACAACACTGTCACTACCTTATCCGAGTCAATGTTGGCCCCTCGGAAAGTTCGGACATCCATGATACTTGGAGGAGTGCCTTGCGTCGATCGCAATGTGGTCAATCTGGTTGACGATTGATTGATCGGGAGATCTCCATGTCCCTTTGTGGATATTGAGATGCGGGAACTGTGTTTATATTTTACTATCATGTAAGTTTAACAAATGTCCCTTTGTGGATATTGAGATGCGGGAACTGTGTTTATATTTTACTATCATGTAAGTTTAACAAATACTACCAACGAATGTAGTGGCGCACTAGGGTATTCATCGAATAAACTTTCCGATCTTTTAGATAAACCCCGTATGTCACCCATGTCATAATAAGGCTCTATTTGCCAACCATTATGTCATCTTTCAAGCCCTAAGAGAAAATAAGCTTAAAGCCTCGCCTTACATGAGCGACGAAACAGGCTTATGGGTACATTGAGGTAAAGCTGTCGCTTCTATTAGACCCAATGTTATCTCAACCCTCGACGGCTACTGCTCTATCGCTCGTCGAAATAGACCCAAATTGTGACTGATAGGATCATCTCACATTGATAGTTTTTATCATGTTTCCATGCAAGAGTTGAGTAGTGGAGTAGTCAAGGACTCGAATTTCAATCCGCATCTCTGCCGAGTAGACACAAGTTATATGTAAATGCAGTTCAACTGACAGATGAGTACCTAAAGCTGCCCACACACCGAATATTTAGCTTGCATTCAAACGAAACTGATTTCCTCCTTCACACCTGTCAAAGGATATAACATTTGCATTTTTTTATTAGCGACAGCACCTATATCAACGTGAATTTCTGTTCCAGAGTGACTTTTGTGTCACTTTGTTTATTGCAGAAACCGGATCTTTTCGCATCTGTGATTATTCCTTTACTTTAATACCTTTTCTCGAAATTTCCAAGTGTTTGTTTGTTTTAAGTGAAATATAGGTAGCTATGCATATCATGTATATACATACCTAGCACATGTCAAAACAGTTTCAGCGAATTCATAATGTTCTCAGTTTACTAGAAATCACAGTGCATTATGAGCACCTTCATTGCATTTTCAATAAAATCGCAACGTGGCGCCTGACAGCTCTCAGGAGCTTCTTTTTTCACGATTTTACACTGACACAAAAAAGTTAAACATCACAGATTTTTTTTTCTTATTTCCAAGGTGATAAAATGTTTGGCACTTTTATTGCGTAAAAAGGTTTAGTTAAGTCTCATAATATTTGCGAGCTAGGTCAAAAAATCAGAAACGTGACTTTTGACAAATTTTCAATGTTTAACAAACTTCAGTTTCAATGGTTGCAAGTTTATACTGTTTTTTTTTTTTATTTCACCAGGCTTTACCAATCTTTTGAGTGGGCCACTCAAATAGATGCTTGTAGAGCATTTCCTATTTCTTAGTTCACCATTTGCAAAACTTTAATTTAATAGTGAAAATTCTGACAGACTTTGAAACAGCTGACAGATCTGGTTCGAAGTCTATCAGAATTTCATCAACAGGCCTCTTAGTGATTTACTATGAAATGAATGTCACCTGCCCACTTTCGCCTCTTACGTTATTAAACTAAGACAGAGACGAATAAAATATTGTGAAGAAAATATAGTACTGTTCGATTTTAAAATTCATATTTGCATCCGAAAAAAAAATAATAAAATTATAGCGAACTATTCTGTCACATGACATTTGAGTTTTTGGCCAGTATTGAACGATAACATTTCACTAAGCTTTTTTTGTTCCAGAAAATAATAAATTAGACAGGAAGTCGGTTAGTTTTGATCCCCACTGTATACCTATAATGTGAATATAATGCACTATGTAAATTTCCATTCTAAGACTCAGTTTTCTTTGAAATCATGCATCTATTCAAATTATAATAACCTCATGCTACCAATTCAGGAAGCAGCAGAAACTCTTTTTAGCTGTGGCTCCATCTCCATTAAACCGAAAAACTTTGTGTACACACTCAACGGGGTAATAAATTTCCTGTTAAACTCTAGGTGGTAAGCTGAAATAATAAAACGAATTCTACGGTAATTTATCAACGAAATGAAAGCAGGTACTCTTCCAAAGATTTCCTTATTTTTTGCCACGATCAGTGGATTCAGTGAGTTCCACAGAATAGAAAATGTAAATATCCATCGTGTTCTGTCGCCGAGAAGTAAACCAAGCAAAAGTCTTGCAAATGGTCCTTCTTTTGTTTCGCGATTCGCTCGCTGGCCGACAACTCTGATCTTTACGCAAAAAGTTGAACTCTTTGCCAACGGGGTTGTGTTCTAGATTAATTCCGTCATTTAAAGACGATGGAGTGCATATTAAGCGGATAGTTCGACATTAGATATCTACCTCAACACAAACCATGTGCTGCGGTGCAGGAGGATCAATGCAATACTGCCGATTGATCGAATGCAGAGAGGGCCGAAGAATCCTGTGCGCTCCCTCGATATATAATTATAGATGGTTGCATTTATTTAGATGCTCCCACAGATGGCGATGTGTCGATGTGCGTGATGCTGGCGCGTTTTAGTGTTTTGCATTTCCAAGCATTTGATTGCGCTTTTGATGAGCTCATCGAGGAGTTTCGGTCGATGAAACTTGTTCGCTGGAATTGATGGATATAAATACAGACATTATTATGTTTCAGTGGAGTTTTATGTTCTCTAATGGAGGGAGAAAGAGGGGCACTCTTTGGTGCAGTTTGAAGGAGCCTTTGAGCGTAAAAAGACAGATTTTTGACGTTCAAAACTTCAAATCACTGCTTGGCTACCTTCGAGCAAAGAATCATTACCATAAATCATTTTTTGACATGCTTTGATCGGACTAAATGTCACACCTCTTTCAAAAAGCTGAGGTTATTTTAAGGCACTTATACCCTTACCACACCGAGCCGAATCTGGATTTTGAGCTATTCGATTTCAAAATCTAATTTAGGCTTGCACACCGCGAGTTTTACTAGATTACCTTGACGTTTCGGTGAATTTGACAACAGTATGGTCAAATTCGTTAAGAGGAACAGATCTTCATCGCACCAATTTTTTTTTTTTAAGTTTTTTTTCATTATTTAGGCGTTTTAAATCCAAACAATATAATTTTAATGAAAGTACAATTCTTTTTTTCTTTTTATTAAGCAACTGCTTACCGAACGTAATTAAAGTCGCAACGAAAACAATTTTCCTTTTGTTTTGTAAACAAAACCTATTAGCTGTTTTGCATTCCGCATTCACGGTAGGACCACAATGGTGTAGCCGTAGCGGTAGTTAGAGCTGTCTGAATTTTTAGCTACCGTTTTTGCGACTTCTACTACTACATACTACCACTACGTTCAACAGCCGCGTGCATTGTGGACCTTCGGTTATCAATATTTTGCTTAATTGTATTCGTTTTGGCATTCATTTGACATTTTTGTTTCGGTTTTGTGGAATTCTAAAATATGATCAATATTCTAAAGTCTACAAATATAAGGGGAAATAATAGCTGAATTTAGATTCTGGCTCGGTTTGAAAAGGGTATTAGTATGAGAACTAATTCGTGATTATAATTTTATCGTTTTCACACAAATTTTACCAAAGGGCAAAACGAGAAACGAGATTGTCAATTGACGGCTGACGCTGAAACTTGGATAGTGTAAACATTCGTTAATTTCGACAGCTTGTCGTGGTTGCCACCACATTTGTCAAACGAATACAAAAATGATATGTCTTGAGATTGCGAATGGAATAGTCAAAAAGCGATATCTGGTGGACAGTAGAGAAATACATAGAACTGCGACATGGTCAAAAGAGATAATTGCACCTCTTTTTTGACTGACAAGAACTTGAAGAACATGTCTGGGCTTTACCGCCTTAGTTTCATAAGTGGGTTTATTTTACCCATTTGAAAAGTAAATCAATTCAAAACCAGATAAAAAATTAAGGAAGTTTTTGAAAGCTGATGTATTTTTCATGTTTCTCTATTATTCATCGGGGGGTTGCCTTCAATCGCCAATAAAAGAAGGATTTTCTCACAAATCAATTAATTTCTTTTAGACAAAAACGCAAATTTGTTCATCGATTTCAGATCAAAGGCTTGAACGTTAAATAGCTTGTTAACTTTTGACAGCTATTTTGACATGACAGCTACCTATATATCTTCACCAATAATTTTTCATCAACCTGTTGCCACCAATCACCATCCCGATTTTTCCAATCGGTGTCAGAAAGTTTTTGCGACAAAAAAAAAGACAGACAAGACAGAGGTGCCTAGTAGCTACCTATAGATTTTTTTAGCTTCTTTCTTTACATCAGAATTCCGAAAGGCACAACAATAATGGGCTTAAGAGCGATTAATCTCGTGTCAAAATGTAACAAAAAGACCTCTCAAGTTGCAGTCAAGCCTAGACTTAATCCAACGAATCAAAAATCATATGATAAAGTGTATCATGACTGTTTGTTGCTCACGAGCTGTCAAACTTCCGCGTCGAACCTCTTACTGGATTGTCGTCGAACCTCTTACTGGAGACAACAAAAGTTAACGAAAACTTCACGAAATCGAGCAAAAGGCTATTATGTTCAAGGCATACGAATCGCGTGTAATGGGACATTTCGGAAAGCCGACTTAAGCCCATCTAAGTGTACTATGGTTGGGCGTTCAGTGAGGCACCGATCAGTTTTGAATTCATTTGACTGATTTGATTCTTATGCAACCAATGTTCTGATAAAACGAAAAGTTTTAGTGCGGTCGGAATGATAAATCGATTTTTTCATTAATATTTCCCAGCCCAGGTATTGTACCTGCTTTGCGTCATTTAATTGTGGAAAACTTTGCCATACGGACCTATTCTTATAAGAAAGAGAATGTATATAACGGGCGACAGATGCAATTGGGCTCATTAATCGTGACACTATTGTCAAATGTCAAACTTTTGTGAAATCAGACGTTTTCTTTTTCGTTTCAATCCGGCAATCGTTGCAATCTGGAAAAAAAGCTCGCATTCGGGATGGCAAATAGAAGAGACAAATACCTCGCCCTTTATTTTAAAGTTTTTCTTTCGTGTATGTGTGGAAAAAAGCTAAACACGTCAAAAAATTATACATATTTATCCAGCTTGACATTTGAGTTTTATGATTGTATAGGTACGTGCTTCTGATTTACAACTAGAGGCAAATTCATTATCCCTTCAAAAAAGGACCTGTCAAACGAATGCAAAAAAAATTAAGGAATGCTTTCGGACGCTTCTGGGCGGCCAATCCACATTTTCATTGCATTACTACACGGAGCTTGTTTTAGTTTGTTACTGTCAACACAAAAACTTGTCAAACCGTATGTCTCTTGCCTTATTCATTTCTTAAATGGAAGATGAGCATCAATCGTTTTCGTTTGGGCATTAAGGCCCGTATATTCCAATATTGAAAAAATAATAATATTACATTTTTAGCTGGTTCAGAACTCCTGGCTAGCAAACAGCAATATTGCTAGGAACGCTAAGCACACAGCGTTTAACGCTGTCAGTTTGTTTGGTAAAACTAAAATTCGTTAAAGCCTGCACCATCAAAGACTTGACATAATTAGCAGCAACAGATAAAAAAAAAGTCCGAGCGCTGCAGCTCTATAACCAGCTTAACGGTATTTATTTACTTAACGCTAAATTTTATGCGCGATCTTGACTCACAATAACGGAAACTGTGAGATCATTAAACAAAGAAAAGCAAACTGTTGTCAATCGGAGCAATTAAAAGACGACTAGTGCGCTTTTAAGAACATTCTCTGTCAGTGCGTTAGATCTTGCACTTGAGGGTCACACGCGAAGCTGCATTATAAAGAGTTTCGTAACACCCACACTTTGTTTCGCTATCAGAACGATGAAATTGCAGCGTTTAAGGCTTAACTATGCAAGTCCAGATAACAAATTCCTATATGGACGTTCTGACGACTAAAACATGGATAGATTTCTACACATAAATGTAAAACTATGCTGTCACGTGTCATTGACAATGGTCATTGGTCGGTGGGATGTCCGTACCGTGTTCAACGGTGCACCCACAACAACATAAATTGGGGACTCTCTCTCTACAGTTTTAGCTGTCGTCGGCAACAATTTGAATCAATTTCAACCCAGGAGTGCACTTACTTTCAACTGACCTCATAGAAGCAAGGGGGCGCATAGCTACTTTGTAATAATGACACCGCACCGGTTGCCAAAGTAGATACCTCTACATACCTACACTTTAGGAAGGCGGTAGTAGCTTAGATATCTTTATCATAGCATTTTGACCTTCAACTATTAAATGAATTTAATGAAATTGAGCTCACATTCACATTGCATGGGGTGGAGGCATATGCATTTCTATTTTCTGTTCTGTCTGAACCTATAGCGGTATTTGAGTATAAATTATGGCTGTCTCGAATGTTTTGTTTTCAAACTGTCAAGTTCAAGGAAATTGCCATGTTGACAGATTTACTGGTGCGCATATGGTCAAAATGCTTCGGTCAGCTGGTTTGGTTGGGGTGTCAAATTTGACGACACATAAACCTAGTTTTTTTTTTGTTGGATTGGAATGCATGGGTTAACAACTTTTATTGTCGCGGGAGGCATGTGAATTGAAAAAGATCTAGAATTACATCTAGATATTTTGTTTGAGGCAGGTGAAACTGAAAAATTCCGAGATATGCATGGATAATGATAATGTATAAGTTGGTAAGTTTCTAGGCAGGCGCAATGTTGAGAAAAGTGTTTTGCGGATTTAAGTGAGGTGTCAGTGTCAGTTGATAACGCTTTATATCCAAATAAAGAAACACGTGAGCTTCGTTTGTATATGTAGTAGAAAAATAAACGCAAACTGAAACATTAAATCACATTTTGAATCAGGAGGACCAAAGAGGTATATTTTGTAAGAAAGGATCAAAAGATTCTTTGGAGATCTTTTAACTTCGAGTTGCGAAATTGAACTGAGGTTTATCCTGGAATTTTACAGTTTCTTTGCGTGTCTCTGTGAAAGTTGACATTTAAGCAGAATCTAGAGAACAATTTTAATCCTTTTTTTTTCTGTTTATTTCTATGAGAAGTGACAGGGAGAATCAATAATTTCGAAAATCGAATATTTCTATAAAATAAAAATTTCTAATATAGAAAGCATCTATAGAAAAAATATTTGCTGTTGGGTTAGCTCCAGTTCTTGAACCTGATCTTGGTTTAACTCGGGCATAACTTTGAATTGAAAAACTCTCATTTTGTTATTAAATGCCTTCCTATGCAACTCTTGTCTTATGAATCCTTTATGTCAAACCTCAAGGTGTTTCTGTCCGGGTTACATTAGATGAAAAATGCGGACAAAACAACACGTGGTTTTCTTTTATTTTCTTGTCATTATTGAGTTATGTTTTACGTTACGCTACAGCAGTGGCTGTATACTTGAAAAAAAAAAAATAATTTGTGTAAGGTTGGAATAGGCAACTTCAACTTTAGTAGAACACGAACGAGACTATGAGACTTTTGACGAGAAAAATTAAAATTATTCTCGAAGGGTTCGAACGTTAGGCTCATTTCTGTCTTTTAGATGATTGTAGTGCGATTTGAACCCAGACGCCAGACCTCGCGCATAGTCGGAAAAACGCGCGACTAATTGACGTCCGAATTCGAAAAGAAGCACAAGTGTTTAAATAATAGACAAAAAACTATTGCGGCTGTCGCGAGACTCAACAGACTTTGCCAAAAATCAATTTGCAATTTTTCCAGATCGACAAAAATTTGATTTTTTTTTTCATTTGACGATAAAAGTTACGGCTTTCACTACAATTCACAACAATCGCACAGCAAATGAATGCTTGTATACTGAGTTCATCACAACAACTTTCCAATCTCTTTTTTTTCCACGGTGAAAATTATATTTTAAATCAAAACTGATAGGAACCGCACGGAAACTTCTTGTTCGTGTGTTGAGTATGCTTGCTGCAGAAAATCGCGTGGTTTTTTTTTGCACGTTTTCCTGTCGCCCTGTGTCTCAGTCCTTATACTGCGCCCGGCCCCTGTCAAAACACAATGGAGAGCGAACGTGACTTTCTTTCAGTCAACCTGTCAAAATTTTAAATATATCTTTTTTAATTCACAAAAAATATGAAAAACGATACATTCATGCCTTGTGTCAGTTTAAACAATTGTTTAGTTAAACTCAAAATGTAATAGACTGAATGCTGTACGGAGCCTAAAGAAATTGTGCGAATACATTCGATTCGTATAATGCGCCCATAATGTCGGTCGGGTCAGTTTCGTCAAGTTTTCTTTGACTTTTGTTTCGTACGTATTGAGCGCTCCCGACCGCACATTTCGTACGCCGCTTTTGAAATTGGTTTTGGTGTGGCTGATTCTATTGAACTTGAACCAAAAGAAAGCAGAATTGTTTTTAATTGTTTTTTTTTTTTTAATCTTTTAAAATAGATGCACGTAAACAAAGCAACGCTTCGCAAAACAAATGAAATTTCGACTTGACAGATTTATACTTTTGTAAAAAGCAATTACAGGTTGCTTGTCTGTTTGACGAAACTAAAGTTAACTTTTCGTCCGGTAATGACGTTAGCATCAGTTTGTTTTCGACTATTATAGTTGGCCCTTTAGAATTTTGACATGCGTTTGTTTTGTAACTGACTGTATATGTCAAACTCATTTGTCCTGAACTTGTCATCTGGCGTTCAACTGAGTTTTTTTTATGATTTTTATGTTTTTTTTTAGTCTTAAATTAAAGAATACATAAATGAAAAAACTAAACTTAAGTTACGAACGTTGAAATTCCAAACTGTGTTCTTTCCCCAGGACTTTTCCCACAAGTCCCGGTACAATACCGGGAACTTTCTTAGAGCGTAACTCAGTTCATTGTCTTGTTGGGAAGATTTCCCCCATTCAGCCAATTTGATCAGCTGATATAGTCTGTAGGAATCAGCATCACCATAACATTTTTCTCTAATACGTTTACCTAAATATAATGTATATTTACTTCAGATGTATTACTTCTGTTGGTCGTATATAAAAGTCAAAAGAGGGAATTTCCCCAAAACTTAGACATAATTTCAATAACTATAAATTCTTTCGATCAAAAAACAAAACTAAATGTATTTTAAAGGCCGTTTAGTTTCGGAATACCTCTCTCTAATAATTTATTTAATTTAGGCAAGCGTTGCTCAGATGTCGCTAAACTTAAACGCCAAAAACTGCATTTAGTAGAGTTTTTTTCATCGGAAACTAATCCGAAATTAAAAAAAAATCTTCGTTTGTCTCCTAAACTATGGTTTGTTTCCATAAACCTCGAGATTAACCATACCAACCATAGTTGAGATTTGGGGTTGAGTTAAGTTGGATTCACCTAGATTTTTTAACACGAACAGACAGAGCATAGGTACTGAGTGTAATTTCAACCTAGGATAAAATATCAACTACCTTTCAACTCAACCACGCAGAGCAAGAGGGATCGAGCTGACTCAACTCAACTCAACTAGATCCAAGTATACATGATGTTGGAGCTGGCATGAAGCTCTCTTCAAATAATTAAGGAATTTCAAGTTATGTTTATTTAAAAAACATATTCCTTAATTTTTTAAGTAATTAAATACGTTGCTTAAACCACCGTTGACGATCGTTAAGATAAACTCCACTTAATGTTCGTGTAGGAGAAAATTAACCACTGAAAAATACAATTTTGTTGTACATCTTAGTTCAAACTTTGAGTGTCGTTAAACGGGTTTTAAGCTAGTACTATTAAGTCGAACTTGAATCCGAGCAATAGGCGCTAACCAAAATTGCCACCACTTATTACTTGCCTCCACCAGACACTAATCCTCGATTAACACAAATCTTCAACTAATCTCAAAACTCGAGTTTAACCAAGCTCATTCACCTTTTTGTTCACACTCCTCAATAGAGGTTTCCTAAAAAGGAAACTGAGACTGTCTTCGTATGGCAGATTTGTCAAAAAACGTTTTTTATTAAGATTTTTACGATGAAATTATTTTCTCGCCCCTGGGAAATGTCATCTCCACTTCTCTGGCTGACAAAAAAGAGCAATCATGTCTAACTAATCCTATAATTGTCCGGTGGAGACAGTATGAGATTTATTTTTAATCAATATTAGTTAAGTAATGCCAAAGATCAAAGGCTCTCTCAAAACAGTTAATGACTTCAAAGTAGATTACAAAAATCTCTCTTTGAAACATTTTGAAATGCATAAATTTGAAAATAAATGCAGTAAATCATCCAATTAATTACTACTAATCTAGCGCACAACTACATCTGAGTGATTATTTCCTCTCCAATGTCTCGTGCTCATTTCCATTTCAAGGTGATGAATCTCATCTGATTTTGCAAAATCTAAGCTGTAAGACGCGATCTTACTGTGCTGCTGCCCACAATCGACACTCCAAACTAGGACACATTGCGCACTCTGACGAACATAATAATCGGCGTGATAGGAAAATATTTCCGAAACTGCCGTTGATAACCCAGTTTTTTTTTTTCTTTAAAAAATATTAAAATAAAACTCATATAGATGCGCAACATTGTTGCAATTCCAAAAATTCCATAGAATTAGCTTATGTGAGCTTCTGGAGTAAGATAAGCCTATTAAGCCGGGTCGCGCATAAAAAAGAGGAAAACGAAGACCAAGCCCGATGTGCATTACTTTATTTTTGTTTTTGTTTATGTCAAAAGATTTACATTTTGCAGTTGATTGTTACAATGACCTCAAAATAAAGCTTGACTGCTGGTCTTTTCTTTTATCACACGGAATAGTTCCGCTTTAAGATTAAACTCGAATGAGAGTCTAAGATGCAGAATACCCCTATGAGTTTTAAACACACATAAAGAACATCCACATTTGTGTCGTTTTTGTTTTTCTTGCTCCCGGATGCAAGAAAACGCTTGTAATTTTGATAAGATTTTTTTTACAAATTCCATGCATATAAAGTTAAATTAAACTTAATGGCATATCGGTGCAATTATGGTCCGTAAATAATGTGCGAGTCTCGTTAATTGTGACCGAGGATTATATTAAAATTACAGAGAATTTTTTTTTTGTGACACAGTGTGAGCTTGTGCCGAGCGAAAAATGCAACAGGATGTAATGTGCACATTTTTAAATATTTATCTCACATGCTCATTTGTATAGAAGTGGGCAAGTGCATGAGTTTCTTGTCCTGCGATAAGAAGTGACCCACTTTGATGCAACAGAATCTTTTTCTGACAAATAGTTAGTCATTCTGCAAAAGTTTTGTGTCACATAATGTACCTATGACGTAGTCATAGGCTGTGTGCGAATCAGCGAGGATTAAGGACGATTTTTTTTTGCTTCCGTCTAGCAATGTTTTCATAACGTTTGTTTATTTATGGATACAAAATATGATGAAGTTGCCATTGATTGAAGAAACTATTTTATATATTCTTAGTCGTCAGTTTTGTCTGCGCAAAAATTCCTAGTGAAAATTTTCGTATACACCTTTAGGCGTTGAAGTGAAGATGTGAAATATCCGCATTGATATCGTGTCGGCTAGAAAAGTAATAATGGCCAAAAGGTGGCAAAAACCAGTTTTCCACAAAAATATCGCGACCAATTGTTCAGAGGTCAATAGAGGCCGTTGTAAGAATTGTTCGTCGTAAAATTATTTATTATTTATTTTCTCTTTCATTTAATTCATCTTTATTTCGTTGTAATCTTCCATTTATATTTAGTAATATTAAACATTGTTAAGGTTTTAAGAATAAGTCCATCAACTAAATATTTTTTGTTTAGTAGCACTTAACAAGACCCGGTCTTAATGTACAGCCACTTTATACTTAAAATCGCGAGAAACGCTCGTAATAACCGTACTTATTCAATATTTTTTATTGAAATCAAGAAAAAGTTGCATTGCAACGTTAAGATATGTACGTACACTGCCAATCGGCTTTAATGAGAAAAGTTTCACCACGCCCACTTTTGGGGGCTTTTTGAAGTGAAAACCGATTTTTTGCTATAAAAATTCACCAACGCATCATGAAAACTACAGCAGATAAATTTTAAAGAAAAAATTGAATGTATCGAAAAGGAGTTGGAACCACGCCCCTTTTTTATTGACGCAGGTTTGCAAGTCTTTTAAGTCTTTTGACATGATTCGAAGATTGACAAGGGTCAGTTGGGGTGGGGTTTTTTTTTTATAATTCACTCGCGAATTAAGGGATTGGCTACCCTTTTAATGTTGTTTCACATCTCACGAGCGGAAAGGATTAGAAGAAGAATGAAAGGATGAGAGGTACCGGTGCACTCTTGTCTTAAACAGCTGCAGATTGAATTGTGTAGGAAAGACTGATCGTGGGAGGACATTCCACATTCGCGTTGTACGGCTTATGAAAGAACCTCTAAACTTAACTGTGCGTCCGAAAGTGGGCTCAAGGGTAATCTGATGTGCATTCGATCTATTGCGAGTATTACGGTTGAACGTCTTAAGGGGTGGAATGCAATTGGCTATTTCGATGGAACATTGTTTGTAGAAAAAGCGATAGAACAGTGATAGGCAAGAGACATTGCGTCGATGTTCCAATGAGTCAATTGACTTCGCAATATTGCTGTCTCCAATGAGCTTTACCGCGCGTTTTTGTATCCTGTCTAGCAAGTGCAATGCTGTCTTTGGAGCACCAGCCCAGACATGGGAATTGTATTCCAACTTAGGGCGAATATATGCCTTATATAAAATAGCCTAATCAGTGGGGGTGAAATATTTCTTGCATCTTTTAAGGAAACCTAGGCATTTTGCAGCGTTCTTGGCGACCTCGAATATGTGGTCATTCCAACTAAGGTTGTTATTGACACACATACCGAGAATGGAAAGCGTTTCGGTTTCATTGATGCAAGTGCCATTCATGGATAATGGCTGGGTGTTTCGGGTTTGCTTCAATGACAGAAGACAGCATTGAGTTTTAGAAGCATTAAACTCTGCTTTATTTTGAGATCCCCATGATACAATGCTGTTAAGATCAGAGTTTAATGAGTTTGACATACGCTGCCGTTCTTGTTCTACGTCCGAAGCGCAGGGGCGCGGAACCGAGAACGAATATGAGAAACTGAGGTTACTGTCATCAGCAAAGGAGTGGATTGGATTAGTTGTAGCAGACAGAAGATCATTAATGAAAATGAGGAAGAGTGTCGGAGACAAAACAGAGCCCTGAGGAACCCCAGCGTTTATTTTGTGAACTGCGGACTTGAAGCCATCCAAAACAACTTGAATTGAACGGTTCGAAAGGTAATTACTAATCCATTGAATAAGAGATTCGTCGATTCCAATTGCACGCATTTTCGACAAGAGAGCTTGGTGCCAAACTCTGTCAAATGCTTTTGAAATATCAAGCGGAACAATCTTGCTTTCACCAAGAAGATGCAAGGAATGGTTCCACTTTTCGGTGAGATATGCCATCAGATCACCAGTGGACCTTTTGCTACGAAAACCATATTGCCGGTCATTAAGTAGTTAGGGGTATCCAATGATTCGCCTAAGTGGATTGTTACCTGCCTACTAATTCTTTTCGTTTTTTTTGACATCAAAAGGGCTCGGCGAGGTGTTTACCGACCTTGACCAGAATAACGTGAGTCCATCGTCATCCTGCATAAAACTGCCGAGTTTGACAGTGATGTCAAAAATGGACATTGCGCTTAGCTAACCTCTCTATAGATGCTGACAAATACGCGGTCTTGAAATCGATGAAAAGTTTGTGGTGGGTATCGGAATTTGGAATTCCCGGTTTTTTTCTAAGATCTGCCGCATTGTGAATATTTAATCGATGATGGACTTTCCTGGCCTAGACCCACAGTCTGATATGGGTTTACAAAATTGTTTCCGCAGCACAGCTGGAAATAGTTTGCATGTGATGCTAAGAAACTGGTACCTCTGTAGTTTAATGTAGTTTTCATGGGGATCGGGCAAACAAAGCTGATGTTTCATTCGTCGGGCATGCTTTGACCTTCAGCCCAATAAATCCGTTGCACACGTTACGCCGAAGTACATAACTGAACTGACAACTCAGTGAAATATACACGTGTTGTTATGGGAAGCGACGAACGTCACGAAGTTCTTCTATGGTTCGCTTCCCATAAAACGTGTATATTTAACTCAGTTGTCAGTTGTGTACTTCAACGAGATTGACGCAAAGTTGAATCCATTACGTTGACGTATAAAACTGACAACTCAGTAAAATACACACGTTCTTATGGGAAGCGACGAACGTCACAAAGTTCTTCTATGGACCGTTTCCCATAAGCACGTGTATATTTAACTCAGTTGTCAGTTGTGTACTTCAACGAGATGGACGCAAAGTTGAATCCGTTACGTTGACGAAGACAACGGACAACTCAGTAAAATACACACATTCTTATGGGAAGCGTCGTACGTCACGAAGTGCTTCTATGGACTGCTTCCCATAAGAACGTGTATATTTAACTCAGTTGTCAGTTGTGTACTTCAACGTAACAGATTAAACTTCAACGGATTCATTGGGTTGAAACCTTTAACCCGACCATATTTTGCAGATGAGCTGGCGCATGGTTCTTCCTAACAGGATCATTGCCAGCGGATCTAAGAAGTTCGTGGCAGCTAGAGTTCGGCTGCTTTGTTAAACTTAAACTTAGATACAGCTATACTTTCCCTTGATCCATGTTGGGTGGGCGATATTATTCGTATTCGGTTAAAATGGGTCATTCTGCCTGACAGCAGGATTCGGTTCATGCTGGCGTCGTTTTGCCAATCCTCAGCACAGACTTCTAGCGTTTTTCATTGAAGAAAAGATTTGCTCTTTCTGTCAAAAGATTTGATCTTTTTCAATTTTGTTTGTTTCATTGAAAATAAAAAGCAATCTATAGATCAATTCTCAACACGAAAGATGCGATCTCCCGATCTTGGAAGCTTTGATTTGAACTCACATTCCTACTCTCAAACGCCTAGTCGAAGCAATTTTATTTGTTTCAAATTAATGGCGAGCGTGTTTGTTGGTTGCCAGCCCGCGTGTGTGATTTATTTTGACGCTAGATGGGGAAACATGTTTTATTGAAACGAGTAGTTCTCGATTTTGAGAACAATTCTTTCAAGTTTCAATGAAAAACGCTAAACGGCTTCAGTTCGAACCTTTGGCAGGACCTTTTGATTCTTGGTAAAACTTCGAACCTCGTTCCAGATGTTGAAGCATCTTTTCTGATAAGCTGGTGCTCCTCTCTCCTACTTTGCTTGCGAACGCTAACAGCTTTAGTCCTTCTGTATTTAGATAGCTTACCTTAGTTTTATTTGACAGGTTGTCAGCAAGGTTGTTGTGAACCGTTTGTGCTTGCCAAAAAATATTTGGGCTCTTGCTTAATATCTCGGTCTTAAGCGGCACTTTTGAAAAAAAGAAAAACTATTCTTAATGTAGATGAAAATGTAATAATTATATCATAAGCAGGCAGTAAAAAATCATTTCAAAAAATATTGCCAAACTGTTTTGATCAACCGACATTAGTTACAGAAATCTTGCGCACATTTATAATGCCTAATTAAGAAACTTCAAGTCAACATCTGTTGATTTCTTCAGCTTTTCTACAACGCACCATACAGAAATTAACCCAAGAACTCCCAATATGTGTTAGGTCACCCCCTCCCCCCCCCCCCCCCCCCCTCGGCCAATAAATTAAACCACCAAAAATCTAAAACCCACTTACGATTGAGACTTGTTTAAAAGGGACAATTTATTTCGTTCTCATGCACAAGTTCTCCCAAAATATGACATCATCATCCTCGTTTTGGTAACCAGTACAACGAAAAGGAGCCTATGGAACTACACTTTGGGGGGATCGGGAAATCATGGTCGATGATGGTTGGACACTAAATTTACCTCGTCTAAATGGGAATTTTAAAAGAAAAACAAAGAATTGCATTGTCCTCAAAGAAGAAACCAGTTTCAGTTTGAATGCGTAAAGCGGTTTGCTCCTGAGGGTATGTATTTCTTCAACTCCCAAAAATTGTATCCAAAACCGTAAAAAAAAATGCCGAAACCAAACGGAAGGATGCCATAAAATAATGTGAGCATCTAACCACACGCACCATGCTCGGGTCTGGGATCAAAAAATTATGCTGCCTTTGATGATTGCTATACAATGACTAATGACGATCATAATGACGGCAACAGGAGAGGGTGTATCTGGATCCGTATCTGTATAAAATGAAATGAACATCGGCATCTCATCAAAAAAGTAATTTCAACGACTGCATTTTATTAATAGAATTGACATAATTTCCAGCACATGTAGTGTAGATATTCTGCGAACGTGTTGAACGTATGTTAAAAAAAAAAACTTAACAAAAATCGAAATCCAAGCTCATATGGTTGCCTCACAAATAAAAACAAAAACGTTTTTCTTTTAGTCTGTCTGCAGAGGTAAACATTTCGCTTGACTTTGTGCACGAGATTTTGTCGAAATTTTTGAAAAAAAAACCTCAATACCTCTCTGGTTTTGGATGTGTTCCATCAAAGCTTTGCTTTATCTATAAAAGCACGCACACATGCAATGACAAAAATATTTGAGTCAATGGAAATGGAAAACAGTTTATAAACAAACAAATAAATTTTGTTATTAAAAAAACTGCATGTGGATATCAGGCACACGGTTCTGTGAATTTATAGTTGTAAGGATTTTCAAATATGACTGATAAATTGTTTATACAATGAATCTTACATGATCTCGTGGGTAAGTTGATGATTTTTAAAAAATACTAACTATGTAGCGAAAATTGCGTAATGGTTCAAATTTCCACATTCACCAAAACTTCTCCGTCTTACTATAGGGACTTTCGAATTTTGGCAATTGATAGCGATCATATTTTTGAAGCTTCTGCTTTATCTGTCAAATTGGCAGTGATAAAATCTATCTCGCTGGGTTTAGTAATATTTAATAGGAATATTATGAAAATCAATATCCTAGCCAACTTAGACACTTCACATTAAAAAAAAAAAGTAAAAGATTTTTTTATTATTTTTTCCAGTATGGGTAAAACTCCCCCTATCACCCGGTATCCTTTTGACGTTCTGTTCCGGGACACCCTGTATATACCTATTCATTTGGCATTTTTATCTGAAAAGTTCTATAGACCACCGTTTACGAGAAGTACTGTCAAAATTTACTAACTAAGCATGAGAGATTTCAGTGCTTCATAGAAAGTTATCAAACTGCTGGAAAAGTGTACCCAGTCCATTAAAGTTTTCCTTAAGCTAAAGGGCCTTTTAGGGCCAGTTTCAAGATTAACTCCAGAAATCAGTTTTTCAGTAAATTTACATCCGGGGTTAATCTCGGCTTAACTCGTGAAATTTGGTGAGTTTATTCCGGATCAGCTCTTTCCTCGACAAACAACTCGAACTTCTTTTTCTGTATTTTGTATGTAAAGTGAAAGTTTGGAGAGCCAATAATTTCGAGAGTCGAAGTTTATTACAACCTTCCTGAAGTTAATTGGAGTTAACTCTACACTGAAAAACTACTCGCTGGGTTTACTCCAGATTCGTTTTGTTTCGGGACTTGGCTTAAGCTGGGCTTGACTCAGCACTGAAAACCAGCCCTTAATGTCAGAAGGAAGAAAGAAGAAGGAAAGAAGAATGTAAGAAAGAAATGGTCACTTTATTTTATCTCAAATGCCGAAAAATGACATTTTGCATAAGCTTGAAAACTTTTTGAGTTT
This sequence comes from Neoascia interrupta, assembly GCA_947623515.1. Lineage (NCBI taxonomy): Eukaryota > Metazoa > Arthropoda > Insecta > Diptera > Syrphidae > Neoascia > Neoascia interrupta. The sequence goes on from OX392462.1 coordinate 190,308,080, forward strand.
TTCGTCAATAAAATTTTTGCAAAGGGCAAGGCGTTATGTTTGCCCGTTCCTGAAGAAAGGAGACCCTCTGAGTTGTGCCAACTACAGAGGCATCAGTCTTTTTAACATCGCATACAAGATCTTTTCTGCTGTACTGTGTGAACGCCTGAAGCCGTTCGTCAACAATCTGATAGGCACATATTAGTGTGGCTTTAGGCCAGGAAAGTCCACCATCGATCAAATATTCACACCGCGGCAGATCTTGGAAAAAACCCAGGAATTCCAAATCGATACACACCACCTCTTCATCGATTTCAAGGCCGCGTATGACAGCATCTGAAGAGACGAGCTATATAGCGCAATGTCTAGATTTGGCATCCCTGCCAAACTCGTCAGTCTGTGCAGGATGACGTCAAGGTTCCGTCAAGGTCGGCAAAGACCTCACCGACCCCTTTGATGTCAAAAAATGATTTAGACAAGGCGACGCGCTGTCATGCGACTTCTTTAACATCATACTTGAGAGAATTGTGCAGAACTCTCGCGCCAACACCAGAGGTACAATCTTTCAAAAGTCCGTTCAACTACTCGCATACGCAGCGAACATTGAAATAATAGGTAGAACAAAGCGTGATGTCAGTGAAGCCTTCGTAAGTATTGGGACGAAAGCGGCGAATAGGGGTTTAGCAGTTAACGAGGGCAAAACCAAGTATATGCTGTCATCAAGAAAAGACACCCAACACCGACGTCTTGGACAAAACATCACCATCGACAGCTATAATTTTGAGGTAGTTAGGGACTTTGTCTACCTGGGTTCCACTATCAATTCAGACAATGACACCAGCGCTGAAATCAAACGAAGGATAACTCTTGCCAATCGCTGTTTCTATGGGCTAAGGAGGCAATTGAGTAGCAAAGCCCTCTCTCGAGCAACTAAAGTGTCCATGTATAAGACCCTCATCATCCCAGTCCTACTTTACGGTGCAGAAGCATGGACCCTGTCAAAGGCGGATGAAAACACTTTAGGCTGCTTCGAGAGGAAAATTCTTTGGACGATATACGGTCCCGTCTGCATAGACGGAGAGTGGAGGAGGAGATATAACATCGAACTGTACGGGCTGTACAGCGGAACCGACCTAGCCAAAAGAGTCAAAACACAACGTATACGATGGCTGGGTCATCTAGAGCGGATGGCCTCGGTCCGGCCAACGCCCCGGTCCGGAAAATCTACGAATCCACACCGCAGGGACGGCGCGGTAGAGGAGCACCGAGACTCAGGTGGCGCACGTAAGTTGAAGGGGACCTCAGCCAACTTCGCGTGCGGAACTGGAGACGGCTAGCTAGAGACAGAACTGGCTGGCGAAGCTTGTTGGCTGGGGCCCAGGTCCACCCCGGACTGTAGCGCCACCTTAAGTAAGTAAGTAAGTAAGTAAGGCATTATGTAACTAGTACAGTACTGTAGAAAAAGTACGTCCACTGGACTGTGGACGAAAGTATATTGTCTCTTAGGGATAAAGCTCTTTCAACAAGGGCGTCAGTTGTGGAATTTGGAAATGACATATAGATGTTTTCGAGACAGAAGCAAAGTGATATGTACCAACTTCTTATTAAGTCGGCGATATCATGTCAATCACTCAAATCAAATGCCAAAACTTGTTGAATTTCGTAAAAACTTCCGGCTGGATTGATTATTTAAACAATCTCCTTTTCTTTCGAAGCCTACCTGGACGTTCTGTCCCAAATAGAATGGAATAAATATGCTAAAATATCTTTTCATCTCACACCATCTGTTGGTCAGAGACGAAAAAAAATAAATATTATTTTCCTAGGAATGCGTGTAAACATCACATTGTATCGGCTCGAATCAAGGTGTATAGATATTGGGGTGAACCGGTGAACCGGTGAAATCGAGAGTGTTAACTATCACTGCATTCAAATTAACACCACACCGCCGAAAATAGTTTTATTTTGAAACGACTGTGGAGGAAGTCGCGTGATACATCGGTCTGGAAAAATATCCATAACTCACGCAGATGGGGAGTTGGCAACAATTTGGGTCGCTGCCGGTGAAAAATTATTGCAATCCTATCGAGCATCGTTTTCGATAAACAATTTCGCTTTTTGTGTGCATCTTTTCAACAAGAAGTGATGTATGCAAGAGTCTTTATGGGAGTGTAGCGTATGCATTTAATTGCAACAGTTAGGAGGACGTGCAACGCAGGCTACATCTGAGAACTTGTGCACATGGGGGCTGGTGTTGTTCAAAACTAACTTCAATGTATACAAGATTCCATAAAATTTGTTTACACTTAGAGGATATTGCCAAATGGTCTAATTGCTCGTCTATTCTGTAATTTAAGTGTTCATGCTTAACGCCTCACTCGGTGGTGGTGCGTGCAAAACTATCGGGTGCACGGATCAGTTCCTAGCGTTGAAATGTGTTGCATGGCGATGGAGTTATGTGTTGTGTCTGAAATGCAATAGCATTTTGCACTCGTTGCATCAAGGATTAATATTGATCTACCAAATCACTTAAATTTTAAATCATTATGCTTAGTGAAGAAAAGGAAACATGCCTTAATGATGTACTGTATAGATACAAACATCATCATGATGTAATCAAAGATTCACGCTTCTTGCGAATTGCATGCATGCACTGTAAATTTTACGATTCAGGCAAGATCTACTTTTTTTTGTATTGTTATTTTGATATTAAAATCAAAATATAACCAAAATATATTAAAGTCCCAGAATTAACTCGCACTTCCAAATTACCACAAAAAATTCTGAAAGCTAATGAATGTCAAACGAACACACCTTCTTTTTCCTCAGCACAATTGACGATTGAACGCTTACACGACCTATATCTATAGACGTCAACGGCTGACGGATGTTGTCATCTCATTTGTCAAACGAGTATGAATTATTCGTAATTATTCGTTTAGGACCGATATTTGCCTCATTACTCGCTTTTTGTGAAAGGGAAAACTATTTTATTTACAAATCAGGTTGACAACTACCATGGCCTTTTCGGTTTGCGATCCCGGATCAGTTCTTCTCTCGGATTGGGGCTTCTCTCCGAACAGCCAAACGCGTTGTTGTTGATTTTGAAGTTTGTCTATCGTTGTATTTGTGAAGCAAAAGCTATTCTACGGGACAAATGACATTTATTCAACTTGACATTGACACATGTATGATTCTATGCGTGTTTCTGGTTTTGATTCTGGATTCAAAACCAGAAGCAAATTTTCCTTTTAACTAGAAGAGGAACTGTCAAACGAGTCCAAGAAAACAGTTTCAGGAGAGTCCAGAAGTCTGAACGACCAACCGAAAAGGTCATAACTTTTCCGATCGTCGATGATGGTGAATAATTCTGAATTCATTGCTGGAGACAAAACAGCTGATGTTGTTTGCCCATTAAAAACGGGAACTATTTCGGTTGCTTTTTTATGAACTGTAATAGCTTGTTTTTAAGTATTTGGTTAAAGTTTTTAGTTATTGACAATTGTTTTTTACTTCTTTAAAGTCATTTGACCCATTCGAACTGTGACATTTTTGACGACTGTTGTCCAGGTTACCGAAGTTTAGTGTCAATGAAATCTAGATTATTTTCACAGTGCAAAAGCCCAAGTCAACCTTTAAAATCTTGTTGCTGAGAATCTTTTTTTAGCTCACTGTGAAAATGGCATAATGCGAATGTCCTATACAGCTTTTCGCCAAAATGTCACATTTCGTCACTTGGTATGAAAACAAACTTGTTTATCTCGTTCGCGCACAGGTATATATGCAGCAAATAATAAAGCTTTCTTTCTCTTTTGTTTCTAGGTGGTTTGAATTAAATCGTATGTCTAGATGTTTTTTCTATCATTTTTACTGGAAGTTTATTTTCTTAAACTCATCGTATTTTTATCCGCATTATTATGGTCAATGCTGCGGAGCCATAAACCAGGACTAAAAGGAGTTATATTAACTTAATAGTCCTTAGTTTACCGAGATGAGGCATATACTTTACTTGTACTCGGTTTCTCGTTTATAATAAGTGTTTCCAATCAAAGGAATCAGTGACTTGCAGCCTTAGTTCAAGCCTTTTTAATGTTAAAGTCCTTTATATGCGGATCTCAGCTCGGCTATATAGGATTTCACTAATATCTGTAATGTCTCGGTAACTGTCGAATTGGAGTCCAATTTGCTACAGGCAAAATTCCTCTTTCAAAATTCAGCTTTTCAAAATTCTGTTTTAAAAATTCTGGAAATGCAACTTTTACAAGGCTACACACTGAATTATATATATGTGGGGCGTGTCGCCTTCCTGTCCCTTTTGTTTCTTTGCTCTACTTCAAAAAAGTCAATAGTTTGCTTAAAAAAAAAAAACAGAATAAGCAGAATTTTATTGCTTTAGTTAGAGTTTTAAAACAGGATTTTAAAAAGCAGGCAATTTTAAAAAGCAGAATCTTAAGAGCAGAATTATGTTGGTAAACTTCTTTTTTTCTTCATTTGTTTCTCATTTCATTTTTAATGTATTTAAGATAGCAACACGATTTCAATACAATTTTTTTTAATGAGATTGTGTGTGTACCTACGCAACAGTTAGAAAATTGGAAAAATTTAATTATGAGCAAACATAACGTAATGTAATAAAAAATGAAGAAATAATGAGTTCGAGCTCTCATTTTCTTTGGCAATTTTAATTTTGAACATATATCACATGTATCGTTGCCAAATTTGACGTCGACTATTTTATGTTTGTTTAAACGACTTTTTTAGTTGTCCTTATCACTCCATATCTATTTGTCTTCTTCACCTAGTGAAAAGAGTGAAAAAAAAGTGTCATACCAGCATTACGACTCTCCTCCTTACGGTGTGTCATTTGTAAAGCGAAACATGTAATGTAGCTTGGCTTAAAATTCTTGACGCCGTGAACATAATAAAGAAAGAGAAGTAACGTACGGACGAAGGCAAAGATTCCGCTGTTGTCCGACGCGGCCTGCAAATTTTTATGCTTTCTTTTGATAGAACTGAAAATATTAACGAAATCTACAAAATTAAATCAATCCTTAACATCAAGGTAAAAATCGAGCCCAAGCGGAAGGGCAACAGGCTAGTTCCCCAATGTAAGCGATGCCAGGGTTTCCGACATACGCAAGCGTACTGCCAGAAAAAGCCGCGATGCGTAAAATGCGCCGGCGAACATCTCTCGACGGATTGCAATGTCAGCAGTCAGGCCCCCGCGGTTTGTGCCAATTGCAGGGGAAGTCACCCAGCGAGCTACCGAGGTTGCGAAATAGCCATTGAGTTGCAAAAACGACATGAAGCTCCGAAGAAAAATACTGAAAATAAGGGCCCAAGCCTAAAACCTCCTAAAGTAGATAAGCCAAAAACCACTAAGTCGACTAGGGAGAAGGGTTTGATTAAAGGCAAAATTCAAAATGCGCAAGAAAACGTCGTTGGTCCTAGTTCCCACCGGAGTCAAAAGGGAGAATCCACACTTGTTGGTCCAAGATCGTACGCTCAAGTCGCGTCACGTGAAAGTAAGCCACAATCGGCCGCATCAGATTCGGTCTCTCAAATTCTAGGCATGATTTTAGAAAAGTTTGAGCAACAGGCGAAACTTAATCAAGTAATATTCAACAAATTGAGCGAGCTCGAGTTTAAACCTCGAAAAACATTTAATAAAAAATCATGAATATGGGAAAGTCAATCAAAATAATTACATGGAATGCAAACGGCCTTTTGCAAAAAATTGACGAACTAGAAGTATTCCTACGGAAGAATAATGTAGACATATGCCTGATTTCGGAAACCCACTTTAAAAAGGGTTCAGCACGCAAAATAAAAGGTTACATTGACTATCACGCGCATCATCCTTCAGAAAATTCGAGAGGTGGATCCTCTCTCTACATTAAAGACTGCATAAAGCACTCCAAAAACGAAGAAATAGAACTTGACTCTATGCAAATAACCTCAGTCTCAGTAAAATTAAGTCACATAAATTACAACATCGCGACGAGCTATTTTCCTCCGCAGTATCGGCTGGCAGATGAAGATCTTGCTCTGCTCTTTGATTCACTTGGGTCAAACTTTATCATCGGCGGGGACTTTAACGCGAAAAATACTTTTTGGGGCTCACGGTGCAATTCAACAAGAGGCAGAGCCCTCTTTAAAGCAAGTACAAAACGCGGCGTGATCTTCTTATCGACGTGAAAGCCAACATATTGGCCAACCGACAGAAATAAAATACCTGATCTCGTCGACTTCTTTATCGCCAAGGGGGTACCTCGTTACCTTACGAACGTAGAAGAACGCTTTGATCTCTGTTCAGATCACTCGGCAGTTCTTTTGAAAATCGGCGAAGCCTAGCGAAAAAGAATAGAGCGCCTAGATTAACTAACAACAACACCGACTGGGACGGCTTTAGAAAATACTGCAAAGAAAACATAGCTTTAAATGTACCGCTCAAAACGCCACTTGAACTAGAAGAAGAATTAGATAAACTCGTGAGAGTTATTCAGAGCGCTCCGTGGAATAACACTTCTTTTCGGAGGTCCGAATTACCGAACAGCGGAACAATATATCCGCGAGAAATAGAAGAGCTAATATGCGAAAAGAGGAGAGCGCGCAAGAGATGGCAACGTTCGCGAGCACCCCCAGATAAGACAATCTTGAACCACCTTTCTAACAAACTGAAGCACGAACTTCAAGATTTTAAAAGTCGCGAGACTACTGCTTACCTCGAAAGTTTGACTGCCAATAAAGATTCGAACTACTCTCTTTGGAAAGCAGTCAAGTCCGTTAAGAAGCCTATAGCACACTCTGCGCCATTAAGAAAAGCCAACGGCGAATGGGCAAGAGAAGACAAAGAAAAAGCGGATTTATTTGCAGATTACCTAGAAGAAACATTCAAACCGTTTGACGGGGACACGTTGGTCGAGGAGCTCAATCCTTATGCGGTACAAGATAATTATAGAATAAAAACCGTGTCATTGGCTGAGCTTCGTCAAACGATAAATAATCTGAAAAACAACAAAGCCCCTGGCTACGACTTAATTACTAGCGAAATTCTAAAGGAACTACCGAAAAAAGCTTTGGTCAAGCTACTCTATATCATTAACGCTTCCATGAGAGTTTTATACGTTCCAAGGCAATGGAAAGTGGCCGAGGTCATAATGGTTCCGAAACCAGGAAAATGTCCGAACGACAAAAAGTCATACAGACCTATTTCGCTACTGCCGATAATAGCTAAGGTGTTCGAGAAACTATTGCTTAAAAGGTTGCAACCAATCATTGAAGAAAGACGATTGATTCCGGATCACCAATTCGGATTTAGGAAAAAACATTCAACAATCGACCAGGTCTATCGTATAACAAACGAAATCGAAAAAGCTCTGGAAGCGAAAAAGATATGTACTAGCGCTTTTCTCGACGTATCGCAAGCCTTCGACAAGGTATGGCACGAAGGCCTGAAGTACAAATTAAGGCTTTGCTTACCAGAAAAACTCTATAGAATCTTAGAGTCTTACCTTAAAGACAGAATCTTTCGCGTAAGGAACGAAAATGAGTACTCGGAATTCAAAGAGATAAATACCGGTGTCCCGCAAGGAAGCGTTCTCGGCCCAATATTATTTTTGCTCTATACAAGAGACATACCCCACGATGAGGGAACAATTTTAGCTACGTTCGCAGACGACACTGCTATTCTCGCTATTGATACGACAGTTGAATTATCAACAGGGAAACTCCAGCGCGCTTTAGACAAAATATGCGACTGGACGAAGAGCTGGCGAGTTGTCCTTAACGAGACTAAGTCAACGCATGTTAACTTTACTTATAAAAAGATAAACAACAAACCTTTATTCATTAACTCGGTACAAATCCCGTACTCAAATGAAGCGAAATATCTAGGAATGACTCTAGACGCAAAACTTAAATGGAAGCCGCACGTTAAAAAGAAACGCGACGAGCTCGAAATCAAGTTAAGAGAAATGAATTGGCTTATCGGAAGATTTTCGAAACTAAGCATATATAACAAACTGCTTTTGTATAAGCAAGTGCTAAAACCATCTTGGACGTACGGTATACAACTCTGGGGTTGTACTAAACCAAGCAATATATCTATTTTAGAAACTTTTCAAAATAAGACACTCAGAGCAATTGTTAATGCTCCATGGTATATAAGAAATAGCGATCTACACCGAGATCTAGGAATCGCAACCGTGTCTGACGAGGTAACAAACTTTGCTCGCAAACTTAGTACTCGTCTTCGCGGACACTGCAACAATGAAATTATCCGAACTTTGGATCAGACAAATCTTACGCGCCGACTACAACGAATGAGACCGTTAGATCTAGCAGCATAAGATGAAACCGCATAAATTGACGGTATTGTAGGTGCCTTCGTTGGAAGGCAGCCTGCCACACGCGATTATTACAGGAGCTTGAACTACTTGTTAAGGAAACTTAGTCGTAGTCTGACGGAAAATGGGAAGTTTTTTAGTGAGTAAGAATCTCACACTACTATGAGCACGCGCGGCCGGTCCTCGTAGTGCCTATGAAGGTTTTTCCTACCCACGGAAAAAAAAAAAAAAAAAAAAAAAAATGTAATGTAGCGTAACTTGGTACACGTAAAAATTAAATATATTTTTTTGTGAACTGTCATTTTTCTAAGCAGATTAATTGAGTTGGTGTTTTGTAGTTGGGATAAAGTCGTAGCTAAACTCTGATTGTGACTGCCATAATTACCCACGACGCACATTCCTACCCACATATTAATAGTCTAATTACCACCGGGTCCCTTGCTTTGCTCAGTAAAGGATTATAATGTTTTTAAGCGCGTTATTTATCGAAGACAACAACCAAGTGCATCCTGCACTGCATTCGATGAGAGCATTGTGGCGCACTTAAGTTACCCCGAGAATTTTGTAGGGGCTGAAAATAGAGTGCTGCATGTCAGCTGTGCAGTTGGATTTGACATGTGCAACCTTCTGAGTTCGATGGAAGCTTGCATTTTCTTCCACTCACAATTATTTTAAGCAATCAGCTGATCATATTGAATAGTTCGAGTTAACTTATAGGGCAAGCATTAAGAGCAATTTTTCATAACCCTTAACTAAATCCTTTTTTTGCATATGTCATGAACTAGTTCAACGTCACGTTCGGCATTGTTTCTTTGTATTGAAAGCTTAATTACCGCTAAAGGCTTCTTAAATCTAAATTTTTTCCCATTGTTTACATTAAAATTTTCAATGAACGCGTGGAAAAATTACTCACTCTACTCTCAGTCCCAGAATCAGTAGTTCGTTTCCTTTTCTCTTTTTTCCTCTACTCAACAACTAGAAAAGAAAATATAAACATAAAATGTAAGCTTCCCGCTAAATATGTTCATAATGGACTATGTCAATGAACTTCAGCATAAATCGTGTCTTCCATATGCCGCTCAAGGAAGTAAATCATCTTCCGTCATCTTTGCCAGTTTAGCCACCAGGCTGGAAATGCGTTTTCCGACTCCTTATCTTTTTGTTGGGCGCGCGCTCAACTATTTTCAGATTTCCCCCTTTTTATTCTGTCCTACTACAACTACAACAGTTCTTCTAACTAAAAATAAAAATAAAAGATCAACCAATTACCCCGCTGAACTCTCCGAATTTAATGTGTACAAAATGATTGTGCAGCAGGGATGAGTGACAGAGATCTAAGCTAAAACTGAGTCATGGACGTGTGCCACTGAATGGCGCGCATGGGGCTCGCCGCCGCCGGGATTTAGTGACGCGATGACATTGGGACAAAAAAAAAATATATCGCTAAATCCGATCGGATGGGTTAAGTTGATCGCTGATGGAGACATGCAAATCTTGGCAGTGTGCCACACGTGATTTCTTAATTGCCAATCGTCATTTCATGGTCAGGTCTCAGATCGTGCCATACGGAAAACGATTACGATGACGAACGCGGCACCAAAGAGGATTGCTGAGACTTTGTCGCCAGACTGTCTCAAAAAAGCGATCGTTGAAAAGAGCACCACACTGAAACGAAAATTTGATTAATTTTTGAGTGGGTTTCTTTTTCTTAATAGGTTAAAATTCTTAAATCAAGTTATAAATCAGAGCATTAAATAATGCATTGACGGAATGTGACTGTGTGTAAGTGCAGTGTCACCCGGTATAGAAAAAAATAATGATTTGGCAGCATTGTCACACATTTAAGCCTTCAGCCCAATGAACCCGTTGCATCCACCCGTTACGTTCACACAATGGATTCATTGGACTGAAGGCCTTAGTCAAAATTTGGGTGATCTTACTTTCTTATCCGTCCGAGTATAGCCGTGTCAGCGGGGAACATGGCTGCGATAGTTTACTCATTTTGAGTAGAAATAGGATCCGACCGAGAACGCTTCTATGAGGTACGCCAATTAGACAGGCCTAATCTATGAGTTGCGAGTATGTACTCGTAGTCCCGAGGCTAAAACCTTTCTTTTTCGCGTTCTTTTGTATCGAAGCCCTAAAAAACCCCTAAAAAGAGATTTAAAGGTGCCTTAGTAAGAGTCATCCAAACAACTGAGTTGAATGGGCTTAAATATGCAAAGCTTCATTCAAACTTGCACCGCGTGTATCGTGCAGTCTTACCGTTTCACTTTCCTTATAGATTCTTCATTACAACTAGCTTTTATGAATGCATCCGATTAAGTAGTTTTAATTAATGCAACTCCACCCTCTTGATTACAAACCACACACATCGCCCCAGTTCGCACTTCGCACAATGCCGGGACAAGATTGTTGCGCATCTCGCGTTTCATTTAAACATCCTCATAAGCATTGCTTCCATTCAGTCATCATATCAATTGGCGTGTCTCACACACTTATCGCCGACAAGACACACTTCTTCTCGAAGGGAGCTGTGTGATGCAGAGGAAGCCATTTGGCTTCGCGGTTAAATTGATTTCAATTGGAAAGTATGCCCTTCTGGGGACCTCTTTGCTAGGCGTTCGCGATGATGATGCCAGCTCGTTTACTACTTGCCACCTCCCCACAAATAGTTGTCAACTAGAAAATCGTTAATTCAAATTCGTATTCTTATCGATTTCAGGTATGCAATCAGACGAAATGCGACTGTGAAGGCCGAAAAGGTGCTCCAGGTACAATAGGTGTGCCTGGTGTTCCAGGTATCGAGGGCACGCCAGGTGATATCGGTTCACCTGGTCCTATGGGAAGAACTGGCGAAAATGGCGATGAAGGCGAGTATGGTGGAGAAGGTGACAAGGGTCACAGGGTAAGTTTTTTTTTTGTTGCGATCAAAAGCTTTGGTTTTTCTATAACACGTTTTTTTCGTTTAAAGGGTGACATCGGAGATCCAGGTCGACCTGGATATCAAGGACCAAGAGTAAGACTACTTAAAAAAAAAAACTATAGAAAAATCCAAGCAATTAAGTTTAACTTTAGGGACCACCCGGTGGCGATGGCTCTCCAGGTCCACGTGGTATTGACGGATGCAACGGTTATGAGGGCGCTATGGGTACTCCAGGTACGCCGGGTCAACCTGGACGGAGGGGCCCTCTGGGCAAAAACGGACCCCCTGGGCCTACAGGTGAGGCTGGTGATGGCGGTACCAACTCTAAGGGAACCAAAGGTATTCGAGGCACACAGGGTGAAGATGGTTATAACGGATCGGAAGGTCGACCTGGATTCAGAGGCATTAAGGGTGACATCGGATTCCAAGGCCTCGATGGACTCAGGGGCGAAAGAGGTCCACAGGGGTTAAAAGGTGACAAAGCCGAACCTTTCAATCCTCTGATTGGAACAGGCCAGAAGGGAGAAAAGGGTGAGCCAGCGGATTCGATTTTACGAGGGTGGACAGTGAAAAACACCGAAAAGGGCAAGGCAGGTGAGAGGGGTGACAAAGGTGTCAAGGGCGTCAAAGGCTTAGCCGGCATGGATGGTGAGTTCGGACGTACTGGACAGCCTGGTCCACGTGGTGACGAGGGCTCGGCTGGAGAGCGTGGTAAACCGGGTAAATCAGGTGAAGCCGGAATAGCTGGTGAGAAGGGACACAAGGGAGCTCCCGGCTATCCTGGAACAGATGGTTACGATGGGCAAAATGGTCCAGAAGGTGAGCCCGGCTACGATGGCACTCCCGGTATACAGGGCCCAATGGGTCCACCCGGAATTTACGACCCGAATTTGGACGAAATTATGCCAGGTTCTGAAGGACCCCAAGGTGATTTGGGTGAGCCTGGTCCACCCGGTTTGTCTGGAGCACCTGGTATGCCAGGTCGAAGAGGTCATATGGGACCTCCAGGTCCACCCGGTGACAACGGGCTTGATGGCAATCCAGGCAGGCGTGGTGTTTCCGTGAGAGGTCAGGAAGGCGACTGGGGAGAAATTGGGGCAGCAGGACCGCAGGGCCCTACCGGTATGCCTGGACCAGTTGGACGTCCGGGACCGAAAGGAAGCGATGGCTTGAATATTATGGGCAAAAAAGGTTATCAAGGCGATTCTGGTCGACCTGGAGCACATGGATATAGAGGTGACCGAGGTGAGCCCGGTATTCCTGGTGATAAGGGTTTGCCTGGTCTGGGTGTTAACATAATTGGACCAGCTGGTGATGATGGTTTGCCAGGAGTGCGGGGTCCTCCAGGTGTTGACGGCTATGATGGCTTCCCAGGACAACTCGGTGATAAGGGTATTCGAGGAGACGACTGCGGAATATGCCCTCCCGGACCTTACGGACAGAAGGGCGCCGAAGGTGACAGTGGCTTCCCGGGTGTACCTGGACTAGCAGGCAAGCAAGGCTTGATTGGGCCACGAGGAATTAAAGGTACAGCCGGCTATCGTGGAGTGCTAGGTTTCAAAGGTTTTCAAGGACCGCATGGAATTCCTGGTGAGCCTGGTCGTCCAGGACCGCCTGGTCGTGACGGCACGATAATATTCGCCGGATCGCAACCAAAATTAGAAGATGGTGATATGGGCGAACGTGGTGAGCGGGGAGAACAAGGAGAGCAAGGCGTGAAAGGCTATCCAGGTTATCCGGGAAGGAAAGGTCAAGTTGGTGAGTTCGGTCCTCGTGGAGAGTACGGCGACTCAGGGCTCCCCGGCAAAGACGGTTTGAACGGCATCGATGGCAGAAACGGTTTGGCCGGCGCTCCAGCAGACACTCCAGCAGTATACTTGATCGGTGAGCCTGGCTACAACGGAAGAAGGTAGGAGTAAAAGCATAGCTGAAAACAACGCAAAATAAATATTTAATTTTTTTTTTTAACTTTCCTCTTTAGGGGCGTAAAGGGTGAGCTAGGCAGTGGAGGTACAAAGGGCCAGAAGGGCGAACCAGGTCCTGGCCTGACATACGACAACAAAGGTGATCGCGGTGAGAAAGGAGATGATGGTCCAGCTGGACCTCAAGGCCAGAAGGGACAAACCGGCGAGGAAGGATTTGCGGGAGTTCGTGGTGATGTTGGCTTTGCAGGACCCACTATTCAGGGCATTCGGGGATATAAAGGATATCCTGGTTTGTTGGGAGATCCAGGCAAACCAGGTGCCCCTGGTTTACCCGGCTTGGACGGTGAGCCAGGCCTCCCAGGCTTAGTCGGCGGAAAAGGTCAACGTGGTGAAATCGGACCGTATATTCTTCCTGGCGAAATTGGACCCGATGGTCGTTTTGGCTTCAAGGGTGAAGCCGGTGACAAAGGATTCCCAGGCTACCCAGGACCATCTGGGCGACCAGGCATACGTGGACCGAAGGGTGAGGTAGGTGATTATGGACCTATGGGCTTGAGGGGACTCGAAGGTAGAAAGGGACAACGAGGAGATTTCATCCAAGGTGCACCAGGTGCAGTAGGTGAGCCTGGTCGTGATGGGCAAACAGCCCCGCATGGACCTAAAGGACAGAAAGGTGAGGAAGGACCGACAGGAGCACCAGGTGGACGTGGAGCTAAGGGAGAAATCGGATTCCCAGGTCGCAGGGGTCAAAACGGTCAAACTGGTCCACAGGGTCCATATGGTATTCCTGGAATAGACGGCTATGTTGGAATTCCTGGCGAGCAAGGAGATCGGGGTGACCTCGGTATTGATGGACGACGAGGACCCGTGGGACCACGTGGAAATCCTGGTCCCGAAGGTCTTAAGGGCGAACTCGGAAGTATTGGCTATCCCGGACGTGGTGGTAATCCCGGCATCCCTGGCCGAAAAGGAGAAAGGGGAGATAGAGGTTACATTGGGCAACAAGGTGCAAAGGGTGAGCGATCTTTCAGTGGCATCAAGGGCGACGGAGGATTCCCAGGACGGAGGGGAGCTCCTGGCCTAAATGGTGCACCCGGTGTTAAGGGTGAACGAGGACCCGAAGGTGATATAGGTCTGGCGTATGATGGACCACCAGGTCCAAAAGGAGAAGCTGGTCTACCTGGACTCAACGGCTTGGAAGGCATCAGCGGAAGCAAGGGTGAACGAGGAGACTTTGGTCAAGAGGGTCCTCAGGGTGAAATTGGTGAACCTGGCATGGATGGATATCCTGCCTTGAAAGCTCGAGACGGCCGCGTTGGACCCAAGGGACAGTATGGACCAGTGGGTGAATATGGACCACTCGGACAAAAGGGTGACATGGGAGAACCAGGTTACTTTGGTCGACCAGGACAAAAGGGTGAATCTGGAGACTACGGACAGGCAGGAATACAAGGACTTCAAGGTGAACGTGGTGACGTTGGCCTTGCTGGCCGTCCAGGCAGAACGTTAAGTGGTATTGCACGTCGAGGTCAAAAGGGCGAGCCAGGTCCGATTGGACTTACTGGTACGCCCGGCTCTCAGGGACCTGATGGTGAAGCTGGGTACCCAGGTCGCAAGGGCGAGATCGGCGATATTGGTTTCATCGGCGGACCTGGAATAGATGGACAGCAGGGAATCAAGGGTGTTGCTGGCGAAAGAGGTTACCGTGGACCTATAGGCGCACTCCCGGAATATGTCGAAAGTGGCGATGAAGGAGAGCCCGGCTACGATGGACTCGTCGGTCGCCCAGGACGTGTGGGACAAAAGGGTGCGCCTGGTGAGCAGGGTGACTATGGTGTCGATGGTTTGATTGGACTTCCTGGTCCTGAAATATCCGGCGTCAAGGGTATTACGGGTGATCAGGGCTATCCAGGTCCACCAGGTGTCAACGGCCTGCCGGGATATGCTGGTGCCAAGGGTTTGCAAGGCGACTTTGGCTTCCAAGGAGAGAGGGGCGAGCCTGGTTTTGCTATACGTGGACGCAACGGAGACGTTGGCGATGTGGGCCCAGCTGGTAATAATGGTTTCTCCGGTGCCAAGGGCGAAGCTGGTGAAGTCGGTCCTCCGGGTCGTATCGGTGTTTTGGGTCTACGTGGCCCTCGTGGTCCTGATGGCGACATCGGCTGGAGTGGCATTGATGGACTCCCAGGTATAGATGGTGAGAAGGGCGAAGCCGGTTTCACATACTCATTCGATTTTGTACGAGCCGGTGATCGAGGAGAGCCCGGGCTACCCGGTTTCAAAGGAGCCATAGGTGATCAGGGCTTACAAGGCGAAATTGGTGCTTTAGGCTATCGTGGATTGAAGGGCTATCAAGGAGAGGTTGGCGAAGAGGGGCCACCAGGTCCTGATGGAGCACCAGGCGAGCGTGGTATGCCTGGTCCTATTGGTCTGGCTGGGGCGAACGGCTTTGCAGGAGTAAGAGGAGAGCGAGGAGATCCCGCACCACCACCACCAGCTCCCAAGAGCCGAGGCTTTGTTTTTGCACGTCATTCGCAAACAGTAGAGATTCCAGAATGTCCGACAAACACTGGCAAGTTGTGGGAAGGCTATTCCCTTGCTGGCAATATCGGAAGTTCAAGAGCTGTCGGACAAGATCTGGGTTCGGCGGGATCGTGTTTGCTGCGTTTCACGACTATGCCCTACATGATGTGTGATGTGAACAACGTGTGTAATTATGCTGAAAAGAACGACGACAGCATGTGGCTATCCACAGCTGAGCCGATGTCCATTTCCATGTCACCTATTCTATCGAGGGATCTTATGAAGTATATTTCAAGGTGAGTAAGCCTATGAGTAGGTATACTATGGTCTGCTTTACTCGACTTATTTAAAATGAAATTTTTTTGTCTCTGATCTTAGATGTGTTGTCTGCGAGACAACAACGAAAGTAATCGCTCTGCACAGTCAGAGTATGTCGATTCCAGACTGTCCCGGAGGCTGGGAAGAACTTTGGACAGGTTACAGCTACTTGATGGTGAGTTCTAGTGGCCCTTTCTCCACATACCATAACTATTTTTATCCTATGTATTGTAGACCACCACCGACAACAGTGGGGGTTTTGGACAAAACCTTGTCTCACCGGGCTCATGTTTGTTGGAGTTCCGCGCCAATCCAGTGATTGAGTGTCACGGACATGGCCAGTGTAACTATTACGATCCCCTAGCATCATTCTGGATGAGTGTCGTCGAAGAGCACGAACAGTGGACCATTCCAAAGCAGAGTACTCTTAAGGCTGACCAGACTAGCAAAATCAGCAGGTAAACAACCTTTGAAAATGCTTTACGGGCTCCGGTTAACAAAATCTTTCCTCTTCTTAGATGTTCGGTCTGTAGACGACGTAACTTCTCGGTAATCACTCCGCCACCGAATACACCTGGTGCGGCAGCATTCAGGCGTGCTGAGCCACGTGTAGTGGTACCACAACCCGTTCAGCCGCAACCACAGCCGCAACAGCGGGGATGGCGTAACCGGTTCAGGTCTAGGCAATCACGTCCACCACGTGAGCAACAACGAGGTTAAGTGTAGACGTTGAATATTGTTTAGTTTCTGTTCTCTCTTCTTGTATAACTAAATCTTAATATTAATTATTTTTTTTTGTTATATCTAAAAAAAGCTACTACTTAAAATTAATGTTATCCTAGTATCCTTTTTATACTAAAAGGAAAAAGATAACTAATAGAAAAAAGTGCCATTTATTTCCAACACAAAACTACCCTTAATCTTATAAGATAATCCTTTTTGATAAATAGACTAAAAACATGTTACATTATATTCGACGATACATTTTTGTTGCACCTATTCGGTAGTAGATTTGTTACAACTGACATAGGTATGGCAAATGTCATGCAACAGATGATTTCCAATCAGTTAGTGAAAGTCAGCTTATTGAAAAATAGATACCTTTCTTATGTCTAGTTCTTTGTTTTTATGTATTTTTTTTTTATATAGGTATGCGAAAACCTCAATACCGTTAGTTAAATGATTTTAATGTAATAGAAATGGTATAATGGTGATACCCACTGCCAAAAATGTAAATACAATATTATGCTTGTAATTAAATAAAAAAAAATGATAACTGTTTTGAGGTAGAATACCAATAATAAAAGCCAAATACATTATAAGCCAAAAAAACAACAGAACAATTTTAAATTAAACAGAGCCATGGTGATTTTTCGCACATAGAAAATAATTTTTTTAAAGGTAAGCGCTGTGACATTCAACACTTTAACAGCTATCTATAAAGTCTATAGTTTATGTGGAAGTTGTAAATTGCTATCGATGCGCAACCAACAGAATTTATTGCGTCGAAGTGCACAACTGACAATTCAGTCCGCTGCATGCTTTCTGTATTAAGTAACACAAAACAGTACGCACTGTGCTCCATCTTTAAGGTGACAAAAAAAGACATATAGACTCCCCGGCCTGACGTTTACGAGTACAGCCATACGACTTAAATGTTTCCTAACACACTGCAGCTTTGGCTTCAACTAATTGTTTGGTAATCGTAAAGAGAAAACGTAATGTTACGTAACGTGTACTTGACTCCAGAGCGAAACTTTAGCTCATTTGAGCGGAAGGTACTTTGTGAAGCTGCCTTAACTTAACCTACTTATCGTAAGGCTGACTTACTTACTTACAAAAGATGGCGCTACCGGCCCCGGTGGTTCTGGGCCAACAAGCTTCGCCATCATCCAGCTCTGTCTCCAGCTAGCCGTCTCCAGTTTCGCACGCGAAGTTGGCTGAGGTCTTTTCCACTTGCGCGCGCCACCTGAGTCTTGTTGCTCCTCTATTCCGCGGTGCCTGTAGGGTGGATTCGAAGTACCACTTCGGGTAAAGCTAACAGCAACTTAAAAAAAAAAACTTTAGAAATATTGAAAAAAATTTTAACAAAGGATCAAAAATAAAAAACATGGAATTATGCCATTGCGGATGTGGTATGACAGGTAAGTATGACAGGTTAAACCTGTAAGGTAATATCTCATAAGGGCAAAAGCGATGCTGGACTTGTTAAAATCTCAGGGCACTTACAGCGAAAGTACAGAGCTCCGCCTGGACAAGGAATCCAATTGAAAGGGATGACTCCGAGGAGCAGGAGCCTCGCAGTGGAGGCACTTTATCGTTGGTACGAAGTGTGTTGCCTCAGTCGACACAGGTGTCACTGCATCCATCATCAAAAAGGAACTCGTCCGAATGATTAGGCTTCAAAACATTAGTTGCAAAAGCATAAGAACAGCTATTGGATTTGGAGAGCTAACGAAAGTTCAAACTGATACCAAAAACACCCTTAAGATTCATATTGACCTGACATTTACTCGTTTAGCCACACTATATCAATTTTGTCCTATAGGTTGACAGAGGCATTTCCTACAGAGGCATTTATCATTTTAACTGGTATTGAGCACCATGTGTGATTTTCCTTTTCCTGAATGCCTGCTAAATCAAAGGAAATGTCAACCTGCCCAAATCAAAGAAAATGCCAGCATTTTTGAGAGATAAATTAACAACTCTGGCATTCAATGCAATCGAGCAATTAAGAGCGTAGCAGAATTTTTGACGTAAGGTTGGAATGTAATCTAATTTTATTTGACGTACGAGACGTCAATATTCAAGCGAGGGCCATTTGAAGCTTGCTCTAAATATGTCAAGGGTCGAAATTCGACTCCTCGACTGCTTGACTAATTAACTTTAAGTTACAAAGGTAGGTCTAAACTTAGCTAATGTAATAAAACTGACGTGTGAATAAATATAAGTTGGTCTTTTTTTCACAAATAGTTTCGGATCCAGATCCTCAAACCAAAAATGACACAACTATAGACAGATTTATTATTTTATTTATAGTTAAAACAATCTTGGCTCATTGCCAGTATACAATATCAATTTTATAAAATAATCTAGGTATTATAGCATTTTGGTATGATTTATAATTTACAGGCATGTTTTTTTATGGCGGAAATATTAATTTAATCTGATACTTTGTTGATTTCCTATAAGCTACTATTTACTCGATTTTTGCATCACTTAACTTCAAACGTTCACTCTCCCAAGATGACTTCGCACTCGTCCATCTCCCGTTTAGAAAATAAAAGCTTTTAGAATAATTAAAATATTCTTTGTTTTATTTTAACTATTTGCTCACAGCTTTGTTTTGGAAAATGTCGTTTTCAACTCCTTCTTAATCACCCTCGTATTACAATCTATACTATTACGGGTAAACATAGATATTCCCAAAGTCTGGTAGTGTTTTTTTTTTTAAATCATAGGTTTTTCGACACTGTCAGCTGTTTCCCGCTCGAATTTTTAACGAAAAGTCAGTATCATATCTCTGCGGAACGAAATGAGACGCTTTACGCTTAGACAACGTTGGAAAATATTGAAAACTCATTTTCAAAATGACTACATTGTAGCCCCACTAGTGCGTCATTTGAAAAAGAAGAAAAATCATATTTCAGTTAGCAAATATAATTTTTGCCACATCTGGCACCCGGCGAAAACTTATCTGGATCCGCCGGTAATAACAAGCCAATAAAAGACATATAACTTTTGTCAATAAACTATTCGCGGACTCTTTCGACAAAAATGTGTTGATAACTATGGCCAGCTGTCAAAATGCATGGGTCTTCACACATTTGCCAGAGGTAAGCTTTCATTTGTCAATATCGATCACAATGTGGAGATGCGTATGAGTGTAAATTTGTCATGTTTCGCTGCCAGTTCTAGGCTCCTAGATTCTGCGATGTTCCCGCCTGTACTCGAGCGCGTCGATTATACCATGGAACATAAATTCGCTTTCGCGCTCGTACAGTTAAAAGAGTACTTCAAGATAGGTATTCTTCCACGCTGGCAAAACCATTGTGTAAGCTTTTTCATCGGTCCTACTCTAGGTGGAAATCAGTATTTGTCCAGCCCCTAAAAAAGGCGGTTTTTCTTCTCCCTCTAGCTATCGTCCGATTGCACTAACTTCCCTTCATTCTAAGGTTATGGAAACGCTGATTAATTTTCAGTTTATGAAATATCTTGAATCACGAAAAGTTCTTAATGACCGGCAATATGGTTTTCGTAGCAAATGGTCCACTGGTGATTTGAAAAGTGGAACCATGCCATGCATCTTCTTAGTGAAAGCAAGATTGTTGCGCTTGATATTTCAAAAGCATTTGACAGGGTTTGGCACCAAGCTATCTTGTCGAAAATGCGTGCATTTGGGATCGACTAATCTCTTATTAGTTGGATTAGTAATTAGCCTTTCGAACCGTTCAATCCAGGTTGTTTTTCATGGCTTCAAGTCCGCCATGAAATAAACGTTGGGGCTCCCCAGGGCTCATTTTCATAAATGATATACTGTCTACTATTACTAATCCAATCCACTCCTTTGCCGATGCCAGTATCGGCTTTTTCTGATTTTCGAAAGTAAAACTAGAATGGCAGCGTATGTCAAACTCATTAAACTCTGGCTTTAACAGCATTGCATCATGGGCATCTCCTAAAAGAGTAGATTCAATACTTCCAAAATTGAATGCTGTCTTCTGTCATTGAAGCAAAACAAAAAACCAGCCATTATCCATGAATGGATGGTACTTGCATCGACGAAACCAATACGCATTGCCATCCTCGGTATGTGTTTCAATAAAAACCTGACTTGGAATGACCACATATTCGACGTCGCCAAGAACGCTACGAAATATGCCTAGGTTTTTCTTAAAAGATGCAAGAAATAATTCACCCCCTCTGATTATTTTATACAAGGCCTACCTCGACTCAAGCTCCACCCTAAACTGAAATACAATTCTCATGTCTGGGCTGGTGCTCCTAAAACCGCACTACACCCGCTAAATAGCATACAAACGCGTGCGATAAAACTTATCGGTGATGTAATGTCTCTTGCCTGTCACTGTTTTATCGTTTTTTCTTCAAACAGTGTTCGATTGAGAAAGACAATTGCACTCCTCCCCGAAAAATATTCAACCGTAATACTCGCCGTAACCACCGTTCAACCGTTATACTCCGATTTTTCACTTTTCATATCCAACAAAAAAATTTAACATTTTACATTAATTTGGTACTCCTACTTTTTTCAATTAGTTTTTTTAAACGAAAAATCAAATAATAAGCACGAAATAAAATTAATTCATTAATGATTCATTAAGGAAAGAATCTTCTCCTTTTTGGATTTATTGAAGTAAGAGAAAGTAACCGCCACTCGTACATAGTATCTTTATAGATAAATTTTTTGAAACCACTTTGAAAACATGAGGTCTAGATTTAGGTTTATAAACTTATTTAATTCCTTTAAAAAGGTCGGTTTTAATTTTTTTCATTTGATTAAAACAGTTTCGTAAAGTTATTTGCCGCTTTTTATATCGATATTTTTAGTATGTAGTTTTGTATATTATGCTGTTTTCAAATAATTCTAGATATTTTGGCCTGATCTTCTTTAGATTAAATGCGCAAAAATTAAAGACTAGCACATAAAAAAAAACACGAAAAAGCGCGTTTTTTTAATTTTTTTCACTTTTATAGTCACAATTTTTTGACGAGAGGCATTCAAACTTTTGTTTAGGTAAAAAATGTTGTAATTTTGCTTCTAGGCGCCTTTATATTGATTGCCTGAGTCGAAATGTGTATGTGCCAAAATGCTGGCATTTCGCATTCAGACAGGTTGGCATTTGCGGGCATTAAAAAAATTTTAGTTCGCACTTCATGCAAAAGCTCTCCAGGCATTCAGTCATGGTTAGTTTTGTGCTTGAATTTTAAATTGTTTATGAAGAACGGACGCGCCTAGTTCATATTTTTTTTTTTTTTTTGTTTAAATTACCGTTAATTTATTGTATTCAAATATTAACGGTCTTAAACTTATACAAAATACAGAACCGCCATCTGTGATTTCAAGCCCACACGATAGAATACATGCTGCCACCTGTGCGTAAAAATTGCCTACATTCATTACTGTCATAAAAATTCCTTTGACATTTCTTTATCAGCTTCCTTGGTAAAAGGAGAAAAAAAAATCAAAACCTAGAAAATTTGCACTGAAGAAAGATACTCTGACATCGGAGAAAAACTTCGTCGGCGAATGTGCAATAAAAGAGGAAAACCATCGAAAATTCTTTTTTAACTTTTTTAACTGCATATAACAACTAGTTAACCTCACAATCCGCAATAAATATTTCGAGAATAAAACACGTCACGCAAATATGGGTGTCACTAGTGGAAACGTTTCGATTGCCCTTTTCGCCCTGATCGGGTTTTTATTGCTCGGAAGCAACAATTTTGGCGTTGAGGCTGAAAAGGAGATACCCATGACGAAGTTTGGGCAGAATGTGGGTGGACCCACAATGACGTTCCTCTATTGGTAAGACGAACCTTTGTACCCGCGGATTTTCGACCTGAATCTTAATTTTTTTTTTTTTCTTCATTGGCCACAGCTATTCGTGCGGCTATCGGAAGGCTTTCGACGACTACGTTAACATTCTGGCCGAGAAGTACCCACAAATTACGATAAATGGTGCCAACTATGACCCACCCGGCTTCAATATGTACTTCTCCAAAGTCGTATTCTTGCTTAAGATTGTTCTCATCGTTGTGATTGTGTCGGCTTATGACATTTTTGGCACGTTTGGCCGGGAGACTCCTGGATGGTGGCGGCATTTAATCGACAACAAGTTGTACGCTTGTATGATGATCTTCTTCGTCGGTAACATGCTCGAGGCTCAGGTGAGTGACTGCAAAAACCCATCAATAATTGGTCATAAAATGAACATTCCCTAGTTGGTCTCGTCGGGAGCATTTGAGATTACACTGAACGACGTGCCAGTGTGGTCGAAACTACAAACTGGACGAATTCCAGCGCCACAAGAACTGTTCCAGATTATCGATAGTCAACTGCAGTTCTCGGACAAGATTCAAGAGAACCCAGACTTTGTCAAATAATAACAAGCCCAACAATATGTTGCCCCTTAGTTTTAGACTGCGTCTGGTCGCGGTTAACGTTGCGGCTCAACCCTCCTCAAACTCTTTGTTTTCGAACAATCTGCATATTTAATTTAGTTTCTCTGTTTGAAGACATCTTTTTCCCAATCACTGAACAAAAGGCTCTAGTGTAAGTATGCGTGGGTTCGAATTTATCACGACTGAGTGATCTCCACACTCACCTTGTTGATGCGGTTTGCTTCGCATCAGTGCGGGAGTAAGGAGTCGGTGTTTTTGTTTATTTTTTTCTTTTTATTTTCCTTTTCGTTGAAGTATTTACTTATCTCCACTTTGTATGTGAAGTATATTATTGTATTGTAAATTCTATAAATAAAGAAAAAACTGGTCATAGCTATTACGTTTTCTAGCATTCCCAGGACTCCTAGAATGTCGAAAGTGCAACATACATACATACTTACTAAAACTTAAAAAATAGAACTTGACTCTATGCAAATAACCTCAGTCTCAGTAAAATTAAGTCACATAAATTACAACATCGCGATGAGCTATTTTCCTCCGCAGTATCGGCTGGCAGATGAAGAACTTGCACTGCTCTTTGATTCACTTGGGTCAAACGATATCATCGGCGGGGACTTTAACGCGAAAAATACTTTTTGGGGCTCACGGTGCAATTCAACAAGAGGCAGAGTCCTCTTTAAAGCAAGTACAAAACGCGGCGTGGTCTTCTTATCGACGGGAAAGCCAACATATTGGCCAACCGACAGAAATAAAACACATGATCTCGCCGACTTCTTTATCGCCAAGGGGGTACCTCGTTACCTTACCAACGTAGAAGAACTCTTTGATCTCTGTTCAGATAGTTCGGCAGTTCTTTTAAACATCGGTGGAAGCCTTGCAAAAAAGAAAAGAGCGCCTAGATTAATTAACAACAACACCGACTATGACGGCTTTAGAAAACACTGCAAAGAAAACATAGCTTTTAATGTACCGCTCAAAACGCCAATTGAAATAGAAGACGCTAGATCAACTCGTGAGAGTTAGTCAGAGCACTGCGTGGAATAACACTTCTTTTCGGAGGTCCGAGTTATCGAACAGCGGAACAATATATCCGCGAGAAATAGAAGAGCTAATATGCGAAAAGAGGAGAGCGCGCAAGAGATGGCAACGTTCGCGAGCACACCCGGATAAGACCACCTTGAACCACCTTTCTAAGAAACTGAAGCACGAACTTCAAGATTTTAAAAGTCGCGAGACTACTGCTTACCTCGAAAGTTTGACTGCCGAAAAAGGTTCGAACTACTCTCTTTGGAAAGCAGTCAAGTCCGTTAAAAAGCCTATAGCACACTCTGCGCCATTAAGAAAAGCCAACGGCGAATGGGCAAGAGAAGACAAAGAAAAAGCGGATTTATTTGCAGATTACCTAGAAGAAACATTCAAACCGTTTGACGGGGACACGTTGGTCGAGGAGCTCAATCCTTATGCGGTACAAGATAATTATAGAGTAAAAACCGTGTCATTGGCTGAACTTCGTCAAACGATAAATAATCTGAAAAACAACAAAACCCCTGGCTATGACTTAATTACCAGCGAAATTCTAAAGGAGCTACCGAAAAAAGCTTTGGTCAAGCTACTCTATATCATTAACGCCTCTATTAGAATTTTATACGTTCCAAGGCAATGGAAAGTGGCCGAGGTCATAATGGTTCCGAAACCAGGAAAATGTCCGAACGACAAAAAGTCATACAGACCTATTTCGCTACTGCCGATAATATCTAGGTATTCGAGAAACTGTTGCTTAAAAGGTTGCATCCAATCATTGAAGAAAGACGATTGGTTCCGGATCACCAATTCAGATTTAGAAAAAAGCAATCACCAATCGACCAGGTCTATCGAATAACAAACGAAATCGAAAAAGCTCTGGAAGCGAAAAAGATATACACTAGCGCTTTTCTCGACGTATCACAAACCTTCGACAAGGTGTGACACGAAGGCCTGAAGTACAAGTTAAGGCTTAGCCTACCAGAAAAACTCTATAGAATCTTAGAGTCTTACCTTGAAGACAGAATCTTTCGCGTAAGGAACGAAAATGAGTACTCGGAATTCAAAGAGATAAATGCCAGTGTCCCGCAAGGAAGTTCTCGGCCCAATATTATTTTTGCTTTATACAAGAGACATACCCCACGATGAGGGAACAATTTTAGCTACGTTCGCTGACGACACTGCTATTCTCGCTATTGATACGACAGTTGAATTATCAACAGGGAAACTCCAGCGCGCTTTAGACAAAATATGCGACTGGACGAAGAGCTGGCGAGTCGTCCTTAACGAGACTGAGTCAACGCATGTTAACTTTACTTATAAAAAGATAAACAACAAACCTTTATTCATTAAGTCGGTACAAATCCCGTACTCAAATTAAGCGAAATATCTAGGAATGACTCTAGACGCAAAACTTAAATGGAAGCCGCACGTTAAAAAGAAACGCGACGAGCTCGAAATCAAGTTAAGAGAAATGAATTGGCTTATCGGAAGATTTTCGAAACTAAGCATATATAACAAACTGCTTTTGTATAAGCAAGTGCTAAAACCATCTTGGACGTACGGTATACAACTCTGGGGTTGTACTAAGCCAAGCAATATAACTATTTTAAAAACTTTTCAAAATAAGACATTCAGAGCAATCGTTAATGCTCCATGGTATATAAGAAATAGCGATCTACACCGAGATCTAGGAATCGCAACCGTGACTGAGTAGGTAACAAACTTTGCTCGCAAACTTAGTACTCGTCTTCGCGAACATTGCAACAATTTTATTATCCGAACTTTGGATCAGACAAATCTTGAGCGCCGACTACAACGAATGAGACCGTTAGATCTAGCAGCATAAGATCTAACCGCATAAATTGACGGTATTGTAGGTGCCTTCGTTGGAAGGCAGCCTGCCACACGCGATTACTACAGAAGCTTGAACTACTTTTTAAGGAAACTTAGTCGTAGTCTGACGGAAAATGGGAGGTTTTTTAGTGAGTAAGAATCTCACACTACTATGAGCACGCGCGGCCGGTAATCGTAGTGCCTATGAAGGTTTTTTCTACCCACGAAAAAAAAAAAAATAAGTAAGTTTTCTATTGTGATTTTTCCAGCGAAAATCGATTTTCGCTCCTGGTTAATTACATCTCCACGCTCTTTTCAAAGACAACAAATTCAATTAATCCTTTATTTGTCCGGTGGAGCCAGGTTGGGACTTATTTTTAATCGTCTCCCGCTAATCCTCTTTAAATTGCACAAGGGCACAAGCTAAATAAACTAATGTCCGTTTCGGTTGGCGATCCGGATCAGGGCGTTCTTCTCCCTGACATCGCCACTCTCTTTTGAGAGCCAACTAATACAAATCCTATATTTGTCCGGTGGAGCCACGTTAGGATTTATTTTTAACCGTCTCCCGCTCATCCTCTTTTAATTGCCGGTGGAGACATAGATTTAAGCCGCGTTGTCACAAGCAACGTAAAACAGGAACAGAAACAGAATCTCATACATTAGCAACTGAAACCTAAATTCGCTGAATGCTTTTTGCGTTGCCAATGTATGAAATTCTTTTTCTGTTCCTGTTTCTTGTGAGCTACATAAACTAATGGCCTTTTCGGTTGGCGATCCGGATGAGGGTGTTCTTCTCCCGAATTGGGGCTGCACATCCGAACAGCCAATCACGTTTTTCTCGATTTTGAAGTTTGTCTGGCGATGTATTTGCGAAGCACAAGTTGCTCTACAGGGGACATTTGACATTTATCCAACTTGACATATGCGTTGTATCATTGTCTGAGTGCTTCTGGTTTTGATTCTGGATTCAAAACCAGAAGCATTAAATTACTGAATAACAAGATATTGACCTTGCGTCCTCCTTGCCCTCCAAAACCCAATTGTTTACATTTTTTATAAAGCCTTCAAAGCTTTTATAAAGCTTTAAATTTCTGTCTGGGTCAATACATGAAACAGAAACGGTGCCGTTTTCGTTTCAGTTCAGTTTCGGTTTCAGTTCCTTGTGACAACGCGGCTTTAGTTTCATATTCACACCAATTGTAGCACGCTCTTAGCAAATCTAAAAAAATTTAACGCTTATATTGATTTGAAAAAGCTTACAAGCTCGATGTGAAAAAGCTTACGTTAAAAAAAAAATTTGGTATAAGAACATAGACCATTATACCACTTTTATTTAACAAATAGGACTAATGCCTTTGTGTCAGGACATCAACCATCTCCTCCACTCACAGATCAACTCACAAGGACTTTATAGTCAACTTAGAACATCGTTTTGATTTTAATTCGTTTTGATTCAGTTTACGATTGAGTTGAACTGTGTGTGTCCTCCATTATGACTAACAGCATACGTGGTACACTTCTGAAACCAGCTCGCAATGTCGTTTCTTGCGCTCATTGTACCTTTTCTATGCCACTGTTGATTCCCAAGTGCCCGCAAGATATTGCATGGTGCATTTTCCGTAGAATCTTCTGGATTTTCAACCAAGGACTGCATCTTAAGGGATTATTCCTCCGGCATGTTTCACTTTCTCCGCAGAACACTTTTGTGTACAGGCAGAGAGTCCCACTTCCCCAGTAAGCCTTTGAGCTGAAATTAATAAGACAAGCTGAAATTGATGAATCTACCCATACTTTGACATTTGTTTACAAATGTGAGTAAACTCATGAATTCGTCAGTCCCATGCGTTTCCATTTTGGAGCCCTTACATCACCTGATCGCGTAAAAGCTTGTCTACACCGAGCACTAATCGTCGATTTATATAAATCTTTATTAAATCCTCTACAAATCACGCGATTTACCATACAAATTTAAATCATCTCGGCAAGCGATTAAAAATAAATCCTCTCATAAATCCCATTCACCCTATTCACAAACCTATTTTCTGCACCTTTGTAACAGTTTGAGAATCAAAAAAGGAAACTGAAACTGTCCCTGTACGACAGGTCTGTCACAAGTACGTTTTCTATTGTGATTTTTACAGCGAAAATCTGAATGGAAATGACATCGCCACTCTCTTTTGACAGCCAAAATGACAGAAACAGGGTTTTCGTGTCAAATTAATCCTATATTTGTCCGATGAAGCCACTTTGGGATTTATTTTAATCGTCTCCCGCTAATCTTTTTATAATTATCGGTGGAGACATAGTATAAGGTAAATTGCTGTTGTATCTTTTTACATGTTTTCACCGACACGGAAATTTAAAGCTCTTCTCCCTAGTTCCATGCAATCATTATTTAAGTCATTATATCTGGACAGAAATACCTATTTCCTTTCGCTCACCATGTTTGCAATAAACATATCAAAAACTAAGCAAAGCAGCAAACCAGCGATTCACATGTTTGAACTTCACCCGCAAATCAAAACAAAATGATTTGTGAACACATCCTCACGACGACAAGCAGGGCTGCCATCATTACATCAATAAAATTGCTATTTCTCGTGTTTCTTCTAGAATGCTCTGCGAATTGTGTGATTGCTGAAATTTTTAAAGCAACATTTTCTTCACTCTTCAAAGAAAGGAAGCTTCTAGTTTATTTAACCAGCTTAAAAGAAACCAAAACAACCCAGTGTTTAGTAAAAACATCACCTGCAGTACATCTGAAGCGTTTTTATTGGGATAAATCTAAAAACACCATCTGAGTCATGGACAAAGTAAGTATAATTAGCGAACAGGCGAATGACAAGGAAAAAAATCTTGGTTATGTGCTATTGCAAGTCTATATGCAACTTTGCTGCATTGTCCTAGGTGAACGAACTGAAGGAAAAAGGCAACAAGGCTCTGAACGAGGAAAAATTCGAAGAAGCCATCGCTGCCTACACAGAAGCAATCAGTTTGGATAGCAACAACCATGTTCTCTATAGCAATCGATCTGCGGCATATGCCAAAGCCGGTAAATACGATCTGGCCCTGGCCGACGCTGAGAAAACCATCCAAATCAATCCCACATGGCCGAAGGGATACTCGCGGAAAGGAGCCGCCCATGCGATGCTCAATAATTTTCCAGAAGCTTTCGAGGCGTACACTGAAGGTAAGTTTCTCGAAGTATTTTAAAAATGAGGTTCTGATTGAACGCAATGTGGTCCTTTGAAGTGGAAGGAATTTCTTTGCATGTGTAAAAATTGGTAAATAAAATAGGTACATAATTTACAATTCCTTCTTGCGTGTGGGCGCACACGGGGCAGTTATAAGGTTTCACCCTCTATAAATATGTATGTAATCACTTGTAGTTTCCTAATAAGAAAATGATTGGAGTCGATATCCATACTTTGAACCCTTAGTGCAAATATTAACCCCTTATGTACAGATAAAAATTTACAGAAACGGATATTCTGTTTGGCTTCAATTTGGGCCTTGGGGCCTAGAATTCGAAGATACTTCGGTTCTGGTTGCCATCATCAAAACATCAGAGCCTAAGTGTAAACCCCTTTCTATAGCTTGTTCCTAGAACTTAGGTTATTTTATTCAATCACAGAAAATTCAATAAATTCAATTGACATTCTGAAAGTGTCTAAAAAGAATGTGCACGTGCGTTGGGTCATTACTTGGACAACGTTCTTGTCTTTTGTGAAGAAAACTTTAAGGCTATTTTCTCCAATAAAACAGTATTGTAGAAATTCAGTTGAAGGGTCCAGGGGAAAAACGACTCAAAACTATTTTTTGTCAAAATTAAAATGGTTGTAACAACTCCTAGTTTTTTTTTTTAGAACTATCTGATACTGTATTCACTTTACTTTACTTAAGGATGGTGTTGAGTAAACTTTGAGTCATTTTTCCCCTGTACCCTTCAGTTGTATCTTCGGAGCTTCCTACACTGCCAAACCGATCCGTGTTTTTGCTTAAAAGAAAACTTAGACGGCATTTGAACTGACTGACTGTTTCAAGCAATCCTAAAATTATTTTTATACTAGACAGGCTAAAATCTTTTTGATATTGCGAACACCATATGACTTATGTCAAAGACGTAAGTCAGAGAGAAGACATAAAGAAACCTCATGGATAAAAAGAGAAACCAAGAAAATTTGTGTTGGGGTTGGGCTTTGGGCATTTAATAGCATTCGATTTTAGGTGTAGAAATCTTGCCGAGCAAAGCGATCTGTTGTGTCTTTGCTATGGAAGCATTGTTAGAAACGTCAATTGTCACTTGGATAGACTTTCTACAACACAAAAAACACTTATATAATCCTTTCCGTGTTTTTAAATTAAAATATTTTTAGCCTGATCAAGTCTACTACTTTCTGGTTCATCGAAACACAGGGTTACATTTTTTAAATAGTTATCTATGTTTATGTGTAATTTTTGTTCGTTTTCCCTATAAAAAGGAACTTTGTTTTGCATCCCACACGGAAAATGCCAGTAGACGTTTAACTGTAAAAGGAAGAATATCCTCAGTGACGAAATTATTCCTTTGGCAAACTTAGCCTTGAATTCTTGACTGCCTCCGGAGATCAGGGAAGGCCCGCTAGGCTTCTTTTTAAGAGACCGCAGTGCCATAGCTCCAGGAAGGCCTTCTCGAATAACAATGTAAAGCCTGCAACTCAATGAATCCGTTGCATCCGTTACGTTGAAGTACACAACTGACAACTAAGTTCCATTCACACGTTCTTATGGGAAGCGGCCCATAGAAGAACTTCGTGACGTACGTCGCTTTCCATAAGAACGTGTGTATTCCACTGAGTTGTCAGTTGTGTACTTCGATGCAACGACTTCATTGGGTTGAAGGCATAATATACTCTTCCCTGACCAAATGTTGCTTCCCTCTCTTTCCTAACTCTGTCTGACTTTGACACTGTACGTTGTCAACTGGCAGATATTTTCACTTAGGTTAAGTTAGGTTGGAAAGGGTTGTTTGCAACTAAAGCAAGTTTACTCGGTGGCCAGATTGGCCCATTGTGATTACCCTTGTGAGGTAGATAAACATGGTTGGAAATATGTCTTACTAACTGAACCAGCCTGATCTTTTGATAAGTCTTTTTAGGTCAAGTAGTGATATTCCTGCCAGGTCGTCCAGGCTATCAAAGAACCTGACTTCTAAAAAGGTTAGTCATCGTTCTTGGAGAGCTGGGCAGTGGCAGAGAAAGTGTTCTATAGACTCTATTTCTTCTTCGTCCGTACAGCTTCTGCAGAAGTCGTTGGCAAAGATTCCCATTCGTGTAGCCATGACACCAATGGTGCAGTGTCCCATGACTACACCAACGAGTGTTCTTATGAAATTTCTACTGAGAGATAGAAGGGTCGTTGTTCTTTTTAGGTCGAGTCTTGGCCATAAGCTGTGAGTTATGATACAATCTTTATACTGTTGCCAGCGTTCACCGGCTATTTTGATCGTGTATTGATCTATAAGACTTTTGGCTGTGTTGAAAGGGAGATAAACCCGTCGGTCAGCCATCGTTATGTCCATATCAGAACCTTTCCTTGACAATTCGTCCGCCAATTCATTTCCGGCCACGCCAACGTGCCCAGGAACCCAGCAGAGTAGAACTGTGTGGAAGCTTATATCCTTTAATGCCATAAGGCAGTCCTTGACACACTTAGATTATACGAGGTTGGAGTCCAGAGCTGCTTGACTATCAACACATATGGTGATTTCCATTTCTGGAAGATCCATAGATTGAATTGTCTGTGCAGCTCTCTTCACCGCATAAATCTCAGCTTGAAAAACACTGCAGTAGTCATTTAGTCGATATGACTGGTTTGATTTGCAGTGTTTCCGAGAAAAGTCCAGAACCTGTTCCATTCTCTGTTCTGGAACCTCTCTCTTTCTCTCATTCTCTTTTCGAACCATCGGTATAGATAGCTATACCTTTGATGTCAACTTTAGTCTCTACCCAGTCTTGCCTACTTGGTATAATGACTTTGAATCTCTTGTCGAAATCAAATTGAGGTTTCATATAAACCGTACGGGTTATAGACCCATTTTGATTTAAGATGTTCAGAATGTTCGAGTGTCCTAGACATTGTGATTTCCAGAGGTTGTTCTCTCTTAGTCTGAGAGCTGACTTTGCCGCCACATTTCTTGTGAAAAGCTCCAGAGGTTGGAGGATTTTCACTTCCATATTTCTCAAAAACTCTTCAGACAAAGTTCAATTATTTATTGTCATTGACATACTAAATATGGACTGCTAGTGAAATGTCACTTTCATACGATTCCCTACGAGAAAAGCGTCGCCAACATCGACTAGCTCTCCGGCTGAAACGGAATCATTTGTAAATAAAAAATAACAAGGCACCTAGATGAGAACTCATATAAATTAGTAGCCTTGTCGATGAGTACTTGTAGATACTCCTGCCACCTACTGGGACCTACAGTGCAACTTTTCCGAACATTATTAAATTTCAGAGTTTTTTTTTCAATTGAAAGAAATTGTTGGGGTTTTTAAGATGGCATTGGTTTATCTAGACTAGACGAATACCTAGTGTCTAGTCACATAACCTTAACCCCAAAAATTAAAGTTAGAAGTAGGTACCTTTGCTTTAGTTTTCTTGAAATGTTTTGCAGCGTGGAATTCCAAAATCTAAACTGAGGGGCTAATCATAGCTTTCATTGGTTTGCTGCCAGTGAAATTCATCTTTTCGTGTTTTTAGACGACTGTCAAAAGCTGGTGACTGTATACATACTTTGATAAGACAAAAATCTAAAGATCTAAAATAATTTTAGAATTTACATCCCAGAATTACCATCCAACGAATTACCGAACGAATTATTATTGCTTTTAAATTGAAATTTAAATTAATTTCAATTTAAAAGCAATAAACCCTAATAAACACCCATGCGCATTGACTAGCAATATTTAATTCAAATGGTAAAATTTAATCTATTTTTCTATTCTGGCCTTACGAGGCATCATCATGGCATTTTTAACATAGAGAAATAATTACGATAGACGACCAAGGCCATAAGAGCATATGATCGAGTATCGAGACCCAATTGGCTGAGTCAAATGAGCCAGGTCCGCTCAAAAAATTACCCATTTTTTGGTCTTAAATTTTGAGCTAGAAAGCTGAAATTTTGTGTTCTCAGTTCGTTCTTACAAGATTTTGGGCCACGCCTATATTTGGAGGCTGAATTTCAGAAAAACCTCAAATTTGCCAGCAAAACAGTCTTATATAGAAGAGAAAATAAAATGGAGCAGATGAGGTACACAGAACTCTACTAGATTTCGCACATACAACATTTTTAGCCGCGTCTATTCTAAGGGGTCGATTTTACAAAATTATTTAATATTTAATTTGAACAAAAAACTTCATTTTTGGGTACATAAAAAAAAGTTATTTGTCATCCTGAATTTTGAAAAAAGTTAAGTACCGAAACCTAAAATTCACACCTAATAAATAACATCACCTTAAAATTATTAAAAAAAATAGTTTAATAATAATTTTGAATCTAAAAATTGCTTGTGGCTTATATTTGCTTAAAATAATACTCAACATTTTGAGTAAAAAATGAAATTCACCATGAGAGTCGGAAAGTCAGTAAAAGAAAAAGGCATACGAAGTCGCAAATATATTTACTAAACAACATTTTATACAAATTAAGCCTTCAATCAAAGCTCCGTGTATGACTTCATACATGAAGTCTTTAGTTTCTTTATTAAAAGTCTCCAGACAATCGATAAAGTTGCCTTTTTCACTGTCTTATTCATTTTTAATGTCTTGCAAAAAATCCATCCTCTTAGGTCTAAAACATGATCCTCAAAACGCCATGTTGCTGCAGAGTCGTCAGGAAATCCAAGCTGATCTGATCAACTATATGACCAGAAATATGAGCACGCCCATGGATGTTGACCCACCCAGACCGAAGCAACAGGAGAAGCCGAAAGAGCCACCAAAGCCAGCCGAACCTAGGCTCGAGGACATGACCGAGGAGGAACGCAAGAAATACCTAGCTAAGAAGGAAAAAGATGCCGGCAACGCGTCGTACAAGAAGAAGGACTTTGAAAACGCTCTCAAACACTACCATCAAGCCCTTGAAATGGACCCTACCGACATAACCTATTACAACAACATAGCCGCTGTGTACTTTGAGCAGAAAGACTTTGAAAAGTGTATAAAACAATGCGAAAAGGGTATCGAAGTAGGTCGTGAGAACCGTGCTGATTTTAAACTCATCGCCAAGGCGCTCGCTCGTATTGGCAACTCCTATCGTAAACTAGAGAACTACAAGCAAGCCAAGACTTACTATGAGAAAGCAATGTCAGAGCATAGAACGCCCGAAATCAAAACATTCCTCAGCGAAGTTGAGGCCAAAATCAAGGAGGACGAACGTCGTGCCTACATTGATCCAGCAAAGGCCGAGGAGGAGAAGGAAAAGGGTAACGAACTATTCAAAAAGGGCGATTACAGTACAGCAATTAAGCACTACTCTGAGGCGATTTCAAGGAATCCAGACGACCCGAAGTTGTACAGCAACAGGGCAGCGTGTTACACCAAGCTCGCGGCATTCGACTTGGGTCTTAAAGACTGTGAAATGTGTATTAAATTAGACAGCAAATTCATCAAGGGGTATATTCGTAAGGGTAAAATTTTGCAGGTAAATTGGCATTGTGTTTTTGCAGAATCCTCAAAACGTACTAATCCAACTCTTTTTAATGATAGGGAATGCAACAGGCATCCAAAGCTTCGGCTGCTTATCAAAAGGCGCTCGAAATTGATCCAAGCAATGCCGAGGCAATCGAGGGTTACCGCTCGTGTTCAATGGCTTTCCAAAACAATCCCCAGGAGGTATGGAAGAACGCCATGGCAGATCCAGAAGTACAACAAATTCTTAAGGACCCAGCCATGCGGCTCATACTCGATCAGATGCAAAACGAACCGAATGCTGTTAAAGAGTGGGTGTCACAACTACTACATTCAGTTTTTGACTCTCGTACTTATTTCTCTCTCTCTCTCTTTTTCTCTTTGCAGTCACTTGAAAAACCCTGCGATAGCCGATAAAATCATGAAACTACTGGAATCGGGAATTATTCAAATTCATTAAAAGCTAAGAAAATCGTTTTAAGAGCTTGCACGCTTAAGACCGGCGCTTACGAATGCGATCTTCCTTAACTTGAGTTTCTACTTGTTACAGGCGATTATTGTGTGCGGGAATCTTTCTCCCTAAATTATAAAAAAAAACTTCTTTTATAAAAATCGTAAAAAATAATGTAATAAAAAAAAAAACAAAACAAAAACTTGATTTACACACAAAAACTAAGCCTTTGTTCGAACGGTGTATGTATGTAGTCTGTCTAATCACTTTGAGACAATTGGAATTGCATTTTGTATAATTTAGAATTCTATTAACTCCACTAACTGCCTTTGTTTTATTTTAAATAAAATAAAAAATAGAAAAATAGACTTATGTTAAAACTTCAACAATGGTTTGCTCACCGAATGAGCACTTATGTGAAACTTGGAGAAAGCTAAAATTCCAATTATTTCTTAATCCGTACTGTAAAAAAAACGAAACAAAATAAAATGGGGAGAAATAATAAAGCTTATGTGGTAAATACATTATTGTTGTTTCTGTTTTTGAGCTGAAAAAGTTGTTGGCTGCAAAGAACCTAAAGTAGCTGCAGCCCCTTAAATGTGGTTGCAGAGGGTTTCGTTAGGACAACCAAAATGTCGAAACCGTTTCCTGCACTAAATCTGAAATCGAGACGTTTTTTAACTTTTGTTATTTGTTTTTTATCATGCACTCCTAGCAAGTAGTTTGTAGATATATAGTCTGTACAATATACAGATATAAATACTGTAATGTGGCGACAAAAAATAAAAGGACATGCAGGAATCGCTGAATGCACCCATCGATTTACTAAACGAACACATCCAACTGTCATTCCAGACAGCTGAGGTATTCGAAGTTCGAATTTCAATATCGAAAATTTCCCCCTCATGGAATTCAGCGGAAAAGTACCAATGAAAAATTACCAAAGGGGAAGTATGGAACGTACTAGAAGGTGCTTAATTGTACGGGACAGTTGTATTTTGGGTGTACCACGATATCTCGAAGACCATAATCTCGAAAGCAAAAAGCTGTAAAACAAAAGTCTCGAATACCAAAAATCTCAAACAAAAAACCTAGATTTAAAAAAATTCCGAAAACAAAAATCTCGTATTAATGTACCTCAAAAATTTTTAAAATTGTCGGCGAATTTCCACGATAATATGGGCAAACAGTGAAATATGAATAGGGGCTTGCTGCCCACATTTTTTACCACCCCTTAGGTTTCACTAACTTTAAACTTCAAAAAAATTCAAGGTTTTATCAAACTCCATTAATAATGTAAAGTAAGATTAAACTGTATGCCTAGAGGCATTTTTCTGTCATTTTCACTGACATTTCTGATCATGCAGCATTGAAATCGTAATTTTGCTATATGGCTCAAGATGTCGACCTGTCAAAATGAGATCAAATGCCGTCAGAAAAAAATTACAGCTAAGGCTTGCAATATACTGGAGTAGCTATCTAACCCAGAAACTCCACTTGCAATGGGCAAAGCAATCAATTGATTGAAGTATTTCCATTGACTAAACAGTCAATGCTAGTTCTTTGGAAATTAGTTTTGCAATATTGATTTTTAAATGGCCATCAATGAATGATTTCCATTTCAAGAGCAATCATTGCCATAAATCTACTTGGCAGTAAGTTTGAAAATGATGTTTGAAACTTAAATTTAATATTTTCGGCTTCAACGGCTTCTATACAAATAAAAATATAACTTCAAACCCGAAAACAACGTAGACATAGAAAATTTCAAAACTTTTATGATTTCCTTTTTCGCTTTAAATTTGTATTTGTAGGCAATGAAATGCCCGCATTGAAAATGATTGAAAATCTAATTGCCAATTATTTTTTCATTGCAATTGCCATGTTCATTTCCATTGCATTGGGCATTGACAGTGGAGCCACAGCGTAAGCAAACCACAGCATTTTTGACGCAAGGCCAACATAAAGGCTGAATGTTTTTGGTGTAATATGCAAGGCCAACAAAAAGGCTGAATGTTTTTCGTGTAATATGCATTTTGCATCCTGGTGAAAATGCCAAACATTTCAATGAATTTTCGGTCGGCGTGTGAGTGTCGCAAAAAAAGAATACTGTACTTTTGCATAAAAAATTTATGCGCGATCTTGATGTGAAGTATAATAAAACAAAACTGTTAATGAGGTGATTGAATTTTCACAGACATATACTGAAATAAGCGCAACAACGAAAAGAACAGCTGATTCGTTTACCGGCCTATACTTTGTGACACATGCCAGTAAGAACGTCATACAGTCTTAATACAAATTGAGATACGAGACGGCAATTGGCAAGCAAGGGTCAAATATGCCAAAAAGACATGCAGTCTACGTAGAGCAGTGGTATACTCTTACGCCAGTGTATCCTTTTCCGTCTTTGAATGGTCTACAACTCCGAATACGCCCCATGAATCGGACGGAGACCGTTTTTTTAATGCCTTTTGTTTGCTGGGACCCTTATATAAAATTCCAGAATCCACCAAAAAAGATCCTCGAGTTCAAAAAAATTTCCCTGGGTATTTTTAAATAAAAATTATGTTTTGTGTGTAATCTGATTTAATATTTTGTGTAATCCAAGTAAAGTCAAAAAATTTTTTTTGGGGAAAAGATTTCAAGACAATGGATTTTAATTCGAGGGGTTTTGATACACGAGATTTAAAAAGAGAGGGATCTTAGTAGGCATCATTTTTACATTTTCCCTCCCTGCATGCAGTCAAACTGTTTGCACATCTGAATACACCCTTTTGTAAGGAAATGCAATGCCGCCAACATAAGAACATTTTACATGAAAAAAAAACTAAAGCCGCAATTTTTGTCACATCTTTTGGTTGTTTGTGGATTCTCGTAACTTTATTTCTAGATTTACGAAGGAAATTCAACAATAATCAATTAAATCTTATTAACAAAAACACAATTGCACTGTGTATAGTAAAACCTTGGAAATATGGCCGAATACTTGGCTTCTATATTCGGAACAGAAAAGGACAAGTGAGTTCACCGCCTCATTTTTTTCCCGTCCAAAGATTCCCCATCATGAGCGTTTATTTTCCTTGCGAATTTCAGGGTTAACTGCTCGTTTTACTTCAAAATAGGAGCATGCCGTCACGGGGATAGATGCTCACGCATCCACAATAAGCCCACCTTCTCGCAAACGGTGTTGTTGCAAAATCTTTACGTGAATCCACAAAACTCGGCAAAATCTGCTGACGGTAGCCATTGTGAGTATCAAACAGCACGCCACCGGCGCGCGACAATATCAAGAGCAAGAGTTAATTGGTTTGTCTTGTTTTAGTGGTCGCCAATGTATCAGACGAAGAAATGCAGGAGCATTATGATAACTTTTTCGAGGACGTGTTTGTCGAGTGCGAGGACAAATACGGTGAGATCGAGGAGATGAACGTGTGCGATAATCTTGGAGATCACCTAGTCGGCAATGTGTACATCAAGTTCCGCAATGAACAGGATGCCGAGAAGGCAGCTAGTGACTTGAACAATCGCTGGTTCGGTGGAAGACCTGTTTATTCTGAACTTTCGCCGGTTACCGACTTCCGGGAGGCTTGCTGCCGCCAATACGAAATGGGCGAGTGCACTCGGTCGGGCTTCTGCAACTTCATGCACCTCAAACCGATTTCAAGGGAGTTGAGAAGGTAAACAAAAAGTCGTCAGTTGGTCGGGGTTGTAGTGTGATTCGTTTGTTTTTCTATTTCAGATATTTGTATTCGCGCCGCCGTGGACGTTCCTCCCGCTCACGATCACGTTCGCCGCGCAGACGTCCAGGTCGCTCTAGGTCACGCGAACGTCGCCGTTCCCGCAGCCCACCCGGGGGTGGCGGCGGCAACAACGCAAGACCAGACGGAAGAAAAGGACGTTACTGAGACGAATTCCGTACTTTTTACAATTTTAGCGGCATAATCATCCGACAGGCAACAATTTCTATGTTTAATCCATTTAATGAACAGACTATTGTGTATTCATCTGCAGGTGTGTTTTCCAATAAATTCTTGCAGAGACAAGTGCAAACAAACTGCATCAATTTGAATCAATCTATCACCATGCCTTCCCAAGTAGGCTTGCTTCCTCCTTATAAGTCATGCGTCATTTGTTTCTCGAATGACCTGGTTTGCCTTTCACTCGGCGTTGATGGCTAACATTATAAGCATCAAACTTCCCATCCTTCAGATACGTTAACTTGCAGGTTATCGTTAAGATGATTCGAATTCGCCTGTTAAACTTTAAGTTTTCTCATTTTGCTGTTATAAACTTTTCAGGTGCGGATTAAAAATTCGAAATAACGTCGCTTAGCCGTTTTAGGCATTGTCTCTAGGCAGCTTTTAAGCCATGCTCGGTCCATATAAGCCATTGCGCTTTAGCGTATTTGACAACAACTTCTGCACCGCATATTTGCAGAAGTTCATCGCTTCTATTTCCGCAATTTCCCCATTCATTTTCCGTAATGCAAGCTGGCGTTCTTCTGTCGATATCAGAGTCCATGATTCTGCTCCATAGCTTGATACAAGTCTAATGATAGCCTTGTATGCGCCTCGTTTGACCCTACGAGACACACACGATGCTTTATTTAAACACCTTAGCATATCCGCAAAAACACAAGACAACACAAGATTCTTTCCAGAATGCAGTCGTTGTTGCAACTCATCGTTATTGTTTTCCTACCTACATATTATTCTCCCTTCGTTGACTACCGGTCCTACTGTCTCCGCACGCTGCTTCAGCTTCACAAAGGTGGGTTCAATACATTTCCTTGATCCAACTTCTTCTTAGGGTTCCTCTCCGGAAGTTGGTAATCATCATGGCAAGCGTTTTTTTCGTTTCTTCCACCATAAAATATTTGTGCTTGTGAAGATTGAGCCATGCGTTGTCTAAATAATCCCATTAACGTTGACCTTTCTATCAGCTACTATATTTTCCTTTCAGCTTTTCTAGTTGTTTGATTTCGAACTGTGTGTTTGTAGCGTTGAATAGACTTCTTTTAGTAAATATTATTTTGTTTCTTTATCTCTTTGTTTAACTTTATGCTACTATTCAGCAATAAACTCTAAAACAAGAGTCCTTGTCTCCCCACGCCTCTTCCTCCTTCTATCCAGCCCTGTAAAATAATTTCTTATAAATTGTACTTTTCATTTCTTAAGACATATTCCAGGCACTCCAGCTTTTTTCTTTGTCCATGTTTCTGCCCCGTTCAGGAAAACAGACCCAACGTAATATTTGACCAACCTTATTTTCCAGTAGCAAGTTCGTGAATATATATATATTCGATTATATTCTGCTGAAAATCCTTTTAATTTTACAGTGCTGGCCTCTACTCTTCGTCTTCAGTGGATTTTTCTGCTTAGATTAGCGGTGTTGTTTATTATAGAACACAGATATAGAAAAAATTAGGACACCTACTGAGATTTTTTTTTTAAGATAATTTAACAAACTTCATCCAAGGCTGTCCATTTTTTTGTAAAAAAAATATTTGCATTAATAAAAAAAAAGTACTTCCCATACCGGGAATCGAACCCGGGCCTCCCGGGTGAGAGCCGGGTATCCTAACCACTAGACAATATGGGAGATATCATAACATCGACAAATGTTAAACTTTAAGCGTTTTATTTACAAATTTTCAAGTCTTCCATAATTACGAAATTTTCTCGTCACTTGCATTTTTCATGTCTCTCTTGAGTTGTTTCGTCAGATCAATTTGTTGCTGCAAAACATAGGTGTTTTCGAGTTTTCTCCGCTGTTGGCGCTCAATATCACGAAGCACACCTTCATGCAACTTTTCTCTGTTAAAATTTAATTCAAATAGAAAAAAACAAATTTCATGTGCCGTTGCTTTCTCTGGACTAACCTGTCGGAAGATTGTTTCAAATGGACGTAACCAATTATACCAGCGGAAACAGCACATGCAGCGAGAAGAGTAAGCTTCGAGGTTGTGGACATGTTAATTTTTTTTTGGCCAAAATATTGTAAAATTTAAGTTATTATTTTGTGAAAATTGCCGAAAATAAAGAATAACAGGAAACAGCTGATTTGTCGAATGTTTGACATGACATCTTAAAAAAAAATACAGTGAACAAGAGAAGCCCGGCAACGAACTGTTATACGCATACGCACAGGTATGGCCGAGAGTAATTCCTTTTTAACAGAAATATAAGATATTGACAACAGTCGATCGTATTCGCTCTGCGGGTTTGAGTCGAAATTTTGCTGATTAGGTTGAAATTACAGTCGGAGCATTTAGCTTGAAGTATGTATTATTTTCCATTTTTTTTTTGCTACTTTCTTACTTTTTTATGTTGGTTTGGCATATTTGCGATTTGAT
Source organism: Neoascia interrupta (assembly GCA_947623515.1). Taxonomy (NCBI): domain Eukaryota; kingdom Metazoa; phylum Arthropoda; class Insecta; order Diptera; family Syrphidae; genus Neoascia; species Neoascia interrupta. The sequence continues at coordinate 190,349,586 of OX392462.1, forward strand.
TTATGCATAAGTAGGAACTAACTTCTTTCAGTTTGAATTCTTGATTGGTATTATTTCAACTGAATTTTGAATTTCATCTGATTGTGCTGAAAAACCTTGGTCTAAATACCAACTAATATCCTCAATTTTTGTATATAAACGATTCTTCTGTTTCTCTATTTTTGCCAAATAGAAACAGAAATGACAAACTTAAAAAATTTATTTAAAATTGAATAACGTCGCCTAATTGTTTTGCGCATACGCCACTTTTGTGGTTTTTGAGTCAGGAACGGTTTCGACGGTAATTTTCCATGCTTCTTCGTAATCTGTGAATAGAACGGCGAATTGGAAATTTGAATTGAAATAATGTCTTTCCGAGACATGCAAAATCGTTTTTATACCGAAATCAATCGATATCAATGAAATATAATTCAGATATTTAATACCATATCTCCACCGAGCACTAATCCTCGATTAATATAAATCTTTATTAAATCCTCTACAAATCACGCGATTTACCATACAAATTTAAATCCTCTCGGCAAGCGATTAAAAATAAATCCTCACATTAATCCCATTCACCCTATTCACAAACCTATTTTCTGCACCTTTGTAACAGTTTGAGAATCAAAAAAGGAAACTGAAACCGTCCCTGTGCGACAGATCTGACACATGTACGTTTTCCATTGTGATTTTTACTGAGGAAATCGATTTTCGCTCCTAGGAAATGACATCACCACTCTCTTTTGAGAGCCAAAATGACAGAAACAGAGTTTTCGTGTCAAATTAATCCTATATTTGTCCGATGGAGCCACTTTAGGATTTATATTTAATCGCCTCACGCTAATCTTCTTATAATTGTCGGTGGAGACATAGTACTAGGAAGATAAGTTGAGGATTTACATTAATAGCGAATTAATGTCCGGAAGAGACATGATATTAGCTTTGTTTTCGGATGGCGTAAGGTTTCTAACATAAGACGCCATAATCTTTTTGTTTCGAAAACAGCAAAGCCTATAACCTTTTTATTTTGCTGAGAATTATGTGGCTGCTTGTGCTGTCCGTGAAAACCGATGAAAGCCATGGACGGTAGAAAAAAGGTTTCTTTTCACGTGTCCCCTACCACGGGTGGTCTGACGCACTGCCATTTGTTAGTATGGTTCTTAACTTTGTCGTTTGGATTCAGCAACAAATGTAAATCCTCTGAATCTGCGTAAGAACGCTTACAACACCACATGCTTGCATGGCGTTAGAGCTCAGGCCATGGCTCGTCTGGTTCGGAGTAGTAAGTGCGAGTTATGTTCTAAGTCTCCATTTGTTGATTTCAAATTGACAAACGACGTCTTTTGTAGGTTATTTTGAAACAAAACTAGTGGTTGGGTTACAACCCGGTTAGACGAATTGTTGATATCCCATCTCAATTAAACCCCGTCAAGTTCCAATGTCAAATATGACAATCTCCTTCAGCTAAAAAAGGCCTGTGACATCAACCTCTTTTAAAAAACATTGAGTACAAATGTATTGTCCAGATGCGGTTTGCATGTGTAAAGCGCATTTTTAGCCGAAAATTAGGTTTTTTTCAAGTACGCCTCCAAAAGTGGGCTTGTTTAAAAATTTTCCAGTAAATTGATTGTATGCAGATATAAAAGCATAAATAGAGTGGCACAACAGCTCGAGGTAAACCAGGACCAACATTTCAACAATGTATGCTGTGTGTGTTAATTTCTACAAGGAAACCTACAATTTTTTTGCCGAATCCGAACGGCACTTTGAGCAGTTTTAGATATAAAAGCATACAAAGTAAAAATTTCTCGACTACAAGCAAACATATTGCATACAAATATGACCAAAACTAATATTGCAAGATAAATGCCATCATGCCCTAAATGGGGCCATGCCAAAAATTGAATTTGAAAAATACACATAGGCAACCATACGGCATACCAAATTTTATCTAAGTAAAATTTTAAATTTTTAAACCAAGCCGAATATTTTAACTCAAGGATTTATTTAATTTTGAGAGAAAAAATGCTCTATGCTATCAGTTCTTCTCAAAAAACAAACTGATTACAAAAGTGCTTAAAGCTCCGACAAATAACCTACAACTGGCAAGTCTACACCAAGCGTTGTTGGAAAGGATTAATCGTAAAAAAATATAAATATCAAAGTTGCAAATACAGCTCAATGGGAGCAGCGAGGGCCAATCTCTCATTACGCCGAATCCGAACGACATGAGAGATTGGCAAGTTGAGAAATCTTTGACATTGATTCTAATCTCGGGGAGATTGTCAATTCTCGCAAAAGTGGCGACCATGAAAAAATGCCTTCCTTTTTCAGATGACCAAAGCCCATGTTACCTGAAGAAGATTATTAATTGTTTCCTCTTTCCCCTTATAGAAGGGGAAAAAATTAATTCCAAGTGGAAAAGGATAAATTCCAAGTACAAAATCTTTCAAAATTTAGTCAACAATCAGAAGTTTTTAAAATGGATCAACAAGAACTAGAGCAAACTCTTCTCGTATTATGTCAGTTTTATATTTTCTAAAATCCTGTGGATTGAGAATATCAATAATGACCGATAATGAACCATAATGAACAGAGTCTACTGACTAATTCAGTTTTTCATTTTCAGAAAAATATCCTCTAAGATATTGGTTTCTAATAAGATATGATATCGCATAGACCAACAGACTAGGTTTGAACCGGTACCTGGCCTAAACTACACAAAACGACCCAAACCTAGAAAAATTGACAAGTCCTGTTCCCGTACACGGTTTTTGTGTAGTTTTGGACAGGAGAGAGAGCAAAAATAAGAAATTGAAAAAAGAAATTGTTCAGTTTTCCGAGCTGTTGATGCGTATCGTTTATGTGTCGTGAAAGACCTCAATTAAACAAATATTATAGTTTAAAATTTCCCCTCCCTACGAAATTTAGCCCAAGAAATTTCTTTTGGCTGAATTTCGAAAAGTGTCATGGCGGAGACAATTAAGTTTGACAACAGCAGCTAACTTTTAGATGAACACGAAGGTGTTAGCTATAGCGCCTCGAGAAATTTTTACTTTTGAAGAACTTTCTCTGCTTTTATAATTTGAGCCCTTTTTATGTGAAGTTTCGAATGCTAACGAATGTTCTTATCAACTTTAAACATAAAAAACCCAAAGTGAGTAATTATTATGCTGCAGACAATAATCTTAATATTTCAAGTACTTCTTATTGCATGCATGTTTTATCAATCACTGTTACTTTACCTCAACAATGTGCCTTGACGTTTAAAATGTGGTCTGTTTTTGGTGTACAAAGCGTTCCCTAACTTTTGGTCAGTTTTTCCTCTCACTGAGAGATTTTTACCCCCACTTCTTAAAATAAGGAAATCTGACCAAAATGGTACAGAATGCTAGGGACGAAGCCTACTGATTCTATGCCCAGTTCTTTAGAACGAGATCATCCGAGTTTCGGAGTTAAATTTGAGATAACCACAGAAAGCATTTTTTCAGTTAGTTAAGATTCGGGGTTAATCTCGGTTCAGCTCGTCAAATTTGATGTATTATTCCCGGATCAAAATCTGGAAAAGAGTTCAAACTTCTTTGCCTGTTTTTTCTATATTAAATGGTATTCGCTTTGTGTGTTCTTATGAAGAGTGACATTTGAGAACTATTCGAATCAATTTTCTCCTTTTTTTAAATGACATGGGACAGGCAATATTTCCGAGTGCTGAAGATTTCTACAAATTCATGGACGTGTTAACTCTGAACTGAAAAACTGCTCGCTGGGTTCACTTAAGATTCGTTTTCTTCCAGGATTAATAAATCTAGATTTACACTGGGCTTAACTCAGCACTGAAAAAACAGGCCCTTGAAGGAGTTAGGCTGAGGTTAACTCCTGAAATGAGTTTTTAGTCAATTTCGATTCGGGTTTTATTATCTTGGTTTATTCAATGTAAAAGGACAGCCACCTTGCGTGTTTCTGCGACACTTGATATTTGGCAGAATCTGGAGAGCAAATCTAGCTTCTTTAACTTCATGCTCTGTAAGACAGTTGGGAAAGTCAATAATTTCAACAGTATCGAAAATTTAAAAACTACTTTACTGACGGAGTTAGCTTTCCACCGAAAATTCGCTGAGTCAACAACAGATTTAGATTATTCCGAGATTAAAAGATCTTGGTTTCAGAACTTCGCCCTGAAAAATTATCTAAGGGCCAGTGCGAGATCCTCCGAGTGCGAGATCCTCCGAGTGCGAGATCCTCCAAGTTTCCGAGTTAAGCTGAGATTAACCCCAGAAATGCATTTTTCATTGAATATTGATCCGGGATTAATCTTAGCTTTACTCGCCAGACCCCAGAAATGAATTTTTCAGTGAATTTTGATCCGGGATTTATCTCAACTTTAATCGCCTAAGTTTGGTAGGTTAATCCCGGATCAACTCTGGTAAACAGTATCAATTCTTTGAATGTCTTTTCTATATGCAATGACAGTGTTTTTGCATGTTTTCGTGAAAAGCGACTTCCGAAAACGACTCGAATTTCTTTTCCTGTGTTTTTCTATGTAAAGTGAGTGCTGGGAGAGTCAAAATTTCGAGAGGCGAAGATTTTGACAACTTTACTGATAGAATTAACTCTACACTAAAAAACTGTTCGCTGGATTAACTCTAGATTCGCTTTGTTCCGCGATTAACACATCTTGGTTTAAGCTGGGCTTAAATCAGCACTCAAAACCAGCCCTTAGTTGTATGAACTCCAAATCCAAGAAGTTGTCATAATTCGTCTTGATCTAAATGACGTAGAATCTTCTTCACAAAATGTGTTCAAATCAACTGTTGCAGTTGATTAAGTTTTAAGTAGTAAAAATCTTTAAAAATTAGGCTTAGCTTGGTAGGTGTATGATGGCACTGGAAAGTAAGTTCTCTTTTCCAGTCCAGCGGCAAAACTCTGCCCAGTGCGTTCTTATCAACCTATGGTTGCAAGCGTAAGCCATCAAAATAGGGAAGCCATATACCGTACATTTTGCAACATCCTTGACCGACCCACATATTCCATATGTTTTCCGTTCAAAGCCAACAATGTCAAACATGTAATCAATACACTAGATTCCATCATACATATCACATCCCCACCGCATTAATTGCTTCATTCCAATTGATTTCATGCCAACGTGGAAAACAAAACAAAAAAATTGAAATTCTTAGCTACACAATAAGCTAAGGAGTTGAAGAAGTATCTAAATTCAAAAGTGCAACGAAGTCTAGAGCTGGACGTCGTCGGTCGGTCGGTCGTCATAACGTTGGAAAAGATAGCCACTTCTATAGTGTAATCACTTGTTTGATACTGCTGCAAAGAATCTCGACTTGCGCACAACCCCAAACAACAACCAGCCGTACTCCAGCAAAAGCGAATACTACAACGACGAAGGGGAATGATTAAAATCCATGGCATGGCCCCCCAAAAGAAAATTGTTTCCCATACGTACCCCCTGAGTTTCGAAGGCAGTTATGTCCCGCAGTTCAAACACAGTGTACATGTGATCCGGCACGGAATTCATTCCATAGATACATCTTGAAATCTTTTTTGACAAAGTTTTTCCTTATTTATGCTGGTTTTTGAATGTCGGATGAGAATCGAAAAGAAGTGTCTATAAGTGAATTTTCCAACTGCATTCACGCGAACTTGATTCGAAACGCTCGAATGATTTTCAGTTGATTTTTTTGTTGTTGTATCTTTCGGATAATAGTTGTAATGTTTTAATTTGTTTGTTTGTTATATACCGCATTGCTGTGTGTACACCAACTCAACTATCTTTGCACCAGAAGATTGACATTCTCTAAATATAAGCGACAACGCAGCTTTGCATTCATATCTCACTTGTTTTTTTGATAGATAAGCTCGGTGGTGGTGCAAACATAAAAAAACGAGAGTGAAGTGATAGCGTATTTTGAAATGAAAACGAAAATCCAAACTTATCATAATTAGCCGACAGAATATAACTCAAGTGCGTTGTGACCGAGAAAGTGAAATTTATACAAAAAACGATACAGCTCTGTCAATTGAGAACGATAGAAATATAATTTCATTAAGTAAGGTCATTCGCCGAGACGCATCAACTTGAACGACGTGGAAGACCGTCCCCCATCAGGCTGCATAGCTGGAAACTAGAGCCCCCCAATCGGGCCCTCTGTAATTCGTTTGAGAGTGTGACATCATTTCGTCATCATGACCAAAGTTGAATTGTACAAGTCGCGTGTCTTCGTCACAATAATCCATTTGCTTGCTCTGGGCCAGTTCGCCTACGGGTTATATTTCGACAAATTTCCAGCCAAGGCACACAACCTGCCAGGAGTGCCCAAAGGATTTGCGAACAAGCTCAAATTCCTCACATACTGGGGACTGGTAAGTGCAGTAAAAAAAAAAACAATTTAAAAAAATATTTGTGCCAACCATCTGGAAGGGAAAAATGCCAAAACATCCCTTCCAGGAGGGTGGTGCGCGCAGGGTGGAGCTTTTTATGTCAAGCTATGTATTTCGCCATTAACCTCTGTGAAGTCTGCGTGCAACAGATATTTTGGGAACTACGTTACAAACTCGAATATATGTTATGTATGTACCTACACAGGGAGAGAGAGAATCATCAAGTTTTTCCATTCCCTTCTGGCATCACTCGATCCCGAGGTTTGACCTTGAAACAGGGAAAATGTTCTACTGCGTGTGGAGCATTTTTTCCCCATTTTGTTTATGGAAAATACTTTTCCATGTTGAGGTTTACGAGATTTTTTTTATTCAACACCCATTTATTGGCATTACCGTTAGTTTTATTAAGTGAGAAAATTCTATCGTAGACTTTGAAGTTTGCATGATGGGGCAATAGGGGGCGTGTGGATTGAGTCGCAATCTGATACGATTCTGGGCCATCTGGATTTGTTGTACTGTTTTTTTTTTTGTATCTGTACACCGCGAATGGAGATTTATGGAAGTTTGTGGTACTTTTTCGATATTTGTTTGTGTGAGATTTTTTTTTTTTGTCAGAACCGCTGAGTATATTAGACAAATAAATATGGATCGCTAAGCGAAAGATATAGAACATCGATGGAAAATGATTTGATAGGCAATGTGTGGGCACGTAAACTAATGGGCACTAGGAGGAGGCATTATGTGCATTTGATTTAATGGTGTAAAGGCACATTTGTGTTGATTATAGAGAAAAGGAATCGGTGGTTAAACAAAAGGTGTGTGTGTATGCTTTCGTAAATTTACGGAAATTTTTTTGCAATTTTTGTTTTGTGGCATTTATGACTCATTTGTGTTTGATGCACACATATCGGCTTTAAATTCATGAGACCGCAAATGGCACTCGATCAAAGAGTGGACGGTAAAAGAACATTTTTGACAGCCACGCCCACAAAAGTTTTCTTGGATAGACATGTAGATTATAATTCAGGAGAGATTTTTTACGAGTTCTGGCACTGCTTCCTATTAGTACCTAGTAGCTTGTTGTGCCTCATGATATTCTTGAGTCATTGGCATATAGTCCAAAGGTAGCCCTGATGAGATCTGGCATATCTACTCAGATTGGTCGATGGGATAATTTCCTCGTCGAGGATTTTCTTGTTAAGACATAGAAGGGCCACGGCGCCGATAAGTATGTGAAGAAAGCATTTAGCGCTCCTAAGCTATATAGGCTGTCCGCTGTAGGGTCTTATGAGAGCCGAATAAAATGAAGATGTTTTTTTCAGTTTGCAGTGGCCACTAAAATTTCCTGAATTTTTAATAAAGCCTTGTCACGTATTTGACGTCCAAGTGGAGGATTTTGGAAAAAATGTTTAGTAGCTTTTCTGTCCAGTTGAATTTCTCCAGACTTCGATGGGGCGCCTCGTTCTTGTCTGGACGTTCTTGAGGCGCCTTATCCGTTCCGGGCAGAATTTCTACCCCGTAAACGGATAAGGCGCTAAGAGGGCCTTAGAGTAGGTCTGCGACCCACTATTGTGTTTTTCTCTATAGAAAAGCTTCCTTCTAAACGGTCCCATTTGGTTTTTTTCACCTTACTTAACTAGAAGAAGAATGGGACTTAAACTTTATTGTTTTAGGCGCTCGAAAAATAAAGTAAGCAACGCCGGCAGAGGATAAAATTTTGCTTATATTCACGAGCTCATCAATGCGCCCAGATTATCCTTCTCTTCTGGGCTAGGAACGATGATCTTCATAGTAGGAGGAAGCTAATGGCAAACTAATGGCATAACGCAAGCTAATGGCATATGTCCATGCCAGATTTTCTAAAATAATATTTTAGTTCTATTTTTCGCCATCTATTGAAGGTATTCAAAATGTCTCGTTGGTTGTTGTTGTTGGTCTAGTTTGCAGCCAGTTTTAGACCAGTAGAATAAGGATTTCAATATGGCTTACATTTTTTCTTCCTTTAAGAGACTCTAAAAGACTTTAAAAGAACAAAGTTTAACAAAGTTATTAACTCTGAGATTTTAAATCCCCTAAGCCAAAAAACACTGCAATATAAGAACTTGTAACAAGAAGACCATCAAAAAGGCCATTGATTTGTCTGTAAGGTCTCGTATCCGTTGAAAAATATCAAGATACAGAACGCTGGGTAGTGAGAATTTCAAGAAAAAAGCATCAATTAAATTCTATAAAGGCTGCCTGTCTGTCTAGATAGCTAAGGATCAGTTATGCGCAGAGTATTCTTATTCAATTTGAAGCCCTCAAGGGCTCTTCAAGGTTAAGACATCCAAGAATCACTTGAGTCCGTCTGCTTCTAGAACGACCAGCGCAGACAACTCCGGAAAGTCTGACCCACCAGATGCTGCAAGGATTCGGAGATTTTTGTTCTCGTATATGTTCGTTCCAGTTGAGCTCTAGACTACACAATATAAGACTACATAACATAACCAAGTATCACACGCATGGACACAGGTTGGGGGCAGACCGGAAGACGCGGTCATTTACATTCTAACAATTTTACACCAATCAGCTAGAGCTAGAGGAAACGTACTTTTATGATCTAAGAACGAAAACAATAAGAACTTCTTTGACTGTTTTTTCTATTATAAATGGCCGATGTTTCGCAAGATTCTGTGGAAAATTACACTTGAAAATAGGCTGGAGAAAAACTTGATCTCTTTCTTTTTTGTTGTTGGAAAATTTTATTTCAAAAGCCAAAGATTAAAACAATTTTATTGATGTATTAAGACATATACTGGCGAATTTCTTCCTGAATTCACGTTCTTTTGGGAATAATAATTCCTGGTTTACTCTGCGCTAAATTACCGGCTCTTAGAGAAATAATATTTTTAGCTCAAGAGGTAGAACAACGAAAACATTTCTTCCAATAAATTTGATAACCTAGTCATATGAGTTGTGGACGTGGAATGATGGCAGCATTGCTAGGTAGAAGATATCTAACCTAGCTACCAGCCAATTCTGTTTCCAGCTTCCCTCTCCAGTTGCACGTGAAGTTGGCTAAGGGTCTCTTCCATTTACGTGAACCACTTAAGTCTGGGTGCTCTTCTAGTGCGTCGCAGCGAGGTAGATTCAAAGATTATCCTTTATGAAGATCACTCAGTCATAGCAGCCGTTGTATTCTGTGTCTTTTAGATAGGTCGGTATCATTGTGCGTAAATCTCGAAAGGTTCGATGTACCTCCTTCTTCATATTCCGTCTATGCAATGCAGGCGGGCCCAAAATTCACCTGAAGGATTTTTCTCTCAAAGCAGCTTTAAGCGTTTTCATTCGTTTTTGGCAGGGCCTGTGGTTCTGCACCAGAACTAGGACTGACTGGGATTATGAGGATCTTATAAAAGGGTACTTTAGTTGCTCAAGAGAGTGAACTTTGCTACTTAATTGCTTCATAGCGTAAAGAAGCCGTAGTTTGGCAAGAGTAATTTTTTGATCTCAAAGCTGTCGTCATTGTCTGGATTTATAGTGGAGCCTTCAGTATACAAAGTCCCTAAGTACCTTAAAGTTAATGCTGCCTATAGTGATCCAAGATGTCGGTGTTCTGTGTCTCTTCTTGATGACCGAATATACTTGGTTTTGCCGTTATTGACAGCAGCTGAGCTACGCCACGGCACCCCATAGAGTTTTTAACAGTTTGACGTCTACTGGTATTATCGAGTGTGGGATGCCAAAAAAAGTACCTTTTTATATGGAAAACGAACAAAAAGTACACATAAACGTAAATAACTATTTAGAAAAGGCAAATCTGTGTTTCGATGAACGGGAAAGTTGTGGACTTAATTAGCCTTCCTAGGTTAGGCTAAAAACATTTTCATTATAAGACATGGAAAAGATTAGAAAAGTGTTGTTTGTGTTGTAGAAACAGTGAATACGACCACAAAAGGGTACACGGATTCAAGGAGATCACATCTTCGGAATACTTTTTCAATACTTTCGACTAATTTTATTAAAATAATTTTTGGGTCAATTTAAAGAACGGAATAAGCACAATAACTTCTTTCCTTATCGGCACACTATAGGTTGAGTAGTTTATTAGTAATTTACACTTCTACAGAAACTATTGAATGTTTTCATATAAAAACGCGATTTGCTTGGCTGGCATCCCGCGGTCGATAAATGTGAAAGACGTCAGATTTTGACAGCCGTTCAAAAAAAAAGGTCTATAGCATATGGCATCCAGGTGACTAGAGAAACCTTCGGTAATATGGGCTTATCAAATGGCAGTACGTGATAAGAGTATTTCAAAATTTCAACTTTTCGATCTGATATAACACAAGACTCAATCGCACTTAAGTGAAAAAATTTGAAGCTGAGTTCTTTTAGGAGAAGAACAAACATGGCTGACTCTGTACTTTTTCCAGGAAAAGTTACAAATGAGATTAGCTTTTTTCTTCTTTTTGGAATAATTGCAAGAATTACGCAGGTAGTCAGAGGATATTTAATGAATCATGATTAATGTCTGATCTAATTTCCTTTTAACACTCTGCTTTATATCGTTAGCAAACACATGTCAAAAACGAAAAGGTGACAACACATTGCTCCAAAAACTATGCGTTTATTTCAAACACAAAAATCGCCCAAAGCATCAAAGACTGTCCAAGATCAAATAAATACTGGAAATTAACCCATTTGCAAAAGGCTTTTTGATTTTAGCCTCGGTAAAAGAAATTCCAAAACATATATTTGAAAACCACATAAATCAGAAGTATATTTGGATACTATACGATGTATGTACACCATTATGTTTTTATGATCTGTCATTAAATATGAACTCTTTGCTTGTATTTTCACCCACTATAAGGGTAAGGCTAAAGAAGCTTTAAAAATACGAGTTAAGTTTTAAAAACAACCATTTAAAAATACTTTCAATTATCGATTTCTAATTATACTGAAAGACATAAACATTTGACCTACAGAAATTCCTCGACATCCCCACAAGTTTCTAGTGCGAACAATGAGCAGACATTACATTTACTCTAACTTAATAGTGTGATTGATTGCTTTCGGTATACATTTACTCACTCAGTGATTTCAAACTCTTGACTTAATTAGAATGCCCATAGATCATTTTGTTTATGGCTCTAAAATTAAGCATTGGAAAATTCCGCAAACATTGGAAACACCCAACTTTTGTTTTTAGGTGGAATTCTCCTTTTTTAAATAAAAAAAACAAGGAATCATTTGAGTCATTCGGATTTCTTTGTGTTTCTTTGTGATCCGTGGGCAAATATTTTTATGCCAAAACTCAAACCAATGAACCAACAAACCATTAAAATACTTAAAAAAGATTTCAGATTTTTCTTTTAAGAAAAACTTCCGGAATTAATATTTCTTATGATTTATAGACAATTCTGACAACTTGCAAAAATGTAATCGCCCCCTTAATGGTCGAAGATGGATAAATGCTTACCATTTTCTTCTGAGTAATCTGTGCCACCTACATTTGCAGCCATACGGGTTCAAATAAATTATACGGCTTGATTAAAGGCTTTCACCCAACCATACGGCACGCGATTGCCAAAAATAATGCATTAAAAAAAATTCTTAATGATGTTTATTTCTTTCAAAACAGCGGAATCTGTTTATAAATTTAACACTGTGGCAATAAACCATGGGGAGCAATGAAAATTTTTAAATTTAATTGAAACGTCATAAATACGATAAAAATGTGTTCTCATCATTGGCACAAAGTCATTAATTTTGTAGGACTCGAAAATTTACATTGCATTTTGAGGGAATTTCAGCTGATGAAAATGATAGAGGTATATAAGCTTAATTGACAACACTCGGGACAGGTAATGTCCGGCGATGTCCATGTGTCAAATTAAATACGAAACGAATGTAAACATTGCGTGTTCTACTCGAGTTCATCATCACAGTTCTCTGGTGTGAGCCGCGCTAACGCGGTCTGGTGAGTTTGGTGTTAGCCTATCAATATTTCATCAAAACCACACACATGGCGATGAAAATGAGGACTTTCTGGAGTAGCCATAGATTAAATAAAATTATGGCTTCAAATAGAAATGATTTTTCGATCTGAATGAAAGCGATTTAATAAACGATTTAACGAAACATGCTATTGTAGGAAATGTCAAGTTAGTAGGATTGATGGCGTACTTAATCAATCTCCACTGTTGAAAATAACTGAAAACAATAGAAACTTATCTTTTTCTTCGAATTATACTGCACTGCCAGTATTGCAAGTTATGAGTGCCACCTCTGACCAAGTCTACCAACCTTCCTCTTAGGCAGCTCTGCGTTTAGCCTTGAAGCCACGTCTGTTTCCGCGATAAATTGGCAGTATTTATTCCCTAAAACTTGACTTGCACTAAATAAGTGCTTAAATTTTGTGTTTAAATCGCTGTACTCATTCCATTCACGGTTACTTTTGAAAAACTTCACCCTATTGTAGAGCTTGCTTACCTCTTTCTCCTTTTAACCTTTATCCATATTACCCTATTCCCTGTTTTCGTTGGGGCCCCTTCAGAAGTTCCATAAAATTACACACCTTTTCGACCGCCAATGCTAGTATACCATACTCAGAGCTCCACCCGTCGAATCTAAGTAATAAGAAAAATACGAGCTATCCCTGGTGACCGATTGGGCATCTAGGTGCATATCCACCACCTCCTTATACATGACCCAATCAGTCTCCCTGGGACTGAAAGTTCACCTTGAAGCGTATCCATCAGTGGTCCCCACATCGTCGCTTCGTCGACTGCTCACCAATCCCTTATTTCTATCTTCTACCCTTCCTATTTGAAGAAAGGGTAATCAATTCAATGCGAAAGGGTCGCATCGAAGCCCAACGTCAGCATCTGATCCTTTGCGTGTCCAAGTGTTTTAGTTTCCTCGGGATTGGGATGACTACCTCGGAGTCATCATAAGGGAAATATAGGTCGAGTTCAGATAAAATGCTATCTTCTCAAAAGGCCCAGAACTAAAAGTGTCTGAGTTCTGGCAGTGATTATGGCGAACGAGCTTATGCCGATGAGATCGATATGCGGGAAAGAGCTCGCCTTTTAAATCAATTGTCAGGCTACGCTAGAGGCAATGAGCGTAGTCAAAAGCCCCGTCTTGTATAAAGCCCTTACCAGGAGTTAGATGGATGAATCCGAGAAATTCCCTGCACTCACCTCTAGCTCCATCTGGACAAGGCATGCTTTGCTTCACTAATTGTTTGTGTTTTCAAAAGGTCAGCCCACCTGGGTAAGACTAGGTACAAACAGACAAGTGACGTACGCTGCTTCCCATAAGAATGTGTGTATTTCACTAAGTTGTCATTTGTGTACTTCGACGTGACAGACGCAACGAATTCATTGGGTTGAATGCTTAAAGACGCACTAGCGCCTCAATTAAAAAGTTGTGTTTATTTTAAGCAGCCCTTTACTCTTAGCATACTTGATACTTTAAAAATATTAGACCAAGGCATTCATCAATATTGAAAAATTTAATCACTGTTTTTTATTACCTGCAAACACTTCCTCACTAGAACATATTCACAATTTCAACACTTGTATACTGTTGCTTTGTCTTGACGAAAATACAATACTTATTGATCCTTCCCTGCAGCTATGGTTCATTATGGATCTAGAGCAGAAAGAGCTTCGCGTTTATATATATTTATTATAGATCTGTAATGTTAACGATAAATAACTTTCAAGTACGTTTTGCGTGGAGAAAATAGATTATTCGCTTGAAAAAGGCGAGGAATAATAAAACAATATTGAACTCATTTCACTTGCTGCTGTTAAGTCCCTGAAAAGTAGATGAGTGGCATATGAATATGGCATCTTCATATTCAATGGAAAAAAGGGATTTTTACCTAAAAAAATGTGAATTTGCAACCCGTCTACTAAGGCTTATGTTAATATTTTTAAGTACTAGGAAGCATAAAAGCCAGTAAGTTCCACTATAGACGATTATAGGCTATTATATGGCTATAGACGATTATATGGCTATAGACGATTATATGGCTATAGACGATTATTATCGAAGCATGGAAGAACAGTATAAGAATACCTAACAGTTTTCGTTATAAATTACAACCACTTTTAAATCACTTTTCAATTTTGTATCGCTTTGCCATAGGGGTGCTCCCCAACATAAGCAACGATACGTTCGGTTAGGCTTTTAAATAACAGTTTTCTTCTATTCTTCTTGTACTTTGTCAACGTTTTAACTATCGGGAATTCTAACTTCTAGATCTCAGCTAAGACAAAACTTATCGTCATGCAGGCAGGAGTGAGACTGTAAAGGCCTAACCATAAAAGCCGTTTGCTCGATTTCGTTAGGTCTTCGTTAACTTTTTCTCTCTTTGGCTTAGACCCACTCAAGAGAGAGGTTAAGCACGTAAATTTGACAGCTGGGTCAGACACACACGAATTTCATACGATTTCCGAAACGTTTGCTGAGTGAAGTCTTTTATGGGCACGGTAAGCATTTGACAGAATTTGAGTGGGATTTTCGATGTATTCTGACATCCCACATAAGTTTGTTATGGCTGGGGCCTTAGAGTTCACATTTAAATCATCTGTCATGAAACTGAAGCGTTAGTTTCATGATAAAGAACATTAAAATACCAAAGCTTTGCTTACACTTTTGGCATTTAAAACGATTTGGGCAGAAAACGCTTTCTCTGAAAGGGCGTATGTAATTTGCATGCGATTTAGTTAATTTATTTTTTTATGCTTACTAAATTAATGTAGGTGTAAATGGCAATACGGCAGTGAAATGGGACATTGAGCAGTGAAATGGCAGTGAAATGGGACATTCCTATTGTTGACCTGGATATAGGTTCTTTCTTTGGTTTCTCAATTTGACCGGCATAAATGTCACTAGCAAAATTTCGGTAGTAACTAAGCAGCCTTGATATTTATGAACAAAGCTAACACCAAAAGGTAAGATCTGCAGTAAAAGCTGTACTCGGGAGCTCGTTGAAACTTAAATTTCCTCACAAAAAAAAAATTCCATAATTAACTACTTTTACACTCCATCAATTTTCTGTTGTTGTCTGCAAGGCATGCCCTTAGTTTTGTCAAAACTAAGCTTAGCAAAGAGTAGTTCAGATATCCATGCTCCACAAGGATGCTTGTCACACAGGTTGAATTAGCAGTGTGCCTAATCGGCCGTGGTTAGCTTAGCTCAATGAAGTAAACCTCCCCAAGTAACTAGGTTATTGTCACTCGAGTGCGTTGCCTGAATATCTCCTCAGACCTGGCTGTGTGTCTAATAATAAATAATGAACTTTACTCATTGTGTGCAGAGTGGTGTTTTGATTAAACAGGCAGGGCATGGTGTACGTGCCTTCTGCAACCCATTGCTTATGTATGATTGGCACTTTACTTTTATCTGGTATAAAAATAAAATAGAAACAAACGAGATTAAAACAATAATAAAAAAAGTATATTCTTGTATTGTTTATTTTATTTTATCGAAAAGGTGATTTATACAAGCTGTTTCATAGCTTTGAATAAATCATATTTTTTGTTTAAGAATGAAAAAAATCTCGTGCGTCTTCATTGAAAATTTGCTCAAGAATGGCTGTGTTTTCGATCTCTATCATATTTTTATCTGCTTGAGTTTCTGAAGATGTTGGTTAAAAATATGGTAATCTTAACTAATTAACCTAAATGACATTTCTGGAGTCTACCCCAGCGCCCAGTGTCAACCAAATTATAGATTAATCTCTGAACTCAATGATTGCAATTATTTTTGCAATAAAACACGAGATTAATTTTGTATTTTTTTCTGAAGAAAGGGAGCAGATTTGGTTTCAGTACTTTTGTTTAATGATAAGAGAAAAAATTATGAACTACTAAGCAACTCAATTACTTAACAAACCTCCCTCTGGATTAACTCCAAACTAATTTTATTGCGAAATCAGCAATTCTTGGTTTAGTCCGGGTTTAGCGGTGCACTGAAATGAGTGCAGTTCAAGGTCGTCGAGCTTCGAGGTTTAACAAAGGCTAATGAAAACAAGTTTTCAGTCAATAATGATCAGCGTTGATGCCGTTTCGATTTCTAGATCTACCACTTCCTAGTTTTGGATTTGATTCGGTCGGATGCCGAGCGGGACATTCCGACTACCAAGTACTCGCATGTTGACACCCCTAAGGCAAAGCTCCAAAGGGTACCATAGATTACCAGAATTAGCATATATCCGAGGCTGTTTTATCTTTCTCTTCATGGTGGAGAAGCCAGGGCATTTGGCCGGCTCCTCCATCATGAAGCCGCTCATCCCGAAATAGACACTTCTGGATTTCTGAAAATTCAGGGATTAGGCGCTGACCAATGAGCTTCACAATGTGTATCAGATGCTAATGGCTATTATTTAGACTTTGAGGTTCATATTTTAGTTAAAAAGTTTTCTTCTAAGGGTACCCCACCAGGAGTGTATATTCTGGATAGAATCACTTTTAAAATGCTGAAGACTAATTCTTCCTGTGGATTTCAGTCGGCTCTTACGACAGGCCATACTTTACCTCAAGTCTACCGGGAAAGACAAAAAAAGAAAGGGGTTGGAAACGCGTTCCAGAGTTGTACTAGGGCCTTTGCTACGTGAAGAGCAGTGCGGCTTTTGGCCTGGAACGAAAGAGGGACAAAAGGCCTGCGAATATGTCAGATAGGTCTATGCGTAATATGTAGATTTGGAAAAGGCTTATGACAGGATTCATCAGGACAAACTCTGGAGAAATTTGCAAAGACTATACGCTGAGTGGGCCTGTATTGGAAGCCAAGTCCCATTGAATCAGGTGGAAAAATTTAAGTATTTCGGGTTATTTTTAACGAAAGATGGGAGGATTTCTACTGAGTTATATATCATCTGGATTTATGACTCAGTATATAGAGGATTTATACTGAATTACAATCCTACAGGATAACTACAGGGGCAATCAGGAAAGTTGAACTAAAGTTGAACTTGGAGTGAAAGCAAAAATCTCAGTTTTTTAATTCAGTGTTTCTTCCAACCCTCATCTATGGTCATGAAACTTGGGTGATGAACGAAAGAATTAGATTACGGGTACAAGATTCCAAAATGTGAATTCTGAAAGACCATTTAGTCGCCCTAAGCCAGCGACCCTTTTGAAGGATAAGGGCCAAAGGAAATGATGATGATAATGATACAGATTCAGGATAAATCTCGGTTAAAATCATAAAGTTTGGGAGGTTAACTTCAGGATACAATTCGAACAATTTCCATTTGAGAAGTGCAGAGTTCCTAGTGGCGATAACTTAATTAGCGGAATTTACTATGCACTGAGATTGCAGCCTGGGTTGACTCCAGATTTGATTTAACCCGGGGTGATTTTGATTTAACTTAGAGCTTTGGAGTTTAACTATGGATTACTCTTGAAATTAGTTTTTAGTTAATTTATATCCGGTGGTTAGGGTTTAACTTGCCAAATTTAGTGGGTCAACCCTATAACATTACAAGTTCTTCGCCTGCTTTTCCATGTAAAATAAAAGTTTTCTTTCATGTTTCGGTGAAAAAAATATCGCAGAGTCTGAAGAACAACTTGAACTTATTTTCCCGTCTTAAAGATTTTTAGTCGTTTGGATCCGACAGTAACCTCGGTTTTTTTTGTTAATTTATTGTGTTAACATCAGAATAAAATCTACAGAAGAATTCTAAGTTCTGCTGAAGCTTCTGATGAAATGATAGTTGCTTTTACTTTCCGTGTTTCGGTAGAAAAAAGAAAATTTAAGTAGAGTCTGAGAATAACTTGAACTTTTGTTTTCGTCTTTTCTAAGGAATAACAGTTGGAAGAATCAATGATTTCAAGAGTCTAAGATTTCGATAACTATATTTCAGATTCAGTGTTTACCTTAGGTCTAAGATCAACTCGAGCATTTTCGCCTGTTTTCTGGTTCTATGTGAATCAACACTTGGGAGAGTCAATAATTACAAGAATCGAAGATTTCGACAACTTTATTGACGTACCTAATTCTGCACTGAACAATATCTTGCTGGGTTAATACTATGTCTCCACCTCCCATAAAACTGAGATTAGCGGAAGACGATTAAAAATAAATCCCGAAGTGTCTCCACCGAACAAAGTATTAATTAAATTGATTACGTGCATTCTTTTTTTTTTATCATTTTGGCTCTATAACGAGTCAAGACGATATTTGCAAGGGGCAAAAATACATTTTCGTTTTAAAAATACCAATATGAAACATTTTTGACAGATCTGTCATACGCGGAAAGCTCCAGTTTCTCATTTCAAGTATCAGACTGTTATTAAGGTTTGCGAGTATGATTAAGTGGCATAAGGAGGTGTCTGGCAAGGGTGATTAATATTTGTTTTTAGTCACTTGATGAGAGGATTTAATTTTTTTTTCTCGAGATTTCAGGGAGATAAGTGGAGGATTGCTGATTAGTGTTTGGGGGAGGCATGGTAAAACTCCAAATTTGTTTTGTTCTGAGATTAACAGATTTTGATTTAACTTAAGCTTAACCCAACACTTGGCTCTTGAAATAGTATCTTTTGATAACAATTAAGCCCTCTAATTTCCATATGCGAAAGAATTTTTTTTTCACCTGACTTACCGATTTCCGAATATTTTTCAATATATTGTAATCTCCTAGGCCTTTTTTTTATTAAACACCCAGCAAAATAAATTAATCAAATCAGAAATTGGTTTTACATTCCTATCTCATAAGCTCCCTTTATTGACGCCCCTTTTTTGGAAGCATCCACCTACGTTCAGAGAACAACACCAGTATATCGCGGGCCAGCAAGATGCACAAACCACCCTTCATTTCTATAACATTAGTAAGTTTAGCAATCGGTCTAGTAAATCCGACAAAACTTTGGATAGAAAACCCAGATTTCGATAATCCCGACAGTTGGCAATCGGGATACTTGCCCTGCTCCCAAGATGAGATCGTATTTCCTGAAGAATTCTCCTCGGCCATCACACTGGCAGCCACTCTCGACACAACTGGGATTACACTCCCAATGGACGGTGCTTTGATCCTCCCACCTGATGGAATAATCTCGTTCTCCAGTGGCGTTAATAACAACCGCAAATGCAAGAACAGCAACCAAGTGGCAAAATTTAAAGTGCCACCTTCCCGAAACTGGTTCGACCCCCATAACTGGCGCGACATTTCGAACGAGGAGAATGGTAGTACTCAATCATCAGCCAATCCTGCAGTGCCGCATATAGAGCGTATTCCATGTAACAATGAATCTGTTCAAATTCCTGCCACAGGAGCCCTTTCGATAGACTTGAGTGATGTTCGTACTTTACGGGTGGGACAGGTCAATTTGGCAGGTGCGGACGTGTCAAAGGAGTTTATGGAACGGCTTTTCAAAAGTGAATTTGGCGAGGTGATGTTTAAGTTTGCTTCTCTCACCACAGTTGAGTACAATAACGAGCCCATGTGTGGATGCATTCAGAATGATTTATTCTGGGACTACGAGTGGAACGTATGTCGGCATGTGCAGGACGTTTGTGAGCGACCAAAGTGTTTGACACCCATTATACCGACCGGGCATTGCTGTGCAATTTGTGGGGTGATTCTAAAGGTTGTTGTGGATACCTGCGATTCATCATTTCTGGGTAAGCTGAGTCAAATGATTGGAAATTCAGTTAAAGAGCAGAAAATGGAGGACCAGCTGAGCTATTATGTTAGCTTTGTCGATGCGGGGATCGCCCACTATTTACAAGCTGTTATCGTCGAAAAGGACGACTATGAAGAGAGTAGTGTGAGATTTCTAAAGGCGTTTAACGAAACCATCGAATGGGATGTGTTTAGAGGCAACAAGAGAGAGTTCTTCACGTCTGGACGGCCCTATAATCCTAATGGATTTGGAGCGGCCCTGCTTTTGATGTTGGGAACACTCATGGGAGTGGTTATATTCTTCGCAGTAATTTTCGTTAATTTTGTCCCAGACAATGGAATCATCCGACTGCCGAGATGGATGTACGTTCGGTGGTATGATTTTTTCCAATCGCCTTTTGTTTTCGCCCGCTTCGATAACACCGCAGCAGCCGAAGGTGATACAGCAGCAAATGTTGTTATCGATGTTCAGCAATACAATGCGTCAGTCGAGGAGTATCCTGAAAGAGCGGAAGGGACGAGCACTTCCTTTGATAATCCCATGTTTGTAGAGAAATCGTTAGCTAGGCCAACATCGGAAAATGACGAAGACATTCTATTACATGAAGAGGACTTAGCAGAAATCGATTTGGAGAATATATAGAGACCGCTGTGTGTAACATAAAAATGTAAAAATAAAGTTGGTTGAATGCCAACCAAAGGATTATCATTTTATTCGAAAAGCGATTTGTGTGTTTATTTTGGAAAATGTTTTGACCATTGGGTTGACATGACACTAACTTTGCCAAAGGCACCTTGAAGTGTTTTATCCTTGAAGCATAGCCGAAAGGTTACCTGAAGCTAAGGGCCGTCGGAAGAAATCAATTATTGTGAGTGGATATTCGAGCGTCCATTTCAAGGATATCGAAATGGATTATGGCTAATTGGCTGTTGCATTTACTTTACTTGAAGTATTGCTTGGATGTAGTAATTGAGTTAGGAAGCTGAGTGGGGTAAATATTATGTTTTGAAAAAGGTTCAAGTAGTTGTAAGCATAAAAAAAAACATTCTAGGTTGTTTTGTTTTGCCTGCATGGGTAGTTCAACAAATTTGTACACAATTCGCACAATATTCTTCTTAAGCAATAATTTTTAGGAGAATAGGCTGAATGATCTGCCAAAATTATAAACGCAGACTCAAGTCTAATTGGAGTGCTTTATAAAGCAGTTTTTCATTAGCTTCGTTTATATGCAGAGTTCAAGCGAGCTTCAAGCCATCTTCAACCTCATATAAACAGGTATAATTGAGCTTGAACCTGGCTTGAAGCTCGCTTCAACCAATGCATAAAAACGTACCACTTATGCGTTTTCTATTTTAAAATTTGACTAAAACATGCTGCGCGTGGGGCAGTCGTCAATACTAATATTCATCTATTATTCATTATCCGAAATGAATAATAGTGGCGCAATGGATTCCACAAATATTATTGACTGTGTTCGCCCTAACTAAAGGGAGTGGTGGTACGTATAGCTTTTCGGAATAGACTTGAGACTTCAGAAAACTCCTCAGCAAGAAAACTAGCGGAGTCAAATCGTGCATTTTTTGGCCAGTTTACATTGCCCCCGCAGGAGAAAAAATTGCTAAGAGACCTATCGTGAACATTGTGGTACAGGTTGGTGCCATCATTTTGAAACCATATGCCGTACTCATAGGCCAAAAAGAAATCGGTATCATCTGCCTGATAAGAAGCCACACAAAACAGAGGAAATTCCAGAGTACATTATCAATTTAGTAGATTTCTTGTGTCACAAATTCGATAGGTTTGTTTGTTGCCGAAATCATTCATTCGAATCTGATTTTTTTGCAAGATTCCTTCTAGGGGTTGCTGGTCCCCAATTGGGCGTCTCCACAGGTGTCTGATAGGAGATCGCTCACCACATATGTGAGCGATCCCCTATCGGGATATCGGGAATCGGTAAAGAAAAAAAATCAATGGCTGACCAAAATCAGTAAGAAACGAGAAATCCAGTCTTAAAATGAGCGGCTTCCTAGTCGGCCTCTGTTATCCAGGTTAAGTTCGGCCGAAATCAAACTTTTTCTCTTCCAAAATGCAAATAGAATAGACAACAACTAGATGTATGCCTGACATTTTTATTGATTATTATATCATTGCATTTCTCTGTAAAGGCATAAGTGAGCCGGAGTAAACTTTGATGTAGCTGTGCAGGGTTTTTATGTTCCGCACTAGCTCTTAATAAGCGTTTTTGTTAAATCAATTTCTTCTTTTCACTTCTGTATCTTCAAATTCTTTCCGCTCTCGATGTGCTACGCTTTTCCTTAGGGCTTAGATTAGACTATGACAGATCTGTCACAAATACGTTTTAAACTGGGACTTCCACAACGAAATTATACTCTCGCTCCTGAAAAATGTTCACCGTAATTTTCTTTTGAGAACCAAAAAGCCAAATAAAGATGAACGCTCGTGTCAAATTAATTGTGTTTCTTCGGTGGAGAAACTTCTTGTTTGCCCTAATCGCAGTTTTATGATCGGTCGAAACAAAATGTTAGTGTCCGTGACATGATTTTATGTTTGAGACCCGATTTATGTGATATAATTTCACATAATTTAAATTTTGAGCGGTGCTGAGCAGAGATGGCAGAGTAGAATACGCCAGGTAATCTCTTCGATTAACCACGCGTAGGTAATGAGGTAAACTACGCCTCTGATTTGTTTCATTAGTTAATGAAACCTACATTTGTTAACTTCAAAATGTTAAATTTCAAAAAGATTTAAAGAATAATAACCGGGTGAAAACACTAAAAGTCTCGTAAAGAGCCGGATGTGAAGCGTATGATCAAAATCAATCAGTTCCAAATTTAATAAAAGACAAATGGCGATGCGTCTACGGCCTCGAAAATTGAAAAGGCAATTTGAATTGACAATTCGGTGGTTGCATAATGACGTTTGTTAAAAACGTTTGTTTTGCACTGCAGACGCGTCATTTTTACGTCTATTTGCTACGTCTGCTACGTGGCAGACGTAAAAAACGTAGGAAATCAAAAAAAGTCACCTTTCTGCCATCTCTGGTGCTGAGTTTAAGCACCGCGGAAATCTATACATTAAAGATACTTTTATTAGGTTAATTGAATACCCTTATTGGATTTATAAGCGCAGACAGAATTTTCCCTTCCTGGTGTTATTTGTTATTATTACGTATAACAGTTTATCAAATCTCCATACCTCAGCCAGCCCTGTGCAAGTCATCTAGTACGTTTTTGATACGCCAGTGACAACCGTCATGACAGATTTGATGTAAACTCGAGAAAGCGATATCATCAGTTTTCGTTTGTTCTATCGATTCGTTTGGGTTGTGATTTGGAACTTTGTTGTTTGTTATTTTCCTTTTCTAAAGTGGACTTTGATATTTATAATATCTGTGTTCAATCTGTCGATTCCAAGTTTATTAATTGGACACAGCAAACTTCCACACATTCCACGTCAGTTCAGCATCCAAACTTCAAATGGCGAAAACCAGGACGAATAACGCCTCAATAACATACGCGTGGAATCAAGGAGTGTTCAAGAGTATAAGGATTCTGGTGCATCTGGTTGCTGTGGTTCAGTTCAGCTATGCCATTTACTATGACCATACATACGTGCACTTTCCAGAATCGTCAACTAATATCCACAGCACCTTTGGTGGAAAGTTTCGCTTTTTAACTTTCCTCGACGCGGTAATTGGTTTTGAATTATTTTTCAAATGAAAGAAGACGCTTTTAATTGCATAATACTGCCCATTTGGATACTGTTAGCGTTTAACTTATCTTTAAACTTTATCTAGCTCTCTAGAATCACCTTTATGCTTTCGATGACTGGCATTTTAAATCCTATTTTTATTTAATCTATTTTCAGATAATCCAAGCTGTCTACTTTATTATTAGTCTGGGGAATGATTTTATTGGAACCAACGAAGTGGCACCAAAAAAGGTGCCTACTATAAGGAAGGTTAAAGACTATCTCCTGGCAGCATTGGCATTCCCCGTCGCCTTGAATGTCGGTATTTCGTTTTGGACACTTTACGCCATTGACCGTGAACTTGTGTTTCCAAAGGTGCTTGATGCCGTCTTTCCAGGGTAAGTTCAATGGCTTTAAATTGTTTCGGGCGTGTATTTCTTTAAAGCGACGCTTGTATGTGCGTTGGAAAAATGTTAACACAGCTTTAATTGCCCTGGCATCATAGTTAATGGCCACACAATTAAAAGTAGGTAACACTTGATAACAGGAGTCAGTTAGAGTTGCTTTTTCCGACAAATTATAGTTGGAAAGGTTGGTTACTAACGAGCAGACGATTGTAATTAATTAATGCAAAATCGGAGTTGCTTACATAAACCAGTTATTGCGATAATAAAGGTCAGAGTTATGGTCTGTATAGTATGGTATACATCGAACTGTATAAAGTTGTAGCTTCTTAGAGAAGAAACTCTTGGTCTGGTAAAACGCTAGATCAGAGCCTGTCATTTTATTTTATTATCTCAGGAAGAAGTAAATGTTGGCGCCATATAGGGCGAAATATTCCGAGAGTACCTGTACGATAATTTCACAAAGGAAGAAAAGAGAATTATCATGGACACTCACTTTGCGAAAGCGCGAGAAAGATATCGTTTATTTGGCTGAAGCTATTCCTCGTCTACAACGACGGTGCAATGAAGGACGTTCATGTTAAAGTTAATATTGAATACAAGAAAATTTGCAAGGAGATTAGGAAAGAATTTTATGAATCGATAGCTCCATCTACTATCCGAGAGCTTTGAACTTTGAACTACTTCTGTAGCCAACTGTTAGCATAACTGCTTTTCATAATGCTCCAGGATTTGAGAATGCGATCTTATATAGACAAATTTCTTTCCCTGAGATCGTGTGTAAGACTACCATGATCGGATATGATTCCATCCGAATTTTATAAATAAGGCTCTCGTGAATTCCACAGTTAAACTAGGCAAATATTTAATAACTAGCTGAGCCGGCGAACTTCGACCCGCCCAAATTCGTTAATGTACTGAAAATTATCTTAAAAACGATATAAATAGGCCACTCCATCCCTTGGCTTTTTTAAGAACCTTTACAATTCATTACGTTAAAGTACCGATTATATCATAGCTTATTACATACGGTAAATTAAAAGATAGATAAATAAAATACATAGATAAAAAGCTAGATTTTAAGGAAACGGATAATAGATAAGTATGTTCCAAGTTTAAGTAAATAGGAGCATAGAATAAGGAATAAAATTTGTCTCAAGGATAAAAAATGCTTAACAAATAAAAGCGAAAGTCTAAGCTACAATATTTTGCTTTGAATCATAATCAAAATGGGTAGAACTTGTTTCTAAAGAAAGTATTGACTTTAAACCCCCATAAAACACCTCCATATATTGATCAAAATACTAATTTCGTATCTTCTATTTACAGATGGCTAAATCACATTATGCACACCAACATCGTAGTCTTCATCATTCTGGAAATGTTCACTTCATTCCGCCAGTATCCGAAACGTAGCAAGGGACTTGCCGGCCTTATTGCCTTTATGGCCAGCTACCTGATCTGGGTGCACGTTATCAAACACTTCTCTGGTGTTTGGGTGTATCCCGTACTTGAAGTGCTGGAACTCCCACAACGAATTGTCTTTTTTGCCGCCAGTTTAATATTCACAATATTTCTTTATCTGTTCGGCGAAAACCTGAATAAAATTGTTTGGGCCAAGGAGCTCAAACTCGCCCAACGTAAAGTTAAGTAAATTTGATCAAAAACTAAACTTTGGAACCAAATAAACAAACACAAACGACTTTTGCATAAAAGAACAAACGGAAAAACTTTTGAATATCTTATTGATATTCTAAATTTTTAAAAAATTTGGTAATTAAATAAAATACATTTATATATATCTTGTAAAACAAAGAAATTAAATAAGTGCATTTGGTCAATTTTAATCGCTGTAAGAATAGTTCTCCACATCGTCATAATCGTTCTTCACTACTTAATTGAACGAGGATTAAAACTTAATTTATTTAATATAGAGAAACGCCTAATAATTCTTTCGTTCTGTTTTTTTTTTTGTTTTTCTTTAAGGAAAATTAGAAGTTGCGGGAGAGAGTTTATATCACATTATAAATACGTTAATAGTAAGCGACATTTCTTTGCTATAAAATTATAATACCTCATATATAAAGAAAAAAAAAATGGAATAAATCAGTCACTTATACACACACGCATATGTTTGTAAAACTTTGTAGCTTTAATAATAATTATTCTCAACAAAGAGTCTCAACTCTTGAAAGGTAGAAAAATTTTAGATGCGAATTCCTATTCCTTTATATGGTTGCTTATTTAGATTAGATTAAACGTTATCTGTTTAGTAAGAAAGGTTATTTGGTTACTTGTTTTTGATTGGAAATTAATAGACGAAAAAATGTCACAATTTTTAATTTCATTGAATGCAAATTAGAAATTTTTTTGAATTTTAGTAAAAAAGAGCTTGTGAAACTCTGTTGCATGATTTAAGTATTTTTTGTTTACTTTTTAATCGAAATCTGTTCTTTTTTATTAATAGTAATAAAAAAAAAACAAAACAAATGGGAAATCGTGTTTTGTTCTACAGAAAAGTTTGGAATGAAATTTGGTAAACTCAAGGATCGTTAGTTTTCCAAGAAATTTGATTCAAAGTGGAGTAGGCTTAAGGGTTTTCTAGAACGACCAAAATCTGGAATGGAAAAAATCTCGAATATCGGTTTCAAAAATCTCGAATGGGTAAAATTCCAGGAAGACGAAAATCTCGAGAATTGTTTCAGACTCTTAAAACCAGTAAATTTGACTCAGAAAAAGTTTTGTATGCACAACCGAACTAGCACGTACCTTAAATCTTTTGTGAGCCGCAGTAGGAGGGCTGCATGGGAAGAATATTGGCTGTGATATTGCTAAGGTAAAATAGGTTTCAGTACTTAGGAACTAGAAATAGGAATAGAAAATAGGGAATGTGAGATGGAGAAGGTGCTGTCAGCTCGAATAGACGCATTTTTCTGGTCGTCCAGTAAAAGTAATCTAAATAGTGTGAAAATCTCAAATAACTAAACTTTACGTTTAAACTAAGTGATCTTAAACGTTATTCTGATTTTGTTTCCTCCAAACTCTTAATTCAGCCTTTGTTGGAACTAGTTTTCGTAATTGCACTTTGTTTCCTCACTTAAAACCGTCTCCATATTGGTTCAGTACCTTACTCACACCGCCCGTTCTCTTAAGAAATATCTACTCCCACCATTCGCACAAGAGCGACAGTATCATCCCAAGCCGAAAATTCACCTTCGGCTGTTCCCAAAAGGGTAAACAGTCAAAATTTCTCAATAACAATAAAAGACCTCAAGCAACATCTTGCAAGGGTGCGTTATGTATTTAAAGAGGACATCGCCAAACTGCAAAACGAATTTGGCAGACGCGTCGGGAATTCTCAAACTCGAAGAAATCAAAGCAGCCTGGAGTCAAAGGTTTGACGAACTCAACACCAAAATCGTCAGCATAGGGCAACGCATTGATGTGCTTGAAGAGAAGACCAATAACGCGGAGATTACTACTCGGCAACAGCGATGCAGAACTCCTTTGGCGAAAAAACGGAGCACAGCCAAAAATTCAAGGGTTTCAAATTTTTACTTTAAAAAACACACCATGCAAGCGTAATAGGCTTGTGTTTTAGGTGCATGCTCGAGTTATTTGTGAGTTACATTTTAGTTAGCCATCGAAGACAACTCCGTGATCATAGAACCTATTGTTCAACCCACCGTACAGTGTAAGCCGGCGAAAGAGCGCTAATGTCATCCACTTTTTTAAAAGGGATGCTAGTCATCGTTTTAGGTTTTGCGTTTGCCTAAATCAAAAAGTTTGAATTAGTTCGTAAACGATAAGAGACTCCCGCCGTCTTTTTTTCTCTCTAGAAAAAAGACGGCGAGAAGACGTTGCCTTAACGACAACCTTGTGGTGTTAGACGCGAGATTTCCATATCGTCGATACGTGTTTGGATTATTCTTCCGTTTGAGGATAGAGGAGAGATTCATGTTGTTGGCCGCTCTGTTGGTGGACTCAAGACATGTTTATTTATTTATTTACTTAGTTGCTAAGACTTTCTAAGCAGAAAGTTCTTTCATGTTGTGTCTCGTATGGTCTGCCAATTAGTTTCTCGATTTTTTTAAGGATAAAGGACATAAGGCCGATAGTGAATAATAAGAAATTCTTCCCGCCTTAAGCCACGTAATCACAAAGAACAGAAACAGGAACAGAAACAGAATTTCATACATTAGCAACGCAAAAAGCATTCAGCGAAATTAGGTTTCAGTTGCTAATGTATGAGATTCTGTTTCTGTTCCTGTTTTACGTTGCTTGTGACAACGCGGCTTTAGGGTGTAATCATAGCTATCATCGGATTACATCATTGAAAAATTTGTTTTCATGTTTTTAGACGTTTGAGCAAACAATGTTGGCTGTTATTGGTATCTGAATGAAGCTTATGAGTTGCAGAATTTTTTCCGTAACAAAAATACATAAATTGAGTTAAAACTTTTATGTAAACTCGCTTTTACTATTTCACTGACAGAAATCGATTTCAAGGAACAGCTGATTTTGATTTGTGTTTTTGCGACAAAATCGTTCCACTGAAAAGCATTCCATTCCCTTCCTATTCTCAACTGTCAGTTTTCGTTTCACTGATCAACTCCAACCTCAAACGCCTGTAACTGTTTGTTGGCACTGACAGAAATTTTCAATGATTGCTGGGAATGACTTGTCAGAGAATCGAAGACATTGTTCCACTGAGTTGTTCCAATGATGCTAACCGATGATAGCTATGATTAGACCCTTAGGCAGATACAAAACTTTTACTTTCCGCCAGGCCTCCGGTATGCAATCATAGACCAGATTGCAACTGAACAGTTTGACTAGGATGTGTGCGAGTTTTAACGCTCCCTGACAGAGATATCCTCTACTTTCCTGTTGCCTTAAATAACAGTTGAAAATTAAGCATTACTTAAATTAATAATTTGGTAGGTACTCTACCTCACGATAATCGAATTCTTGTTTTAATCCAACACTTTCATGTCGACTATGAAGCTAACATCACCTCGACAAAAACACAAAAAATCGGAAAAAAGTTTGGCACTTGGTTTCGAAAGCAAATAAGCCTTAAACTCCTGCCATTAAAGTCTATAAAAGATGTTTTTCGTTAGTTCTGCTTAATCGCGTCGAGTGATGATCGGTAAAGAAACAACACTTGCACTTCTTAGTTTTTCGAGAGAATAATTCTAAGGTTTCCGATCCTTTATGGGAGATTGCTAATAAAGAAAAAGATAAAACAACGAACTCTGCGCTGTACCAAAATGTAGATACGGTAAAAACGGTAACGGAGCGAATGGACATCAGAACTCTAGCGATGGTTTTTACTTTTTTTTCTTCTGGTTTTCTACTGTTTAGGGAGCAAGCAGTTGCAGATGCTAAAAAGCTAGGTTTTAGAGAAATGTAATAAACGTACCTTTGATCGCAGAACCCGCTACAAAGTTGTATATCTGCATAACCAGACAGAAGCCGTTTTACTTTTTGATACGAGGTAAATGAAATCGGTAGGTAATGCCATTCTCAAGTTATAGCGGGACCAAGAGAAATGGATTGATTTGATGTTGACCACCGAGAAGAAAGGCAATGACCACCGATCAGTGTTTCAATTTTGTTTGGAAAGCATTTGTAATAATAAAAAATTACGAATTTGAAGTAGTTTTCATTCCAGTTCGAATAGAAAATTCAAAGCTTGGACAGGACAACGTCTGTCGGGTCAGTTAGTGTATGTATATTACAGAGTCGTAAGGTTTAGCAACTGATGTAAATGGCATAAATCGTTTCGAAGGCAAATACTAACCCAATGTAGTATCTAAAAATATTAACGCCAAGAAACTTAGCAGTTTGCGATTCTGACAATGTGCCATATTTTTCCATTTTTTGTTTGGCATAGTAAATTGTTAAAAGTACTCACCTCATTTGAAGATATCTTATGCTTCCCCATTTTGTGCAGTGAGCGTTTAGTCGGAAATTAAAACAGTAGATGATTATAATCCAAAAAGCAATCGTCTCAAGATTTCTTACTACATTAGATTCGATTCTACTCCAGTTTTTTTTAGTTGTTCTAAAGTCAAAAATTCAAAGTTAGAAACGACACGTCAGCGTTTTTTTTTTTTTTTGCAAAACATACCTTTTGGGTTTGATATTATCCATTCTCTAGTTAGTCACAACGATTTAATCAAGTTCTTCGGTATTGGTAAAAAAATATTTATTCGTTGTCTTACGGTATTATGCGGGTGCATAATACGCACACATGCTTTTAACTTAACTCTCTACAATCTTAATATAAGATTTAAACTAAATTTAAGTGTACATTAAGTCCTTTCGATTGAGTATTAAACATTGCTATGTCAGTAAGTGTACGCAGGACGATTTACTATGACATGGAAGAGCTACTTGTCAATCAGTCTGTTTTATTTCGACGGCAACAGAAGCATCTTGAGTTTCTCCGACTCGCTCATAATGAGTGCGTCTCTGTGGTGCTTCATCATTGGGAGCAGCTCATGTGTCTCTGTATCGCCATCGTTTGTCATTTCGCTCTTTCGGCGGTTTTTCGCGTTCAACTGCCGCATGGCGAGCTTAAGTTCTTCGTCGCCATACGATGCCAGTGTTTGTGTTGCAATCTCATAGGCATTCGCTTGGATGCCTACATCGCAGCTTGTCTTGCTGTTTCTCGAATGTGGTTTGCCTGTCGACATGCCCGAATATGAGCTATGCATTCCCGTTTGTAGGTCTAACTCCAGGGAGTACGAGCTAATGGAATCATCATCATCATCGTTGAGACAGAGATCTAGATTCAAATCAGAGATGCCAAGATCAGTCGTAGCGACCTTTTTCGTTGACTTGTTCATTTTGTTGCGGTTACGCTTTGAGCCTTGCAAGTTCGACTTGCGACTGCCGCGACTTTTTGTACTGTTCCTGCTGGTGCGGCTGGCTGCATCGATTCGAGTATTGTCACAGGAAGAGGATCTGTGCATTTGTTTGATGAGATTGTCTAGGTTGGTGTTTGTTGTCTTTTTGTTGGAACGTATGTGGTCGTTGCTCTCGATCAGTTCTTCTATTCTGGCTCCGCGATTGTCATCGTCGTCGTCACTAAGATCTTGCTTGAGCACCACATCCAAGCGGGAGTCCTGAATTTTGAATGACGCGCGAGAGGTTTCTTCGTCAGACGAGGTTGTCATACCTTGATTTTGCAGGAACGGAATGATAAACTGACCATTTTTAGCCAAGAATGTGTTAATGTCGTTAGGATCGAGTCCAGCACTGGCACTCCTTCGTTTCATATTCTTTCCCGTTTTCGACTGAGCGAAGAGACCCACCTTGTGGCTTGTGTTCGGGTATGTTGTCTTTTGAAGGGCGATAATTTGACTCTCAATCGATGTGCTGCTCTCCCTTCGGTTGTTGTACTTGCGCCCAGAGGCCGCAATAAAGTCTTTTCGACGACTACGGTTTTTTGAGTGTTTACTTTGGTGATGGTGCTGATTGCGACTGCTGCGACTCGCGACTTTTGTCTTCATTTCGGCAATTTTAACCGAAACCTAAGAAAAAGAAATGTTAAGTGGAGGGTTCATGAAGAGAGAGCTTGCTTTTACCTGTGAATCAACTGAGTTGCGTCGGGACTCTACCGATACATGCCGCACGCTGAAACTTATCTCAGAGTCCAAGGAGCTTTTTCTAGGGCCTCCATGGCTCGATGAGTTCGTTGTAGCACCAGTAATGGCAAACCGTCGCTTCACAAACTGTGGCAGATAGTTGGCCCACGTTGAACTGATTTCATTTGTCCCGGACGAGTTGAAATCATTGACGTCGAAATTCAGTCCAACTGGATCCGTGTGGGTGTTGTAGAGTGTAATAGAGAGCCTTCCCTTGTCCTCGAATTCTTTGCGTTTTGCCCAGGTCTGAGCGATAACTTTGTGCTTCGGCATCTTAATGTCTTCAACGACTTCCGTTCCACATTTCCTAAAAATCGAGCTGATATTCTTAGAATTTGAACCTCGAAACAATTGAATTTCTATACTCACTTTCGAATGTAGCGTTTCCATGTTTCAACTGACGATGGAGTCCAGCACCACGTCGACATAACAATACCGGCACCAAACAAGCAAAGCAAGTGTAGCTGCAAAACAGCAACACTGGGTCGATGTTCCAGCTTACAAACAATCAACTCGTGAGTGAATGTTTGCGAAATGCGGCAGCTGTAGGAATAAAAAAATAGTAAATCGCTATGTGTGCGGTTGTTGTTAACAGTTTCTTACATGACATACTGCTTCAAACTCTCTGCCCACAAGGTTGAGTTTCGAAACTCTGTGACATGACATGCGATAGCCACAAGAATAAAAACCAACGTAAACAGAGCGCACAGTCCCATACGCACAATTATCAGGTGAATCTTATTGCTCGCCGATGTAGACTGTATGTCGTTGGCAAAGTTTTTCAATCCAAATAGCATAACCATCCCTCGGATGATGAAATATCCACCGACAAGAATTACTCCGCATAACGGCCCCAACAGTAGACCAGCTCTGATCGGATGATTGAGATAACCGACAAAACAAATTCCAACTGTGCTGTTGCCGTCGACCTCGCTAAGCGCCATTGTAGTTATGGTGAGCACGAGTGGCAGTGACCAAGCAACCAAATGAAAATAGGAGCCTTTCTTGTCTATACGGTCCTGGACATTACCAACCGCACGCAAATGCCATGCATAGGTGAGAAAAACAAACCAAACCATTGCGGCCGTCAGAAAGTAATAGACCAAAACGAATACAACAATGCAGGAGAGATTTTCGCCAGCTGTGGGTTCTGAATGCCGAAGTGTTCCATCTTTGCGGCAGACAATGTCGTCTCGGCCTCCGGGTGTAAATTGTGCAAGCCATCTAAAGTACAAAGAAATGACAATTTTGAGAGTTGAATAATTGCAATAACTTGAAAAATAAAAAATTAGGTCGGTAGGTCGTTAATTGATGTGCAAAAAAAGAATAACTTCTTTATACAACGTATCTGGTGAGAGGGCGATAGAGTAACCTTTAACACTGTTCTACAATTTTTATCGAAAAAAAATTAAGAACGAAATATTGAAGATAAAATAATTCTTAAATAAATTGGCCCTATTCAAATGACCCGCAGTGTATATAAAAGAGACTGCCGTCCGTGTGTGTTTCCATAACTCAAGAACGGATCATTTGATTTAAATGATATTGAGCTTGATGAATTCGTATTGGCTCATGAAAGGACATAGGTCCATAAAAAAAATCCAGGACATTTCAATACATTGAACAGTTGTTTCATTCACTTGCTTTTGCAAGAATACAATTTTTTTCACATTTTTAATTGTGTTCAAATTTTGGGTTCACGAATTATGTTTAAAGTGAATTTCGCGTTATGAAATTGGGTTTTGGTAAGTTGTGAATCGGTTTAATCGATTTAATCGGTGGGTAAGTATGAAACTTCATCCGTTTCTTTGATCTTTCTTACATTTATTGTTTAATTTTTAGTGGCCATGTAGCCCCAGTAAAAAGGTCAATCTTTTCATGCAGAGGCGTAAAGAACTGATTTTTTTCAAATTGATCTTTCAACTGATTGTTCAAAGTTACCAGGACCAGGACGCTTGCTATTTCGCATGTTTTTATTTCAAAAGTTTGTGGTTACAAAACCTTTTCATTCGGTCATTTAGCGAAATTTCAATCAAACCCTAATGGAAGTAGTATCGTCGTTCCCTTAAAATTCAAAGCTTCGGTAAATTAAGGTTGCAATAAAATTATGTCAGGGACGAATTTCAATCTTAAATTATTGATCAACGCTACCGGTCGGTTTTTCGAATTAACAACAAATAATGTCAAAGTTTAAGTGCAGCGCAAAATGTCTCAAACCATTTTTACTTGAGTTTTTCTAGGATTTTCCGATTCGCAAGGACAGCTATTGCAATTGGGTGGCCTTAATCTTCGATTAGTCTGCTTTTTGCACAGCTCGGACAATTTCGGGTGCCAAGTCACATGTCGGAAAGCTTTCTGCATTGTTTATAAGCGTCGGAAAACAAAACAAATAGCTTTTATTATAAATGCGTGTGATTTTTCAAAATCAGCCTTTTATGCACACAAATTGTATTATTTATTTATTAATTAATTTATTTTTATCAATAACAAATTAAATCTTCTTATCAATTTTTAAAATAAAGAGCACTACCAGCGAAAGACTATCGGCTCTCTATACATAAAATGTATAGAGTTTAATTTATTTCCAAAAGTGCAAAAATCCTTTCAATAGAGACAAAGGCTTGAATTTCGAAAGAGAATTTATGTTCTGATCAATTAAGGCGGAATGAAGTTTGTCTAGTTTACATAATAAAATTCAATTTCTGCAAACATTTGGAAAGGTTTGTAAGAAATACGGATTGCAAAATGTGTATTCGTTGGCACCGTATTTCGGGTTACAACATTTTAACCCCACTGTTCAAACAGGCGATATTAGGTACAAAAAAAAATATTCTCAGAATATTCTGGTAAGTATCTTAACGGTATACTAATTGTAATGAAATTTGGTTAAAGTAAAATTCGTGTTTAGGTAAAAGTCGCGTTCAAGTCATTTTTCAAAAATTTTTAAATACGTCGTTTCTAACTAAAATTTTTCTGAAATAGTTTAAAAAGGAAATTAAAAAAAGGCGCAGTTTTTACAGTTAAAAACGCACGACTAATTGCCAACCGACTAGAAGCTCAAGCGTCTATATAGCAGACATTACATGACTGCGGCTACTACAATTAGTCGCGAGATTTCTTTTGCGAAAATTTTCAGAAATATCTTTTAAGCCGCCCTTTTTTCCGATCGCTTTTTTTAATTAACGATGAAATTGACGGTTAATGGTAACGTTAAATGGTAGTGCCAGTAAAATGCCTATAACTTCTGATCTATTTCTTTTTTATTCAGCTAAATTTTACGCAAACACGCCCACTTGGGTCTGGAGACTGAGACTTATGGCGATAAAAAAACATGCGACAAAATACCACACGATTTTCTGCAGCAAGCAAATAAAAGAGTTTGCATGCTTTTGGTGTGAACTCAGCCCACAAACATTGATTTGCCGTTCGATTCCTGTGAATTGCGGTGAAAACCGGCAGATTTATCGTCAAATAAACAAAAATAAAAAAAAACTATTGTCGTTTGGCTTGATAAAGCCAAGTTTGAAAACTTGTCGGAGACTCGCCTTAAGCATTAAGCCAAAATATATTAAAATTTTGAAAACAAAAGTGTTTAGAATTTTTTAAGCTTTTTTAACAAAAAAAAATCAAGACCCTGTCATGATACAAAAAAAAAAAAAAATAATGAGCACCAAAACAACCACCAAAAAAGTAGACTGAAAATAATAAGCGTAACAGAATGCGTCGTTGTGTCTGTGTTTCCAAGTTTACCATCACGTAATAGTAACAGAATGTATATCTCGCTGTGCCACTGATTCGAGGTGGAAAACAAGTAAGACACAGACACAAAAACCGATGCTTATTGTGGCGCAGCTTTAAATGAATAACAGTACCTATGTATCTTTAAATTGATAAAAAAATTGTTTTAATAAATATAAATCTAAAAATCGGGCAAATAGTCAACGTTTTCCGCCTTTAATTTCTGCACTGCAATGACAGCATTTTAAGCAATCTATCGCACAGATCTTAAACGAGAGTTTATATAACCGATCAGCTTGAACGCCCGCCGTTGGTGTTTTAAACAAGTTTAACTAGAAAAATTCCGTTTAACGTTAACCGATTGAATGTGCTTCAATGAACGACTTTTGATGAAAACGGAAATGAATTTTTGTTCAAAAACACTGAACGTCACGAGTATCACATTATTTTGACAATTTCAAATTATAATTGCGAAGAATGTCACATTTGTCTCAGTTTTGGATGCAAACATCTCCGAAATAGAATACCCGATATCGAAACGAATACGAAAAAGAATGTTTAGCTTTGAGTTCAGCTTACAATTCTTGATGTTTTCCATCTCTTCACGGATTCTTTCAAGCAATTCAAAAAATAAATAAGGGCTGAGATATGACAGTTGTTGTTTAAAGTGGCCTACAAACCTATCGAAAAAAATTTAACGGAAATTTAGCTATACGCTCGATCAAATTCTACTGCGAAACACACAACATTGCATTTCCCTAGTTCATCACAATCAAGCACAAGCAGTTGCTAAGCAAAGTGTAATCGACCAAATTCAATCGTGGTTAAAAACCTTTAGTCGGTTTTTTAAAGAAATTTAAAGAAAGAACCTTTTTATCAGCATTACTCCAAGCTTTTTAGAACAAACAATTTTCTTAGGAAAGCTAGTTACTCCTTAATTCAGATATTTAATCAGAGCATAGACAAGGCAGGATAGCTTAATATTAAGATCCTAAGTTAACAAAGGGAACTGAACTGGAGCATCCGGTAGCCGCTGAAAACTTTTAAAAATAAGCAAACCGTGATACAGTATAAACAGCTCACTACGTGAAAGAATATAAAAGCATATAAAACTTACCCCAAACTGGCGATAAAGAAGCACAAATTGATGTAGAATACAATCAATGCAGGATATTTGCTGGCATTCTCCCAGTCGATAAAGAAGGTCGCTACGACAAAAAGATTCGACAGAAAGCAGAGAGTTCCACCCCAAGCAATCAATTTGTGTATCTGGCTGTGCTCGTTGTTCGTGTAGAGTGGATCCTTGCACTGCACACCACACCCTTCAATGCCCGGATAGTAGCTGGCTATTGATTCAGCCGGCACAAGGGGCTCCAAGCAATTGCCCGTCAAGTTGAACTTCATCTCACGCGCTTCGTTGTTGCACTTGGACGGAAAAAGGGTCTCATTGCACTTGAGGAACTCTGGGAAGTACGACGTATTGTAGAGAATACGACACGGTTCCATTGTGATCTTACACATTTCTAACGATGGCAGGTACACCATTTCTTGGCTGTTGATCTTTTCACACTTTGGTGCAAAAACTGCGCACAAAAACGGCTGAAAAAAAGCGATATGCTAGAACAAGAACTTGAAGTGGATAACTAGGACCACAAACCTGTATGACAGCCCAACACCTGGGAACATGTCGTAACGCTTGGTAGTTGTGCAGCCTCTCCTCTGTCTGCTTCTGGCTGTCATAGTCAGTCAGGTCCAGGCTAGTGTAGGCATAAGGAATCTTCGAGCCCAAACATGTGTCGAAAGTCAACTTTTCACATCGCCCAGGTCGGACACACTGAATCAGTCGCATATCGATAACTCGTCCATCGAACCATGGCTTGTCATCCTTGCTCTTTTTGCCGTATATTCGAAAGTTCCTCGTTCCATTGATGGGCTCCAGCTCTGATGATTCCAGATTGTAAGCTAGCCCAGCGAACGTCGTCTTGGCGGCACAGAACACAATAAACAAAAAAGCGATGATGCTTCGGCTGCAATCAAACAAAGGACATGAGAAAGTGTTAAGTTCGCAAGAACTATCACCGACAAAACTAAAGGATTACCTCATAGTGCGCAAATAAAATAGAACAAAGCAAAAAAATACACAAGACAGCCAAAAATGCAGCTAAACTGGATAGCACCGAACCAAAACTAAACCAAACTTATCACATTCCTAAAATTATTTGAATACAAATGTGAGTTGTGTGATCATTATTTTAAAACAGCCCGATGTCCATTTTTGTGTGTGCAGAAACAAATGGAACGCGACGTGAATGCAAATGTTTTTTTTTTTTAGTAGCGGTGCATGTGAATGAAATGTTTTTGGGCGGCGCTTAATTAGCACATCTGCAAGTGTAACGCCACTTGGAGTAATTACACAAATGAAATGCGTGATTTGTATGAAAACAAACAAAAAGAAAAGAAAACAAAAGTTAACCGTGCAAGATCTCTCAAACAAATAAAAAAGTGATCAAAGGACCACCCATGCCGCCTCCGCTTTTCTGTTGTTTCTCTTCGAAGGGAATTTTTGACAGATCTCTGCCTCTTTTGTTTATGCATAAGATATTTACAAGAGATGGCGCAGCACGCGGCAACGGTGGTTTTTTGAACAAGTTCAACCGGAAGTTATGCTCGTCAATTATTCGTTATTATTTAAATTCGAATAATCTTTTCACACCAAGCCAAAATCAACTGAGGCTTTCACATTGCGAAAGTAATCCAGCCTAATCTAGACCAGCCGTCTTACTGCCACAGTCGTCTGTCACAAACAAACACTGTAAAATACTTTCAAATAATAGAATTAATTAAAAAGCGGGGAGAATTTTTATTTTGTAAACAAACCACATAAGCTGCCTTGTCTGAGGCAATGAACTCAAATATTAACTGAACTAAACAATTAAGAAGGTGTATATTCGTTTTAATATTTGGGTTTTTAGTACTAGATTTGTATTAGGTTTTGTGGCAATCAAGATTCTGATTTAAAAGCATTCTGAATTCTAGAAATGTCTGTTCGTTGTCCAGAAGTATTTGAACTCGCCTAAGACTTTTATTTTTTGGAACCCGTTTGACTGTTCTCTTTAAAAAGACAATACAAATTTGGTTCTGACCGTGAATCTGGAATCAAAATCAGAATTTATTGCACAACACAAGATTCGAGTTGCATAAACGTCTTTGCCTTGTAGAATAGATACTTTTCCACAAGTACTTATCGGCACCAAACAACTTCAAAATCAAGGGAAACGTATTCGGGTATTATATTTCAATTCCGAATCGACATTTTGTTCCGAACTGCCAACCGAAAAAGCCATTAGGTTATCATTTTGGCATATTACGTGCAAAAAAAAAAATCCTGCAAATGTGCCTTTGTTTGTCAGTTCACATCTCGAGTCAAATAGCACTCGCCACTTTTGTTGGCAGCATATACAAGACGTCGTGAAAAGCTGAAATTTAACATTTAGCATCACAAGACATAAAAAAAAATAAAGTCAGCAGACCGCCCTTTGTGGGCGTGGCACCGATTGAAAAAGTAATCTTCCAAATGCAATTTTTTCAATATTTTTGTTTCAAATCGAATTTTTTTTTTCTTAATATATTATGTAATAAAACTTGGTTCTGCATTTGGTTCATAAAAAAATTTGGGTCACGCCCACATTTAGAGGCAGAATTTAGGAAAAACCTATAATTTTCCAGAAAAACATGGATTTCAACTACGTTTTCGCGTC
This sequence comes from Neoascia interrupta, assembly GCA_947623515.1. Taxonomy (NCBI): domain Eukaryota; kingdom Metazoa; phylum Arthropoda; class Insecta; order Diptera; family Syrphidae; genus Neoascia; species Neoascia interrupta. Next base: position 190,388,864 of record OX392462.1, read on the forward strand.
ACTAAGGGAAGAATAAGAAATAAAATTTAGCACCGTTTACCGGATACTATTCTAGATTTCGTTCATACAAAGTTTTGGCCAAGCCCATGTTTAGGGGTCAATTTTACATAATAATTTTTGGATCTGAACCAAAAAATTAAACTTTTGCGTATATTTCGGCTGCAAAGTTCGATATTTCTATACTAATATTGATTTTTGGCTATAGGAGCTGGATGTGCCACGCCTCTTCTAAAAAATAAATTAAAAAACCTTATACCCAAGCATTCAATTTTTTTTTTCTTAAGTTTATTAATGATTCGTGAATATGGTAAATAGGAAGGGGATAGAAAAAGAAATATAGGAATGGGAAGGAGGGTATACCGCGGTCGGTTACAGGAGGGCCGAAGCTATTATATACGCACTGTTGCAATAACTTACTAGTTTTAATTACATAGTTAATTCAAAACCAAAACAAGCAAAACTAAAAACGAAATGATATCAAATCGAAATGTTTCATAAATAAAGAAATCAAAGACGAAACGAATGCAAAATTAACTTCTAAAAAAATAAAGTTTAAGTAATCGAAATAAAAGTAAACAAACCAATTGCAAAGCGGGAGCAACAGAAAACGAAACAACAAAATACGAAGCCGATTTGACAAAATAACAAAAAAAAAAACTAAGTAAAAAAACAAAAAGAACCATACCCATACCCGTTTATTTTCTCGACGCCCGGGCAACTCACATATTCTGCCAGATTAAGAAATAATTAAATATGTTACAAAATTGGAGTTTATTACTGCTAGATTAAATTTTGTTTTAAGTTGGATGTATGGATTAGGCAGTATTTTTACTTCTAAAAATCTTTGTACCTGCATAAATTTGCAAAGATGGCTTCACATATGTAGCTCAGAGCAATTGTACATCCTTCAAAATGTACTTGCACATTTCAATGTGATCAGCTGATTGCTAGAAGCATGCAATACTGAAAATTTACACTAGGACATCATTGAATGAACCTATTAAGTTTGTCAGCCACAAAGAACATTAAGGCGTTAGCTATAGAAATAGTCGTCATCAATACATCAGCAAGATTAATTTTCAACATTTTTAAAAAAAAGAGACACGAATGTTAAATAAGCTTTCACAGACGTGTTTCCTCTTCAATATAAGGTACCTCTCCAAGCTCTCTAATCCTTTGATTACATGTTATTTTTTTCTTGAATAAAATTACATATGAAACCGAATGAGAGTGTTGTTGGGCGCCATTTAAATATAGCATGAAAAATAGATATTAAAAATAGCAGTAACAGAAAATAAAAAGGGAACAGTGAAGAATGAGCGAGAATGAGCACGAATGAGCGAGAATTTCTTGTCAGTTCAAAATACGATAACTATACTATTCAACATTTCTAATACCCTATTAAAATTATTTACATGACGGTCTCGTTTTTTTTCCTAAAAATATAACGGTTTGGCTTGCAAACCTCTATATTTGGGGTCATTGGGGCATATATTTAATTACTCTTTACTTACGCGTAATGGAAAATATTCAGTACACAATTTGTCAAATATTTTTGGTGAAAGCAAAAGGTAAAATTAAGTACTTGTTTGTGATTCTAAAACTCATACTCACTTGCGAATTTGCTCCGATACATTTCCAAAACTGTCGAAAAATCACAGTAGTTAAATAAATTTTAATAGAAAGGTGAAAAAAACAGCAATTCACAATTCTACAAACATTATAATAAAGGCTAATCCATGGGGCCACTCCCCAATACAAGCAACGATACGTTCAGTTAGCTTTTAAATGAAATAAATTTTTGTTTGTATATGAAATCACTGATTTTATTATGAAGATATATATACATTCATGTATAAATGATGATAGATTTGTTTTTTTTTTCAAAATTATATAGGCAAAAATACATTATATTAAAAGAAACGACAAAAAAAAATGGTAATAATAGTCTTAACAGCAGACACAGTCTACCTAGAAATGATATTTCACCTAAATCAATTTTATTTATTTTCTGGTATTTTGTTTCTTTAGATTTTAGTTTTTATAAAAAATAGACATTGTCCTCTTTTCGGATTTCCATCTAGTACTTGTTTTAAAATTACGATTTCAACTCCTTTTACTTATACACATCATTAATTTTCTTTTATATTAAAAATTAAAATAGTTGGTTTCTGATTTTTAAGGTCATCGCACGACACTGTCATAAGTTTTTATAATTTAAAAACAAAAACCGCCCGATGTAGCAGTAAGTAAAACAAAATCAACAATTAAACAATTTTTCCGTGTAACAAGAAAAAAAAAAACATTACTCGCAAATTATAAATCAACAAACTTATGTTTACTTTAGTTTTTTTTTAATTATTTTGAGGACGATCACACGCTCGGCCGGCGTATGCACTTAACAACGAAAATCTGTTTGAATGTGCGTTATAAGTGATAAAATATCATTTATATTCATCTTTTTTCTTTTATAAATAAATATATATATGTATATATGTTTTCTCATTTAAAATATAACTCTCTTTCAATTCTCTTTACCTTCGCTGAGTGTTAAGGGTGTATTACAGTGCTCTTCCATCATACAAATATATATATTATTCTTATAGAGTTGCTTTGAGTTTCCTGCTCTTTTTCTGTTAAGGATAATTTTAATAATTTAAATTAAATAAGTTTAACAACAATCTTAATGTTGTTGGTATTGTATTTCTCAAATCTGTTTGTTTGCTTTGCTTAAATCCTAACTAAATGATTTTTCTGTTTCTTTTATTTTTCCACGTGCAAGGAGATTGGAATTATACCGAATGGATTGTTCGCTCTTACAATTGCAATGGTGGCTGAGTTGCTGGCGGTTGTATTGTTGGTGATGATGGTGGACATCACGTTATAATATCCTCAACAATAGGACTGTCGATATCTTCTTGAACTTTGGACTCTATGTCCGCACGACACATTGGACAATATTGAAGTTGTTTAACGCAAGTCGAGCAAAATCCTCTGAAAATAAAAAAAAATACAGACACATGAATCGGATTAGCAAGAATCTCATCTTAACACGACCCTAATGAATGTTTCGGGCGAGCTACTAAATTTTCTACATATAAATAAGACCTCGAACAACGATAGGAGATTTCAACAAAAGTCGATCAAAACCTCTTAGACAAATGCACACCGAACGACTTTTGGCTGACGTTTTACACAACTGTTACAAAAATGTTGTTATTTTTAATAAAAATTTTATCATGATTATTGTTGTTACGGACATAATATGAAGAAGTTCTAGACTCCTGATATTCTACACTCAAACGTCTTACTAAACTTTAATGGCCTCTTCGTTCCAACACTGAATTGCGCAACATGTGTAGGATAGAGAAAAAGATTTTTTGTCTCGTATACTCGAGCGGAATCGTCGTAGTTATAATTATTGTTGAAATTGAAGAAAACAAAATGGCAATACTTCTATACTTTAAGTGTTTTTTTAATAAACTATCTTTTGGGGCTGAATAAAAACGTTCTAGTAAACATTTTACTTACGAAATAAGAAAAATGTCACAAGTTTTACTTCCGCAGTTTTTCGGTCTTTTTTTCAATTTTTCATAAAATGCTGATTTGACTGATTAATTAGTTTTATCCTTCCGCTGAACGAAAAAGGTTTTGTGTATACGCTTGAACAACGCTAGGAAATATACGTTTTTGCTTCGCTAAGTGGGCCTGCGATCGACTTAAAGAAGATGGCTATTTTGCCAAAAGAAATCAAATCATCTTTTCACATGAAGCTCATTTTGATCTTGGCGGGTATGTAAACAAGCAAAATTGTCGCATTTGGGGCACAGAAAACCCACACGCATACATTGAAAAGACGATACACCCAAAACGAGTCACTGTTTGGTGCGGATTTTGGTCCAGAGGCATAATTGGGCCATTTTTCTTCGAAAATGAGCAAAAAGTGGCCGTTACAGTCAATGGCGATCGTTAACGGGCCATGTTGAACGAATTTTTGTTGAAATTGAAGAGAAGGATATTGGCAACATTTGGTTTTAACAGGACGGCGCTACGTGCCACACAGTCGAAGCTACACTCGATATTTTGCGCCCTGTTTTTGAAGATTGCATTAATAGCAGCAGAGCTGATTTCGTTTGGCCACCTCGGAGCTGCGATATGACACCGTTGGACTATTATTTGTGGGGTGCCGTAAAAGATAAGTGTTACGCCGACAAGCCAGAGACAATTGACGCTTTAAGGGACAATATTCGTGAAGCCATTGGTGAAATACAGCTGCAGACAGTCGATATTGTGCTTAAAAGTTGGACCGATCGTGTAGGCTACTGCATGGCCAGCCGAGGTAACCATTTGAATGAAATTATTTTCCATTATTAACCGGAAGAATTACACTTTCAAATAAAAAAAGAAATTTTGGAAAATAATCAGTAGTTTTTTTTTTATAGCATTTTCGAAAAAAAAAGTTATTTGGCGGACCCTTTACAAGCGGACCAAATGTCGAAACAAACACCCATTTAGCAGGATATATTCTTGAAACCTTTACCTTTAGCGAGTACTGCTCTAATCAATTAAGCTACGGTTTTACCGATTTAATAATTGTCCAAACTCGACCACCTCACTAGTTTTTGCCTTAGATTTACTGAATATTAGTTAAAAATTTTTGTAGCTGATTAGGAATGGCGCATGTTAGTCAATTTCACGCTTTGCTGATTTCCGAAGTCCCACTTTAATCTCGGAAGCGATAGATCTGGGTTCTGAAAAAGTAGTTAGTTTTTTAAGGTCCCTTTTCGTCAAAAATAAATGAGCTCGAGTCTGTCTCTCATGTGCTGAGAGAGTATATGTAGGTATCAAAAATCTTCTCTGATGATATCGAAAAAAGGTGAAACTGAGTGTGAAAACTGAAGAGGCATCTGCGTGATACCTGTCAGAATTAAAATAGTGTTTAAATCATTTTTACTTTATTTATTTTTCCGGCTTTTACTTCTGATCAATACACTTTTTTCATTAGTAAAATCCGTGTTTAACGTAATGTAAGTTTAATGGTTTTCTTTCCAACCCGTATTTTGTAGCATGTTCAATTTTGTATAGTTAAATAAATGTCCTCAGAAAAAGACGGCAACTCCTGTCAAGGCGTTAAGAACAAAAATTAAAATTATTTTTGACTATTTAAAAGCCAACCTTGAAGACACATTGTGTGTAAAACAATCAGGATTTCCTGCTTTTTGGCATGATCTACGTAAGAGAAGTCAATCAGAAAAGCTTATATCCGTCTTTAAGGCGCATTGGATCAAAATGTCGCATTTCGCATAAGGGAAAATTTTGAAATTCAAAAGGCTGTAAAACAAGGATGCATTATGGGCACTGCAGGTGCTTTGGAGTCTACTCCTACCATGGGGCTAGAGACAATCCAAAATAGATTTCTTCATAAAAAAAGCGCCGCAAAAAGCGCAATAAGACTTCAAGGTACAGGAAATTGGAGTGCACTATCCACGGGACATAGTTCAGTCCTACACACACTAGGATGCTGTGTAGGAATAACAGACGACAAAACACCTTATCTTGCCTTCAATGAAGAAAACTCCATTCGTATTGGACAACGTTATAACCAACTCCGAGGTAGCAAGATTGCTATCGATGAAGTGAGGGTACAGGTGCAGGAGTATGGTCTGAAAAACTCGGTGCAGCATCTTCCAAGCCGAAAGTTTTACGGCCGCATAAATTGCCATAGCATTGGAACTATCACAGGAGGATATTTCCATTTATTTAAAACTTGATCCGTCAACCATTTGGAGAAATTTTCTAAATTTATGCCATCGTGATACGTCTCCTGTTTTCTTCCCTGAATTCAATAAAAGCGAGTTATTATTTACAAAACCTTTTTCGCCAGCTGATTGCTCCATATCAGCCTTTGAACTTTTGAAATAAGCGCATTCAATTCGTCATTGTTTAAACGTTTCGTCAATTTAGGTCGCAGGGTATTTGTGATTTCCGAATTTGTTCATAGCATTGTTTTTTTGTGTGAAATGTGCTACCTGGTGTTTATCTTTTGAAACTGATGACTCGCGTGGTCTCGTTACTATGAAAGTAAACTCAAAATTTCTCATCCGATTAATAACACAATCGCAAGTCAATAAAAAGCTGTTTGAAATTTTGTTTACTCACCTATGGTTGCAGGGCGATAGCCGAATTGTAGCTTTCTTATCAAAACACAGTGTACACGAATCGTCGCGCACACTTAGCCTGCGCAATTTCTCCAAAAATATATGCCTAGGAAGAACGATCTGAAAATCAATGAAAGTCAATCAATACACCTTTTTTACGATTTCTACTCCAGGTACGAACTTTATCTTGGGATTTAAGCGTCGCGCACTCATTAAAACTGCGAAACGCTCGATTTTTGGGTGGATACTTAAATGGCTGCAAACCAAAATTAAAACGACATTGTTGAAAGGACATAAAACTCGCCGCCGCAAAAAATCCTTCCCTGAAATTCGACGGAAATTCTGATGAATAACGACACAAGCCTACCATTTTCGTAATTCCTCACTTTGCATTGCTAAACACATGCTTGTAGGGTTCAGTTTCGTGTCCATCCAGACTGAAAATCACTTCTTGCTCGTTGAGGTCCAGAAGGCATCCTAATATTGAGCCATGTTGCCACGCAGAAAGACTATGAGCCATCGATTGGGCACTGTGCCAAATCAATTTTCTGCATCCATCAAATGCGATTGAGTACTTGTCGTCACCGATTCCATAGCCATCGTCACTAAGGAAATTCGAGTCTTTGGTCGCCCAACCAATTTGCATAACACCTGGTGTTATGATAAGAACCTCATAGTACCAGCAATCGATCGTTGTCTAGTGTAAGAAAAACAAATGCTTTTTTATTGCACAAAAATTGTCAGCTTCTTGTGAAACTCTTACCTGGTATGTGCATCGAACACTTTCGAAAGTGTACGCATCACAGCGGGCCTCTAGACCATCAGGCGATATTTTCAAATACTCACTAACATCTTTTGTGTTGAGCATAACGTTTACGCTGCTCAGGTCCACTGTTTCATATGAGTAGCTCCTTCCTTCAACAGTAACTTAAAAAAGGAAAATAGCTAATAAAACAAAAAAAACCTAAGAATTGCCGAAGAACTTACAATAATTGTCCAAACACCACCGAGCACAGAAACCTATTTGTCTCAGCACGTAGTCACTATCGGTGGCATACTTTTCCAATCTTATTAGCGGATTATTAGGATGCTCAGCTAGCTTTTTCTGCAATCACAACAGGTCAAAAATAGAATCACTCAAGAGCGACTTGCATTTGTTTACCTTAATCGTTGCTTTGTTTTCACTTGTTTGGGCGAATTTCTCCAGAGCGATGAGCGACAGCAGTGTCACATCATAGTTAACGCCATCCTCCAAATTATCAATCAGGTACTGTAAGGTCGTTTCATTCAACATTGCAATACTACTTGGACCGGCTAATTTCTCAGCCAAACAGCCAAGTATAACGCATAGATTCCGCTCACGGCGTGGCGTTCTTCGCAGGGAATGTGTAATCATGTCGGCTACTTTTAATACGGAATCTTTTGTCGGCAGTGGACTATCGTCGAGGAGCAGAGCAATAACACTTGCTCCCATTGGGTGTTTTACGGGTACGACTCGTATCAAAGATTTGACCAGCTCAATCCAACCGGAAGGTTTGTCGGTTATAACATGCAGCAAAACCATTGAACTGGGCGGTTCCGGTTCACTAGAAAAATAAATGAATGTTCGTTGTTTGCATAAGGAATTTAAATGTAAGAGTGGGTTCAAAAAAATAAAGATTTTAAACTAAAAACCGTGTTTTTACTTTATGATTTCTTAACATGGTTTTGTCACAAACTGTTATCAACAAAAATCCCTTTAAAGGAGTCCCAGTAAGCAATTTGTTGATCTACCATCTGCGTCAGATTTGAACTATCCAGCATGCTTACTCACAACACAGCAAAATTAAATTCCAATGAAATCAATCACAATACAATATAAAAAAATCATCCCGAGAGCGAAAGAAATATAGTCTGACCTCAAACACTGAATTTTTCGCACGCTTTTCATAACATTTTCGTCTTGAAAAAACACACCAAACGCACCTACGCATTTAACGTACAAACGATATATAAAGCAACACGTACACTGTCAGTCAGGACTATCTGCGCCTTTCGTAGGATGTCGGATGAAATAGGATTCGTTATAGCTGGAATGATCCCCTACAACTGCAGAACCTCGACGCAGAGAGAGCCAAAAACTACAAATATAATTCTAGGAAAAACTAGTGGGACGGTTACAATCCGCTTAGGCGAATCCTTGGATACCCCATCCCAGTGTCAAGTTCTGCATCGCGTCATAAATCTTGGTTCTCAAATTTCAGTTTCTATTAGTTAACTTTAATAATTGAATTTAGAACTTGTCAGTTAAGAATCTGACTGGCATCAACCCCTTTTTAATAAAATCGTTTTTTTGTTCATATTTTTTTATCAGAAGGGTCATACACGTACTGATTGCATTTTTATATTAAAAATTTTGTTTATACTTAAAAACGCCCCTAAAAGTGGGCGTGGTAACAATTAATTTATTTTGGTTGATAGCTTACGCACATATCTGATAATTTTATAGTGCAAGTTTTTTGGATTTAAAGCAATTTATACCAAAAGTGGACACTTTTATGGGGCGTTTTTAGGAAAAATAGGATTGTTTTGAAATAATTTTCGCTTTTAACGCATTGTTTCATGATTCTAACAAAATTACAATTAATAAATTTTAATTTATTTATGGGCAATACAAAAAAAATATGAATTCGGTATATATAAAAAAAAATAAATAAATAGAGTGGCGCAACAGCTCGAGGTGAACCAGGGCCAACTTCTCTACAATGTATGCTGGTGTGTTAATTTCTTTTACATACAAAGGGACCTACAATTTTTTGCCGAATCCGAACGGCACTTTGAGAAGTTTTTCAAGACAAATGATACTCTCGGAGGGCTTGTCAGACCCTCGCGGAGGTGGGGACCGTGAAAAAGAACAAGTCTTTTTTTTTTTTCAGGTGACGATGGCAGGATTCGAACCCAGGCCTCCGGCGTAGTAAGCACACACACTAACCACTACGCCACGGCACCCCACTCCCACACCCAATTCGGTATATATAGGGTCTGGTAAATAGAAGTTTGTTACAGACGAACTCTTGCACTTACACACTTGTTTTCATATCATTTCTCTAAATAACACCGGAGAAAAGGGGGAAACACGTTTTTACATTTTTTTTTCGAAAAAGTGTCAAAACAGTATTATAACTCTTTCAAAAATGCATATATGACTTCAGCACTTGATACATTTTGAGTTGATTTATATGTGTGTTCAATATGAGCTGTGTTCAATATAACTCAGTTCAAAAGTTATGGCTTCGTACACTTTGAAAAACGTCATCCCTTTTGCAACTTTTCATTTCTCAAATTCTTATCAAGATTTTCAAAAAACTAAATTTTTACATTAAAGCTCAAAATTCACCAGAAGAAAGTTTCTTTGTTTTAATTTTTGACTACACAAAACTTCTCAAAGTTAGTAGTGAAAAAAAACATTTAATACACTTTTTAATGAATTCTTCATATTGTTGTGTGCTTTCAAAACAGTTGCCAATGTATGCATTCTCTGAATATTTTCCCAGTTTAAAAGCACGCCAAATTTTGTATTTCTATTTGTACGACTTGTTCAGAAGTTATAACGCCGATTAGACAGACTAACAGATAACGTAGTGATATGATAAAAGGCCCTTTTTAAATTTTTGGAGGAACTGGTAAAAACGATGCAAAAAGTCGTGTTTCCACAAAAAAACAATATGGCGCAAATCATAGTCAGAAGAAACTGACTTGTAAAAATATTGTTCTTGTTATTCATATAACTCACCGGCACAATTAACCGGCCACCTTGCTTTAGCCGTACTGTATATGTTTTCGTTTATAACGGTTATAATGATGAATATTACTTGTTTTTGTATTTAAACGGTTGTGGGTTTTTTTTTTTTGTAATGGTCAAAGGGTTATTTTTATTGTTTGCAATAAAATGCAATAAATTAAAATTTTCACATTCTAAAACAATATGTACCTGCTAAAATCGCAATAAAAAAAACTATGTGGCCGGTTAATTGTGCCGGTGAGTGTAGATACCTTGTTTATCCGACAAAATGTGTCGAATTGATTTGTAACCGTTTTAACTCAAATCGATTCCACTGTCATGTTTATGCGCAAACTTATTAACCGGTTTGAAAATTAGTTCGACTTTTATGTCAAAGTCGAACAATTTGTGACAAGAATTCAAAAGTCAATCGATTCACACCAATTCAACTGTCTATGCGCATTTTGGAGTCGGTTTAAATTTTATAATATCGATTTGAAAACCGGTTTTATGTAAAGCAATCCGAATACTTATACCGGTTTCAAAAAGTGTATATGCTAACGGTACTAAAAAACTAAATTAACTAAATTAAAAACTCTCAAATGTAGTGTGTTTCACTTTAATTCTCTGACATCTGATTCTAAAGCTGATATTTACACATGGGGAAAAATTTGTATATGAATTACGAAAAGTGAAAGTCAGCTTTTTGTTTTAGTTTGGGAAAAAGCTTATCTTAACTATAGGCACCATTATGAGGTTGACTATGAATTTACGCCTACACACACATATTTATTAAATAATTTTTATTTTTTTTTATTTTTTTCAGTTATAAAAGTTTTTTTTTTAATTTTTCTACTCCTTAAAGGGTTTGATCCTAAAGTTGAAGAAATAATGAGTCTTTTTTTCATCAAAAACATCGAGGCCTTGACCAGCCAAAACGTTCATCAAAATTAAATAATTTTTTCGGCTCCCAGAGCCATAAGCATTTGTAAATTTAAAAGTTCTGCAATTCTGAAATCTAACGTTTTCATGCAAGAGTTGAGTAGTCGAGCTGTCGAATATCGATCCGCGTCTCCGCGTACACAGAGTCGAGAAGTCGAGAAAGCGAGGCGAAATGGGTTTGAAATGAAGTTCAACTGATTGATGTGTCGATATTTTTGCATACCTTAGTAGGATAAATTACTGAATAACTAGGTATTCAACTTGCGTCCCTCTTTCCCTCCAACACCAATTTGTTAACGTTTTTTATAAAGCCTTTAAAGTTTTTATAAAGCTTTAAATTTTTAAGTGTCGGTGAATACGTGTAAGAAGATAGAACAACAATTTACCTTACGCGATTAGCTGATGTAAAAGCTGGAAAACGAAATTGCATGAAAATGACGAATTGATGAATTTACTCACAATTCCTCAATTTCAGCTGTGGGCAAAGCTTTTACATGGCCGAAGTTGAATATCTAGTTGTTCAGTAATTTATGCCCAGTAGTACGGTCTACTGATCCTTGTAGGAAATCGATAGTTTTTGTTTCCGATAGTATCGATAGATATGTTTACAAAATATTTAAAAAGCCTTTTTTTTCCGTGGGTAGGTAAAAACCTTCATAGGCACTATGAGAATCGAACGCGCGTGCTCATAGTAGTGTGAGATTCTTACTCACTAAAAAACCTCCCATTTTCCGTCAGACTACGACTAAGTTTCCTTAAAAAGTAGTTCAAGCTTCTGTAGTAATCGCGTTTGGCAGGCTACCTTCCAACGAAAGCACCTGCAATACCGTCATTATGTGCGGTTTCCTCTTACGACGCTAGATCCAACGGTCTTGTTCGTTGTATTCGGCGTGCAAGATTTGTCTGATCCAGAGTTCGGATTATTTCGTGGTTGCAATGGCCGTGAAGGCGAGTGTGAAGTTTGCGAGCAAAGTTTCTTACTTCGTCGGTCACGGTTGCGATGCCTAGATCTCGATGTAAATCGCTTTTTCTTATATACCATGGAGCATTTACGATTGCTCTTAGTGTCTTTTTCTGAAAAGTTTCTAAAATACAACACCAAAGTTGTATACCGTACGTCCAAGATGGTTTCAGCCATCAGTTCTCGTAGTCGTAGTTCTCGATAAGCCAATTCAGTTCTCGTAGCTTGATTTCAAGTTCATCGCGTTTCTTTTTAACGTGTGGCTTCCACTTAAGTTTTGCATCTAGGGTCATGCCTAAATATTTCGCCTCGTTTGCGTACGGAATTTGTACTGAGTTTATAAATAGAGGTAAGTTGATTACCCTCTTGTAAGTAAAATTTACATGCGTTGATTCTGTCTCATTTAGGAGGATTCGCCAGGCCTTTGGCCATTCGCATATTTTACTCAAAGCGCGTTGGAGTTTTCCCGTTGATAGTTCGACTGTCTTATCCGTAACGAGGATAGCCGTCTCGTCAGCGAACGTGGCTACAGTCGTTGTCTCTACTTGAGGTACATCTCTTGTAAAAAGTAAAAACAGTGTTGGACCGAACACGCTACCTTGTATTTCTTTGAATTCTGATATTTAAAAAGCCTAAAAAACTTTTCTATTGGGTACAAAACCTTTTAAATACCTAAGATCTGATTATTTGATTACGAACGGACGGACAAAGTTAGTTTTACTCGCTGATCAATCCTAATACTATGTCTCCACCGGCCATAAAACAGCTAATCGCCTCGATTAGCGGGAGGCGTATAGATGCCGAAGTTTTTTTGCCACCGCACAAACACAAGATTAATTTGACATGAGCACAATTTTTCTGTATTCTAGCTTTTAAAAGAGAGTGAAGATTACATTTCCCAATTGCGAAAAAATGATTTCCGCTGTGAAAAATCGCAATGGAAAACGTATTTGTGACAGTTCTGTTATACACAGACAGTTTTCGTTTCCTTTTTCAATTCTACCGATAGGACTTACATTTGTATGGTAAATCATATGATTTGTAGAGGATTTAATGAAGATTTATATGAATCGTTGATTTACTTTTCTTTTCCTTAATAACTGTATTATTTTATTTTTTCTCACCCATTCTAGAAAAAAGCGCACAAAAAACTTTCGAAAAGCAAACAAAAACAATCAATAACAAATGGAATCACAAAGATTTTTTTCTTGTAGTTCATACATCATACGTATACACCCGAACAATATTATTAAATAACACCAACTAAAACACAATTATCAATATAAGAGCTATGTTTCAATAGTTTCTTAAAACTATCAATGTGTGCGCAGGTTTTTTGAATATCGATAGACTATCGACCGACACTAGTTGCTGCCAATTCGACTCCCAAACTCACATTTCCACGCATAATTTCGACTCGACTCAGCTCGCAAAGCGCATTCGATTCGACTCAAACCGCGTTTCTATGCATTTTAAGCCAGGGGATTACGATGTGCGAGGCGAATCGCAAATGTCATCGTATCTTAATTTTGGTACAACGATGTGCGAATGCGTCCAATTATGGAAAGCGAAGTCGAATGTGGTTGCGATATTTTCGCTTTCCTGTCTGAATTCGCCCAATTATACAATGCGAAGGCAAATTCGAAGTGTCATGGCGCAAGTCAATTGCGATAGGTATTGACGGATGGGAAGCAAACGCAATCGCAAGTAAATTAAAACATGTTTAATGGAGTTTTACATAGTTTTAATTGATTTTTTTCTCTTGAGAAATCAAAATAAGTGCAAACGCGCAACAATTTAATGTTTTGGTAGATCCCAAAAAGAAATTGCAACGGGAGGGTGGAGCAATATTTTTTTTTTTCATTATTCGCATTTATTTTCAAATCTTATAGCAAGCATAAACAAAATAAAACGAATTGCAATTGAGTAGAACAAATTTAGTTAAAAGAGCTCAACAAATCGAAGATCTGTCCGATTTGTATTTACTTGGAAGGCTCGGCCACTTTGACAACTGGAAAGTGGCAGGCAACGAAATGCGATTCTCATCGTATTACATAAAAACCCGATTCGATCCGGCATGAAAAGGCGGATTGGATGCGATGCGAGGCCTTATTTGCTTCATTGCATCGTTTGCTTACGCTACTCGACATACGGAGGCTGGATTTTAGTGGCTTCTTCCGTCAGCCCTCCCTAAACTTGGGTATCACCTAACTCCTATCCTAAAAGGACTTGTCCGATTTCCGAACAGTATTCACTCCCTATCTTATGCTGTTACATAAAAGTTTTTGGTCTCGGTTTTTCCAAATTATAAATTTTAAGGTGTGCAGAGCTACAGTATTGCCAAGTGAGATCTCGTTAAGAAGTCTCCTGTATAGTTGCGAAGCACTTGACTTCATTACTTCTGATTATATTGCTTTCCAGAATAGATGGTGATGCCTTGAATGAAAACGAAGGTCATAGGAAGGTAGTCTGTGGCTGGGGTATATATAGAGGCATTCTACTAAGTTTGTTCAGAGGCGTGTTCATAAGGACTAGAGGCGTGTTCGTAATTTCTATTTATTTATTTATTTCGCCTTCAATGATCTCTGCAGGCGGAATCGCCTCTGCAGTTCTGAAAACCACAGAGCGGATTCCCTTAGACTAACATCTGTTTTAGTGTTTTGCTGCTCATGTTTATGTCCAATGGTGCGAGGTTGAGTAGTTCCTTCAATTCTGCAGTGGGTGTGGACCTTCTAGACCATACTATTCCCAAGCAGGCGCCCTTTGGACTTTGGTGAGGTTAAAGGGGTGAAACTTCTGCAGCCTTCCAGCATGCAACCGCTATATACATTGAGTGTACCATGTGCGGTTTAAATCCCCATGACCTGCCAAACGTTCTGTGGCAGGCATATGGAGCCAAGTATGGCCTCTTAGCTCGATCTTCTATACTCGCGCCCCCTAGTTGCATTTGAAGTTCCATATAACGCCCAGGTGTCTAACAGCCTTGCATATAGGTAGCCTAATTTCTCCCATTCTTTGCAAGTTTTCAATAGATAAAAAAATGCATCAACCGCAGTACCTATCAGTACAGGCTGTATCATATCAGATGTTTATCCTCCCTGCCAAGTGATGTCTTAGTTCGAGTGCAAAGGGCCAGTTTCAATGTCGGGATAGAACGACAAAAGCTATTCTCTTGACCAAATTATAATGACAACTTGACTATCACTCTTGATAAATGCTTTTAAGAACATTCTACACGAAAGTCTGTTCTTGGTAAAAGTCGAATATCGCGTCCAATTGGATTAGTCACCACTAGGGCTGTGGGATGCTCCTATTGGAACATTTTGATTTCGCAACTCAATTTAAGACCCTCATAGAACTAATAATTGAAAACACGAGTTTTATTAGGCTTTCAAATGCTGGACAAAAATATTCGACCAGAATCACAAGGTTCGCAAACATCAACAAACCACCCAACACTTACTTGTCAACTACAGTCACGATAACATCGAGCGTCTCGTTCACCAGCTTGTCCACTGTCTCGGACAGTGATTTCATATTGTTGTAGGATTCCAAACCGCATGTGCTCCATTGGCCACTCTCGCGGCCCGATTGTTCGGTGTGTCCAGTAGGTGGTCCAACTACAGCTTCAAGGCCATCTTCAACTTTGTCTTTGCACAGACAAACTCCCATTTTCTCCCCCGAAATCGAGCACCGAAGCGAGGTTTCTTTCACGGACGCGTATCGCGGACACAACACAGGCACGACGCGATGCTTTGATTATTTGTACAGAAACGAGGTATGAAACGTTGTTGTACGCTTTCGCGTAGGGTGGCAGAAAATCAAAAATAATAATAACAGTAATAAATGTTTAGTCAACACTTTTTTGGAGGACGTCATAAGTTTCTGACATTCAGCTGCATCACCATTTCGATTTATTTTGGATGTGCACTATGTCGTCGTCTACCTCTAGATTTGTACATTTTGGAATATTTCAATAGACATTGTACTGGTTCGATGGAATATTTCGCGATAAGAGCGTGCAAGTAAATATTTGCCTAATGTAATTGATTGGAATCGAGTGATCAAAAGTCGTGAAAAGTGGACTTTTACGGAATTTCAAGTTAACTTTGCGGAGCAGTGCACAATTTTTTTATGGGATTTTATTTGGAATGTTCGTTTTGACAGTTGAGTGCGAATTATTTTGGTGATGTACGAAAAACAAAAGTTCGAAATGGCAACTAGTAGGTTATGGTGGTCACACAATGGCAGTTGGCATTCAGGAGAAATGAGTGGCAGCATCTTTTAAAATCAGGCTGTTGTTAAAATAAGTAAAAATAAAATAAAATAAAAATAAATTTTGGATTTGGAATAAATTTAAATTACGGGGCGGTATATTTAATTTGCAGTATATTTGCAACTTCGTGTGTATTTTTTAACTGACTATTTCCGCTTTTTTTCAGCATCTTGATAGCTTTATTGTTTCAATTAATATTTTGAGTCATTTTTTAGAATATCAGAAGATGAATGAGAAAAAAAAAAGAGATAAAAAATGAGTGACATCTTTGACTATTTGCCCGCTTTTCAGATTGAGAATTACTAAAAGAACTTTTTTTCTCAGGCCTTAGTTGGAAGCTAGAATTACCATTGACCAAGCAGTGATAGATTTTACTTACATACTTTAAGTGGCGCTACAGTCCGGGCTGGACTTGGGCCTCAACCAACAAGCTTCGCCGGACAGGTCTGTTTCTAGCGAGCCGTCTTCAGTTTTGCAATCGAAGCTTACTAAGTTGGCTGGTTGCACTTGCGAACGCCACATACAACTCCTCTTCCACTGTTCGTATAGTATACAGACGGGACGATAAATCACGCTTGGGATTTTCCTCTCGAAACAGCCTGAAGCGTTTTTATCCGCCTTTGACTGGGTCCATGCTTCTGCACCTTGATGCTTCACGGTGCCTGACCCTTTAGTCGATTGAAACTGCAGGGTGTTCTCGATTGGTGTGGAATTTTAATAAAAAAAAAGTTGGCCGCAATAGACTTCTCTCTTTATAATGCTTTCTAAGAGTTGTCATCTTTTTCCATTGACCTTCTTGAGTTTTTTACATACATTAATAATATTTTAATGGTAACGCACTTTTATTTATTTTTTGGTCCGATTCTTTAATTTCTCTTACAAATGCTCTGATCCTTATGTAATACAAAGCGCATTGATCTTCCGATTGTCGTTCTAAGGTGCTATACATCTGCACCACAGTTCCATTTCCATCTCGGGTGCCTGAATCCCCACATGAATCCCCAACTAATCTCCTTTAAATCTCGAGATTTATCGTACGACACCAAATCCTCTCGGCAAACAATTAAAAATAAATCCCCTCATAAATCTCATTTACAATTTTCACACACTTCTTTATGCCACTTTCAATACTTTCCATATCTTTTAAACAGCTTGACACTTGAAAAAGGAAACTCGAACCATCCACGTATGACACATCTGTCTTAATTATGTTTCTATTGGAATGTAAACAACGAAACTCTTTTCTCTCTCCTGGAAAGTGTCATCGTCACTCTCTCTCTTTTGAGGGCCAACATGATAACAAAAGAGTGCTAGTATCAACTCAATCCTATGATTGTCAGGTGAATACTATGTATGTCTGACGCTAATCGCAGTTTTATGGCAGGTGGAGACAAAGTATAAATATCATTCAACCTCTATTCACACCTTTATAATAGTTGTAAGTACTTGCGAAAGGAGATTGAAACTGTCCACGTATGAAACGTAACAATCATGTTTCTATTGAGATTTCAACAACGTCTCGGTCCCAAATGTCATCTTTACCCTCCTTTGAGGGCTAAAAAGGCAACAAAAGAGAAGTCGGATCAAATTAACCCTGTGTTTGACCGGTGGAGACACTTTAGGATTTGTTTCTAATCGTCTCCCGATAATCGCAGTTGTATGGCCGGTGGAGGCATAACCGAAGTGAATCCAAATTTCAATTATTTCATGTAGCTAGTTCTATTTAAGCCATGGCAGCTTAAGTGTGATTTTTTTTAGCAAGTAAAAGGTACATCACCTCAAATTAAGGAAAAATCATCACAGAGCTACCACCGTGCTGTTTAGTTTTTAGTAATTTTTGGTATATAAGCAACTCGCATAATTCGTCAAAGTAGGTTGAACGGCTTGAATTATAAACTAACAAAGTGTTCAAAGTGTTTAAACACAAGTACAGGAGGAGTCTCTTGCAGACTTTATAATGGCTTTAACCTAACAAAGTTGATTTTGAAGTGTGATGTTTGCCCACAGGAACACATGATGAAAGGGGAATTTTACGGCGAAGCTGTCAAGAACTTGAAAAATTATTACTGAGAAAATGTAAAATCATGAATGAAAAATCAAAGTCTTTTCATTAAGGCCTTTACACTGACAAATTATGTTAAACAAATCTGGCGCTTAAAGCACAGAATCTAACACCCCAAAACTATTAATCGTTAAGAAAGGTAGATCCTGACATGATTGTTGGCAGCGGTGGTCGACCATGAATTAAAGTAAAGGGTGATTTTTTTAAGAGGTTGAGAACTTTTTTGAAAAAAAAAACACAAAAAATTCGAAAAAATTAATGAAATATTTATTTGAATCGATAGTTTGAACCTTGCAATTTAATGTTTAAAGTTAATTTCATGCAAATGTTGACCGCGGCTGCGTCTCATGTAGCCCATCCGCTGAGTCCAATTTTGGCATACACACGTCTTTCACACGTATCGGCCGGTATCTCACGAATGAATGCATGGATGTTGGCTTCCAGTGCGTCAATCGAAGCGGGCTTGTCCCTATAGACATTAGCCTTGACATACCCCCACAAAAAATAATCTAATGGTGTCAAATCGCACGATCTAGGCGGCCAATTGACCGGCCCGAATAGAGTTCCGAATAGACTGCTCAGAAGGTCGAGAATGCCGACAATAAAATGGAAGCAGCGCGCGATGAACATTTCGAACCGAGCACGAATTTTGATAGTAAAATTCAATAATTTGCAAGCGTTGTTCATTTGTAAGACGATCCATGGTTAAATTGCAAACCAAACTGAAGCTGTTTGACAGTGACACAAGGTACTAAACACACGTCAGCTGTCAAAACCAGTGTTGCCAAAACCAAACCAGCTAAAAAATCACCCGTTATATAAAGATTACCTTATACGCACGTTGTGACATTTGTTCCGCACACCTAACTGTAAATCTGATGTCATGGGAATTCACTGTCATTTTGTTTGGGTGTAAAAAAAGTCGGTTTGTTTACGCCATAAGCTGTGCTGGCCAATCACAGCTCATGCATCTGATTTTTCTTATGGCCTTTTCCGTGGGTCGTCCGGGAGCGTCCGGGAGACTTCTGGACTCTCCTGAAACTGTTTTCTTGGACTCGTTTGACAGTTCCTCTTCTGGATAGAAGAGAAATTTGCTTCTGGTTTTGAATCCAGAATCCAAACCAGAAGCACGCACACAATCATTCATGTGCCAATGTCAAGTTGGATAAATGTCATTTGTCCCCTGTAGAATAGCTTTTGCTTCAAAAATACAACGCTAGACAAACTTCAAAATCAAGAAAAACGTGTTTGGTTGTTCGGAGAGAAGCCCCAACCCGGGAGAAGAGCGCCCTGATCCGGGATCGCCAACCGAAAGAGCCATTAAACTAGGGTGACAAGGCTGCGTTGTGTTTTGTGATAGTCGACTGGCCTTCATACTTTCACTGACAACTAGCATTTACGTTCACCCTACCTCTGTTCGTTGCGTGTTGCCGCTGTCCGTGTTCTGTTTTCAGGAAGGTCACAGATAACAATACCACCTTTTGTCCTTATGCCTGCTGTTATCACTAGCCTCGTTTATATGCGAAAGTTGAGGGTTTGAGTTTAGTTGAGTTGAAGTTTCGACCTAGGTTTTTTAGCACATGACGAAGAGGGTTGAGTTGAGTCGAGTAGTTGAAATAACAGAAATGAAAAGCTGCAACTGTGCCAAATCAACACGAAAAAGCATAAAAGAACCAAAGAAATGGCAAATTATGCATCCTCCTAAACAGCAATGTTCCACTTCCACAACCCAGAGGCCCGAGAATCTTGGGGACAATTACGATGTTCAAGTGCGAGGCGAGTCGCAAATATCAGCGCATCTCGATTTTGGTGTTACGTTACGATGTGCGAATGCGCTCAATTATGTGAAGCGAAGTCGAATGTGGTTGCGGTATTTTCGCTTTCTCGTCTGAATTCGCAAAATTATGCAATGCGCAGGCGGATTCAAAGTGTCATGGCGCAGGACAATTGCGATAGGTATTTTGGTGGCGGATTGAAATCGAACACGATAGCAAGTAAATTAAAATATGTTTAATTGAATTTTGCAGTTTTAATTGATTTTTGTCTCTTAAGAAATTAAAATTCCAGCGATTCCAACTTCCCAATGGCCTTCAACACGGAAAAAGTAGCTGCTCTCAATTTATCCCCACAACCCGCTAAGAACGCAGCGGCTCTTCGCATCGAGACTGACATAACAATAATCGAATTTGAGAGCTGCTTGTCTAAGCTAAAAGGTGAAACTCCAGGACGTGATAGGATTTCCTACCCTATCTTAAAGCATCTTCCTGTTTCAACAAAGCAAAGACTCATTTCACTGTATAACAATATCTTTAATACAGGTATTGTACCTCAAAGCTGGAAAACTGCTGCCATTATTCCTATCCATAAGCCAAAAAAAGACATCGCATGTGTTAACAGCTACCGCCCAATCTCTCTACTACCCTGTTTATCAAAGGTATTAGAAAAAATAATTGCAAATAGGATTTTATGGTATACAGAATACAAAAAAGTTTTAAGTCCTAACCAAGTCGCCTTTAAACCGAAAAGAGGATGCATTGATGCACTCCTTCATATTGACTTCGCGGTTACAAACGCCCTCACTGCCCGCAATCATATCACGATACTGGCTTTAGACTTTGTAAAGGCCTTCGATCGTATAGGTATCCATCTTATCCTTAACAAATTGAGAGATTGGGGAATTGGACCTAGAATATTCCAATACATCAAATCATTCCTTACGAATAGAAAATGCTGCATTAAAATTCGTAACATGTTTTCCAAAACTGTGTCACTCGATAATGGTATTCCTCAAGGTTCACCTTTGTCCGTAATTTGTTTTGCAATCGCTTTTAACCAAATAAGTAATCTTATTTTAAAACACAAAGATCTAGATCATTGTATCTACGCAGATGATGTGTATATATTATGTAAATACAATGACCTAAATAAAACTAAATCCGCATTTACTTCTTTACTTAATGAAATCGATCAATGGTCCTCAACCTCTGGTTCTAATCTCTCTCTAGAAAAATGTAAATTAATCCACATCTGCAGAAAAAAAATTGTGATAACCTAGAATTAATCATAAATAATACGAAAGTAGAAGTAGTTACTAATTTAAATATCCTAGGTCTTCTTATAAACAACAAATACAGCTGGAAACCCCATTGTACTTATGTAAAAAAAGCATTAGCAGCAAGGCTTAATATTATAAAGTATCTCTCATCTAGTAAAAGCAATGCGCATGTCAAATCACTATGTAACATCTCCAAAATGCTAATTTTAAGTAAAATGGATTATGCTTTGTCCATCTACGGTTCATGTCCAAAATCAACCAAAAATATCGTCGCACCAACTTACCACCAAGCTGCTAGGAAAAGCCTAGGTGCTTTCCCAACTACACCAATCAAAAACATTTTAGCTGAATCCGGACTCCCAACTATAGAAGAGCGATACTTTGAAATCATCGCCAAACTCAACGTTAAGTTCGCCTTCCAAACTGGTTCAGTGATAGACAAAGACGTTTCCAAAGCGATTTCGCACACACGCAGTAGAAGGATCCCATCCGCAATACATCACGTTCTTGAGTCTGGAAAGAAGCTTCAATTATCACTAACAAGAACTGCTAAATTTACACCATCGCAACCACCATGGTCACTCCCTAAGGAATCAGTCGTTCTCGATCTTCAGGAACTACAAAAGAACAAGACCTCCAACACAATTTTTAGAGCTCGTTTCCTGGAAATCGGGGTGCCGTGGCGTAGTGGTTAGTGTGTGTGCTTACTACGCCAGAGGTCTGGGTTCGAATCCTGCCATTGTCACCTGAAAAAAAAAGACTTGTTCTTTTTCACGGTCCCCACCTCCGCGAGGATTTGACAAGCCCTCCGAGAGTATTAATTGTCTTGAAAAACTTCTCAAAGTGCCGTTCAGATTCGGCAAAAAATTGTAGGTCCCCTTGCATGTGAAGAAATTAACACACACAGCATACATTGTTGAGAAGTTGGTCCTGGTTCACCTAGAGCTGTTGCGCCACTCTATTTATTTATTTTATTTTATTTCCTGGAAATCTCAAATGATCTAAAATATAAGGGCTGGAACTTTATTTACACAGACGGCTCAAAAACGGACTCGAACACTGGCTTTGCAGTCGTAGCTGAAGATGGTTCGATCATAGCACAAGGCATCCTCCCAAACATCGCCTCCATATATACAACCGAAGCATTAGCCATCCTCCAAGCTTCAAAGAAATGCTTGTTAAATAAAGGAAAATGGGTCATCTGCTCCGATAGTCTGTCAGTGCTAAAGGCCATCACCAACCCAGGGAATCACACAGATATCATTGCTAAAATTCGTGATACTCTCTCAAAAGCTAAGACAAAAATTAAAATCATCTGGACACCAGGCCATGTATGAATACAGGGCAACGAATTTGCTGACGCAGCCGCAAACGCAGTACTTAAAGCCCCTACCTATGCTTTCAATAACTATTCTCCTCTTGACTTAAAAAGACACTTCACTTCACAGTGTCATAGAAATACCTTTTTGGACTGGGAACACTATAAACACCACTATAGTTCTCTCAACCCGTTGAAAATTCAGCCCAACTATCCAACGGACATCTCTAAATCAAGCCTCAAAACATTCATCCGACTACGCCTTGGTCGTACTGCTTTCACCCATCAACACCTTCTCAAAAAGGAACCTCCACCTACCTGCCCCAACTGCACAATCGCCATAACAGCAGTCCACCTATTAAGTTCATGCTACCTATCTGCACATCCACAACTTCAAAACCACAACATCAACTAACATAACAACATCAACATAACATCATGGATCTTCTTAAAGAACCGAAACAAAGCAATATTTTGAAAATTAATGAAATTATAAACGTCCTAAAAATTACTATTTAGCGAATATATTTTATTCATAGAGCCGAAAGCCTTTGCTGCTACTTGCTCTTCTCTTTAATATTAATAACAATTTTAATTGTATATTGATATACTAATAAATAAATAAATAAATAAAAAGAAATTAAAATAAGTGCAAACGCGCAAAATTTTATGTTTTGGTAGATTCCAAAAAGAAATTGCAACGGGAATTGCAAAAAAATTGACACTCGAAATTATTTGTCTGATTTTTGTTTTTACTTGGAACAAAAGGCTTTTGGCTTTACTTGGAAGGTCACTTTGACACCTGGAAACTGGAAGACAACGAGATGCGATTCTCATCGAATTGCATAATAGCCTAATTCGAAGCGGATCGTGCATAAAAAGGCGGCCCCTTAATTTTCCATTGGGCGCCATTTATGGAGTATACGCGTATGGAGTATACGCCTATACCACTAAATTGTGTAGAAAGAAAACGCAGAAGTTACTTGTTAATTTTTAATTTGTCAATTGGTATCTATTTTTGTATTTTTACGAAATATTTTAATTTCAATGTGTACCAATTAATTGTCTAAACTATTACAATTCATAATATGTATACAGAAAAAAAAACATTGCGATAAATTTGATTACAAACAAAATATTAGATTATTAACGCATACATAATTCATCATTTTTCTTTAGGAGGTATTGTTACAATGAATTGATGCGTGATAAGTTTTTAATTCATGTTTTTATTTATATACAAAAGAAAAAACCATATATTCACACTCTCTCACTCGCCTTTGCGTGCACGTGTGTTCGAAACAATTTTGGCAGACAGTTTTGTTACGTTTAATTCACATTTTCAAATTAGTGAAATAAAAATGAAAACTAGTAAAAATGAATGGCAAAAAATAAACGCATAGGTCTGTTGTTTTTTTTTTAAATTTTTTGTTTGTTTCAATTTATATAAGCGTAGGCAGTATACATAATATTTTTGTTTATACCTTTTTTTATTGACTTCACATTTTCAATTAAAATATCTAAATACAGGTAGTTTAATAATATTATTTGTCGTTGAATTTATTGATAAAAAAAGAAAGAAAAAAAAACCTAAAGAGAATTAGAATTAAAATAAAAAGGAATGTTCGTGGAACTTTTATTTAATCCTTTTTTTTAACTAACTAAATCAACTTCAGAGATGTATAACTTTTTTTTTTATAACATTCAAACATTAAACTCAAAGCATGAAAGTAATAGACTTAATAAAAGAAAACACTTGCTGTGTCTGTATGTTTTTGTTTTTTGTTTATTTTATAACTAGTTTTAACATTAAAATATAAATAAATACAAGTAATAGATAATTTTCTTTATAAAAAAATTAATTTTAACCATCAAACACTTGGCTTTCAGTTAAAACATTGAATTCCTCACTTGGCTTACACACTATCTTACTGCATAGTTCTTAATTCTTGTTTATATTTGTTTGATTGCTGTTATAGTTTACAGTTTTTTTTTTACAGATATTTTGTATTTTAATTATAATATTATCACCTAACTATAGATAAGAAACTTGTTTAGTAATAAAAAAAAAAATATTTCATAATAATTGTTTGTTAGTAGTTGTTTTTGTTTTTAATTAGATATAAATATTTTAAAATTATAAATTTAATTATTGTTGTGTTCGCAGACTTTAAGACGGATGTTCGATTAAGTGAAAGAGGCTTTTTAAACATAATTGATGACACAATAGTGTGTTCAAGTGACGTTCTTTACATCGTATCGCTTTTGACTTCGAAAAATCAAAGATCTTGTCAAACTTACAGCTTCTTTAAATCCATAAAAAAGTGCTATACAAACTTCAAAAGATTAAAAATTCCTTTAAATAAAAAGAAAGAAATTTTAATAAGCAACAGAAAACCAAAGCAACATTAAGCTAAGACTAGACGGTATTCGAAAGTCTTCATTGCGATGGCAGAAATTCTCTTTACGCAGCAACAGAAAAATGTCTCTTATAGTATTAAAGATTTGCGATCACCGTTTAATTTTCTTGTCAGTTCATATGTCGCGTATAGATGAATTTTGACAATGTAGGTAGTGTTCCACCAATGTCATGGCACGATGTCAAAGTTTTGCACTAAGGATACTAGGGTAGCGGAACTTGTTTAATGCAAAGAATAGACAGACAGTTGTATTGTTAGTTCTTAATTGGTAAAATATCGAAATTAACAAAAACCATTTTGAAAGTTGAACCCACTTATTTTTTCAATTAAATGACCTGGGAATCTTAAATTAAATGCCGGTTAGTGGTGTGGGATGAACACCTAAATATTCATAAATGCAATGACACTTGGACAAAAATATTAACTGGCACTCGGGATTTATAAGACTCATCTTAACTTCTTTGCTTCACAAATAGATATCGTGCTCGTTGTCTACTCAATGGCGGTTTCCGATGACCATCTATCTTGGCTCAAGTATTTCTTATTGCATGAAAAAAAAATCATTACTTCTGGAAGTATTCCACAAGAAATACCAATCCATAATTTATATAAAAAGAATATATATCTGACCATTCTAGAAAAGGTTTAAAGATAAGTTTAAATTTAAAACAAACCGAAATTGGTCAAATCTATTTGATTTCAATAAACTCTTGACAAAATTTGAATACAGAAAAAGACTTTTAAACATATTTGACAGCCAAAATGTTGCAAAACGTGTATTTTTCAAATGGTTTTGACACTTCGTGGAGGAAACAGTTGACGGGATAAAAAGAGAAAAAGAATAGAAAAAATTCTGTTTCATTATCGGGCATAAAACCAAAATAAATGCCAAATGCCAAACTTGGTGAATAAACAAGAATATGTAGAGAGAATATGAAGAGCACTGTCAAACTTTAAAATTTTTCAGAAGTGAAAAGACGTCTTTGAATACCCCGTGTTTTTCTCGTCTCAATTTTATGGGTCAGTTTTTTTTGTTTTTTTTTTTTCACCCAACTGTCAAGTTTAATCGGCAAGATTTTGAAAGCCGAAATTTTTACATGCCTCTACATATTCAAAAATTTTACCCCCAAAACTGCTCCAATAACTTTTAAAAATTATGCTGGTCGCTAATTTATTCTCACTTTCAGTTGTCAGAGATTGACATTAGTCGGAATGAAGTGGTATTTCACTGGCAATTAATGAGTGTGAAAAAGACCTTCCCTTTTTTCCAACAGTCTGTGGCCAATCACAGATGGTTGATCTGTGACATTTAAATACCAGTGACACAATAATACAAGTTGGCGTATTATTCTGTTCTTTTTCAAGTTGGCGCATCAATATGTTATGTTCAGCGATTGGTTGATGGTAGTGAATATACACTTCTTGATGCAAGCACCTAAACATCCCAAAAGACGCTTCTTCCGACGCTTTGCCGAAAAAATTTGCTAAGCCGCGTTATCACAAGGAACAAAAAAAATTTCATACATTAGCAACTGAAAAAGTATTAAGCGAATTTAGTCTGTTTCTGTTATACGTTGCTTGTGACACAACGCGGCTTTACTGCCGACAAACACCACCTACAAATAAATGTAATTCATGAGTTGTCTACATTTGCAAGTAGTTTCCACGAAAAAATCAGGTACCATTTTATTTATCGCAACAATTGAAGGCGAATAATTTTTTTTAATCGAAAAATATATAGAAAATTAGTTCCCGTTGATGTCAAAAATACATATATTTTTTTTGCTATATTACAACCTTTAACATGGCTTATCTTCCATCTTGTTTCATGCACGGAAGAACCTAAAAATATCTAATTTTGGCTGTTTTTTTTATCCGCATATGTTAGGAGTTTTGTGAATAAAATAAAAAAAAAACTAAAAAAATTTTCAACGATATCGGTTTTATGTCATTTCAAAATTGTGGAAAACTTCTAGTTCTTTCTTTTTTTAGTTGCATAATGTAAGCGACTTTATAAATGAACTCAGGTATCTTCTCAAAGAATAAAAATAAAACAAGCTTGAGAAGGACTTCTAAATGAAAACATTTAGCTGTGAGCCAAAAGCATAATGAGATGAAAGATATGTTTAACAAATTGCGATTTATCGCTTAAAATATCAACTAAATAATCTATCACTTCACTTTTCGGTTTGGGTTTCTATTTGGGTTTAGGTTTAAGTACTCGGTTACACACTTTAAATTATGCAGTAATGTCTTTGTGGATACAAGCAAAATGGGTAAATTATTCGACGACGACTGAACCGCATGCATGAGCTCGTTCGACGACTATTTTTCAACACCATCCATGTTGGGTCACCTTGAAAGTGTGGGTTTTTTTCGAATTCGATAAAAGCCTTGGGCTCCAGTAAACAATTTTTGGCAGTTCTGCATGAGGTAAAGCGAAGACAATAGCCCAGTGCACCCTGCACTGTATTCGAGAGCACTCTGCCGCATTAGTCCTTCACTGAAGGTTCCCCAAGAATTTTGTAGGGGCAGAAATTTCAGCGCTGTAAAAATATTCAGAGAAGGAACTGTCAAACGAGTGCCAATGCCAATTAAACATCGTATCTCGATTGTGGTATTGCGATGTGCGATCGGTTGGCTTTTTCTTTGACAATTGGAAATTGGAAAGCTATGACACGCGATTCTGTTTGTATTGCATAATTACACCCAATTCCAAGCAGATCGCACATGAAAAGGTGTATTGGATGCGATGCGCTTTCTGTCGTAATCGGCCCCCAGTTTCAGAAGGGGCCAGAATGCTTCCGGACGACTAGCGGAAAAGGTCATTAGTTCAAAAATTAGCCGCCGAAAGTTTGCTCGCAAACGTCAAACAAGCAGTCATGCGTTTTTTTGTTTCTGTCACAGATGCTTCGTAAGTAGCTGATGTTGTTTTCAGAAAACTAAGTTTGCACTGTTATGATCAAATGGCAACTACAAATGACGTGTAAACGAACAATGTGAAGAGCAGCCGTAATGGGGAAAGTTCGTAGGTTAACAATTCGTAGGTTAACTTTCCCACATGCGTGAATTACTTGACATACGCAAAAATTCGTAACCAGTAATGCACCAGTTTAAAACGTCAAACAAAACCCCTGTTAGTAGTCAGTGCGAATGCGTCGTTTTATATATTTTTTTAAAACTGATTTCTGACTCTAATCCTTGAAACTGGGGCCTTTGTATATTTTTTAAGAAAGTTTACTAAATATCTTCACCTTTATGAATAAGACCTTCTATTTTGGGTATCGCCAAAAAGATTTTCACTAGTTCAGTCTCATACATATTACGTAGTTTTGAAATGTCATTTGTAAATTTACTACAAAATAAGTGTCCGTGTGCATGAAATGATATGTTTCTCAGACAGAGCTGACTTGCAAACGATTTGTGAAAGCTTTCACAACGGTTCGTATAAGACAGATTTATGTCAAAACCAACGCAAATGCCAAAATAAAACCTGATCTCAGTTAAGTGCTAATATATCGTCGGGATTTTGTAAAATTTTCTCAGTTTTTGTTGCGGTTTGAAAAAAGTGTTACGAGAGTCACTGTTGCAACTGAAGAAAATTCCGTGCAAAATAGATTTTTAAAATCAATCAAGCATAAAATAGTCACGATTATGATTAAATATATGTTTCTTATTTAGTTTTCAACATTTCTTTTCTCGAGTCTGGCTGAGAAAGCTTTGCTCACAAGTTACAGGGCTAACAATCATTTTTAAATGCCCAGGTATGAGCCAAGAACCATTCCAGCTTGGCTTATTTTTACTTCTTCTGTTAAGTACAAGTTTCGTGCCGTGTTGAATTTTGAAATCGACTTAAATTTGATTAATTTATTCTTGCCTTTACACCATGCATATGAACACTGATGAAGGTCATCACAAGATGTAATCGTCAATGTTAAAACAAAAAACTGATAAAATGAGAAAAACCAGAGGAAGGCGAATTCCGAAAAGGGCATCAAGCGTCAAAGGTATTCAAGAAGGAACCCTTTCGTCATCTCGTCCATCATTTTGTAGGAAAATTTCTAGAAACAAGAAGATATTAAGGAATATCTTCACAGATATTGTATTAACGACGTAGAAAACATTTTAGACAAGAAATATAACATTTTTTGGATTCATTCATTCCTAGGAGCTACTATTTATTGTATAAATAAGTATTTTGTTATGTTTATGTTATATAAATACATATACAGTTTCTCTGGAAAGTGCTTGTTCGTTTAACTTCACGATCAGCTAAAATAAGTTACACGAGTGCATCTCCTTAATCGATCGTACAGGAATACTTCCGTCTTAAGCCGTTTGCTAGCACACTGTTCTACTTTTTTCATAATTTATTGTTTTTGTTTTTTGCTAAACAGTTTCGTCCCTTAAGACGTCAAGTCGATCGATACGATTCGGCTGGCGGAGCCGAATTGCATTAACGGCAAACTTCTTGAGCTTCGTTCACTAACACCACTTACCGTTTTGTTACCACTATTGCTACTGCTACTTATTGAATTGTTGTTGGCCGCTATTGACGATGGACACCACTCGGCCAGAGATGCATTCTTCTTTGAACTACTCTCATGGTGATTCTCCTCGTTCTGGTATGTGCTGCTGACTACCAGCTCATTGTTGTTGTTGATGTTTGTTGTCGGCGTCGTTGTGCCCGGCGCCCCAGAGAGGAATGAGTTGATGGGCAGCGGACTCGTCGTGTAGTTTGAGAAGATGAACACCGAAGGTTGGAGCGGTTTGGTGGCAGTACCAACGGTACCATTCTGTGTTGGCGACAGCAGGAAATTGCCTTCGTAGCGATTGAGCGACGGAGGCTTGGCGGTGTCCTTTGTTGTCGATTTGTTCGACAGCGAA
The DNA here is from genome assembly GCA_947623515.1 of Neoascia interrupta. Taxonomy (NCBI): domain Eukaryota; kingdom Metazoa; phylum Arthropoda; class Insecta; order Diptera; family Syrphidae; genus Neoascia; species Neoascia interrupta. The sequence continues at coordinate 190,418,703 of OX392462.1, forward strand.
CTTCCTTTTGAGTTTGTTGTGGAAGTTGCTGCCGCCACGACTGTCGGTGAAACCGAGGATAAATGCTGTCTTGACAGACCGTTCACGGGTTCACGCGGTATCGGCGTCAGAGTGATCTCAGAGTTTAGTCGCTGTGCGATCTTCTGCAGTTGAAGTTTCAACGCTTGCGACGGTATCGTTGGGCTGTTGCTTCCCGAGATTGCGGAAGCGTTTTGTGGCCCAGCTTCGTCGTCCGAGGAGCACAAGTCAATTGTGTCCACAATTATCTCGGCCGATGGCGAAGAAATTTTCCAATTTGAACTTCTGGATGTGTCGCGGGTGAGCTTGATATTCAACTTGGTCGAGAGCACGCCTGCTCGTTTTCGCTTGACAATCTCGTTGTCGGTGATCTTACGCAGACGCACAGAGATCGGACGACATCGCTTTATCAGCAGCGAATTTAGGAACATAAAGTTCTCGGTGCGTTGACGTTGTGAGAATTGCCGTCGCGGGAATACGTACGTGTGTATTGTGTAGTCTTGGGGCTTCTTGAATGTACAATGGGCCACGGGGGAGGTATACTTTTTGTCGAGGAATTTCGGCTTGATCGATCCCTTGACGAGAATCGGTGCGTAGCAAAAACGTTCCATTCGATCCAGTCGCTCCATGAGGTAGTCTTGTGTCATAAGGGTTTTTGAAGTTTTAATAAGCAACTGGCCGGCTGGCGATGACAGCGCTATTGTGGGACAACGCGAGAGCGAATGCACAGCCCGATTGCGACGCGGCAGGCGTTTCAGCTTTTCAAGCGGAGCGGCGGGTGTGTCTTTAGCCTCTTTGGTTGAACCGACGGCGGAAGAGTCTTTTGTTGCTGTATGGCCAGAGTTTCGACTTTGCAGGTTGAAATTGAGTAAGAAGCCAATGCGGAGCTCATTGTTTTCGGTTGTGTTTGAGGACACGTTTTGTTGATTGTCTTCGGGCGGCTCTGGGGAATCGCAAATTATGACATCGTCATCTAGATTGCAGGTCTTTTCGTGTTCCTGGAAGAGAAAGACAGAAACTAATTTTGAACGGACGAAATAAAAATGTGAAATTAAGTAAACTATCGAGGAGATGAACACAATAGTGTAGATTTTAGGATGGATAGGTAAATTTTTAGGATCAGTCTTCCTTATGCTGAAACCATTTCTTATTTTACGTCCCTAATGGAGCACCCCCTTACGTGCTGGCGGTAAATAGGCCAAGTTGAGCACAGATCGTGAATACCGGAATGTTGGCAGGAACCAAATGCTTTAAATTGAGCAATCGCGCTCTTTCTAAATCGCCTATAATCTCAAGTTGGTAACTAATTGAAATCATCGAAATGGAAACGAAGGAGCTGGGCTCGTTAAAACTCCAATGAAAAATATTCCAACAGTTAAAAAGGTATCAAAAGGACAAAATAGTAATAGAAAACTCTTCTTGAACGTATGATGGAACTTATTCCAAAAAGTCTCTTATTTCGAGAATCAAATACATAATTACAAACATTAGCAAATCCGATGATGAAGAACAAAAATCATAAGTATTTTTTTGGCAAAACCGCAGTTTAAAAAAACTTCACAAGAGCACTACTCAGAAACATCAGCATAGCGCGTATAGGTTTTGCTCCTTTTAGTTTTTTTTTTTTTTACATTATTATATGTACTTCAAGATATCCCCTTCCAGCTCTTAAAATCAATCAGTCTACAGTAGGTGTCATCAGTCCAAAAATGAAAAAAAGTCAAATAAAGTATTTAAAATAATATCTTCACGTAATGGAGCAACATAAGCTGCAACTCGCTGTTTGTGATAATGGAAAAGTCTAATTTTTTTTTGTTTTCTATTGAAATATTACTGCCTACCATGAGTGAAAATTTGTTTCGAATTAATTTTGTATTACTGTATTGAAGTATATCTTATTTAAACTATGCCCTTTTGGCTTCCCTACAAGCTACAAACTAAAGATTTGGAAAGTATGGACAACATAACAAAGAAAAGAAATGAAAACAAATCTAAGATGTTGTTTACATTACTTGGAATAAATCAATACGACTATCGAATGCTGTGTTTATTTACCGATAAACATTTTTAAGACACTCTAAGTTTTAAAATGCAATTGTTTTAAAACGATGAGTTTAAAACGAAATATGCACTTGGGCATACAGTAGACTCGAAAAAGTTAAGTAGTTTGTTTTTTGGGTGCCTAACCTTTTTTTTTTTAAAGGGAATCCTTAACTTTTCCAAGATACTGAGGAAATTTGCTTGCTTTGACCTTACATTTTGCAGTCACATCCGAAGTCACACTGGAGATCAAAAACAATACAAATTAGAATAGTGATGCGCACACATACCTAAGCAATAAGTGTTGTGTCAAGTTATTTTAGACTTAACATTGACTCAAAGGAGGTGGATATTATTTTTTGATTAAAGGATTTCTCTTTCCATATTGAGAGGTGGTACAGTAGATGCATTCTTCCTTGAAAAGGTAGAATCATGTGTTTTGCTAGCATTAAAAGTAACAAAATTAGCTTGCCCCAATCTACAATCACTTTGAATAGATGCTATAAGAATACTGTCATCCGCAAAGCTAAATATTTAATTATTGATTGAATTTAACAAATCTTTCATATGTATAAAAAATAAAGTAGGACTCCTACTAAAGGTGGAAATCTGATCTAATCAAAATTAGCCCTACGCTGACGTGACGAAATAATCTTGGTTTCCTGAAGTTTACTGTGGGTTTTACACCCTATAGGCCAAGTGCAGTCTATCGGTAGTGTTGTAGTGTCAATCAAAAGCATCGAAGAATTTGAACAATCCATCGTGCAGGTATTTAATGTCATGAACAACACCGAAATGTTAAAAAAAAATTCTTCAATTCTAAGCGCGCTAATTATCGCTAGGCAGTTTTCACAAGTATTTTTTTTTTTGCCTAATACTAGACTAAAATACTTGCTAGAATCTAGAAACTATGTAGAATGAGTAATACTTGTTTAAAAGCACAAAGAAAGCACATTCCTGCAAAAGTAAAGATAAAAATTGAGGCGAACACTTACGTTCCAAAATCGAGCAAGGCAATGAAGCTTTCTAATACGCCCCATACTTTTATTAACTTCAAGAAACAATTTTTAAAAAATCACTCCACAAGAAACACACAAAGCAGAAATGTTTTAATTCCTGCTGTTCCGTTTCCCAAGTTAACAAAGCACTTGTGGGGACTGCTCAATTCACCACCCGAGTTTCACTTTGAAGGCGCCTGTATTAGCCCCCTTATCATAAAGTCTATCAAACGAAAGCCAACGTAGTTTAACGTTCTGTTTAAAGTTCAAACATAAACTCCAAGCAAAGCTTTTTAATTTACGACCAGTCTTCATCAAAGGCACGCGAAATGAATATGAATTCCAACGTGTTGCATCGAATTACGTAACGCATTAATAAAACAAAAACGCGTGCCGAGTAGTAACTTATCTCTTGTATACAACCCATATCTGCCCTAATGCAGCCATTTATAAATTTTTGTTTATGCTCCGATTTCGTGCTTTTACCAAACGACGTGCATAGAAAATGAAAAAATAAATAAAAATTTATAATGCCCTGACGACAGATAAGCTAGAGGCGATAAAGAAAACAAAAATAAAGAGCTCTAAACCAATAGCAGTTTTAGTGTGTTGGCGCTATAGCCACACTCTTTGTTATGCCCACGTCACACTAGTTGGTCAGCGCCAATGTGGTGAATAACGCCATCCAAATATAGCGATCACTTTATTCTGCAACATTTAACATAAACATTAATAAACATAAACTTACCACAATGGCTTCCTCCGAATACAGTTCCGCATCACAATTATCACAGAGATAAATATCAAAGGGCGCTGGCTCAACCATATGCTGCTGTTGCGAATTTATCTTTGACTTTTGCTGCAGTAAGCATTTTCGACTTCGTTGTGGCTGATCATATGACTGCAAAAGAGAATCGAAAATGAGTCTACACATACTTAGGTTTTATGGGTGGTCAGTGGCCAAACCATATTCTCGTTCCGAAATGTGACCAAGAGCTTGTTGCTTCGCCTGTCAAACAGTGACGTCGTCGAATTATAATTGTTGATGAATCGAAGACTGGCATGTTCGTAGGCAGCTAAATCATTGCAGAATCTTAGTAGAAACACACTTTTGTGGAACTGATAGCAGATTATGACAATCTCTTTCATTTTTTCTAACCAATTCTGCGAGGGGAGGAAAAAGAAATGAAGGCATGATAACAATAGAGCAATGTGTTTTTGACAGAAAACTTATTAGTTTTTGAAGGCCTAGTAAACAAAAAAAAGCTTACCCCAGTAAATTTTTTTGGCTTTGTGAATGGTATTGTGTAGGGCACATTCTCTGGCCACCATTCTGGTTCGCTGTAATCGATTTTTCCCTGTAAATTGATATGACCAAGCGAACATTGAACCATGAATGGTATGAAATTTTCTAATTGACTTTCGGCGATTTTTTCCAGGGATGTGGGATAGCCGTTGGCAAAGAGGAGTGGTAAATTCGAGATCATGTTGTGCTGTTGAACCTCTTCAATTTCGTCCATTTTAATTAAATCTGCGAAAATAAAAGAGAAACTTCATTTTTGAAACAAATGCACACATGACTAATTGGGAAAAAGTAGCACAAAGTAATAATTAGAATTTACAGTGGAGTTTAAAAATACATAAGTAGTTTTAATTAAATCATTAAAATGAAGTGCCGGGAGTAAGAAGTATTTTGTTAGTTATAATTTATTATTTGCGAGTACAATCTTAGTATAATGTCATTTTTGACATTACCTCAGTGCATAGTTTGTGTAAAATGAATGACTTTGTTATAATATATTGATAGTTTTTTACTTAAAGCAAATGTTTTCAAAAACCTTCTTGTTTCACTGAATTACCAAAGCATTTACCAAAAAAAAAATACAATTTTTAGATACCGTAACACATTTTCTTTTAGTAAAAATCTAATGATATAACAAATGTATCGGACGAATTTGCATTCTCCATTATGTAGTTTTACAAAAAATTGACGTAATGCACGTAATCTATACATAAAGTGCACCTTGGTATTAAAATTGTTATTTCAAATTTTTATATTTCTTAGTTTGACGTTCAGGTGTTTTGTATTGTCTGATTTAACCAAATTTTGGGTTGAATATTTAAAGTAATAATTTTATTTGCACTTTCAAAATTAGAAATATAAATTAATTTTTTGGATTGGATTAAATGCTTTTCAGTACTTATTTCGGGAAGTTTTGCAGGCAAGCGCTAGAAAAACGAAACTATGAAGTAAGTACTGGGCCCTCATCGCGTATACATTGAGACGATTGTCGACTACACGATTGACTTGAACGATATCGACAAAAGCTTGCTTCACAGAACACTCTCGTCATCGCCCTCGTTTCGATCAGTTTTCCCCTTTCGATAAATTTTAAACCGATGATTTTTTATAAAAAAATTTAGTTTTTTGAAAATACTGAAATCTTTCCCAGAAATGAAGATTTAAAGATAGAGGCACCTTTTCACAGTGTTTGAGGCCATAACTTTTGAACCAATTTGTGCAAAAACCGATGTGATGTTGAACACGATTATAGCTACTCAAAGTAAACCAATCACTTTAGTCATATTTTTTCTGAGAGTTTTAATACTGCCGCTTTCCTGCACTTTCGAAAAAAACCCTTTATCCGGTGTTTTTTTAAGAAATCTAATAAAAAAAACGTGTCAGAAATTACACGTGTAAGGACGCGTTTTCACAAGCAACATGAACAGAAACAGAATGTCATACATTAGTAACGCAAGAAGCATTCAGCAATTTTAGGTTTTAGTTGCTATTGTATGGGATTCTGTTTCTGTTCCTGTTTTACGTTGCTTGTGACAACGTGGCTAAAACTAAAAAACATAAAAGCAATTTCAAAAACAATTTTTTTTAAAGCTTCTCGTAACGGTAACAGCTATTTTTTTTATCATATTTGGTTAAAGTACAAAGAAAGAAAGATTGTTGAGTTAAAAAACTTAAATTTTTCGTTTCCAACTTAAGTTTTTTTTAAGCCTATTTAAATAACGAGGAAAAAAAAATATATAAAAGTCCCCCTCAATAATCTGGGGCTTAAGACCTTAAAAATATTTTATTTAAAAAATAGCTTGTCTAACCGTTTACGCGAATACCGGTGCCCAAAGTATTGCAGAAAAATAAACAATGATAGCGCAGGTAGTTGCGCTATTAGAAAAGAGGCAAACGACAGTAGAAAAAAAAAAAACTCAGAATATACATAGTTTGGATTTGAAATTTAAACTATGCAAAAAAGATCAAAAAAGCGTATGTCCTCCCCTTCATTTCCCAAGCGGTTTAAAGTATAATTTTGAAATAAATGACGGCCATAGTCCATCTTCTGAAATTTTATAAAAAACTACAGCATACTTTGAATACATATTCAAAACCTTTTTTTAAGCCTATTTAATGAAACGAAATAAGAAACCAGTGCGTAAGTGCAACAGTGCATTGTAATAGCTTCGGTCTGTCTGAAACGGACCGCGGCACACCCTATTCCCATTCTCCTTTCCATTCCTATCATCCTTTCCATTCCTATTATCCTTTCCATTCCTATTCTCCTTTCCATTCCTATTCTCCTTTCCATTCCTATTGTCTTCTCCATTCCTTTTTTCCTTTCCATTCCTTTTCTCCTTTCCATTCTTTTGTTTTCTTGTTTTCCATCACCGTCCCGTTACCATTTGCATCATTTTAAATAGAAAAAAAAAAATATTCCTTATAAATTTTTGTTTACTTTTTTTTTAAAAAGGGCGTAGCATGTCCAACCCATTTAACTGAAAATCAATATCAGCATAGAAATATGCAAGTTTGCGGCTAAAATGTACGCAAAACTGTAATTTTTTGGTTCAAATTCAATAATTTTGTGAAATCGACCTCTTAGGATGGGCGTGGCCAAAAACTTTGTATGAACGAAATCTGAAATAGTATCAGGTGTACTTTATGTGCTAAATTTTATTTTTTGTTCTATCCTTAGTAAAGCTAAGAGCAGTCGAAATCCATGTTTTTCTGGATTTCAATAGACCTCCTATGAATGTAACTGACCTGACAAGACTCTGTATTAACTGCAATCGTTCAATTAGCGAAGAGATCGCTCCGATTAAACAAGATCCTACTTGTTTGAAACTCTCCTACGTCTTAAGGCAGTCTTGGAATAGTACATGTTTCATCTGTCTAAGCTAAAGCCAACATTTTTATACAAATAAATATTTATGACCCTGACAATGTACAATCTTTTGCAGATCATTTAGTCACTAAAGGTTTCCTTTTACCACATTTTTATATTGGACTCCGTTTCATAGGCCATATTAGCTTAAAGGACCCGAACTACAAACTTTTTTACAAGGGCTCCGAGAAGTAGCAAAAAGTATTAAAAGAATCGATGATGAAAATAGTTTTACAGGTGAAAAGTTTCGATTTTTGTTCAATGACGAAATAGCAGTTTGAAGATATGTATTCTTTTTGCGACAGAGTTCCTGTAGAAGGTGGTTTTAGGAATACAAGCAAAAGAGAACTCTTATTATTTTTATGTAAAATGCGTCAAGGACTTTCTGACGAGTTTCTACAAGTAATTTTTCAAAATTGAAGTCGGCAGAATACGAGCTTAATCATAAACACTGTTAGGAGGTCTTTGATGCTGCGCATCTTTATAATCCTGATGCTGCATCTTTATAATCCTGAACCAGAAATTCCACGCGTAATTGCCTGTATTAATGCAACATACACCTTTATTGACAAGAGCAGTAATTTTCGAGCCCTTCGACAATCATACTCCAATTTTAAAGGGCGCCACTTAATAAAACCCGTTCTTATTGTAGCCCAAGATGGCTGCATACTCGATATTCAAAGTCCATACTTCTCTGACTATTATTATAATGATGCTATGCTGGAAGCTGGTTTCAAGAACACGATGTTGTCTTAATTGATGGAGGCCACTGAGACTGCACACAATCACTAGCTCGTTTAGGTATTACCTATAAAATGCCATCACTTCTTGAACCCGGAATGAGTCAGTTATCCACAGAACTTGCAAATGATTCTCGAATAGTTACTAAATCAAGTTGGATTGTGAAGGTCCATAATGGACACATAAAATCAATTTTTAAATTCCTGAAGCAAACAATTCCTATTCAGCAGCTTTAGTATAACGAAAAACATAAAAAAATGTATTATAATCCAGCTAAAGGCCTTTGTAGTTCTTGCTGTAACTCTTAAGTTAGTATTCTTAGCATTTTATGTAATTTTAATAAAATAATAATAATAATAATAATAATATTCAGCATGTTCCAAATATAGGCGACTACTATCGTATTGCCGGAGCTATAATAAACCGATACCATCCAACGATTTATATGAATGGGGCTAATGCTGAAATGGCACATCAATTACTTGAGAAAGCAAACGAACCCAACGTCGTACAAGCTTTGGTGGAAGTGAATAATCTCTATGCTAGAAGCATTCATAGATTTGTTCAAATGAACGCTAGACAGCTTGAAGAATTTCCGCAGTTAACTGTGGAATATTTAGGAGACTTGGCAATTGGAGTTTATCAAGTAAGGCTTGCACCATCTTATGTACAAGATAATATCGGGAGAAACTCAGATGAAGAGTTCCAGCTAGAAATGCTAAGAGGCGAAAATAACTTGCCTGAGCGTGGTTTACTCCGAGTTCGCATTTTTTCTCGATTCCGAAACGCTACAAAACATCACCTTTACATTGCCTTTAAACCAAATGATGCGATTGAAGCAAACGATGACGATAACGAATTCAACAGGGACTGGTGCTCGAACTGTTGGAACGTGTGCACATATTGCCAGTATCTTGTGGTACCTAGGATACGCAAGACATGAATTTAATATTCTTTATCCATCAACCAGACTAACTGAAACAACTCAAGATCGTCCACACTAAATATATATTACTTTTTTTTTAATTTTTAAATATTTGTTTTCTTTTTTTAATAATTAAATAATTGATATTTGAATTACTTTTTATGTTCCTCCATACCTAAACTTTTATCCCTATATATTATGCTCTATTATGAATAAGTTGGTAAAAAATATCTTTAAGTCTAAGACCCATGATAAGCAGTCGGCCCTTTTCAGGGCAAAGATGTACAAAATCCGATCGCGCTATATATTATGTTTTTTCCTTATTTCAACAGCATATGCATTAAAAAAAATCGAGAACCATTAAAAAACCATCATAATAATTAGTAAAATAACGCAAACCCCAACGTAAATAAAAAAAAAGTGGAATTTCTTTTTGTTAACTGTGGAATTTCTTTTTTATTAACTCAAAAACTATTAATTTCTGAGAGTTTTGCCTATGAAGACTTTTACTCTGAATGGCTACAGTAGCAACATACTTAAATTTTAGCTAATTTGACCGGGATGCAAATTCCATACAATTTGTGCCGGGTTCTTTATAGGTTTTTATGGAATTCTGCTTCTAAATGTGGGCGTGGCCCTAAACTTTGTATGAATAAAATGTAAAATATTTTCTTAATAACATATTAAATAAAATTTTTTCGATCTAGAACAAAAATATTGAATAAGTTGCATTTGAACAATTACTCTTTAATTCGATGCCAAAAATGCAATTTTTTGGTTAGAGTTCAACAATTTCGTAATATCTACCTCCAAACATGGGCGTGGACAAAAATTTTGTAGGAACGAAATCTAGTATAGAAACACTTTTAAAAAAAGTGCTTTCTACATAATTTATTAAGTAAAAATTTTTCGATTTGGAACAAAAATATTGAATAAATTGCAAATATTGAATAATTGCAATAAATTGCAAAATAAGAATATGCTAAATAACAAATTTCAGCTTTTCATGACGCCTTACAGTCTTGAAAGCACTGCAGGTTGTTGCACATTTGGACCGATTGTGGGCGTGTCGGTGCGCGGATTTGAAAAATTTTAACACTTGTATTGATTCGGATGACAGAACAAAATTTCAGCTTCCTAGCTCAAAATTTAAGGCCTAAAAATTGGTGACATACGGACAGACAGACAGACGGACGGAAATGGCTCATTCCACTCAGAAGTCGATCATATGCCCTTAAGGTCTTGGGGCCTATCGTCATTATTTCTCTATGTTACATTTTCGCCTGTATAAAACTTAATATACTCCATTCCTGTGGAATATGATTTAAAAACAGCATATTTTACCGTTTTCTCAAAAATCTGCGTCCACAAAATTTTAGAAAAGTAGCCATTGCTAGTACAGGTGATAATTCTAGTTTTATGGAATTTAAATTTTAAAAATTGGAAAAAAAATGCCAACAAAACGTATATCTCTCTCTCTATCTCCGAAACAGATATAAGTAAACATTTGAAATAAATAAGGGCCATATTCCAACTTTTGCACTTTATGAAACAACTATAGCAGGTTTGTAATTGGAAATGGTGTCCGAGATATATGCTTAGTTTTCAAGCAATTTAACTTCACTGGCTAAAATGATGCTGCTAGCAAATATATCGTAACTTCTGGGTCACTTATTTTACAACAACCAAATTTGGCGCAGACACAGCCAAAAGACGTCAAACCAAAACGTTTAGTTAAAAAAAAAATGAAAAAATCAAATGAAGCAACAAGTTAGATTTTATCAGCTCGGTACGCTGAGGCAGATAACTTTGCGTCTTCAGTAAATCCGCTTAAAATTATAGTCGTTTTCTTCACGAGGAATGTCACTGGTCTGACTCAACTCGTGCTTAAATCTGATCTGTCACTATCCTGATATCCGATGAAGTCAAGTATCCGGAAATAATCCTTAAAAAAATTTGATAAAAAAACTTTTTTGGTCCAAAGATGTTAAATTCGAAACCGAAAAACCACTGTTTACATTCTGGCAGTATAATGGCGCATTTGGCAAGACATTGAGTCTTATCTCCGAAAAGGATCTTCTGGATCACAGCCTTCTGGATTTACAGCCATGGTCAAACCACTCCTCTCATATTCATCAATTGTTTGGTAATACAGGATGGAATCAGCTAAGGTGATCTGTAATAAGTGATGTCACAAATCACGAAAATTCGTCTCCGTAAACTGTGATCATCACAATTTTCTTGTAACAGCTCTTGATTCCACCCCAGTTTTCAAACTTTCTGGTTAGTTGGTTTTTTTTTTGCACTTAGGCTGACCTATGAATAAAAAAAAGTAGTTCCTATATCACATGCCTAAAAAAGCAACGATTCGGAACAATATTTATGTGATGACTTTTAGCCGCGTTATCGCAAGCAACATAACAGGAACAGAAACAGAATCCCATAGATTAGCAACTGAAACCTAAATTCGCTTAATGCTTTTTGCGTTGCTAATGTATGAAATTCTGTTTCTGTTTCTGTTCCTTGTGACAACGTGGCTTTACACAGACGGATTATTTTGGTTGACCACATTGGCTGTCACAAAACAAACAAACCAAAGCACGCTACGAATTAAAATAAAAGTTAACAAAATTTGGTCAAAGTAAATTGACAGTTAACGATACCTTGTGTGCTCATTACTCGGTTTACACCACGCGGTGTAATTTTTTACGATCTTAAACTTATAAAAAAAGTATCAATAAAACTAGGTAATTCTCGGATTACACTACGCGGGAATTGTCGCGTTTTAGATCGTAAAAATTCGCAAGTTTTTATGCAAATCTTATACGCCATTCACATTTAATCTTAAAGTGCGTTTTTGGCAAAAATTTTACACAAAACCATTTATCCGTTCACACTTCTGAGCGCGAACTGGGTTTTGTTTTAATTTGTCTGTAGTACATAAATTGTCATAATTTAAGCACATATTCATTTTGTATTATATTTGAAAAGGGCTTTTCAAGATCCTCGAAACAAAGGAATATATCAAGAATTGTACCTTGGTCTCAAAAATGCAAGCCGTTTTCAGATAGAGCCCTCGGTTTCGTAGATATTTGGATCCAAATTTGAGGCAAAAGTGTCATTATTTGCAATTTACAAACATTTGAATAAGAATTTGTATTTCTCAACGACAATGTGATACTCGTGACGTTCATAGGTGGTTTAAGACAAAAACTTTCAAGGTCTTGTGGATTTCATTTCAACGGCTGGGAATTGAATTAAACTTTAAAATCAATCTAAAACTGAAACTATCAAACCAAAAATAGCATTTAATAAACTATGTGTGATTTTTTATTTAATTTTGGAATACTATTTAAAACTTCGTATATAACGTAAAAAAATGTTTGTTTGTCTTGTGCTGTTGTCCGAAAAAGTTTACAAAAAGTTTACGAAATTTTGTAAAGGATAACATTTCTTCAAAAATTGTTTTCAATCACAACCTCCAGGGGCCTGCCTTCGACCAAAGCATTTCCAATTCAGACATAAATCAGCCAGAGAAAATGAAAAGCTTGAGAATTTTTTCAAAAGCTCGTAAACACCATTCGTTTATGAGTGTCTGGAAACACAAATTTTACACTTTATTTCCATATTGCCCTGTACCAAGTTTTTTTTTTCTATAGGAATTTCTTTCGAGGTTTTCAAATTAGGATCACATTTTGTTTTAAGCCACGAAATTTTTTTTTTTAGTGGATGAGTATATTGTAGAAAAAAAAGTTTGCTTTTTGCGTTATTTTATAGAGCGCCAACCAAAGTTTTAGAGAAGTTGTCAATTTTACAGAAACGCAGGGGTACTCCTTGACCAAGAGTTGCTTAAGACTCCCGTAAGAAGAGATTCAGGGATTCAAAATTGGGCATTTAGCGGACATTTAAAAAAAACGATATGCATATTACATACAATTTTCAGAATTTTTGTGCTACGCCGCGCCGATGGCCATACAAAGACAAAGTTCTACTTAATATTTAAAGTTAAAAAATTATAAAAAATAGTTTAAAATTTGTAAAATACAACTGTTCGGACGCTCATCCTTATAAAAATGATTTTTGTTATGATATAATACCAACTCTGGATAGACCCAATTTTATTTTAAACCAACTATTAAGCCTGTGTCATTAAATCGACTTACGTCGTGCTTAAACTCAAAATACGCGACGAAATGGATTTGTAAATCTTTCGACTTAGGTCCTTATTTACTCTGCCAACTTATTTGCCTCTGCCAACCCCCTCTTGGGCACGCTGTTGGATTAGAAATAAATGCGAGTTGCGTTATTGCATGCAATTTTATTTCATTTCATATATTTAGATTCCTGACTGCTTTATGTGGCGCTACAGTTCACCTGCGTCTCAACTCTAGCTTGTGCACAGAAAGTTTGTTAAGGTCATCCTTAATTTTTGCGAGCCAAATTGAGACGAATTCGCCTTCTTGTGTTTTGTTGCCGGTACGAATTTAAAGGCTTAGCAACGGTCTTTATTTGCTCAAAATGCATGTAAGTAGATTTGTTACCCAGAATTTTTTTGTCAAACCGATCAAGGATTTTTCCATCCGCATGACACACAGTCAAAGTACATACTTGTTTCGCTGCAATAAAGTAGGACTGATGTGATTGAGCTAAATGTTTTTTTTTTTGTGCCGGAGATCGGTGTGCTTTTTTGACGAAATCACTTTTTTCTTGCTTCTTGATTCGTTTAAGCATATCGTCATTGCACAATAACCAACACGTGGGCAAGATCAAAAAATGAAAAATTTGTTCTACTTCCGTTTTTTCGGTTTTAACATGTTTTTATTATAAATATTAAAATGGCAAATGCTCTGAAGATTAAAAAATTTAATTTAAAATTAAAACTCTGAAAAAACTTTTTTTGTTGAAAGAAAACTCTTCTTTTGTTCGATCTACAAGGCAAGCGTTAAGCGCTCATCAGTTACATGTTCACCTCGAAACACCGCGCACTCCACTGTTTCAAAATTCTTACTTCTATAGAACGAGTACTCTTTGGAATTCATTACCTGAATACATATTTGCTACCTAACACATATACATAAACTGCAAACTTTTAAAAATAAAGTAAATAAATATCTCCTCACATCTCGGGCACTGGTTCAGTGTTATAGGTTCGCCTTTTCTGAGAGTAGAATCAAAAATAAAAAAAAAAACATGGTGATTATAGCAATTAACTATAGCGATCAACATATTCAAAGGATTAAACTGTTTTAGGAAAGTGAGTCTAATACCATGTCTCCACCGAGCACTAATCGTCGATTAATATAAATCTTAATTAAATCCTCTTCAAATCACGCGATTTACCATACAAATTTAAATCCTCTCGCCAAGCGATTAAAAATAAATCCTCCCATAAATCTCCTTCACCCTATTCACAAACCTATTTTCTGCCCCTTTGTAACAGTTTGAGAATCAAAAAAGGAAACTACACGCAAAAATTGTTCTTTTCTTGTACACCTGAACGGAATCGAGCTCATGTAAATGTTTTTTTGAACTCCAAATTAGTTCGGTGTCGACACCGAATTCGGATTTTCGCCACCGTCGTATTTGACGGAGGAGGCTGGGTGTAGCTTTGATTGTGTATGTGAAGTGACGTTTCCACTCAATTTTCATTTGTTATTTCTCACAACGCGACTTTAATTGTATGAAATCGGTAATAATAAAGTTACTAAATTTCACACACTCAAGCTTACAAAATTCATTTTATGTTAAAAGTACAAAAACCGACGCCAACAAAATCACACTTCTAAGTGCAAAAAAAGAGTATAATCAAAAGGAAGTCAAAGCAATTTGACACTTAACGTGATAACTGCACTGTAATTGTCGTTCTGTTCAGAATAAAACCGAGTTTACACCACGCTGGAATTGCCGCAAACACCGACTATTATTTAACAGCTCAGTGTGGCAGTTCGGTGTTCAAAAGAATACGCCAATAGTATTATACCATGTCTCCACCAAACACTAATCGTGGATTGATATAAATCTATATTAAATCCTTTACAAATCAAGCGATTAACCATACAAATTTAAATCCTCTCGGCAAGCGATTAAAAATAAATCCTCTCATAAATCCCATTCACCCCATTCACAAACCTATTTTCCGCACCTTTGTAACAGTTTGAGAATCATAAAAGGAAACTGAAACTTTTCCTGTGCGACAGATCTGACACAAGTACATTTTCTATTGTGACTTTTACTGAGGAAATCGTTTTCGCTCCTTGGAAATGACATCGCCTCTCTCTTTTGAGAGCCAAAATGACAGAAACAGTTTTCGTGTCAAATTAATCCTATATTTGTCCGATGCAGTCACTTTGGAATTTATTTTAATCGTCTCCCGCTAATCTTCTTTTAATTATCGGTGGAGACATAGTATTAAGGAGTAATGTTTAAAACAGCTGCCCACTGTCAGATTTTATCAAACTTTACGGGACTTCCCCGAAAACTGAATGGCTGCGTTGAACTGTCAAAAAGTCAAACGTCAAAATGATGCCTTTCGAAATCATTTTTTTTTTTTTTGGACTTTGCGTTATGTTTATACACGAATGCAGTACAAATCAATTAAGTTTCTTACTGGTACTTTTACCCGACGCATTTGAGAAGTTGATGATTTTTTTCTAACTTGTCACATAACGAACCTCGGTTATCAGTTCGTTCTAAGCAGACTCTACTGTATTATTATTATTTGACAAAAAGCTGAATTATTTTTTTGTTTTTAATAAACAAAATCCCTGTTTGCTTATTATCTGAAAAAAATCTCAGTTAAGCAGGTGTTGTTTTTAGGTCCAACATGTGTCGGGCTGCTTTCTTTTATTTTATATATATATGAACACGCCCGTGGTCGAATGCTATGTTGTGTCAACATTTGAAAGCAGTCGGTGTAGGACTTTATGAGATAAGCAGTAAGGAACAACCGTACATTCATATTTTTATTTATATAGATTGAAAAGAAAAAATATTGAATGGAAATCCCTTTACAGTTTACAAGTCCAAGTTAAGTTCTTATTCATTGAATTGCAAAAAGTTTTTCTAACGAAAAAAAGAAAAAAATTTTTTCTTACGGAAATACCGCTTGTAGAACGTATTGAAGTGGGGCCAAAATTTCTTCATCCGGGAAGTCTTTAAAATGAAGAACAAGAAACAAGTTGTTAACTTTAAAGATGTGCCTTTAAAACGTGCATTAACATTGAACGCACTTTTGAAAGTTCGGGCTCCATCCAAATTTTAGCAGCAACCCATATCTATAAGCAAAAATGTATCTTGTTGTGGTTTTATGATTTTAAGCATTTAGTGAGTTGTTCAATTGAAAAAGCCAATTTCTTATGCTGTGTTGTTTACCTAAATGCTTTAAGGAGTGCATATCTTTAAATAGGATGGTGGATACAGAAGCATAGAACTTTTTAGAAAGCAGTCCCGATACCTTCCACAACATTTCAAGGCTATACTACGCAGTAAAAACTAGAAATCCAATTTTGAACTTGACATCACTTTTATTTTACAGCATTGTAGATGAATCAGGGGCTGTAAAAAATTTAAAAAAAGCACAACGTCTTAAAAATTGTCTGCATACGAAAAATATTCTTTAACATACGTTCCACATGATGTTTCACTAAATTTAAATAAAAATCAAGAGAAAAGCGGGTGCTTATAAAACGAGAACTTTTAACCCGAACAAAATGCTCGTGCTCCTTAAAAATTAAATGATCTACGATCCACACCGTTCCACATGACGTTTCACTAACGTCATGTGCCCGGGTGCTACTAAAACGGGAACATTTAACCCGAACAAAATTGTCGTGCTCCTTAAAAATTAAATGATCTACGATCCACAAAGTGGAATAAAATTAATTTTGCTAGAAGTTAGTAAGACCGTATAAATGCATAATGTGAACGGTTAATATATATCACTCTCATATAAATAATCCCTGGGTTAGTTGCCAAATTTATTCACCTAATTAAAATCATTCTTCAAGATATAATGAAACTTGTGGAACATATGGAATCAGGGGCAAAATTTGTTGATCTGAGTTCATGTCTTCAACATAGGATAAAACAAGTTAATAATATTCTCCTTACTTCTAATTTTAGATTATGTTCGGGTCCCTCAAGATTTTTTGGACAGTATTTAAATGAAAAATGGATAAATAATGTTTAAGACCACGCCCAATGCTGTGAACCTTATTAAAATGTTTTAGAAGCTAATGTTTTTAGTAATATGTTTGGTCTAACTAAAGTAGACCATTCTTAAGAAAGAGTTTCACATACAATCCACAATACTTCAAGCCTATCAAATGTAGTAGAATCTGGAAATTTAGGCTTGTGTCTTGACACTGCCCATTTACAGCATTGTAGGCGAACAAGATTGGTTCGAAAACTATGTTAGGAGTCATAAATTGTTGGCCAACGATTTTATCAACATACGTTCCACATGTAGTTTGACTAAATTTGAAGAAAAAAATATTGCTGATCTACGTTCCACATCCTATAAATGAAAAACAAATTAAGATCTAAGCTTGGTGTCCTGAGGTCTCCCTGTAGTTTTGTATATCCTAATTTTAATTGTTAAAATATCTGCGCAGGATCCTATCTTCGACGCATACATTTTTCAGCATTAAAAAAATTCCCATTTGCGATCCACATTTCGTAAAACAGCAAAAGAGAAGGTCACCGCCTTGGGATCACCCCGACACAAGTCCTAAAATATATTCACGCATTAAAATTCCCTCATTGAAAAATATGCTGATCTACGATCCACATCCTGAAAAAAAACCTTGGCCTAAGCTTTCAGCCCTGAGGTCACCCTGACACAAACTACACATACCACAGCTGTACAATAGATTTATGCAATTATTCATCGTCGTCAGTCGTCACCCGAGCAAATGAGAAAAGGCCACACAGCACTCATGCATATAAAATGAGCTCCCTCTCCTCGATGGGACGTGGAGCTGCCCCGCAAAGGTTTGCGTTAAACATTTTTATGGAAAATGGTGAAACTTACATTATTCAAGAAGTCAGTCTTTTGGGGCTCCTCGAATCCGCTACGGCTGCATTAGTAGAGTCGCAAGGGACACACTTCCTTTTCAGAGAGCGAATCCGAGTAATCCCGGGGATCGCCGTTGTGTAGGTATATGGAACGCGCTGTATAAAGCGCTCTAACACCACTAGAGAAGCAATGTTCCTTTCCGCGAAACAACACAAGGAGCACAAGGGCGGGACGTTGCAATGATCGCCCCCTATTTCGAGGCTGAGCTGTTTCCTCTTTTCTGAGGAGGATAATTTGTAACGCAACACGAATGAACGCTTTTTTTCTTAGAGTTTCCACAAACACTATCACGTAATAAATTGTTTTTCACTGACTTTAGGCTAATGTTTTGTGGGGCTATGTGGGCTTGAATTATGCATTTGGGGTCCTCGGAGGGATTTTGTTTGCCTGTTCGAGGTGAGGATGAAAAAAATCCAGAAAAAAATTCCTCCTGGACAATTGATTTTCCCAATCACAAAATACACTGCGAGAGAGAGCCAGGCAGCAGAACATAAAATTGAAAAATGGCGTCGCTTATTTTAGTAGTGAAAAGTGAGAACAGTTTGCCGTGGGATGTGTACCCAGCTGGGAATTGGATTAATTGCGCCTTTTTCTAGGAACTCGCATAGAAATCTTTGTGAAATGTTTTATTAGATTGAATTTTATCAATTTAATTTATTTCGGGCATCAGAAATCGTTTTGATTTTTCATAAGCTTAAACATTTGTGGGAAAACCCCTAAAATAAAAGCTGGTAACAGTTTCCGGCACAGATGTTCAGCGCGGGCGTGTTCAGAAATGCGACTGGAGCTAGTTTAAAACTTTTAGGCAACTATGATAATCACGAAATTGTTTTGCAGAAGCAGTCTACACTGTTATATTGTCCACGCTGAGCAAAATGAGCACAAAAAAAATATTATTACTCAGGATACACACACAAGTAAAAACATCTGTCTGAGGCATGTGACACTGACACTGTCAAAGGTAATTTTGTCCAGTGAAATTACTGATATTTCCATCATTTTCCACACTTTAAACAAAACACACTGGAAACAAAAATTCACTGTATCAATTTAAGACTGTATTAATTTCTGTTGACTTCTGCATGTTTTTCTCAATTTGGCACGAGGAATATGTGGTGGAAATTTTTTTGAGTGCAAAATGATGTAAAGATTTTCAGCTCGCACATCCAAAACAAATTTAGAGTCTTGCACTCCAACTGCGTACCACTTCGCAAAAGCGCCTGCAAAGCTCCGTTGACATTTTTATGTGAAAGCAAATTTTTTCGCGATCTCCATACTAGGATTGAGGCTTTTCAAAAGGCAAATGAAATCTCAACAATTTTGATTACGTTTAAGTGCTGCTTAAAAGAAATTTTATTATCTTAATGTTCACTTCATCACATTTTCGCTTAACGAAACTTAAAATTAGTTTTAAAACCATTTTTAAGGTTCCCTTAATTCGTTCATAAACCAGATTTATTAACAAAATATCAAAATAAAACTTAATTTAATTTTTTAGTTACTCTCATTTAACAAATTTTACAAATTAATTTTATACCACGTCTCCAACGGGCGCAAATTCGCGATTAATATAAATCCTCAATCCTCTATAAATCACGCGTTTTACCATATAAATTAAAATCCTCCCGGCAAGTGATTCAAATTTCACCCAATTCACAACTACCTATTTAATGCACCTTTATGCATCTCTTCCATGCATCCTTTCATTTATCTTAGCTCTCAACAGTTTGAGAATCAAAAAAAGAAACTGAAACTGTCCCTTACGACAGAACTGTGAAAAATTAATTTTTCGTTAGGATTTTTGCAACGAAAATGTTTTTTTTTTTTGCTCCAGTGAAATGACATTGCCATTCTCTTTTGAGAGCCAATGTGGGAGAAAAAGGATTATGCATTTTAAATTAATCCCATATTTGTCCGGTGGAGCCACTTTGGTACTTATTTTAAATGTTAATCTTCATGTAAATCCTCTTTTTTGCCGGTGAATACATAGTATTAAAGCAAACATTTTTTTCGAAAACAGTGATCTGGTTGTGATTTTATACTATGTCTCCAACGATAATTAAAAAAAACATTAGCGGGAGACATTAAAATAAATCCCAAAGTGGCTCCATCGGACAAATATAGGATTAATTTGACACGAAAACACTGTTTCTGTCATTTTGGCTCTCAAAAGAGAGTGGCGATGTCTTTTCCAAGGAGCGAAAACGATTTTTCTGACAGATTTTTCGTACAGGGACAGTTTCAGTTTCCTATTTTGATTCTCAAACTGTTACAAAGCTGCAGAAAATAAGTTTGTGAATAGGGTGAATGGGATTTATGAGAGGATTTATTTTTAATCGCTTGCCGAGAGGATTTAAATTTGTATGGTAAATCGCGTGATTTGTAGAGAATTTAATAAAGATTTATATTAATCGACGATTAGTGCTCGATGGAGACGTGGTATTAAGTGAAGGAATATATTGAAATATAAGGACGTATCATGAAGACTATCAAAGAAAGAAATCCACCTATTCTAATTTAAGGTGTAACAATAGAGCTCTTCTTCGCGCGACTATCTTTCAGGTCCTTGTCCCCTCTTTATTCTTACTTTGATAAACATTTTCCTCCCAGTATGAAAAAAAATTAAAGTTTGCAAATTGCGTTGCCGTGTTTGTTTGAACGAAAAAGGTGCGCATAAATCTTCTACAAACTAGGATAGACAGCAGTACAAATACAAATATTATTTCATCAAGCTCACCTTTTCACAGTCCACGTATGACGAATCACTGACAGTTATGTTCTTCTGGGATTTTTAAAGACAAAATGTTCACTTCTGGAAAATGTTCTCACTTGGCTCTGTCTTCAAAGCCAAAATAACAGAAATAGAGTAATTGCTTCAAGTTAGTCCTTCCTTTGCGTGGTGAAAATACTTGAACGATTTATTTTTACACTTCTTTTAATAATCTTTGTTTCATGACCGATGAAAACAGCCTTATAAATATGTTTTTGCTTGTGCTAATGAGCCATTTCGCGAAATTTCGTGGAAATGAGCTCATTATCATAACATTAGCAAGTAGTGAAGATGCTAATGAGGTAAATCCTTATGCCGCAGCTGATGGTCTGCAATAAAATAATTCACTTTGCCTTAATGTTATGACTACCCTTAAAATGCGTCAATACATCACGATGGCGAAAGAAAACATACAAAAGAGATACAAAAGAGGGAGAAAGAACAGAAATAGAGAAATGATAAACCAAAATCTGGCAAACATAAATACAAACATATATGAGCTCAGATTGAAAACACCACAATTTCCACCTGGATTAAAGACGCCGACTATGAAGGATTTTCTTATTGCTGGGATTAGTCCGCTCCGAGTAATTTTCGTTATGGTATAGGAAGTCTTTCATCGAGGAATTGATCGTTTCACTCGGAGAAGTAGCTGCATAATATTAAGATTACAACGAATAATGACGTTTCTCATTCCATCCCTAAGAGTCACCCCAGCAACACACCTCAGAAATCTCATTTCGGCAGCTTCTCTATCGGTCATTACCCAAATTTCATGACTATAGATGAGGGTTGGAACGAACATTGAATTAAAATTAAGATCTTTGCTTTCACTCCAAGCTCAGATTTCCCGATGACCGTCTGACCACAGTTCCTTTACTATTGCTCCAGCTCGGCCAATCCTACATCCTATCACTCCTTCCATCTTTAATTAAAAAAGTCCCCGAGATACTTGAACTTCTCTACCTGTTTTACCTGTCACAGGAGTTCAGGAAACAACCATCACTTCGGATTTGTTTACGTTTACGTTCATCCCAGCCTCACCACATATGGCCGTAAATTTATCCAGTGCTCACTGAAGTTCCTCCTCGGACGATGCCAGGACAGGGAAATCATCTGCGAAAAGTAGATGGCTTATCTTGACGCCAGCCATTTCGAAAGATTCCTCATCAAGACTGCGGCTCACCATCCAGTCCATATACGTATGAAAAGGAGAGGCGATAGAACACAGCTCTGGCGACGTCCAACGCACACATCAAAAGGTTGGGAGCTTCTGTACAAAGACTGAATGGCTCTCAGAAGAGGCCAACTCAGTGCATAGTCCTGTAAAACTCTCCAGAGTTTATCCTGAGGAACCCGGTCATAAGCATTTTTCAAGCCCAAAACCTTTGCGCTTACTTTTCCCGGAAGACTAAGGAGAGATATACCCCTATAATTACGGCAATCTCTCTTGTCGCCTTTTTTGAAAATGAAATGTAACTCTTGTTTGCCAATCGCTTTAAAGGTGCTTTCCCGCTTACGCAGGCCACCTTAATGACACGTGTTAGCCATATAACACCTTCTTCATCCATTGGTTTGAGCATTTCTGGTCGGACTTTATCAGCTTCAGTAGACTTACCGACTTAAGGCGATTTAATCGCGGCAGTGACTGCATTTGCTGTAAGACTTTTCTCCTCCCTAATTTCGTAAGCAATGGGATTGCCATCTTTAGTGTTCTGTTGGGGATTGAGCAGCTTCGAAAAGTGCTCGCTACATCTGCGTATGACATCGTTCTTATTTCTTAGCAGCTGCCATTCTTCCTCTACATTTAAAGGGTCAGTTGGAATTTTTTCAAACTTCTCCGAAACGTGCCACGCAAATCGCTCCTTGTAATCAGATTCAGCATCCTGTAACCTTTCCCACCGTCTTGCATTTCGCCTGGATGACAAAGGAATACTGTCGCTAAACACAGTCGTGACAGTTGACAGCTCAGCTCCTCTCAAACGCAAAATCAGTATCATTAATTTCAAAAATCGATTTAACCCGCTAAAAGTGGCATAAATCAGGTGCGTGAAAGCACAAATTACTTAATAACTAGATATTCAACTAAAGCGTCCCTTTCCCCCCAAAACCCATTTGTTTATTTGTTGTTGTTGCTTTGAGTTTCGTGTCGGTGAATACGTGTGAGAAAAGTAAACAAAAATTTGAGAGCCCGCCAAAATAGCGAGGTGAATTTCACACTGACATTTGAAAAATTTAAATACATATCTTAAAAAAGTCATAAAAGATAACACACAAGTCATTAAAGTCAAAATGACAATTCTGTTTTAATTTTGCCCACACTTGGGGTGAGCCTACATTGAGACTACAAAATCGTAAAATTTAGTTCATTTGAATGTGCCTGGAAATACTGGAATGTTTATGACGTAATTGGATATTTTTACGAATTTGGTCTTTTTTTCAATATAGTTCGGGTCACAAATTACTTAATAACTAAATATTCAACTTGTGCGTCCCCTTTGCCCCAAAACCTATTTGTTTACTAATACTACTGATTTTTTTTACGAAATGGGTTCACTCAAAAGTGCATTATTCTTCTGTTCTCAGTTGCCAATTTGACTTTTAATGTTCAACTCTAATCTCAAATGCATGCAATAATATCGACTTGGAAGGATAAGAATGACAATTACATCGTAATATTGATTTGTTCGAATAATGAATTCAAATTATAGCTATAATAAAAATAATAAAAGTGCCTTTGAACCTTTCTAATGACTTTTACTTTTTAATATACTAACAATTGATTTCGTCAAAACATGCAGAAAACATTTTATTGGTACTTAACCGTAAATTTTGCTTTTTAAAGCTTTAATCCGGTAACATAAAACACAAACTTATCAGAGGCACAGGCAGTAAAGAATTTAGGCAGTAAAGAATTAGTTTCATTTGCGCTTTTTGTGTTTTGTTTTTAACTACATATGAAAATATTTAGAAGGCATTTGAAATACATAATGTATAACTGGAATACAATTAAGATAAAAATGATTTTAAGGTCTCTAGCAAAACAACATTAATGTAGCACGACCCATTATGTGGCGACTTCCAGATATTGGAATTCGTTGCAATTTTTGTCCGGTAGACGGAGCAAAAAGCTGATTCCGCCATGTTTTCGTGGTGAATCACTTGAACTTCGTGGTGAATCTCTTCAAGTGTGGAATACATTGACAAAATGTGAGTGTATGCGTAGTTTTCCAGGTATATCCATGGCAACAGCTTGTAGGCCCCTCGGCTTTCCAGTCTAGTTGAATATCTAATTCATTAAGTAATTTGTGGTGAAAGTGGTGGATGGGTTTGATAATGAGACTCATTTTTAGTCTCTTGAAGAGAGGATCTAAATTTAATGATAAATGTTGCTATTCGTCTGAGATTAGAAGAAGATTTAAGTTAAGCGTCCGGTGGAAACATGTTATTTCGGATATTGCCGCTTGAAGTTTGTTTGACTCATAAATTACTAAATAAACTAGATATCAACTTACGCCCCTCTTTCCCTCCAATACCTATTTGTTCACGCTTTTGATAAAGCCTAAAGCTTTTCGAAAGCTTAAAATTTCTATGTCGGTGAATACGTGTACATGCAACAATTCACCTTCCGCGATCAGCTGATGTGAAACCGTCAAACCTGAATTGAATGGAAATGACGAATTGATTAATTTACTCACATTTGTTAACAAATTTCAGAGGTTGGGTAAATACGCCAATTTCAGCTTATAAGCAAAGTTTTTATGTGTCAGATATTGAATACCTAGTTATTCAGTAATTTATGGCTGACTTTTTGAATTTGTGATACAGCAGTAAGCCGCAGCTGCCCAAACTGGTGT
Source organism: Neoascia interrupta (assembly GCA_947623515.1). Lineage (NCBI taxonomy): Eukaryota > Metazoa > Arthropoda > Insecta > Diptera > Syrphidae > Neoascia > Neoascia interrupta. The sequence goes on from OX392462.1 coordinate 190,443,300, forward strand.
TTCGTACAGCGGGTTAATGGCCCTCGTACTTTTCAAACACACCCTCAGCTGTCAATCTGACGTCTGACATTTTGTCCTTTCACTCCCGTGCGTCGTGTATCCAGCACGTGGTAGATTTGTTTAGTTTATCGTTATCCCTTATATACCCGAAAGTCTCGATCAAATTATAATGGGAAAAACAAAGAAAAACAAAATCCGCCAAGGCAAGGTCAACCCCATTGGTATACCCAGCCTAAAAGACCTGGAAAACGAGGATGAATTCAACACCAACGGCCACAGCCCCATCGAAGCAATTCGCGACCAACTGCAGTCTTCCAACATCGAGGAAAAGATCAACGGCTTGCAAGCTCTGGCCGTGCTATCGGGCAACAAAGCAAAGGTAGTTGAAATCTGTGCCAGCGACGTGATTCGCATAGCAGCTCCGCTTTTGGTTGAGCCCAGTATCGCGGTCCGGAATGCAGCAGCTGGTGCTCTGCGAAATCTCTCGGTTTGTGGTGTTGATGTCTGTGAGAACCTTGTCGAGCAGGATGTTCTGACTCCACTACTGGCTTTGCTAAATGAATACGCACGGGAAACTGACTGGACGCCTGATTTCGATGAGAAACTTCGAGGGCAGTTGGGCTTGAAGTCGGATATCTTTCTGCAGGTGAGTCGATGAATAAAAGTTTGATTCCCTGATTGATTAACGTTTGTCTGTTTATAAAGTCCATCAACCTGTTGTGGAATCTGTGTGAAAGTACATCGGTGGCACTAGAGAACTTTAACCAAACGCATATCCTAGAGAGCTTCATCCGCTGTTTGGACTACAAAGTCTTTGGCTCCGACATAGCAATCTCCGTGGCTCAATGCTTGCTGGTCATCTCAGAAGAGAACCCGAATTCCTGGAATACCCTTAACAATCACGTTCCCGAGTTTATTTTCTTATTGAACAGCGAAGGCGATCACGCTCAAACACTGCTCAGAACTCTAGCTGCGGGCATCCTATCCAACGTGCCAGCTCTGGCCGCATCGTATGTTAACAAGATTTTTCCAGCTCTGTCGGCGACGTTTGATGTAAATCATCGGGCTGTCTTAGGAGAGGTTACTAGTTCGCTGCCATTGTCACAACAGTCACAGCCACCAGAGTTGGATATAACAATGGACGCAACAGATGGTAAGTGTGTTCACCTGCTTTTTTCGTTCTATTTGTATTTTCTTTTTTAGCAGAAGAATCCGAAGCAGCCGCTGCACTGAGAAGAAGAAGACAGGATCTTCCCAGCGATTTGGAAATTCACGTGAAAAACGTTGGATACCTGCTTGAAGCCCAAAGAGTAGCAGCTGAGATTATCACAAATCAGTGTGGAACCGACGACGATGGTGAGTTTAACAAAGGCTGTTGAAAAATTAATTAACCTCGCTTTACTTGCAGAGTGGGTAGATGACGACGCTGACGATGTCTCCGACTCTGAAAGCGTTCATGATTACGAAGCAAACAAGAGTAATAGCTCCAATAACTTACAAAATACCGACAAACTGCCAGTAGAAGTTCTAGAAGCCATAAAGTCACTTGGATTAGTCGAAAAGGTAAGTTCACATCTATATTTACATTGTAAAATGGATTACAAAAAAATATTTTCTACCCACAACAGCTCTGGCAAAAAGCTCAACCAGTGCAGGACAACGTTCAACATATTCTCAGGAAAAGCAGCCCAACGTTGATAAAGAAGTAAGGAATTTTGTTTTTTAATTTCCTGAAGTTTCTTCAAAGTTAAATTTGCTTTCAGAGTGAAAAGCCTTAGAATTTCTTGTCTTCTATGCCTGCAAAATCTTTGTAACGCAATGTGTACGGAGGATCTGGGTGGACCGACTGCCATTTACGCAGTTTGGCTGGATTTGGGGCAACAAGTTTTCCAGGGACCACAAGATCCTCTTCTACTGGAACCATCTACATCACTTATGCGTGCGGCGTTAGAGCATTTAAAGAGCAACAAAGAACTGTTTATTCAAATGACAGAAAGTGATTTGGAGGTAAAAAAGAGCCTTGAATGTAAAATCATGTTGAATCCTAAAATAATCCTCTTCTAGCTGATGCTTAATGGCGTCAATAAATGTGCAGTTTCAGAGACTCGCGCAAATTGGCTGCGAATGCTGGGTACATTAGGCTGTTTACTGCCAGAACCTCTGGTTAAGGTCATCATAGCTTTTATTTTGGACACGTGCTCTAAGGTGAGTTTGGCTATGAATTATTTTTTTCCCAGATCCTGCATAACAAAGTGTTTGTTGCTTGTAGGAATCGGACGTTTGGACAATATCTGAAGCAACTGACGCTCTAATGGATATGTTTTCTGACAATGATTGGAACCAAATAGTTGTAGACTTGAATTTGCACGAACGTATTAAGTCATTGGAAAAGGTCTTCAAAAATAAAGTAGGTTTTACATTTTCCTCATAAAATTATCTCTTATCAATAGTTGTTTTGTTTTTTAAGATTCGACAACAGAAACGCGAACTAAACGAGAGATACCCGGCTGTGCTGACGGTGCGCACAAACCTTAGTCGATTTGTGAAGTATATTGAGAGCGAACTGGTTAAATACACAAAAGCTAATGGGAAATAGAAAATTATGGCAATATTTTCGAAAGTACTCATGTTTTTATATCACCCAAGTTGTTGAACGTATATTTATACTATCCATAAGTATATAAATAAAAAATGATTTTTTATTATTGTGAATGACTAAAAGAGAAATCGACTTTGATTTACAAACTTTTTTTTGTAGGCTGTTTTCATTTTATATTTATATTTATATTTATATTTATATTTATATTTATATTTATATTTATATTTATATTTATATTTATATTTATATTTATATTTATATTTATATTTATATTTATATTTATATTTATATTTATATTTATATTTATATTTATATTTATATTTATATTTATATTTATATTTATATTTATATTTATATTTATATTTATATTTATATTTATATTTATATTTATATTTATATTTATATTTATATTTATATTTATATTTATATTTATATTTATATTTATATTTATATTTATATTTATATTTATATTTATATTTATATTTATATTTATATTTATATTTATATTTATATTTATATTTATATTTATATTTATATTTATATTTATATTTATATTTATATTTATATTTATATTTATATTTATATTTATATTTATATTTATATTTATATTTATATTTATATTTATATTTATATTTATATTTATATTTATATTTATATTTATATTTATATTTATATTTATATTTATATTTATATTTATATTTATATTTATATTTATATTTATATTTATATTTATATTTATATTTATATTTATATTTATATTTATATTTATATTTATATTTATATTTATATTTATATTTATATTTATATTTATATTTATATTTATATTTATATTTATATTTATATTTATATTTATATTTATATTTATATTTATATTTATATTTATATTTATATTTATATTTATATTTATATTTATATTTATATTTATATTTATATTTATATTTATATTTATATTTATATTTATATTTATATTTATATTTATATTTATATTTATATTTATATTTATATTTATATTTATATTTATATTTATATTTATATTTATATTTATATTTATATTTATATTTATATTTATATTTATATTTATATTTATATTTATATTTATATTTATATTTATATTTATATTTATATTTATATTTATATTTATATTTATATTTATATTTATATTTATATTTATATTTATATTTATATTTATATTTATATTTATATTTATATTTATATTTATATTTATATTTATATTTATATTTATATTTATATTTATATTTATATTTATATTTATATTTATATTTATATTTATATTTATATTTATATTTATATTTATATTTATATTTATATTTATATTTATATTTATATTTATATTTATATTTATATTTATATTTATATTTATATTTATATTTATATTTATATTTATAAAAAATATATTATTAAATATGTTTTGAAAATACATAATTGGCGAGTCCAACATTCGCGGGACCCTATTCTTCAGGAAAAATCCTCAATGACCCCCAACCACTCTGCGCAGAGTGGCCCACATACCGTAATCGTTCCCCCCAGCCTTCATTACCCCTTTCGGGAAAGTCCCTTAGCAATCAACCATCATTAAGGTCCTGTAGCTGGTAACGCCCGTCTAATAAAAAGTGGTATCACAATAAACCTCCTTTGCTCTATGCGTGTCCCTGTGAAACAAAGACAAAAAAACCAAAAAAGCTTCGGAAAATATAAGGCTCATTCACAAACAGGCTCGTCATTGGATTCGAAGCAAAACAGATTGCTGATCTATGATTGTCCAGTACAGATTGTTGTGTAAACAAACGGGCTTTTTCTACGCGTACTAAATGACAGTTCCATTCCATGACGTCAGATTTACAGTTAGGTCTGTTAAACAAATGTCAAAACAATGTCAAAACAATCGAGTGTCGTACGTAATCTTTATATTCTTTCATTCATGGTACATAATTACCAGAGGGAAGGCTGGCCTAAAATAGTTTGAAATCTATATACTAGATAGTGGTTACATCTATATGCGTCATCATGGGTCTACTTTGAAGTGATCAATCCTCAATGACAAACGTGCTTTTCTTAAGTTGTTAGAGCTTTTTTTTAACGTACTTTTTTACGTAAGTACTTGCCATTGCCACGCCTGAAATAAAAAGTTGCCAGACTTTGTAATGTGACATCACTATCACTTGAAATAAACCTTTCCTTGATACCAATGCAACTTTTTGAATACATAACCACTTCCAAAGTTTCCTATGGGCACTTATAGACTATGATACTGAAATGTAATAAAAAAGGAAATTTTTGAATAAAATTAGCACTTTAGGCACTTGGACTTTATTAAAAGTTATTACAACTGTTTCCATTGGTTGACTTAGCACATTCGCAAGTTTTTCCTTGCGTGTTTTTCTTTTAAACATAATATAGCTGTATTATGTGCGCATTTCTGCACGGTTCACAATATTTCTTAAACTATGAAAAATATAGATAAATAAAATTATAACATGTAACATAAAATATTTTTAAAAGTATTCTTTTTTCTCTCCTTCTACACCCGAAGGAGGCATAAATATAAAGTAATTAACTCCTTTCGCCGTAGGTTATAAATATTTTATTTCGTTTTGATTCAGTTTAGAGACTGTTTAAGATCAACTTCCTAATATTGCACAAGGACATTTTTGTCGTCTGCGAAACGCCGTTTTTTCTGTTTATTCATTATCAGTGTTGTTCCTTTTTACTTGAAGCTCAGGTGAGAGATTTTTAGTTCGCTTTGGCTTCGGTACTGGATTCCAATCGAGATTCGAGCTCGTTGGCGACGATTCTCTGGACGTGGTGGTGGTGACTTCTTTTGTGATCGTGCACTTTTTGAAAACCTCACCGTTATTTTTTTTGGCCGTTTCTCGTGCGAGAGTTGATACGATCGTGTCTAGAATGCCTTGGAAGTTTTCGTCACTCCTGTTGGAGAGCTTTTGCTCGTGATGGGTGTTTTCAAGGCCATCGAGTTCTTCGAGCATTCGTTTCATTTCGCGCTGTGACTCGGCTAAACTCTTGAGGTTTTGCTCCATGGCGTTGGTGTTGCTTTCGCTCATATTTCGCTGTGAGTCTGTGGCTTCGATTTCAGGCTCATCTACCTTCTTGCCGTTGAGTAGTCGTTGACTTCGGTTGATCGATTCGATGATTTGCTTCACTGATCGTCGTTTTTCGGGGGGCACTGGCTCTAGTGGTGCTAGCGTCGACTGTTTCCACTGGCTCGGTCTCGGGCGGTAAATGTCATCTGGAATTTCTTCGACGAAGTGCTTCGTTCGCGGTGGCTTGTCGATTGGTGCAGATTGAGCTCCTGCAGCACTAGAAGTCGAAGCAACTGAAGGCTCTGCGGATGGTTCTTCCGATAGTTTACTGTCTTCAGAAACCACATTTTCTTGTTTTGGTAGTTCCTCGGAAATCTTAAGCTGCAACTGTGGAAGCTTCGCATCGAGGTTCGATATCTTTTCTTCCACTTTAATTTGTGGCGGCTCAACATCCTTCTTTGTGCTTTGAACCTGACCAATCTCACTTTCAGTGGCATTGACTTTTCTAGCTGCAGGTAGTGGAGATGTTTGCTCTGTTGATATGGTCCTATTCTCCCTCAAGGCGGGAACAGGCACTTCAGGTGAAGCAGTTTCTTCGCTAGTCCTGGTTTGAGTAGTGGTTGTGACAATTGTTATTGAAACTTCTTTGGGCTTAGTCGTAGGAGAAGCAGTTGTTGATTTTTCCTGATGTGGCTTGGTTGCAGGAGTGAAAGTTTCTGTCTCTTGTTGTGGCGATTCCGAAGCTGGCGATGGAGATGCGTAAACCGGCGACCTAACTGGAGTAGCGAAAGTTTCTATCTCTCGCCGTGGAGAATCCGGGGTTGACGGTAGATCAGCTTCGATTTTGATTTCTCGTCGGCGCATGGCCGGCGTGTCAGGAGTTTCAATAGGATAAGATTCTTCCCGAGTTACTCTAGTCATACGCGGTGAAACAGGTGGAGGGGATTTCGGGATATTTGGCTTTGCTGCGATCTTTGGCTTCTCTGGTGACTCCTTGTTCTTGAGGCTTTCCACTGGTTTTCCAGATTTATCAGTAGACTTGTGAACTTCTACGATTTCGACTACTCTAGTACTCGAGACTTGCTTTTCTGGCGAAGCACGCTTAGGAGCTTTCTCCGGCGATTCAGTTCTAACTTCAGAGCGGAACGTTGAAACTCTTGATGGCTCGATTTTCTCTGGCGTTGAGCGAGTGTTTTCAACATGCACGTGAATTGCCTCAACATGTCCGATTTCTCTAACCGGTGTTTGAATGGGTTTTTCCACAATTTTAACCTGAGAATCCCTCTCGATATCTTCATCTTCCCTTATAAAGAGAGGTTCTGAATCATTGGTTATAATGATATCGACATCCTTAGTGACTGCTCCATTTGGCTTTTGTGTTGGGGAGGTGCGAACTTTCGGTATGGTACCATTTTGTTTGGGTGAATTTGAGACATTGGTACTTTGGGAAGTTGTATTTCCAGAGACACAAACATCGTCCGAATTTGATGAATTGACGAAACTTTCAATTTCCGCTGTTAGGTTCTGTATTTCGAGACGTTCGTTCTCTTGAGCAGTTGTTGAAGGCTTATGACTAGGTGTAGAACCAGCACTGGAACTTTCTTCTTTGATTATTTGATGAGCCTGGAAAAGAGCACAAAGGAATCTAGTAAGTTTTTGTAAAAAAATGTATTACCAAGGTACATATTAAGAAATATATGTGTACGTATCTGGATATACATAAGTGGGTACATATCTATAAAGTGAACAAAAACATGCAGTGCATACAAATGATTAAAAATTGATAAAAAAACAGAATTTGAAATAATCGAGAACATACATTATTTGGACACCACCAAATTCACATTTTCAGATTCCTGTGGACAATGCTCGCACTAAAGTTTTTTTTAGCCCAACGACTTTTGGCATCACAAATATTGTGCGAACTGCTGTGAAGGAGGTTGAGGGTTGGATTCCCAGCCGGGGTAATATTGAGAGTAGTTCTTTCAATTGAAGCCTATCTCAAACGATTGACTACAGTTGGACAATTATATTCGCCGAAAAACAGCTTAAATAAGCGGCCTATACTGCCCATAGTTTCGTTGCATGCCCTACCTGCAATTTCACACTTCGGTGCGTTCTATGCCTCCTGAAAATCTCACTGTTTTCGGTGGATTTTCATAGTTCTCTTAGAGCGCTCGGCAATCACCGTCAACGGCGAGTGGTATAGGCTGATAACAACTTACTGAATTGGATATGAAATGGACATAACCAACGTAATATAGTTCCAACAGAATGGCGCTCCGTGCCACACAGCTCACGGCACATTAGAAACTCTACACAAGCTATTCAAGGCATTCATGGTCATATCACGTGAGAATTAGACTTCAGCTGCCGTGAAAGCCCATACATCACACGGCTTTGCTATCACACGGCCTTGGTATCAGAAAAGTTCCCCTGTGATGAGTAAGATCATGGAACATGCCTTTAGTATGCTAAGCGTCTCAGGCCAGTGCTTAACAGTGTGGCCTCGGTATTAGCGCAGGCAAAACTGGAGCTGCTACTCTTCACCACAAAAACAAAAATACTTGCCTTTGTTCTTCCTCGAATAAATGGCCAATCACTATCACTATCGAACAGTACTAGTACATCTACCAGCCATTCTGGATCATAAACCTATTTTACGCATAGAGCAGCGCGTAAAGCAATGCTTGTATAGCCTTTTACGCCTGCAGCAGAACCTTTGGTAAAAGATGGAGCTTAAGACCTGAGCTATAACCTTATGGAAGAACAGCTGTAGAACGCCCTAGGCATTTCGCAGCGTTCTTGGCGACGTCGAATATGTGGTCATTCCAACTAAGGTTGTTATTGACACACATACCGAGAATGGAAAGCGTTTCGGTTTGGTCGATGCAAGTGCCATTCATGGACAATGGCTGGGTGTTTCGGTTTTGCTTCAATGACAGAAGACAGCATTGAGTTTTAGAAGCATTAAACTCTACTCTATTTTGAGATCCCCATGATACAATGCTGTTAAGGTCAGAGTTTAATGAGTTTGACATACGCTGCCGTTCCAATTCAACGTCCGAAGAGCAGGGGCGCGGAACCGAGAACGAATATGAGAAACTGAGGTTACTGTCATCAGCAAAGGAGTGGATTGGATTAGTTGTAGCAGACAGGAGATCATTAATGAAAATGAGAAAGAGTGTCGGAGACAAAACAGAGCCCTGGGGAACCCCAGCGTTAATTTTATGAACTGCGGACTTGAAGCCATCCAAAACAACTTGAATTGAACGGTTCGAAAGGTAATTACTAATCCACTGAATAAGAGATTCGTCGATTCCAAATGCACGCATTTTCGACAAGAGAGCTTGGTGCCAAACTCTGTCAAATGCTTTTAAAATATCAAGCGCAACAATCTTGCTTTCACCTAGAAGATGCAAGGAATGATTCCACTTTTCAGTGAGATATGCCATCAAATCACCAGTGGACCGTTTGCTACGAAAACCGTATTGCCGGTCATTAAGAAGTTTTCGTGTTTCAAGATATTTCATAAGCTGATAATTAATCAGCGTTTCCATGACCTTAGAAAGAAGGGAGGTAAGTGCAATTGGACGATAGCTAGAGGGAGAAGAAGAATCGCCTTTTTTAGGGACGGGCTAGACAAATGCTGTTTTCCATCTACTCGGAAAGAGACCTGAGGAGTAGGACCGATGAAAAAGCTTACACAATGGTTTTGCCAGCGCGGAAGAACACCTCTTCAGAACAATGGGGGATATTCCATCTGGACCAGCGGATTTGTGAATGTTTAGATCTCGAAGTACTCTTTTGACTGCACGAGCGCGAAAGTGAATTTGTCCCATGGTATATTCGACGCGCTCAAGTGTAGGCGGGGACATTGCAGAATCAGGGAGCATGGAGCTAGCAGCGAAATGCGCTGCAAGTAGATTCGCTTTGTCTAGAGAGGTGACAGCTGGAATGTCATTGTAAACGAGTGTTGGGATGTAAGATGAGGCACAGTTTTTGACATTTTTCACGAAAGACCAAAAGTTTTTACTACCCTTGGGACAATGTAGTATTTTCTGCCTCAGCTTTTGGTCGTATTGGAATTTGACACGGCGAATATGAGCATTACAATCATTTCTGGCTTGTTTAAACTTTTTTCGGTTTTTGTTTGTGAAGTTAAGAGAAGTTTAAGATTGAGTAGTCTGACGCATTTGTTCGGAACTTTTTAAGTGCATTTATAACAGACCTTATTATAGAAAATTACAGCTTAAATTTTTAAAATGCACTTATATAAATTTGTGCTTTTTTAGCCCTTATCTTAGAATTACTTATCAAAGTATCTCTTGCCTAAAAAATTCACTTATACTTTGAATTTATCTTATCATTTGCGATATCGTAACTTTTTTTTTCCCTATAATAAGATTAGCAAAAAAAATATAAAACCAACTGATTGCAAAACACCATATCGTTCTTCGTTTTGTGTACTCTCAAAAAAGCACTTTAAAAATAAACTGATAATTAGAACAAACAACACACATTTAGTCAATGAAAAATAAACAAAAGTGGACGAAAAAAGTGGCTAAATTCAAGTTCTAGAGGATTACCTAATAAGTCGTTTAAAGAAACTTCCTTCACTAGGTTTCCAGACCTGATTCTGTGATGCGCATGCGATTAGTTTTATTATAATACAAAACGTTTTTTGTTAAACTAAGAATAGCCTTGTTGTTCTTGTCAGACTTGCTTTAGAAAATTCGTTAGAAGGACGAAGTGAGCTGATCTACCGCAACGGTTTGACAAGAACAACTAGGATCCTTCTGTGATTGAGGCTTATGAGAATAGTTTCTGAAATTAGTTACTTACTGGTACCGGTGGTGGCGGAGCACGTCTCTTTTTACGTCCTGGATTTTTCGAGGGCGTTGAGGTTGCAGAAACGCTTCCCATTACAACATCTTCATCATCGTCATCATCAAAGGGATTTGTGCTGGCAACACTTGTTTGTGATGATCTGTTAAAAATAGTATTGGAAATTTACGAAAATTGTATTAATATCGATTTCTGTGTTGTCTCTACGGCTTTAATGTTTACCATATGGAAATACAAACAAATGAAAAGGGAGGGGAGAGAAATGTGTACTTTAGCGATAGTCCCGTATGGATGTGTATCTACGAATATCTATTTGACTGTATCCAATGATGTAAATATAATCCTTGCTGATATATGCATAGATGCATGCTTTTTTTACACTATGTACATAGTCTTTTTGTTTACGGATTGTCTGTTGCTGTTTTCGTATATAATTTTGTTTTTTGATTTTTTAAGAACTTTTTCAAAAATGCAAAGAAATATTTTTCTTTAAAATTTAAGTTTTAGTCTTTTTATGCAATAATAATACATGTTAATATTTTAAAGCACTGTGTAATAAAGGATGAAGAAATTAAGATAATGTTTTGTTAAATAAGTGCAAGTATGACAGCCGCATTATTATTATCTGCGACAAACAAATTTATTATGTCGATGCTGACAATGCAAAAAAATGTTTCTCAGCATGCGAAAGCCATAATTTTACCCATACGTAGTTATGCTTAAGCTTTAAGAAATTAGTTTAATTATTTATTATTAAGCCCAAGAAACGAAACTCACTCAGAAATTTTGACTAAGTTGACATTCTTGTTAATTGACTTACTTCTTACAAACAAGTTTCAAAAACGCATGCATTATGCTTGGGGAACGATGTGAGTGACATGCAGACACAAAGTCATTCCAATTATCGGAAAGTACCAACGTCCTTTCGTCGAATTTAGGAAATCCCCAACCATATATTTTTTTTCTGTGCAAAGCCTGAGATATTCCTGTTATCTTTCGTCATATCTTAAGTTTTTATTGTGCGTCAGCAGTACGTGAGTTCTTTGGAAAGCTGATGTCCAATTTTATAAGGTGTACAAAAAATTCCTTAACGCTAAAAAACCCAATTTAAAATATTTTCAGCTTTTGTAAAGTATAAGCAGGATTTTCAATTTTGAAGCATTTAATTACATAAATTACATAATATACTTTAACTTTCGAAGCCACTGCTGATATACAGCCGCAGTTGCTCGATAAAATTGTCGAAAATCGAAGTTCACGATTAGGTTTTATTCGAGTTAGCCCTTATGCAAATCGTAGACATTGATATAATTAAAAAAATATATTTACCAACTTTTTTATGCCGACTGACGACAATTTGCCGCACGATTTCTTCCTAAGGGCAGGAAAAGACTGAAAGTACCCAGACCTTAAACTCAAACTCATTCAAGTCAACTGACAGCAAACTGAAATTCGACATTCGAATTTCGATTACGACATTTGCCTTCCAGTGGGAATTTAGCAGAGGAAAATTACCAGAAGAGTAATATCGAGAACTTGTATAATTTTATATACCTAAGTAGGCAGATAGCTGGTTCTGACAGGTACAGTTGTTTTTGAATCTTTGAATTGTGAACATTAATAGAAAATTGGTTGAATAATAAACTTAATAGTTCCTAATCTTAAACCCTAATCCTAATCGAGCCCGATCGGATGGTAAATTCGGAGTACTAAGCAGACCGTAATTTTCTCTAATGTCAAAACCCGAAAATTCTTTAATTTAAATTCGTAATTTCTAGAGACTAATTGAACAATTTTAACGGCCGTTAAACGCTTAAAGCCGATCAAACGCTCAGGCCAGAGACACACGGCGACAGAAAAACGCGCGACTTATTGCAGTCCTGCTAGAAGCCTAAGCGTTTATATTGTAGAAAACGCACGACTGCGGCTGCGGCGCAATTAGCCGCGAGACTCGATTTGCGACAATTTTCCGCCTTGCAACACTTTTAAACCGCACGACAAACAATTTATTTTTTGTTTTTTTCAACGATGAAAACTACAATTTTCACCACAATTCACAAGACTTGCACAGAAAATTATTGTTTGTATACTTTGTTTAACACAAAAAGCTTTCAAACTCTTCTTTTTTTTCAACTATGAAAATTAGGTTTTCATCAAAGCTGACAGGAGCCGCACGGAAAATTATTATTCATGTGTTGAGTATGCTTTCTGCAGAAAATCGCGCTGTTTTTTGTCGCGCGTTTTTCTGTCGCAGTGTGTCTCTGGCCTTAAATTTATTAATTTATTGCTTCAATGGTTTAAATGGTTTGCCCTTTGCCGTTGTAGACACTTAAATGTAGTTCCTGTTTTTTTCATCACATTTTTTGGAATGAAACATCCTCATTAACTAATTTGGGCCTTAAATTTTAAACTAGCATTTAGCAAACGTCCCATTTCAGCTTTTACAGCTCCGAAAAGTCCTATTGTAATCATCATTATAATAATTTCTGGTCCATCGTTTTGTCCACTTATACATGCAAAAAAAGAAGGTCTTAAGTCATTCTTCCAACAATTTGTTCCATCCTCATCAAACTGTTGTTCTCTATTCTCGACCGTCAGGCGGGTTTAAAGCGGGTTTTGATTTAATCACGCCAGCTTATTCTTGGTCTTTTTATACGGGGCGCGTTGCTGATAGCCTTACATTCAACCACAACCACCCAAGAAGATCATTGGACGTGAAAATGGAATCTGTCATTAGCGCCATTTCCTAACTATTCGACCGAACCCTTATCCGCGATTAAGACAAATCTTCAACTAAGCTGCTAGAAATCTAGAGTGAATGAACAAAAAAACACAGACTATTAAGAGCCTTTAATAAGCCTTTATAACATAAGGCGGATGCGTTTCGGAATCAAAGTTCCATCTTCCACGCAATGCAATAATAAAAAACAAAAACAAACAAAACTAATTAGGCGTAATTGCGCTGGTTATCAGCTTGCCGCATTGAATGCAGTCAACTCTAGAGTTCTCTAAAGAAAATCTAAGGAAATCTAGAGTTTTAAGGTACTGAAAAATAAATCTCCTTATAAATTTCATTTAACCTTTACACAAACCTCTTTTATTCTACTTTAAACCCTTTTCGCACACCATTATAACAGTAAGCGAAATGAAAAACGAAACTAAAACTATACGTATGATAAATCTGTCACAAATATGTAGTCATTGTTTTTTTGCTTCTTGGATCGGTCTCTTTCCATCGTCACTCTCTTTTGAGAACCGAAAGGGCAACAAGAGGGTGCTCGTCACAAGTTAATTTTATGTTTGTCCGGTGGAAACACTTTGGGATCTGTTTTTAATCATTTTCCCGTAATCAGAGTGTTATGGTCGGTGGAGGAATAGCATAAGAGACTTGCTTCAAATTGAAAGTAATGCAATTTAATTCAAAAGTTTTGTCGTTGGCGAGACTCAGTTAAATACAAGCGTACTTATAGGAAGCGGTTCATTGAAGAAGTGACGTGCCTGGACTACCTCACTTCTCATAAGAACGCGTGAATTTAACTGAGTTGTCAGTTGAGGTTATGCCTTCGACACTACGCAGGCAACTGATTCCATGGACTAGAGAGGCTTAAGTTATTGTTAATTTTTTTGAAAAATTGTGATTTTCAGCTGCAACTGTCTGTCACCAAAACATTGTGTTCGCTCTTATGAGAACACGTGAATTCAATTTTAATTCAACTTTAGCTTCAGCTTAACATTCTGATTAGGACTTGAGGGGTCTCGTTGCTTTGAAAAGTTATATTCCGTGATTGATAAGGTCTAGTTTGTTCATATAATTGAGTTTCTGTTTGTAAATTCTCTTTCGAAATTTAAATTTAAATATAATCTTAAAAGAACTATTTTCACTTTTTGGGTAGCTGGTTGCACATTGATATAGCAACAAATGCAAGTCTGGATATTGCAGTTGGTTGGTAGATAGAGTGTTTAAGCCCTTATTTCTATTGCAACTCTTATTGCTTAAGTTCCGGTTTCTGTTCCTTGTGACATGTCTAAGTTTACTGAATTTGTATGGGTATAGAGGGCGTATGCGTAACATTTTTGCGTTGAAAAAAAACTTAAACAGGAAGAATGAAAGAAACTATTTAAAGGAAATTAAATGTTATATACACAAAATAAAAAATTGCAAGCAATGTTAAAATTTCATGCAACTACATGCTTTTATGTTTATATGCCGCTTTTAGAGATGATGATGATTTTTGTTGTTAGTAACGAAGATACTCGATACTTTTCCCCAGAGATTATTTACTACATAAATAGAAGAAATTGACAAAATCGACGAAATTCAAACTCTTAACAAGGCGACACCACATAGAACGCAGAATTACAGGCTTATCCAGCTAACCAATCGAAGGTTTTAAGAAAACAACGCGAGAAACGCGCAAACTCACCCTCGGCTAATCATTCGCAAAGAGTCACTTCTAAAATCATTATTACGCACTGGTTGCGGGGTAACAGACCCTAGATACACGTACCTTCGAGGTTGTGGTAATGTCAGTGACTGCGTGGGTGATGAGGAGCTTGTGCCACTCGTCGTGGCGGCTGTTTGAATTGTGCTGCGATATCTGTCGTTTCGATTGAAACCAATACCATTGATGGGGGTCTCGGGCTGTTGGATACAAAATACAAAACATAACTCCACTCATTATCAAAAAATAGTGGGACTATGGGGTGCTTACCTGAGAGCTTCTCATATCCTGAAGGGAACTTCGGTATGGAACGTTCCGTTGAAACGCGTTGGCACCGCCGAGACCATTTGTTGCTCCAGTTGTATAACGCATACGTGGATCGTATGTGCTGTAACCGTTCTCCTGGGCATAGATGTCCCGCCGCAATGGAGGTGGACTTTCAGATGTTTTATTTATGCCCAAACTCGATGATTTCTTCTTCATTCGAAATGATTTGAACGCCCTGAAATAAGACAAAATTTGAATCTTTTAATTATTTTCCCATTGTGCTTCTCAAGTGTATGTTGGTTCTGCTTCAGAAATTGACACTTGAAGAAGTGTGCTGCATTGTAGCATCCACTGCAACGATCCAATTGAAACAATTACCCTTAGGCTACACGTATGCCATCAGCAGGGAATGCAAACTGATCGAGAACGGTTTTCTTACGTAGAAACAGAAACTCGAGCGACATGCATCTGCTGAAAAGTTAATTGACTTTGCAATTGTTGTGCATTAGTGTGGTCTTGTTCCAAAAACTGACTGTCAGCTGATAGCTCGGAATGCCCATAAAAGTAAGAAAATAAGTCTTCTCTACCAACCTTATAGTTCACCCGTAAAATTACTCTTTCATAATAGTGGAGATTGACAGAAAACGTCATGAGTTGAATGTAATGGGGAGCTTTGCATTGCATCGCATTGCGATACTGTGTCAAGTGGAAGCAAGTCAAGTGAAAATATTGCACTTGCTAAGTGGATAAGATGGCTCGTGACGTAACAAATTGATTGGTGTGGCTGTGTTTTTTGCCATATGAATATTATTTATCATGAATACTGAAGTGCGACGTGTCGTTTCGCTTGTAACTTGACCTCATAAAAAGACGTTATCCAATGTATTGGCAGTAATACATTGCAGTAATACATTGTATTATTACATGGCAGTAATACATTGCAAGGGGTGTAAGATGTCAGGGCAGTATTCGTATAAAAATAGAAGTTCAATTAGCGAGCGATGTGATAACTTAGAATGTCTAGAGGAGTTTATAGCTTTGAGAGCGAATGACTTAAATGACAATTTGTCATTTCCTTAAGTTAATCCTAATGTATTATCTATTGTAAATTCTTTTTAATGGTTTCGATTTCTACGAGGTTATGTGTAAAATACTTGATGTGTTTATCTAAGATACTGCCAGTGGGAAGAAATTAAGAAAAAACAAAAGTCAATTTTGAAAAAGATTATTGCTTTGAGTTGGGGTCAAAACTCTGTTTTACATAATTCTGGGCATGTCGCTTTAAGCAAGCGCAACAGTGCAAATATATGAGGAGCATGATACTACCTTAATTTTAAAAAAGTGAAAAGTTTCCTTAAATACACAATAAGCTAATTTTTTTTGCTTTACAGTAAGCAGAATCTTGATCCGCTGCCCATGTCTTTTAGCAATTCGAACATATTATACTAGCAGCCAGCACAAATATCTAGTTTGCAAAGCAGTGGAACAGATGATATAGAACCATAATTTTGGCCAGCTGCGGAGGCTGCTAAGGAAAAGGCCCCATTAGGCATCGCTTTAACTAGATCTTAAGTGCCATACTGTGTGATGTGGCGTAAATATGTGATGATCTTCAGAGTATGCATTGTGTACCCACTTAAGGCGAGAAAAGATACAACACACCCGTGAACCCATTATTCACCGAAAAAATCCACACATTGAACCATTTGAACCACATGAATCCACACATTCCAGGCCGCAGATAGTAAAATGACCTTCGGGATTCGATTTTTTAAATAGAAATATCCCTTCCAGTGGAACAGTTTCACAATTTATTTTAAAGATTTTCCGCGAGTTGTATCTTCAAAGTGAAGTTTGGCAAAGTAAACAACGGTTTTTTGATGGCAGACCAGTTTTGATAGATTGCGGTCCTACCAAACCTCCTTTGGGATAGAAGCCTAGAAAGGTGTTTTGTCAGGTTGAGGTTAGGTTGAAGTGGCTGTCAGGTTTGAAGAACCCAACTCAGTTAAACCTATGTAAGTCCATTGTGATACCACGTGGATCTGGAAAAATGGCCTACTCGTTGAACGATTTTCAGCTATACTAATGAAGCGTAAGAGATCATTATAGAAGAAAGCTCCAAGGTGAAGATTTCGGTTCTTAAAGAGAGCGGGGCATGTGCAGAGAAGGTGGAGAGTGGTCTCTTCTTCCTCCTCGTCCATGCAGCTCCTGCAAAAATCGTCAGAAAAGACACCAAGCCTTGTCGCGTGCTTGCCTATCAGACAGTGTCCTGTAATAACACTGATTGTAGTACTCATGTGCGATCTATTAAGAAAAAATCCTCTAAGCTAGATCTCAATCTCCTAGACCGTTTGAGATCTAGCTTAGGCCAATTCTGTTTCGTTACTAGACATGTACTACCACTTGTCCATCTGAGATTTGTTCTTTCTATTGCATCCAGTTTTATCTGAGTTTGCATGTCGAAATTGGAATGCCTAAGGGTCCTTTTTTCAGGCGAAATTGAAAGAGAAGTTCCAAATTGGCGAACTCGTCAGCGAACTCGTCAATTGGCGAACTGACACCTAGAACAGGAAAATGTTGAACTGCTCTGACATTTGACAGTGAAGTCTATGTTTCTAAAAGGGGATCTGTATGTGTTTCGAATAGCGGAGTGACCTATCTCACTATAGGTCCACTCAGAGGTTGCTTTGAGGCGAGTAGCCGTAATAGCAGCTGTTTGTCTGCTGAAAATATCAAGGGGAATTAGATCGAACAGGGTGTCTAATGCTGCTGAAGCAGTGTTGCGAAGCGTTCCGCTTATACATAAGCAGGCTGACCTTTGGACCTTGCTTAACTTGTCGCGGTTTACCGCTTTATTCAGAGCGGTCCACCAGACAGCCGTTCCATACGTCAGTATCGGTCTGATTACCGAGATGTGTAGCCAGTGGGTGGTTCGGGGTTGAAGTCCCCAAAAGAGAGCTATCATAGCTTTCCGGACCCTTTCCTGTATATTAGATTTCCAGCTGAGCTTGCTATCGAGAATGAGACCCAGATATTTAGCTTCTTCGGAGAAATTTAAGCGAGTGCCCTTGATTGAGGGAGGGTCGATATGAGGGATTTTGTATTTCCTGGTGAAGAGAACAAGTTCAGTTTTGTAGGGGTTGACACCCAGCCCTCAACTGTCAGTCTATCTGGTAAGCTTGTTTAGAGCGTTCTGTAGGAGTTATGGTACAGGTAGTTCCAGGCAGTTGTCAGGTAGTTTCATTGAAATTTTATATCAATAAAAGTTTAGGCAGACTATAGTAAAAAATTTTTTTCCTTAGGCAGACCAATTTTTTAAAATCTTGGTATAATGTGTTTTTAATGTTCAAAATTTGACGGAGGTGTTTTTATGACGCAAGTTCGTCGTTGTTTTTTTAGTGTTTTCAAAAATGCATAAAAAATAAAAATGCACAAAAATTTATTTGTTTGCCATCTTCATTTGGTTTCTTACATTTTTTGTAATCTTTTTCACCTATTTAAAAAAAACTATTCTGTGACGTATTTTCTACCGCTCAAACTATAGGTAGTTACTTTTTGTAAATTTTCTAAAAATTTAGTCTGTAAAAAGGCTAATTCCAAGCATAAATCGAGCTTCTTTCATCTATTTGTAGCATTTCTCCATTCTCCCGCTATGCTCAGTTTTTGTCCTTCGAATAACAGCACATAATTCTTCTCCCACCCTTTATGCCACTCTTTAGAACTGTTATAATAATTTGTCTGCAACGAGTGACCATCATGCAACACCTTTTGATTTTCTACAACCCACAATGTCATTTTCCAAGTTCATCGACAGAGTATTTTATGATATTGTCAAAAGTCTACCTACACAAACACGTGCATAATTTCTCTAGCATAATAGAGAAAAAAGAAACCTACCAATGAGTATTTGGTCACATTTGTGAGGCTGCCAAATCATTTGGCATCCACAAAATTGGACTTTTGCCAAAAGCCAACGATGAATAAGACTCACGTATATACGTAATACCTATAAGGGTTAAGGTAGGCTAGCCTATATCGATAAAGGCATACAATGACAGATAGATTGTGTCTGCGGTTACACAAGCAATAACCTACACAAGTTCAATCCTCGGCGGTGGTTTTATTTGTAAATCGATATCACAAATTATTTGCACAGAATTTGTTCAGCTACATTGTGAAAGAATGTCAACACAGACAATTGGCTTATTTATATTTGAACAGAGATAGCAGTTGCAATTGTTTCAAATTAACTTGATTTTATTTTGTTAAGTACGAGTAAATAGAAATCCTTGGATATAATAATTTCTTCGATGACACTTCATTCGATGGCACAATCTGATTTGAAATTTTGGTTTTCTTAAGCACATAGTTAGGAAAAAAAACACTTGTTATCGCCACCACCCTATGATAGCAATGGGGTAGATTTACACTGCCCGAGAACCTTAAGGATTTATTTTAGAGAAGTTGTTTTGTAAGCATTCCAAAATCAGTTTGGCTTACTTCTGCAGTCTAAATAACCACCAATTATATTCATTATTCGAAACACGTTGTTTTGTGAACCGTCTTACAGCGTTACATTTCTAAACCAAATTTTCATCAAATGAGTCCGTTGCTTTTACTCCCTCCCCAGAAGATTTTAATTTATATGGTAGTGATTGTAACATATTCGAAAATTCACCCTTTATTTAAGAGAAACATATGATCCGTCAAAGAAGTTGTGTCCGTCTGTCAGTATGTAGACCATTTTTAAGCCTTAAATTTTAAGTGAGAGATAAGATAATTGGTAGAGTTGAAAATCTATGAGACAAGACTAAATTTTAAAAATTACTAAATTCCTGTGATACCTCCGTTTAAAAATAAATCCTGTACCTATCAGATAGCTCAGTTACTATTGCGTCAACATAAGGGTTTTTGGCGTGAAACACTGCAAAAAAAATTACTAAAGCATTGACTACCCCCACTTTTTAACGATTTGAACTAAAAATCATTTTTTTTTTCAAATGCCTGAAAGATATACAAAATGGGGTAGGTATGCTATAATATTTCTATACACTTTTACAAAACGGTAAAAGTATGCATAGAGTTCCTGTGAAAGATGTAGGACATGCTTGCTTTCGACCATTTCGTGTCGTGATCTGGTATATGCTTCTAACCAGACCATCTCCAGCGTATTTGAGAAGACCAGCAGCTAGACCGTACTTTTGAGGCTGCTTTGTTGCACGAAAGCTTAGACATAGCTAGTTTCACTTCATCCAGGTCGCGTAGCTGGTGTCGTTCGTATGCGTCGGACTTCTTCTCCCAGGTTGAATGGTTCATGCTGCCTGACAGCTGGATTTGAAAGACCAGCAACTAGGTCCTACTTTCTAAGCTGCTTTTTTGCACGAAAGCTAAGACACAGCTAGTTTCACTTCATCCGTGATGGTCGCGTGGTGGTATCGTTCGTATGCTTCTGACTTCTTCGCCCATGTTGAATGGTTCATTCTTCCTGAAAGCGCAATTCGATTTTGCCATCATAGTTTTATTTTTATACCCCATCCCATAGGATAGGAGGTATATTAAGTTAGATTCGTAGTTTGTTACATAAAGAAATAATCACCGTAGACCTCCAAGACCTTAAGGGCATATGATCGAGACCGAGCAGATCGAGCCATGTCCGTCCGTCCGTCTGTCGGTAGTTTTTAGGCCTTAAATTTTGAGCTAGGAACTTGAAACTTGATATCTGTTCTTTCTAGGTCCCGAAGCAGTACAAGTGTAAACATTTTTGAAATCCGCCCACTGAAAATGAAAAATCAAAGCTGTCGCAAGAAGCTGAAATTCGGTATGCGATATCCTCGCTTAAGTGTATTGTGATTGGCATTTAAAAAAAAAGCCCCTTGTAGGCATGGTCATACTTAATATGCATTCATATAAACGGTTTTTATTTGATATATTTGCTTTAAATCCAAAAAACTTGCACTATAAAATGATCAGATATGTGCGTAAGCTATCAACTCAAGTGAATTAATTTTCGCCACGCCCACTTTTGGGGGCGTTTTTAAGTATAAACCAAATTTTTAATATGAAAATGCAGTCAACACGTACCACTTCTGATAAAAAAAATAAACAAATATACAATGTTGTTGAGAAGGGGTGGATGCCACGCCCCTTCGGAGCTTGACAGTGGTCAATTGGGATGCGGTATCCAACGATTCGCTTAAGCGGATTGTAACCCTCCCACTAGTTTTTTTTTCAAATCATCAGCACCGGCTGTGAATCCATTGCGATGGTCCCTTGCGTCTTTTCTGACTTCGACAGTTCGAACTCTAAATACTCTTGGCAGGACCCTTTGTGCCGTTGGTAGAACTTTCGAATCTCATTCCTGCAGCCCGTAGTAAATCTCTATGTTACTTCGGAGGGTTGCAACAGAATACAACGACCGTTTTTAAAGAATTATTATAAATTTTATTTTTTAATAAATGTAAGGAAAAGACTTAAAAATTAAGTCGTTCTGTTCGCAACCTGTCTCGCAAAAAACCTAGCACATCAGAGGCGGCATCTCTGATGGCATTTTGGCAATGTTGTCACTGGCTATCAACACTAGGTGCTGGCTGCATAGGCCTTCGTAGAAGGCTTTGAGAGACTTGATTGGAGAAGGACATGGTGATCTCTTGTGATTGTAGCCGAAGTTTTCTCACTGCACATATTTCTATTGTCTTGGCCCCTCGGTAATTTCCACCGAACATCCATGATACTGGAAGAATGTTTTGAGCCAATCACTATATGGTCAATCTGGTAATGGATCGGGAGATCTCCATACTTTTGCATTACCTCGATCAAACTGCAATCACAACTTTTAACTCCGAAAATTGCCTTCTTGGCAGGTGCATTGAAGAAAATCTTGTGTATGTTGTCGAACCGAAAAAGCCGTTCTGTTTTTCCCTGTAAAACTACATGCAAATCTTTATAAAGTGCTAAGAGTTTGCTGTAGTTTGTATCTTTTCCTTCATTCGCCTTCTTTACACTTCAGAACTGAGGTGCCTACAATGGCTATTAATAATGACAACTCGTTGACAATTTTGAAATTTACATAATTTTTCAACGCACATACGATTCACTAATGAGCCTTGACTCCACCTCAGCCTCACATTTACGAGATCGGCCATACGATATTAAAGTTCTCTTATGCGGCCCTTACACCACGCAATATTATTGCGCAATACTAGGTATTGCGCAATAATATTGACCGTGTAAGGGCTTTATTGCGCAATTAATTGCGGCAAAAAATTCGGACACAATTTTTTTGGTCAATTTTTTGCGCAATAATATTGCGCAAATATGTAATATTGCGCAATAATGTAGCCTCCTCTGCAAAGTTCTAGATGGGCAGTCGTAAGGAGGAAACGTAATGTGACTTTTGAGCGAGGCTTTGCCTGCAATGTTCTTAGCATTTGCTTTTTTTGACAGCTCAGCAGCTGAGAAAAAAATCACAATTTTTAATGTAGATTTTGAGAAAAGTCTATTTCAAAATACATTCAAAGCCTTTGTATCGCAACGGGACGAGGACGAAGCCAAAGCCTGGCTGTGAAGTTGCCTTAATATACGCATGTTGTTAAACGTATTCCAAACATTTAATCAAACAAAAAAACTTAACTATGTTTGGTTTTTAAATGGTGTGTTTTCTTTTCCAGAAATAATTGGAAAAATAGTAAACAAAATGCCCCTACTTAAACAAAGTTGTTGAGAAAGTGTTCCTGCTTGTGACTGAAAAAGATTTGTGTTTTTTTTTCTGTTGACAAATTAACTGCCAAATCAATGATTTTATGATTACTTATCGCAGCACAGGATGTCAAATGAGTCATTCGAAATGGACTTGACCAGGGAGCAATCAAATGCCTTGGCTGCGTGTCAGACCCTATTTTCGAGATTTTTTTTCTTTTATTTTGTTACTTATCGAAAACTAAGTTAATATCTAAAACGCCTTCCAAAAGAGGGACCAATTTGATTGCCTTCTCATAAAGATTAAAGGGAGTGGAATATAGTGCGCCATAGGGATATCTAAAAAATGCACTAACATTTCCTTTGATGAGTTCACCCCAAATCTATGTTATTATTTAACGGTAATAAAACCTGAACATTACTTCCAAATTCTGATCGCGTGTTAATTCATTGCCTTAATAGAACAGCAGTTAAAAGTAACCTATCCCAGGTGAACAAACATATAATTATGCTTCGGTGGCTTCGTATACTCAGAATAAAAATCGTGCGTACAGGTTAAAACACCTGCTTCATTCAAGGCCGTCAAACCCTCTTTCCATGGCATATGTTATTAAGCTCTAATAAAACTTTTGATAATTCACAAGAATAGATGAGGAAAAAAATTTTAACTATTGAAAAGATAATGAACTAAAGGATCTCTTATTAGTTTTAATCGAAATGAGAATAAAGGATAAAAAATTATTCGATATCGATTTTAACTCACCACATGTCCTTGAGTCCGCCCAACGAGAAGCTATTTCGTCTTCCCTGGCCATCCTTG
Organism: Neoascia interrupta; assembly: GCA_947623515.1. Lineage (NCBI taxonomy): Eukaryota > Metazoa > Arthropoda > Insecta > Diptera > Syrphidae > Neoascia > Neoascia interrupta. Next base: position 190,467,030 of record OX392462.1, read on the forward strand.
GCGCCCTTGTTGAGCTTCCAAAATCTCAAGCGTTTATGATTGTCATCTTCGTAGAATGGATTCAAATGTTCCGGGTAATTGTAGACAGATACTTGACTTGTGGAACGTCCGTTACGGACAACCATCAAGTCACCGTTAACGCTCATTGTGCGGTGTTTAAGTATGTGCCTTTTGAATGAGTCTCTGGGTCTCTGCGCCTTTTGTTGTTGAGAATTCCTTTGTGGGAGTTCGTCTCTCTCCCATATGAATGGAAGACTGTGCTTGCGGCTTATTATTCAGTCATTAACCTGCAACAGCGAATGAAAAGAAAAAGAGTTAAGAGTCTAGTCTTTTGTATTTTGTTGCGTTAGCTAAAGTGATCTTAACGAAATGGCTGCGCGATTTCAAATTGCACGTTTACGTAATAACAAACCGACACCGATCGAGCGACGACGCGACGCGGAGGCAACGCAGTGTGGAAAGAAGTATCGCAAATAATGATAATTAACTAGGCCAGCAATTGTAATCGTAATCGTAGTCACAGATTCACAAGTCTCAGTCTCACCGTGGGTATTCTTGGTGTTTATTTTAGTTTTTTTTTTTTTGGCGCGAAGAAAGATGTATCTATACACGCAAAGTGTCCAAACGGACGACCGACACAAGTGTGTTCAATTGTGTGCATTTTGATGTTGCTTCTCTTTTGATTGCAATGAATTTGCCTTGTTGATCGCAATTTGATGCGGCACAGGGTGTTCGTGACGCTTGACGGGAGAATATCGTTTTTATGATTATTGTTTAATAATTTACTTTATTTCCGTTGTTGTTATGGCTATTGTTACGGTGCGATAGAGAGTATGAGGTTCAATTAAATAGATATAGGTTATAGGCACCTGTTTAGAGTACAAGCAGGGGTCAAAGGTGGCCTACTTTTTGAGTTTGTCGAGCCTATCTAGTCTTTGTTTCAAATAAAAAAAAGCATTTACAGCGTCAAAGAGTTTAAAAATTCAATTAGCTATCTACTTAAGAAACTTTCATTTAGGCCTTGCGCGTGTACATTGGAACTTCATTCCCTTTACTTCAAAGAGCGGTGGATATATTATTTTATCCATCAACAATTATCGTGGCAGATTGTGCTTCATTATAGTTTTCTAAAGCTTTTGACAAAAGGTTCTTAAGGAATAAAAATTAAGAAAATTTATCAGAAAATTGGATTAAAAAAAAACTTAACCTTGTTAACTTAGCGACTGGTGGAAGGCTACGGAAAGAAAGTGTCATCTCTCTAGCCTCACCAAAGTTCAAAGGGCAGCCTGCATGGGTATAACAGGGTCCCTAAGGACCAGACCCACCGCGGCACTGGAGGTACTACTCAACCTCACCCCCTTGGACATATACTGCAGCAGCAAGGTAGCTAAAACAGCTGTTCGCCTAAGGGAATCCGGACTGTGGTCCTCAAGATCTTATGGACACGCCTCTGTGGAAACTCAGTGGGCTGCCTCCACAAACACCCCAGTCACAGATTACCTACCTATGACATTCGCCTTCAACAGGAGATTCGCTACCAGAATACCTGAAAGAGGTGAATGGGAAGATAAGACCATTACAGGAGACGACGAGATCGCCGTATATACCGACGGCTCTAAGATGGACGTCGGAACCGGTGCGGGCATTTTCTGTGGAGATTTGGGTCTAGGTAAATCTTTCCGAATCTTTTTTCTCGTTGTCCATTTCGTGTGCAGTATTAGTTTCATCTGAGTTGGTAATGGTGAAAATTCCTTATAAGTATGCATTATTAAATTTTATGTATCATGGGTATACAGTTCCGGGTGTTAGACACAATTTTAGTATAATATTTGTAAGTATAGCTGGTCATTAAGTATTAGCGGCGATATCAATTTGCAGATATTAAATTAACGTTTAGAAGAAGGTGACATCTTGACTTCAGTGACTTGACAGATGACCTTTTTCATCAAGTGGGCTAAAAGGAGCGAAGAAGTTCCATTGAGGCAAGAGAGATCATCGATCTTAAGTGAAATTACGAGTTCGATTGGCGTATAAGACTCCTTGATGTTGGATTTTCCAGGACTCAGCAACAAAGCTCTCAATCTGATCTCTAACTAAGTCATTTATGTGAAAGCTCAACATGCCTCTCCATTTTTTTGGGGGACGCCAACGTACTCTCAAGATCGCTGGTTGAAGAAACCAAAGTTAATTGCACTTCCATTAACGTTAGCACCCCCAAAAAAAATTGGAGAGGCACGTTGGGCTTTCACATAAGAGAGTCATTTAGACCCCAGACGAAATATGCCACTTTTTCTATTAAAGACTACTCTACTTATACGTTCTTTCACGGAAAACGTTTTGGTTAGCAAATGTGCGTGGCCAATTAAGTTTAGTACCAGCTTAGTCGAAATGCTTTTTATCTACGCATGCAAAAGTTAGGATTATGGGTAAGCCCAGCTGTCAGATAGTTAAACTCCTGAACTATACCAATCGGTCGGTACATTACCTTGACGCCAGGATTTTTCAGGAAGATTTCTTCTTAGACACTTCTCAAAAATTATGATTTTGATATGATGGCCCCACGTTTCGCGAAAGGCTTAAGGCTTGTTTTTTTGCAGTTGAGAAGAAGGCGAATTCAGCCTTGAGGGATGACGGATAATGTTTAAAACTAATCAGAAAAGTTTGAACCGTCCCACACAGCACAGCTTAAACTGAAGGAGTTTGAAGTAAAGTGGGGTGCCGTGGCGTAGTGGTTAGTGTGTGTGCTTACTACGCCAGAGGTCTGGGTTCGAATCCTGCCATCGTCACCTGAAAAAAAAAAGACTTATTCGTTAAGTCTTCTTAAGCCCTTCGAGAGTATCATTTGTCCTGAAAAACTTCTCAAAATGCCGTTCGGATTCGGCAAAAAATTGTAGGTCCCCTTGTATGTGAAGAAACACATACAACAGGAAACACATATAACACACACAGTATACATTGTTGAGAAGTTGGCCCTGGTTTACCTCGAGCTGTTGCGCCACTCTATTTATTTATTATTTATTTATTTAATTTGAAGTAAAGCAGCAGAAACTTTCTGGATATTCCAAGGGGACCTAATTCATAGAACAACGCTTGTCTTTTGACATTATTAAATGCAGCCTTGAATTCGACAGTTTTTTTCGCGACTCATGACAGAGTAAAAATGTAATTTCAGTCGAGAATACAATACGAAAACCAGCCTGAAACATACTTAGTCGGTTTCTCGATTCTACCCAGTGTTTGACAATCTTTTATAACAAATTGCTTCAAATAAACTTCCTTAAGGGATTCAGGGTAGAGATTCCTTCGTAGTTCTCAGGTCAACTTGTACATTGCATCTCTTTTTGCATCTCTTCACGCAGGCAAGCAGGCATTGTTAAATAGCTTTTTTGGACTATTATTACGGATTCTAAAAATCCCATTGCACAGTCAACGCTTAAGGTAGAAATTGACACAGCAGCACCAGCGGTAGCAATAGTTTGGAACAGGTGTCGATGAGGGACGTGTTTGACACCGAAAGCGCCTTCACTAAGAGTATTGGTCTTTCACGAAAACGACACGACTCATAATAATGAACACACTCATATATTATCTGCGGAGGACAATATCATGGATGGTGTCGAGTACTAAGTATTCTGAGAATTTCAGTATCGAGATACTGAAATCGAGAATTTCAGTATTTTGAAAAGCGAAAGAGGTTAGTTTTCCGATTTTCAAAGCCGTCCCGACTGAAGAAATCCGAATAAGGTTCAAACGAGTCAGAAATGTCTGTAATGCACTGATACGTCGTGCCAAGTTTTCCTATGATAAAAATTAAGGCAAACAATTTAACAATGCCCCAAGAGAAGTAAAATTTTTTGGTCATTTGTCAAAAATATATCATGTCTTTTCCTGTACTTGAGCGCGTTGAACAATCTATGGCTCAATTACGTACACGTACACGTATCACTCAATTTTCGTACACGTACAGTGGCAGGGGTCCTTAAAAATCTCAATATACACAAATCGTCATGTCCCGATGGAATACCACCCTTAGTTCTGAAAAAGTGTTCGACTACACAAAAAAGGCAAAACCACTGCGTAAGCTCTTTCACCTATCCTACTCTTGTGGTATTTATCCAAACAGATGGAAAACAGCATTTGTCCAACCCGTCCCGAAGAAAGGAGATTCTTCTTCTTTCTTCTTCTCCATCTAACTACCGTCCAATTGCGCTCACATCTAATATTTCAAAGATCATGGAAACCTTGATGCTGTCAGCTCGTGAAATATGTCGAGTCAGGAAAGCTTCTTAATGACCGTCCAGTATGGCTTCGGCAGCAAAAGGTCCACTGGTGATTTGATGGCTTATCAAACCGAAATGTGGAACCATTTCTTGCATATCTTCAGGGTGAAAGCAAGGCTATTGCTCTCGAAATTTGTAAAGCACTCGATCGAGTTTGGCATCAAGCTCTCCTATCTAAAATGAATGCATTGGGAGTTGACAAATATTTCATTCTTTGGACTGGTAATTTCCTTTCTAGTCGGTTCACGTGGTTCAATCCACGGTTACAAATCTAACATCTATAATATAAATGCTGGTGTGCCCCAAGGCTCAGTATTATCTCCAACGCTATTCTCAATCTTCATCAAATACCTTTTGTCCGCCACTTATAGTTCAATACATTCCTTTGCTGATGACAGTACTCTGAGTGTTTCTATTCGTTTCCCGGTAAACGTCCTAGTTCTATCGACGTTGAAATGGAAAGATCGAGAATGTTAGACTCATTAAACTCTGACCTCAATAAGATATCATCGTGGGGTTTCTCAAACAGAGTGGAATTCAATGCGTCCAAAACTCAATGTTGCTCACGGTCCTCAAAGCAAACCCGCAACTTGCCGCCGTTATCTGTGAACGGCATTCGCATTGCTGAAACCGAAGAGCTTTCTATTCTCGAAATGTTAACCTACGGTGGACAGCCTATATGGTGGAATGATCACATATTTGACGTCGCAAAAAATGCTGCAAAATGTTAAGGTTTCCTAAAGCATTGCAAAAAATACTTTAGACCTTGGACTCTTTATACTCCTTACAAATTGGAGTATAATTCCCACGTCTGGACTGGTGCACCTAGGACCATCTTACATCTTCTTGATAGGATTCGAAAACGAGCGTTTAAACTTATAGGCGACTTGAACATAGTAGAGTCGTTTGACTCGTTCGATCGTCGACGCAATGTTTCCTGTCTCTCATTGTTATATCGCTACTCTTATAAAGAGTGTTTCAACGAAATAGCCAAGTATATTCCAACGTAAGAAAAATTCAGCCGAAAGATCCGCGCAAGAACTAGCGCTCACCGGCTCACCCTGGAGCCTAGTTTTGGGCATACCGCGTTATATTGGAATTTCTTTTTTAGCAGAACAACACGTATGTGGAATAGGCAGCCTATTGAATGAGATCTACCTACTGAATGAGATCATTCCTCCTCACTTTAGTCCTCAACAGTTTAAAACCAAAGTGAATCAGTACCTCTCCTCTATCCCCTCTGATCCTTTTCGCTCACATTATGTTAACACATCATAAGTGTATCCAACCCCTTGAACGGGAGTGCTTTAAAAAAAAAAAATCTAGAGCAAAGCTAAATTTTTATCACTAATCAATAAATTTTATGGTCTACGCTAATGTTTTTTTGCAAACTTGAGTTTTCTTCTTCTCGCAGAACACTTAACATAAGCCTACCAAAATTTAAATACTTCAACTCATCTAGGTACATTTTCGCTCACGCCGTAAGGTTGTGGAACTCTCTGGCTTGAATATCAAGGGTTTTACTAATGCCTCAAGCTTTAGAACCGTAATTTTTGGGCACTTTTAACTTCTATATTTTTCTTAATTCTTCATTTCTCCTCTATATTTACTTTTTTCTTTTCTTACTTTTAGCTCTTTTACTATTACTCTTTTTATTCGAACAAAACTTACTTTATTTAAGAATGTTAAGCCTTATTAGTTTTTAACTTATGAATTTTTTTTTTCGTTTTAATACATTATTAGTTGTAACTTAAGATCTAAGTCAATTCTTATTTTGTTAAGAAGCCTAAGTACGCTAAGAAACCTATGTGTATATACCGTGTAATTTTATTTTTAAGCTTGAATAAAGTAGGCATGCCAATGGGTAGATTAAAGGCCAAATGTTCAAGACCAAATTGTGAGTTGAATGAATTGTTGAAAACGTATACAATTAATTTTTAAGCTTTTTATGCCTAAAATTTTATTCTAGGGAGCTGAACCTTCGGAGTTATGTTTCTGGGCACTGAAACAATACATTTTGTATAGGCTGTTTTGGCATCCGTAGAACCTATGCAACAACCAAAAGGTTCCGGGTTCTTTAACATTTTTTCTTTCGACATTGCGTCCGCTAGTATTTTAACTTCAATCTGAGTACTGTTTTATAAATAAAATAAATAAAATAAATAGAGTGGCGCAACAGCTCGAGGTAAACCAGGGCCAACTTCTCAACAATGTATGCTGGTGTGTTGATTTCTTTACATACAAGGGGACCTACAATTTTTTGCCGAATCCGAACGGCACTTTGAGAAGTTTTTCAAGACAATTAATACTCTCGGAGGGCTTGTCAAACCCTCGCGGAGGTGGGGACCGTGAAAAAGAACAAGTCTTTTTTTTTTAGGTGACGATGGCAGGATTCGAACCCAGACCTCCGGCGTAGTAAGCACACACTAACCACTACGCCACGGCACCCCACTGTACTGTTTTAGAGTGATAAAAATAATCATAAGGCATAGGTGACACTGATGAAAATTATTCTTGTCGCAAATAAAAAGGCCATTATAAAGAATCAAAGTAAATGTTCTGTAAATTCAGAGGTTTCATTAAACTGCATTAAACTTCTACAAGAAATTTGTGAGTCACTGTTTTAAATTCGTATGCAATAACGAAAGGATAAAATATAAACCTATAGAAAAATGAAACTTCTTCAGGCTTCCCACGTAGTAAGTTAATCCAATCACTGAGCCATATGGTTTTTGATTAATTTAGGTATACCAAGTTTATAACAAAAGTACTCTAAGGAAAACACAACTTTAAAATTATGGTACTATTTATGGTCAAATATAATTTATCTTTGACAAAAATATTGTGTCAAATTCTTATTTAAGGAATTTGTTTAAGGGCATTATTTAACTGACTACGAAGACCACTCAAAATGCTACTTTTGTTCCAATTCAATGAATTCGCTTACTTGGCCAATGACACCGATCTTATAGAATCAAGTTAGCAAACAATTTATGCGTTAAGCTTTTATATTTGCATTTATAACACAATTAATTTGAGATTTGTGTTTATTCGAAAGTCATTTATTTTAAGACCATATTGGATTCTGTTCTACTTTTGACCTCGTTTCCGGACATCAAACTTGGTCGAGCAACATTTTGTGATTAAATATTTTTTTTTTGTTTTCGGTTTACGTGGATGTCAGTCACGCTGGTTGATATTAGCGAATCTATAAATCACTTAGCGTCTATTTCGGCTTGAAGCTGATGACTTAGCTCAACCCAGTTGACTCGACGAAGAACTTGAATATTTTCGCTTAAGCTGCGCCACTGTCATGTGTCATATCTAAATATTTTAAGTCGCAGAGGGAGGGACTTTGGCGAAAGAAAAGAAAAGAAAAAAAATTGCTTGTGATTAAATTATTTTAAGATTTAAGTGCCTAATTGCTTGCTAGAGATAGGGTACGCTTATCTTTGGAAAAAAGCAAGACATGTTTAGCGAATCATTTGAATAATGACATAATCAGCGCACAAGGTACCGGAGAGTTTATTATACGTGTCTGGAAAAAAATGTAGGTAGTATAATTATATCATCTACACTATGGTCACTTAAAGGTGAGTTGAGTAGTCGTGACTTTTGCCGACCAACCTAAGTAAAATTATAATACAGATGGGAATTAGAATATAATAGAAATTTTAATATTATACAATGTTATTTTTTCTCGAATTCATATCGATAGTAATAAAACTAATATTGGTTGATGTGTAAATTTTTTTAAGTTTGAGCAAATAAGTTAACCACAAAGTTGATCCTTCTAAGAGGTTGATTCTTCTAAGTTGATCCTTCTAAGAGGTTCTCATACAAAATAAGATAACTCGAGTGGATAAGAGATAGATAATAAGATAACTAGTAGTGTACTAAGACTACTTAGATTACGACTATAATGAGGAGAGCGAAGGCCTTACGTCATCGATCTTCCATATAAGTTATAGAAGTCTTAAACAAAGCTGTAAGCCCAAAGATTCAAGTCGAAACGCTTACGAGTGTTTCACCGGCACATTCTTCGACAAATGGAAATGATAAAACTAAAGTATTGGTTTCAATTGATTTTGGATTTCATGTTTTGCTATATGCAACGTGACCCACCCAGACAGGGAGCACCCACCCAGACATTAAAGTGCCAAAGAACGATGCGACATATGTCGTCGAATTATCCGCTTAAAAACAATTTCGAACCATTTTTTGTAAGCTAATAAAGCACAAGACTGGCTGATGCTCACTGTAATAAAAAATGATCAGTGATCTTGGTTCTATACTGCTATATCTATAGGACCTGATGTTTGAGTCAAGCTATAAACATGAATTTATGTAGTCTCCTCAAATGTTAAATAAATTGACGCGGTAAGTCCAAAAAACTTTAAATTTTTCGAAGTGAAAAAGAGGTTTGAAAGTAAGAAGGTAGTTTGGTCGAGCCTGTTCCACGTTGCTGTCATCTGCACTGCCCTTAAAAAAGTCAATCAACATCGCGTTCCTTAAGCCAAGCAAACTAAGCAGATACTTAGCACAACTTATATCTTTTATTCAGACAATTAGCAAACTTAAAAATAATAAGGCCCCTGGTTACGACCTGATCACTGGCGAAATATTGAAAGAGCTACCAAAAAAGGCATTAGTCAAGCTACTTTATATGATAAACGCTTCTCTTAGACTTCTATACGTTCCAAGACAATGGAAAGTTGCTGAAGTCATTATGGTTCCTAAACCGGGGAAATGCGCAAATGATAAAAAATCTTATAGGCCCATATCGCTTCTGCCGATAATATCGAAAGTATTCGAGAAACTTCAGCTGAAGCGATTACAACCAATAATTGCAGAAAGACGCTTGATCCCGGATCATCAATTCGGTTTCAGACCTAACCATTCCACAATAGATCAAGTCTACAGAATAACGCATGAAATTGAAAAAACCTTAGAAGGGAAAAAAATATGTTCAAGTGCTTTCCTCGACGTATCGCAAGCCTTCGACAAGGTATGGCACGAGGGCTTGAAATATAAGCTACGGCAAAACTTGCCGGAAGACATGTTTAAAATATTGGAAAATTATTTTGAAAGCAGACTCTTTCGTGTTAGGTGTAGTAGTGAATACTCGAGTTTCAAGCAAATTCGGGCTGGCGTACCCCAGGGAAGCGTCCTTGGTCCGACCCTGTTCCTGCTCTACACAAGAGACATACCTCTAGATGACGAGACAGTCGTGGCCACGTTTGCGGACGATACGGCCATCCTGGCAACAGGTGAATCAGTCGAGTCATCAACGAGAAACCTCCAACGAGCATTGGACAGAATTTGTGTCTGGACGAAGACTTGGCAAATCGCTCTTAACGAGAACAAGTCTACGCATGTGAATTTTACTTACAGAAGGGTTAACAATTTGCCTCTGTTCATAAATTCTGTACAAATACCTTATGCAAATGAAGCGAAGTATCTAGGGATGACACTGGACGCTAAACTAAGGTGGAAACCACACGTAAAGAAGAAGCGTGACGAGCTCGAGATTAGGCTCAGGGAAATGTATTGGCTTATCGGAAGATTTTCGAAATTAAGCACATATAACAAACTGCTCTTGTACAGACAGGTGTTAAAGCCGTCCTGGACATACGGTATGTAACTTTGGGGTTGTACCAAGCCGAGCAACATGTCCATGTTGCAGACTTTCCAAAACAAAACACTAAGAGCAATTGTGAATGCTCCATGGTATATTAGGAATAGCGATATTCACAGAGATTTAGGAATAGCTACCGTGGGCGAAGAAGTAACAAACTTCGCTCGAAAGCTAAATGCTCGCCTTCATGTTCATTGCAACAATGAAATGATCCGTACTCTAAACGAGACTCTTAACGATGTTAACAACGAGCGACGACTACAAAGAACAAGACCCTTCGATCTAGCGACGTAGGGTGAAGCCGCATGAATGAACGGCTTAGTAGGTGCATTCACTGGAAAGCAACCTATCCAATGCGATCAACACTAAGGAAGCGTAAACTACTTGTTAAGTTAACTTAGTTGTAGTCAAGAAGTATTATGAGAGAGCGAAAATTTACTACTATGAAGTGCGTTCTGGCAGTTTCATAGTGTCTCTCATAAATCGGTGGTTTTTTAGCACGTGGAAATCGGGCATAACCAATATCGGCTACTTCGGTATTATGTACCTGCTATAGTGGGCGTATTGGTATCATTGAAAGATTTTGGAGTTTTAGTCTCCGTCCATCCTAGTATTCAAAAAAAAAAAAAAAAAAAAAAAAAAAATCTTTTATTCAAGTTCAATTTCAATTTTAATTTACTTATAAATAATCGACTTACACATTAAGATAATATCTTATAAGATTGTGAAGCGTTAAAAAAGGTCATAGAACAAAATTTAAAAAAAAAAATTTTAGAAAAAGAAGAACCTTAAATGATACATTTAACGTTACAAATAGCAAATAGAGAAAAAACATAAATAAATAATTAATCTAACAATCTAAGTGCAACTACATATACTGCCCAATAAATGGAATGCAAAACTAAAAATGTGCACCGGCCAAGTGCTTTAAGAGCGAAGGTTTAAACTGAATTGTGAGTCCAATTCTTCTTAAACGAACTGGGAGGGAATTCCATACGGACTGCATAAACGAAAAACTGACGTTCAGAGGTCTGGAAAAACTACCTCGGTTGAATTAAAGCATATGATCTATTAGATTGGGCGAATTTTATTTTATTATATAGGTATACGGGTTGTCCTGATGTCATGACTTCATGAAGATATAAGAGAGCTTTAAATTTCAAAAAATTATCGAACGCACATCCAAAGATTTTTCTAGCGTACTCTGAGATATGATCAAAACGTTTCTTATTAAATACATAGCGGACTACGGGAGTTAGGACTACAGAATATCTCGCAACCATACAGCAAAACGGGCAGAAGAAGAGTTTTGCAAGCAGCATCTTTGCTGTTACTGGTATTATTGAAGCAGTTTGCCACAAATACCGGAGGCTTCCATAAACTCTTCCTACTGCTAGGTCAATATGATCACACCAAGTCAGGGTACTGTTAAATGAAAGCCCCAAGTTTCGCGCGCTCTCTATGTATTCGATAACTGACGAGACCAATAAGATAGGGGGGAAGGTTAGATGGATTGAGTTTCGAGCTGTGAATAGTTATAGCTTTTGATCTAGCTGGATTCAAGTGAAGGCCATTTTCACACGACCACCTCCGAATACACTCAAGATCCTCGTTAATATTTGCTACACATCTGTTAATGTCAACGATCGGGCTGCTCAGATGTAACTGTAGGTCATCGGCGAAAATGTGAACCTCAGAGTTTCTAACGAAGTTTGGTAGTTGATTCACAAAAATAAGAAAGAGGAGCGGTCCGAAACCTGTGGCACGCCATTGGGAACAGAGCAAAAACTTGATGATCGACTATTTACGAAGATTTATTGGGATCTGCCTACTAGGCATGAAAGAAAGAGCTTAGCCGAATTTCTAGAAAACTTAAACTCGCTTAATAACTTTAAATACAACAACCTTTGGTTTTACTGTATCAAAAGCCTTTGAAAAATCCCAAAGCGAAAGTATTGCCACTTCCTTTTTGTCTAAGGCAGTTCGAATCAGGTCTGCGACAAGCAAAAGAACAGATTTGCAGCTTCGCTTGGAGCGAAAGCCTGACTGCTTGCAATTGAGTAAGCTGCTGCGTTGCAAATAAGCCTGTACCAGGACTGCCTTTTCGAAAACCTTAGAAAAAAAGGGGAGTACGACCCTGTAGTCGTTAAGGGTACAAGTTTTTTTTTAGGAATCGGTAAAATCTTTGCCTTTTTCCAAGATTTGGGAAAGACGCATGTGGTTAGAATGGTATTGAAGATGTGTGTGACAAAAGGAAGTATGAAAGGTAGGATCAGTCTACCAACCAGTAGCATTAGACTTTATATCTAATACCGCTTTTACAACATCTTCATCACACACTCTTATAAATTGGAAAGGCCCGTTCTCTACTTGGGGTACTATCTTGGCCTAAAATCTTTCGAATATCTGATCTTGAACTCGATAGATACTGATATGAAAAAATAATTTTAGGTTCAAAAGCTTAGTTTTCAAAAATCACAGAAGTTGCAGCGATCAAATCTTGGAATCCTCAAAAACTTAAGGAGAGCCGAAAATGAACGTTAGATTCGTGGATCTAATAACAGTCGTGTTAGATCCATGTTATAACATCGAATGGAATAAGTAAGTCCTATACAAGCTTCCCAAGAGACACATTGGATAACAACTTGCGTGCGCCACCTGAGTCTCGGTGCTCATCTACTGCGCTACCCCTTTGGTGTGGATTCGAAGATTTTCCGGACCGAGGCTAGTGTCGGTCAGCCCTAGGTGGCCCAGCCATCACAGATCACAGTCTTTGTATTCTGACTCTTCTGGCCAGTTCGGTGCTGCTGTACAGCCTGGACCCTTCCTCCACTGTACGTCGCTGCATATGGGAAAAAACCCGAAAGGATTTTACTTACGAAAAATCTATGAACCGTAAAGCAAGACTGGGATGAAGAGGGTCTCATAAATGCACACTTAAGTTGCGTAAGACAAGGCGCTCGCAACTCAATTCTCTTCTTAGCCCAAAGAAACAGCGATTGGCAAGAGTTAACCTTCGTTTGATCTCAGCGCTGGTATCGTTTGAACGCAGGCAGACAAAGTCCCTAACTACCTCAAAGTTTTACAAAGTTGTTGCTGTCTATGATGATGTTTTGTTCAATATGTCGGTGTTCCTTTCTGACTACAGCATAAATTTTATTTTCCTCGTTGAGTAAAACCAGAAGGCTCGACTATTTATCCTGACCATTAACCAGGGGTTAACGCAGGGGGTGGAGGTTGAGGGGTTAAAATCCCTCCCAAAATATGTGGTATCACTTACCCCCCTTGCCCCCTGCAACCACTTGACCCAAGCAAGTGGTTTGTAGAGGGGCAGTACCCAATAAACATTTAGTTGTGAAAAAATTTCATTCATAGTTTTTTATTTCAAATTTTCTAAGAACTGCCTACGTACCTATGGCCTCTCTCAGTGCATGGGTACTCGACTTAAAGTAGAGGGCTAAGTAAATATCTACTTTAAGTCGTGTACCTAAAGTCCTATGCTTGACGCAACAATTCGCACCAAGATCCACCCTTAACTGAAGATCACCTTAGGTTAAACATTAAGCACCTTAAGCGGGATTCACAAACAGGCTTTGGCCCCACCTGGTCCTGACGTTTACGAGTTCAGCCATTCAATTTCAGGGTTTCCCAAAACAATAGAGCTTCGGCCTCAACCCACGTTGTATTTGACCATCGTAAAGAGAAAACGTAATGTTACGTAAGGTGAGTACAAAGTGAGGCACTCGTTCAAATATACTGAACATATTCTTCGTCTGATAGCTTAACATCGGGGAAAAAATCTTAATAAAAATTTTTAATGTATGAGCGTAGCGAATAATAATTTTTATTAATAGTTCACAATGAAACCAAAATAAACCCTGGCAAAAGATAAAAAAGCAACAATTTTTTCTAATTTGAAAATGCGAATCGGACTCAAAGTTGGCGTGTTGTAATTGGACGAAGCGAAAGATTGTTTGTTAAACCAGCTTAAGTCAACCCCACTTGCAGTCTCCCCATGCTAAAAGAATGTTCATCGTTGAAATATTTGCAGCTATACAGCGTGTGATTTAATTCTTTGCAAGTGTTCTTTGAGAGTTGTCCGCAAAGCATTCATAAAATAGCTTCTGTCAGTTGGTTAGTTCTGTGCCACCTAAATTAAAACCTAAGTTGTATCGGGTAAACCAATCAGTCCACTGCGTAAAAGGCGATAATTGGAAGCGTAGTGCATACTCTTGATTATGAAGTGCATACTCATAATCATAATTTGTTTCTGCAGGTTTGAGTCTGGCCTAATCATAACTTTAATTAGGATATACCTAGTTTAGTATGGTATAGTTTAAAGTTTTTTAAAAACGCTTGCGATATGCCGGAATCGACGTGAACAGCGAAATTAGGTGTGGAGCTAGGAAGTTTAAAAAAGAAAAAAACGTTGAATTACTTCGAATTCTTTAGTGTTTTCATAGCCAATTACTTGATAAGCATAGGAAAGACAAGTTTTTATAGTTTCTCCCTTGGCCAAAGCTTCGACATAATTCTTGCAGAAGAAAAACCTACCTAGAATGAGAATGCAGTCTTTCCATGTCAGAACGTCCCCAAAAAACAAGGGTGCAAACAAATATTTTCCTTTCTTAGTTAAAATCAATTGACGCCAGCCAGAAAGCAGACAGCCAATAATTGTTCCTATTCTTTTTTAAGTGAACAAAATGCATTTCTTCGAAATTCTACAAACATTATTTGGACTTTGCATTACTAAAACGTAAATATCAGATAACTGCGTACAAATAAATCAATCAGACACGCACAGCAATAGCAAAGAATGAAGCCCACCGTAAGATTGCGTACGTGCACAGCATAATCGTGTACTGGAAACGCATCTCGGAGCACGAACGAGATGTCTAGAATCCAAATAAAATTCCCATAAACCAGCTTATTTTAGATTTAGTTTATGTAAGCCTAAAATGTGTGTGTTCAGTTTTCCCGAGGGCGATTTGTTTTCATTTCGCGCTTTTGTTTAGGTGTAGTGCATAGACAGACAGGAAAAGTGTCGAAAACATCGACTCATGTTCGAGCTTAAAAACAGCACGGGCCGGGCCATGGCACGACCAAAAGAAATGTCTCAAATTCAATGTCATCGTTTCCGCTGCCGCTGTAATTCACACCTTAGCGTTAAGTGTTTTTGTGTAGTTTTGGTTAGCACCCACACCATGAAGTAAGTCACTATACTATTTGGCATGTATAGCTCTGCAAAAAGGTCAATAAAAACCGACAACGTGGTCTCGGGCTCGTCAACTTTTGTGGGGGCGTACTTTTTATAAATTAGCTACGCGGCTCTAATTGTAATAGGTAAGTCTTTTTTTACAATTCGATTGGCGGAAAATTAAGAATTCAGCACAAGCAAGGCATTTATAAAAGATCGAATCGAAGGCGATACGTTCACAGTTCTATTAATAAATTTAGCAAACATGATCTAATCAGCCATGTCGCGGCGGACTGATGACTGCATCTTTGGAATGTTTTTGTCAGAAACGCATGCAAATAAATATAATTGGCTGATGTTGATAACATTTGTTACTATTCATCAGAATTTTGTGCTTAGGCAACTTCAGGTCGATTGAATTTTACTGAAAACCGAAATAAGTTTTTTACACAAAACTCCACAGAGAAATTAAACCTTTTCAAATGTCCATCAAATGCCTCAGAAAAGGGTATTTTTTATGCTCTTATTTGTGAGTTTGCCGAGATTAAGAATGCCCAAAAGGCAAAGTAGGTATAGGATTAGGCTCTCGGGATTCAGGTGGAACTTTTCTAACTTAGCTTTAAGCAGGGTAGTAGCCCGGTAAGCAGGGTCGTCCTCTTAAAAATAAAGTTTGTTTTTTTCGACTTAAGTAAAACTTTTTAAATAAAGTCCCGCAATTATTTTTTTCAATTAATGAAAAAAATACTATATTTTTATGGGGGCGATCCTGCTTACCGCGGTATGGTTAAGTTGGCAGAGTTCCATTGAATCCCGACCCTCGCAGAAGTGGGGACCGTAAAAAAGAAGGACTCTATAGTTTCAGATGACAGAGGGGAGAATTGAACCCAGACCTCCCACATATAGTAAGCACACAGCAAACACTCATGCCCGGTTTCACAGTGCAAGTTTATTCTCCGTTTATCCACATTAAAAGTTTAAGCTGACGTTCAAAACAAAAAGCTTCAACCAAAAGTAAAAAGTACCACTTGCATACGCAGAAGACAATAGACACAATTTGAAAATCCACTCGATCCTCGTTTTCGGTCCTTTCGCCATCACAGAAGCTGATGCAGGTAAAATATAGGTTTGATGAAGGCAAAAAACGGGTACATACTTATAAGCTGTCATCAGAGAGGAACGCTCAACTCAGAAGTCTTTTTAAAAACATCATATTAAGCAGCTACAACTTAGTCTATCTTGGTTGACCAATAACCACCGATAAGTTGTTATCTCTTTCAAAATCAAGCAAAGTACAAGAATTGCTCTTTCGGTGGAATAAGAAGGCACCTGAGTGAAATTTGCTTTTATGTAAAACCTAAAGCGAAACGAGAACTCACCCCTTCCACCCAAGCAGTTTTTTCGACTACAGTGGGGGACAGTAACAACCGAAAGAGACTCTTGAAGTTCTATATCCGATACGCTCGGTAATCTAAACTTGAGTGAGGCTGCGTCCAACTATTACTTACTTACTTAAGGTGGCGCTACAGTCCGGGGTGGACCTGTTCGAACTGTCCGAGCTGTCCGAGCCAGCTCTGTCTCGAGCTAGCCGTCTCCAGTTTCGCACGCGAAGTTGGCTGAGGTTCCCTTACACTTGCGTGCGCCACCTGAGTCTCGGTGCTCCTCTACCGCGCCGTCCCTGCGGTGTGGATTCGAAGATTATTTCCGGGCCGGGGCGTAGGTGTCCATCCGCTCTAGATGACCCAGCCATCGTAGACGTTGTGTTTTGACTCTTTTGGCTAGGTCAGAATCTGTACAGCCCGTACAGTTCGATGTTATATATCTCCTCCTCCACTCTCCGTCTATGCAGACGGGACCGTAAATCGGCCGAAGAATTTTCCTCTCGAAGCAGCCTAAAGTGTTTTCATCCGCCTTTGACAGGGTCCATGCTTCTGCAACGTAAAGCAGGACGGGGATGATGAGGGTCTTATACATGGACACTTTAGTTGCTCGAGAGAGGGCTTTGCTACTCAATTGCCTTCTTAGCCCAAAGAAACAGCGATTGGCAAAAGTTATCCTTCGTTTGATTTCAGCGCTGGTGTTATTGTCCGCCGCTTCCGTACCAATACTCACGAAGGCTTCACTGACATCACGCTTTGTTCTACCGATTATGTCAATGTCATCTGCGTATGCGAGTAGTTGAACGGACTTTTGAAAGATTGTACCTCTGGTGTTGGCGCGAGAGTTTTGCACAATTCTCTCAAGTATGATGTTAAAGAAGTCGCATGACAGCGCGTCGCCTTGTCTAAATCCTTTTTTGACATCAAAGGGGTCGGTGAGGTCTTTGCCGACCTTGACGGAACAGCGTGAGTTTTCCATCGTCATCCTGCACAGACTAACGAGTTTGCCAGGGATGCCAAAACTAGACTTTGCGCTATATAGCTCGTCTCTATAGATGCTGTCATACGCGGCCTTGAAATCGATGAAGAGGTGTAGTGTATCGATTTGGAATTCCTGGGTTTTCTCCAAGATCTGCCGCAGTGTGAATATTTGATCGATGGTGAACTTTCCTGGCCTAAAGCCACACTGATTTGTGCCTATCAGGTTGTTGACAAACGGCTTCAGGCGTTCACACAGTACAGCAGAAAGATCTTGTATGCGATGTTAAGAAGACTTATGCCTCTGTAGTTGGCACAACTCAGAGGGTCTCCTTTCTTCAGGATCGGGCAAACAGTGCTGAGGTTCCATTCGTCGGGCATGCTTCCGACCATATCTTGCAGATGAGCTGGTGCATGCTTCTAACCAGCTCATCGCCAGCGGATTTAAAAAGTTCGGCAGCTAGGCCATTTGCTCCGGCTGCTTTGTTGCACTTGAGCTTAGACACAGCTACTTTCACCTCCAGGTCGGGTGGGCGGTATCGTTCATATGCTTCGACCGTGCCCTGGTCCTTACAGGCTTCAGTTCGAAGATTATGCCCTTGGCAGGACCTTTTGATCCTTTGGTAAAACTTTCTAACCTCATTCCTGTTGTAACATCTCTCTATCTCTTCAACCGCGCGCTTCTCGTGCTCTCTCTTTTTCCTTCGGAGAAGCCGGTGTTCCTCTCTCCTCCTCTGCTCGTAGAAATCGCGAGCAGCTCTAGTCCTTCTGTGCAGCGCCGCTTTGTATGCCTCCTGTTTAGCTGCATGTGCTTGCCGGCTTTCCTCGTCAAACCAGGGGTTTCTTTGTGGTGGCCGTGTGAAACCCAGCACTTCAGAGGCGGCGTATCTGATGGCATTTTGGCAATGTTGCCACTGGCTATCAATACTTGATGCTGGCTGCATAGGACTTCGTAGAAGGTTTTGAGAGACTCGGTTGGAGAAGGACCTGGCGATCTCTTGCGATTGTAGTCGGCCGACGTTAAACTTCCTCACAGTATTTCCATTACTTGGCGCCCACCTATATTGTTCCTAAAACGGCGACTCGGGATGCTCCTGTGCGTGAAGACTGACTACATCTGACATTAGCGCTATGTCACAGCTAGTAAGATTTTTGTCAATATTGATTTGGGCACATCTGTCTATGGCGTACTTAGATCTTAGTCAGGAATATGCTGGTACTTTTGCCCGTGCCTGCGGGTGCAGAGTATTTATGGTTCTAGGACCGAACACCCATGCCCCTGTTCCTTCATCAGTTCTTGACCCATTTGTATACCTTTTTGTTGTTTTGACGCTCAGGTTATAAGTTGTGGATTCATTGCTTCAGCTCTTTTTGTTACTAAGCCTAACCAAGCCTTAAACCAACGGTGAGCCCCTTGTCCGCTGTATATTACTGTATATAAGGCATGCTTCGCTAGCTCACCAGCCTTTTCATTTTCGATGTGTTACTATGTCAGTATCTGTAGGTACCCAAGCAATACGGACATTGTCTGCTTCGAGCGCTTGGTTCTGAGACAGAGTCTGTCGTGGCCGACAGAGTCCTGCCACGCAAGATTTTACTGTTGGTGTTGACAGAGCGATAATATGGCTGCCTACCTGTCTACGTAAATGTCCCATCTTTGAGATTGTATCGAAGTTGGTGGTAACATTTCCCTACCTCCAAAGATAATGTATTAATACGGTTCTTTATTCCTACACAGTGTTGAATTTAACTATTGCCCTGTGGATCGTTTGCCCCAATAAGATTGCTTAGAATTGTCTCTAGCTATGTTAGGATTGCTGTTCAGAGCACCTGTGGTGACGAGACATGCCATTTTTCTGGTTGGCTATTGCTGGGCACTACCAGACAGAACATACATAATACGAGTTAGGCTGTATAGAGCCAGTTTGTTGTTTTTGGGGAAGGACAACATTTTCCCCCCAAACTTGGTTACACTTATGTATATAGCATTAGTCGTTTTCTCTTTCTTAAGTTTAGATTCCAGTTTAGCTTACTGTCAAGGATGATGCACTTTAAGACAGTTGAAAAGTTGAGCCTCCGAGTGGCAAAAGATCTACATCAGGAATATACCTCCTGTAAAGAGTACAAGCTCTGCTTTCGATGGCTTGAAGCTGAGGACATACGGTCTAGGCCATCCGCTTAGCTCCTTCAGGGCTACTCGTAGCAGATCCGAAAGAATAGGGAAATAAATGCACATTTCCACATTCTACTCTTGAGGCTTCTACTTTTGGGGGCGTATAAGACAAGATTCTATTTTTGTGCATTGAAAGTAAATTTTTAGACCCACAACAGATGACAGATCTGCCACCAGAATGAGAACATCGCATTCCCCGGCGAACCAGTTGAATTATCATTCAAAAGGCGAAAAACCTTTCAATCTCTTTTGTGAAATAACCAATTTATCCGCAATTGCAAAATTTTCAATTAAAAATATTATAATTGTCAGCGCTCCAAATTGAGTTCGGGTGTGACATCCTGTCTGATGATGAGTTCCACGATTTCAACTCTTATTCCTTGCTGCCTTACGCCTAGCGTTGCATAAGTAGAGGGTGGTTAAATTTTAAGGGCCGATGTTGAATATGAACCACACCTTAACGTCAAGTTTTTTTTTCTGCATTTCATTTGACATTTCTCAATTTCTGACTAACTCAATTTGAACCATGGGAAGATACACAATCGAGCAACGCGTTAAAGTTTTTCAGGCTTATTATGAAAATGGGCGCTCAAATCAAAATGGTCATTTCCGGTCAATTTAATCGTCCAAATGTGCGTACAATCGGAAAAATCGTGCAAAAATTTGAGCAAACTGGGTCTGATGTGAAAACACCAGTGCATGCTAGTACAGGTCGTAGTGTGGCTGAAGAGCCGTCCACCTCAACTCGTCGTCGTGCGCAACGTCGTGAAACCATAACGAACATTTTATGGCGCGAATTGGAAGATATGAATGTGGACGATATGTGGTTTCAACAGGACGGTGTCACTTGACACACAGCTAACGAAACAATGGCTCTTTCGCGCGACAAATTCAATGGCCGTGTTATATCACGTGGTGGCGATGTCAATTGCCCGCCAAGATCATGTGATTTGACACCGTCGGATCTCTATACCCGACCGAGGGTATATTAATTTTAATGCATAGTTTGTAACACAGTGAAATAATCACCGTAGACCCCTGAGACCTTTTAGAGATATGATCGAGACCGACAGGAAAACCATTAAGCCATTTCCGTCCGTCCGTCCGTCTATCCGTATCTATGCAGTTTTGAGGTCTTTAAAATTGAGCTAGGAAACTGAAACTTGCAGCGTTGCTTGGTTCTCATTTTGTACAGACAAAGTATGAAAATTGAGAAGATCCACCTACAGCCACGCCCACAATTGGCTTGAATGTCAGACAACCTCAAATGTACATTTTATTTCAAAATGACTTTTGGTCAAGATAGACATAACGTATGAACTCAAATTTTGGTGGAGAGTAATATCGACCAGAAGCCTTTAATTAGACAAAAATTTGATCGCCCACTCTATTGACCATGCCTACTTTAAACATCTGAAATCTTTGAAAAATTGATTTCTCGGGAAATTCATTCTAAATTGAAAAAAAATTATATGACAAATATTCAATAAATTACCATTTCCTAAGTTTTTTGCATACAAAGCATTGAGCTCCGCCCACTTTTAGGCGCGTTTTTGGGAAGAAACTGTTTTTATAAGTATTATAAATATAAATATTATAAATATTCGCTTTTAACGCATTTTCTCGTGAGCATTCCAATGAAATTAGAGTTAATTGATTTTAGTTTTCAGCCTACGCCCATATTTAGGGGCGTGGCCAATACAAATAATTGACATTCAATATATAAAACAGACCAAAAAAATTTTAAATTTGGTGTTAAAGGGTCGGGTACTTAGAAGTTCGTTACAGACGAACTCTTACTTATTTGTTTTCTTTGGGGTTATTTGAAAGATAAGGTGTACGTCGATAAGCCAGCAAAAATTCATGAGCTAAAGGATGAGATAATTTTGCACATCAACGGCATAGAACCTTAATTATGCTTCAGCGTCATCGAAAATTTGGAGCATCGAATGGCGATGTGTCGCCGAGGTCGGCGACCATTTGGCCGATATTTTGTTCCATACATAATTGAACCAAACCAATATTATCATAATAAAAAGAAATGACAATAATTTCCTAAATAATTTGTGTTTTATTCAAAATCAACATCGGCCCTTAAAATTTAACCACCCTTTATATGGGCTCTTGTTTTGAACACTTATCTTTACACTCTTAAGCAGTGGTGAAGAAAGGCAGACTCTTACGACTTCTTTTTCCATCGCCGAAATATTGTCCTGATTTGTTGGTGCTTTGAAGCTAGTTTTGGAAAACGGATGTTTTGGCCGTTTTAGCTATCTCTTTGACCTAAGACTGACTCAAAAAAAGTTTGCCTGCACCTAGTCACTTTTAACTTTTCCTTTACAGGTCTTGTTTGCTTTCATAATTTCAGCAGGACGTGTCAGGCTCTAACACACAAATGTTTAAAATTTTGTTCGGTCATTTACTACAAACTTTAATTGTTTAATATTAAACATAAGTTTTTTATGTGTCCTACCTGTCTGAAAAATCATTCTTGGGACTTCGTATATTGGCATGTAATTTCGACGTTTTGAGTAACCTTACTGTTAGTTTGTCAGCAGTAAGTAAAATTGACTTGTCTATGGTTTGTAGAATACTTTTAATTGCATTCTAACCAAAGTATTAATTAATAATTACTGGGTAAGCTACTCTTGCGTAGGACACTTCAATGTCAATCGCTTGCCACAGTCCTCTTCTTAGCTTTGTGTACGCTCAGTATAATTTCAATCTAGCAAAATCATGGTAAATGACAGCATTCTTCTACTTTTAACCTAATTTATTCGAAGCAATTTTACAGTGTCGTAAAAAAGCCAAAATTATAATTGTATAAACAATAAATGTGTGTACAAAAATGAATAGCCAGCATCTGTTCTGATCTTAACGCGGTTTGCATGATCTCCGAGGCAGACTTTACGTTACGACTGGGTGCTTTTCCTGACTCATTTCTCAGCCGAATCAATAGGAAATATATTGGTATACCCATAACTTTTTGACTCACTGCACATGTTTCTTTTGCACAGCACAGTGATATCGATGGAACAAAGGCCTATTCGTGGCGCTGACACTGTCTATCTCTACGAGCGAGTATATGCGAGTATTCCAATCTGATTGAATAGTCTTGAACATGCAAAAATAACCACATCTGAAAAGTCCATAAATTATTGCCTTCTTTATGATGTTTTGCACTCGTGTCACTTAAAAGATTTGTTAGAAAGTCTGACGTGTTATGTAAACAAAATAACCACTTTGCTTGGAACGCACACATTCAGAAATAAATTATTACTCATATCACACCGTTGACATACATACATACAAGTTCACCGGCTGATGTGTGCGATAATTTGTAATAGTTCTCGATTTCTATAGCCATAAGTGACGGAGTTGTTGTTAAGCTTTAGTCTTTTAATCTACTCACCGTTGATAACCTAAATTATCGTTGAATGTGGTCTTCTTTTCGCTTCTCATACACCCGATAGGGGAATTTTATTGTATTGGAGCAGATTCTCAAATACTTAAATGATTGATCGTAAAGTCTGATTATGTCGCCAAGCATAAATTCTTTAATTAGTTCGTTTAAGCTTGGCAAAATAAAACTGTCGCCAGTAATTATTATTTTATTGTAAATAGTTTTAAGCTCTCAGCAAAAAATTGTGCATAGGTTAGGTAAAGCGACTGTTGTATAATCTATTATGCAAATGTATATAGAGTGTCATAGAGCTATTTCCACTTTCTTCTCATCAAAACAGTAACCAAAGTTGGTGAAGATAAGGAACGTTTTTAATTATAATCAAAAATATTTAAAAAATCTGAACGCATGCGCTAAAAGTTTTAAAATACTTTTTTTGGCAACTGGTTACATGTCTCTCATACCTCATTTACTGGTGTATTTTGGTTAGCATGGTGGGTTACAAAGGTTTTTTTATGTCCATATCTTGCTAAGATATATTAGGCGCATATGGGTCAATAATTAAGGGGCATTCGGTACATTAAATAATGAAAAGATGAACATTTAAAACTCTGCAATTTCCTTTAATTCTACAACCTGTTTTTAAACCTTATAGAAAAAGAACTCATATTATTGTTTTGCTATCCGTTTTTGGCTTTAAATTTACTCTTATTAAAAATTTTACCAGGCATATTCTTTTGACTAAGCACGCGTCTACAAAGAACATTGTCCTTTCGCTTCACGATTCATAAATTTTATTAGTTTCGTCGGGCATAATATCTGTCAATTTTGTGGGAAATATGACAAAAATAAATCTATTTCCGTAACGTTGGCAAAATGTTAAACAAATACTCGTATGCATCGTAAAAAATTGATTAACTATGGGCCAAAAGCGTATGCATGACACATTGCGCATTGTTTTTCGTCTTGTTTATTTAAAAAGGAAAGAAAATAATCATTTATATTTAAAAACAAAGAGATTTCTTTCCATTAAAATATTCAGATTTATTATTATTACAGTTGCGAGGTCATTAATTTGGCTTTTGTTGAAAATATTAATTGACTCAGTTTTCATGACTTTTGGCCCGTTTTAAGATACAAACAAAAAACTTTGATTTTTGTTTTAAATAAAGAGAACAAAGTTAGCAAAAGTTGGTATGACTTGTACTATTATAGCTGGGATTTTTGACAGTATAACGCCTTAATGAAATCTTAGATATGGTTTCTTCAATGAGGTAGACGTTGAAAATAAGGCAGTTGCAAAAAAAAAAAGAAATAGTATTTTAGTAAAATAAATTCTTATTAAGAGGCTTAATTTGATAACATGCAAAATATAATGTGGAGAATAATAATGAAGACCTACAAATCTTGGGCCTATAAACGACACTAAAGCCAAAGCGTGTGAATGGCCGTATGTCACTAAGTCATGGAGCCTTATTTCTGTACAAGGGTTTTAAAATTGAGTTTATGTGACCAGTGCTATCCAATAAAAGTGCAGATATTTTTAAAAGGCAGATCAACAATAATAATGGCTGTTGGTTCGTCGCTTTGAAAATGAAAGATGGCAAATTTATTCTTATCTGAACCTACACCTCGGAATCAGTTTAAGTCCCATAATAACGTAAGTTTGTTTGTTGAGATCACCCTTTAAGTTCCACTGAGTCGAAAAGTGGTCCCTTTCTTTAGTTACCCCTTCTGGTAAGATTGCTTTACTCTAACGCTTGGTGTCCATTTCTACTTTTTTCAACTGGGCCAATGTCTTTTCAAAGATCTTAAAAATGTTAACTAATTAGAAGTTTGGTTTGAATAAAAAAGAAATTGCCGGAGATGTCGTTTGCTTTATCTGCGCCACTGATAGTTGGTAGGCATCTGCCAAAACTGCGAAATCATCAGTGCATGCCTGAAATCATCAGTGCTGGTCTTAACTTTGTAGTTTTGCAATTGAACAACCAACTTTCTCCGTAAAGAAAGATTGGGATGATAAGGGAAGGGATTAATCCTTGTTTGGTTTATATTACTCGTCAACAGTTAACCCGTCTAAATCCGAGGCTTGATGTTGCTTGCTAGAGTTTCCTTTACCTGAAGTCACCCCTTTACGCCGGGAAGTCACCCCGACGGAACGACCTCTCCTAATTTGAAGGACCATCAGATTCTTCTAATAACAAGGGCAGATAACCCGCTCCTAATAGGACTGAGCTCCGAATATGCATCGTAGTAGTTCATAATAGGTGTTCACTAAGTTGTTCAGCCTGGCTAGAACTGTGGACGCCACCGTTTAGTTCCGTTTGGTGAACTCCTCCGCTACCGCTCGTATTCAAGGAGAATGCCTTCGTGAAAACACTTCTCTCGCCTGCTACCCTCAGCAATGGGGTGGGCACCTAATCTCTAGTTTAGGAGGTGTTAAGCACACGGTGTTTACCAAGTGGTGGTGAGAGTAAGAGTTGATAGTCAGGCTGGCATTATAGCACTCAATTCCTACGTCATTAAGTCCAAACTTATCTGGAAAATGCCTCAAAAAACTTAATGAACAAGGTAGAAGCAACAAAATTACCCTCTTCTGGATACCTGGGCATGACAGAGGGACATTAAATCTGTGGTCACAAGGAAAAACCGCTAAAGTCAATTTCACTCATTTCTCAGGAGAGAATTTTAAAGTTTTCGACAAATGCGTGAAATTACAAAGGACTCTATTGAAAAACAAAAAGTTAAAAACAAAAAGTGAAATATGGATATTGTTACTTTTTCTTAGATTAAAATTAAAAAAAAAATAAAAATAGCTGAAAACGATTTTATTGACGAAAATAATACTTTAGTCTTTAGGGCCTTTTAGGTTTTTCATCATGAAAAATGTTATATGCAGTTTAGCTGTTTTTTCATTTTAAAGAAATTTTCGTTCTGGTCTAAAGTCTGCTTTAGCTGTTTTTCCTTATCTATTTGGTTGAATTATCCATTTCTTATGTCGACTTTAGTTCTTATTCCTAAATAGAAAACTCTTTTTGCCCATTTGTTGAGAAAAATGTTTGTGGTTTTCTTTGAGAAAAACCACTTAACTGGAGTTTGGTTGTTATTCCCTTTTCCCGGAAAAAAAAAAAAAAAAAAAAAAAAAAAAAAAATTCCCTTTCAAAAAGTTGACAAAACAAAAAAATTTAATGCGGAAAAACAGCTAAACTCAACTTTAGCTATTTTTCCTCGACAGAAAACTTTTATAATTTTATAAATTTAATTTGGAAAAACAACCAAAGTCAAGTAAGGTTTTTATTTCTTTTTGTATTAAGTCAACTTTAGATAATAAATTTTGTTTTTTCTTAGTTTGGTTGTTTTTCCTTATTCTAAACTCAAAAATGTGACTTTAGCTGTTATGTTTTTTCGAAATTGTGACCACAATTTTAAAGATAAAAAGTTGAAAAAAATTATAAAATAGATTTAAAAACGCTCAATCTAATGCCACCAAAATCTTAATTTCGTCTAAAGTCGACTTTAGCGGTTATGGTTTGTGGGCACAGGAATAACCGACTCTCTGGCGAGAAAGGGGGCATCTTCCTAGGCCTTCATAGGTTCTGAACCCTTCTGAGGATAGGAGATCATACTCTCAAGGACGAATTCAGAAAACTAGAGAGGGAAACATGCAAGAACCTGGTACAAGGCTCAAAGTATGATGCAGGCTAAGGAACTTCTTGGACCAGACAATAGAACATGTAAAGCATGCATCCGCATGAGCTGAGGTTTCCTAACGGGGCACTGTTAACTCAAGAAGTAGCTTAGGAAAACTGAGGAAGTTCTCTGCAGATTTTGCGACATTGCTGAAGAAATCCCAGAAAATCTGCTGGGTTCCTGTGGGGCACTAACCCACAAAAGACATAAATATTTAGGCAAGTACCAATTATCAGTTGAGGAAATACCATCGCTAGAGTCATCTATCATCATTCGATTCTTATAAAAGAAACAGAGTTGGAGAGATCGCTCTAAAACGGCTTTGTTCCACCAAGGTGAAGCAAGAGTAGGTACAAAACCCTTGAATGATTCCGAAAGGAACTCTTATAAGAGGGGACCTCTTATGAGGGTATGCACCTCTCAAGGTAATAGCTGGGGGCACAATAGACGAAAACGTCGCAATGCAACAAACCCCTTTATCAAATTATAACAATTATCAGGATTTTAAGTCAAGAAATCGTGATCGGATGCCAGTCTCTGGTAGGTACCTACCATATCATTATTTCGGCATGTTACAGGCTATGTGATAGGTAAACGTAATGTATAGCTTTTCCCATGCGATGGATTATCCAAAAAGACTCTTACCTAAATTTTAAATATTTTATCTTTGGCATTTTCTAGAACAATATTCAAATTTCAAAACAAAGTCTGCTATAGATATGCATGGATAAGATTTAAGCTCGGAACCGGCATGGTAGTGTAAGTTTTGTGATGAATAAATATGGACCAACAAGTTACAGTATTCAGTCTGATGATATTGATTGGCATACCCGCGAGACATCATATGGCAACCAAGAGACATTTTTGACATTTTTGTTTATCCTAAATATGTATGACAACATTTTAAACTAGGCATTAAGTGCTCATGCACGTGCTTAAAATGCTTCAAATCAATCCACTGACTATAAATGCATATACGAAACGTCAAATTTAACAAAAACAGCACTTTTAAGTGCAAATATGAACCTTCACACCCTACCTTATATTAATAATTAGTAGAATCAACTAATTTCTGATTTTGCGCCCATTACATAACTCCATTTCTCATCCATTTAAAAAACGACATTATCAATGCCGAACCCTGTCGACAAGAGTAGCTTTATCGACAACAGCGATAAACACATGGAATTAATCTTTCAGTTGAAGTATTGTGACGACAACAAACCGGCTTATAAAAAAAGTATACCTTTGCCCCGTAACATGTTATATTTGTTAAATTGTATCGTTATAACCACATGAAGGTTAAATTACAGAAATAGTCAACCATTTGACTGATGAATCACAACCGAAAAAAAGTGCTAAACAAGAAATGTCGTCGTCGGCGGTCGTCTAAGTTCGTTATCCAATTCAAGAACATGCGAGTAAGTTTCCAATCGATGCATATTCGTACAAACGTATCGCCTGGCATTGACCATCAGATACCAGTTTGCGCTTGCATGTCCATGTACACTCTTTTTACAGGTGACATACTCTCTCCCGACGACACAGCGCAAAAAAAAAACAAAAAATCACCACCACAAAATACTGGATTTGTAGGTATTGCACCATGCACTTTATTTTTCGAAATTACTCAGCGGTTATTTCTATGCGCGCACTTTCTAACATCCAAAATACACACAATTTCGTTTCGAAAAACGCGATTAAAAACACAAGACCAACGAAAATTTTGAGAAATTTAACAAAATAGAAAAAACCTATAGGAGCAATGTAAGGTTATTTGTTTTTTTTTTTTTGTTTATTTTATTTTTCGGCTATTTATAGCGAATTACGTTCAAAATGGCAAATTCGAAGCGTATACGTGTTCACACTGATTTCATTTGCTGCTTGTTCACGGCATGGGAATATACACATGTGCATCTAGATACATCAAAATTAAACATCAGAATCGATTAATAAAACAAGATTCAAGCCACATTTTCTAATTAATAATGTAAGACACTAAACGGCAGGTACACTGACACTCCCTTTGCGTAGCTATTTCCCCTCGAGGTTAGAGTGAACCTATTCTCATATTTGCACCTGTAATCTACTTTATTCTTTTTAGATATTTTTCCACATTCGTATCTTTCACACGATCACTGACACTGGAATTACCTCATAGATGAGAGGTTCTATAGTTCGCGAAACCGGAAAATGGGAACTTTAAAAGCAGACAAAAAAAAAAACTGTAATTTTGTTGACCAATTATATATCTGCCGGATACTTCTTATTTGGTAACACCAACGTGAAAGGTTTTTCGAAAATTCCCCGAAAAGAAGACACCACGAAAGTATCTTACCAATGAAAAAAAGATTACTCTAAGGTGTGTTTTTGAAGCTACGTACCGAAACTACTAAGTAGGACTAGAACGTAGACGTACGCAGAGTTTCGCGTCCGCGATTATTCTTCGCTAGATTGTTAAACGGCTCAGACCCGAAGTGGTACTAACTTACCTCAGACAGTTGCTAGTCAGCTGCTTCGCTGTCAATGGGGGTATCTAGAGTGAAAAGCTTTTCCATCGAACGTGTATGAGAATGAAATGGGGGTTTTCAATTGGGGCTGTGAGCTTTTTCAGTTGAGTAGTGAATATAGAAACCAGCTCTGTAAGCTTTTTGAATAGCGAAATAAAAAAAAAAAAGAATTTCCCATACCGGGAATCGAACCCGGGCCTCCTGGGTGAGAGCCAGGTATCCTAACCACTAGACAATATGGGAGGTGGTTAATGTGTGTCCAAGTTAATTCTTAAGCTAAGTGCACATTTTTTAATATTATTTTTTAAACGATATTCATCATCAAAGATGAATGACATCATATCTCTGTTTGTCTGAGAATATTCTGCGTGCCGCTTCTGAAGAATTTATTTGAGTTTACGATTGGCAAATATGTACAAGTATTATCCACTTGAATTATTTATTCCTCTACATTTTTTATTACCTAATTATTCGCTTAAAAATGTATGATAATGGGAGATTTATTGCCGCACATCCATTACATAGGGTAATTAATCTACTTGAAGGAGAACATACCTGTATTATTAGGTATCTAACTACATACCGCCAAGGCTAAACACTAACTTGACTCCTGAACTTCAATACTTATGATAATAGCCGGGTACAATGGCGCTTAAGAGTTTGTGGCTATCCTTATAATGTGTAAATGCGCGAAAAGAAAATATTAGAAATATTAGTGGACTAAAAAAAAATTTTTTTTTTAAGCTTATTTCGTTAGAACCATAAGGAAATGTGTTAAAAAACAAGTGGAAAAGTGCAACAGTGCGTATGCAAAAGCTTCAGTCCATCTACGACGGATTGCAAAATACCCGACTATACCAAAAAAAAAAATGCCACGCCTCCAAAGAGTGAGCAGGATAGAGGAATATAACTGTTGAATGCTTTATACTAGGTGGTTGTAGATATACAAATCGGCCTAAGACTCTGCCTTTTTATCTAAAAAAAATTACTTTTTTTAACGCCATGCCCACTAAATTGGGCGGAGTCACATACGACATGAAAATTAGAAAATGCTAATGTCTACAACTTTTGTCATATAATTTTTAGTCAAATTTCATATATATTTATTGGAAAACAGTCATTTAAAGTTAAAATCCCTTAAAAGAGTAGGCGTGGTTATTGAAAAGGGCAAACTTTTTTGGTTACTTCAAAGACAATTACAAGGCAATGTTACATACCAAAAATGAATGCGCTAGCGCCATTTTAAATAGCTTAAATTTGGAAAAAGTATTTTTTTAAATTAGAGATGGTGGCGATCAGGCCTGTAGTGGGCGTGTCTGTGTTCGGATTTAGCTATAATTTTCAAACCTGATCTTGTCCAATGAACTTCCAGCCAACTTACCAAATTTCAGCTCTCTACCTTAAAATTTAAGGCCTAAAAGTTGCTTACATACCGGCGAACGGATATGGCTTAATCGATTCTCCTGTCAGTCCCATTCATATCTCTAAAAGGTCTTAGGGTTCTACGGTGATTATTTCACTGCGTTACAAACTATACATCAAACTTAATATACATTGGGTCGGGTATAATAAAATTTAGGAGAAAAAACAGTTTTTCCTAAAAGCGCCCCCTTAAAGTGGGTGTAGCTCAAAGCTTTGTATGAAATAAACATAACAAATGCCAACATCTTTAATATTTTATCCATTTAGAGTGAATTTTCGAAGAAATTAAACCTTCAAAGATATAACACTGAAAAAGTTGGCATGGTCGATGGTGTGGGAGGTTCTATTTTCGGCGTGGGATTTTTTGCCGCAATTTTTACACCCCAAAATTTGAGTTTCTCTGTGTATTGTTTAAATTAGTCAAAAGGTCTTTTGAAATAAAATGTGAATTAGAGGTTATCTCACATTGAAGGCCGTCAGCGAAGTTGAACGCAGATTTAACGAAATTTAACAATTTGTCTGTGCGACATAAGAAACAAGTTGTGCACCAAGTATCAGCTTTCTAGCTTAATTTTGAAGACCTAAAGCTTGCCACATGCAGATGGACGGGCATGGCTTAATAAATTTAGCTGTCGGTCGGTCTCGATCGCATCTCCAAAAGGTGTTAGAGGTCTAGGTCTACGGTGATTATTTCACTGTGTTGCAAACAAAGACCTTTCTAAGGCCCCTTCCCCTTCCCCGTCTTCGTGGAACAGCTATGATTTAAACTAGTTTATTTATTTTAAAATATCATAAATATAATATAAATTAACTAAAAATTGTTGGGAAAGCTCTTAAATGATTAATTAAATGTGTGATATGATAAGATAACTTTTTTGAAAACCATTTTCAATACAATACTTTACAGCTACGGATTTATTGTTTTAAATGGAAGGACATATGGGGATGTAAAAGGCGAAATGACTTTCTTATCAACAGTTGGAGAACCAGTTAACGATATATGTACGGTGTCTGGAGAGCTATCGAAAGGGTCAAAAGTAGAAAGCAGATATACTCCGATCACATGCCGATCAAATTAGTGGTGAGCGCAAGCCCAATAGAGAAACTTAGATACAAAAAAGCTGAGCATGTTGGCAAAAACAACGTTTAAGCGAACCAAAATAAAGGAGTACAGAAGAAGGCTTCGAATCAGTTCCAGAAAGTATAAGGAGTCTTTTGAAACTTTGTGTGCGGGTAATCTTACCACAATGATAAAAGAAGTGCTGGGAAATCAAACTGCAACCCCAAAAACAATGGTTTTTCGCAAAAATTGTACGATTGCTTGAACGTGAGGAAAATATCATTTAATCTTCTGCAGAAATGGCGCCTTAAAAACGATAGCGAAGATAAAACTTCATGTAAAAGCAAGAACCTTAAGTACAAGAGATTATGTGAATTCAAACGAAGGAAGGGAGTATACTACAAAAGACTAGAATTAAATGTTAATTCAATGAAAAACTCCGGGGACTGGTGGAAATTCGCCAATCAATTTCGTCAAGGAAATTTAAGAATGGGATCCGATATATGTGCTCATGATTTCAACACCTACTTTGAAAGGCTTCTCAATCCTCCAATCTTCGCGAAACCAATGTAGTGGGAGAGCCATACATAGCGGATGAGGATCTGGATAGAAAGGATGATGCTTCCGAGATTTATGATATGCTTAGCAAGGTAAAAGCTAATAAATCTCCTGGAGAGGATAGATTGCCCTATGAAGTCTTTAAAAATGCTCCAGAAAATTTGATTGAATCGCTTGCCAAAGTGTACTCTTAGTCTGCTGGAAAATGGAAAAGTTGAGGAGAGTTTTTTAAAATCTATTATATTTCCTATTTATAAAAAAAGGTAATCCAAACGAGGCAGGTAACTACAGGGGAATATTATTCACGGATTGTGTATGCAAAATATTAGTTGGAATAATGCAAAAGAGAACATTACATAGACAACATTTATAGTCTAACAAGTATCATCAAAATTAAAAACAACCATAAAAAGTAGGTGTATGGACTTTAAGGCTGCTTTTGACGGAATCGACCGGAGGTTCTCTTTTCTTCAAGTTAAGCTGTATGGGAATTTCGACAAAGTTTTTTAATTTGATCAAAAGTCTTTACACAAATACAACTGCTGCAGTGTGGGACGGAAAGCATGTGTCGGAGCGTTTTGAAACGAAAATGGGAGTCATGCAGGGATGTCTTCTAAGCCCGCTGATGTTTGCGCTACTGCTTAATGACCTACATGACTATTTGGGGGGTGGTCTGCGCTTGGGTGATGTTCTAGTCAGGATTCTTTTGTATGCAGATGATATTCTTTTATTGGATGAAGATGTGAAGGTGCTACAAAAGATGATTAACAAATTAGAAGAATACTGCAAAATTTGGAATTTCGTTGTCAACCTCGATAAGTCCAAAATAGTGATATTCAGCAAAGGGGGTAGAAGAGCTAAACATTAAAAATGGTTCTACGAGGATATCGAAACAGAAATAGTTAAAAGGTATGTAAATATTTGGGAGTTATCATGACGCCGACACTTTCTATGACTGAGCACTTTAAAGAAAGAGAAGTAAAAGCCAAAAATAGTTAGAACAGTACATGGAATAATTTCTTTTGTAAAAAAGACGTCAAATTTTCCGCAAAATTTAAAATTTTTAGTGCTGTGACTAGAGCGATATTCAGCTACGCAGCTCAAGTATGGGGATCTTCGAAATTTAACTCTGTAGATTAAGTTCAAAGGTACTTTATAAAAAGAGTTTTTGGTTTGCCCGAGTTCACTGCAAATTATATTATAAGTCTAGAATCAGGTGTTCCGGACATGCATTTCTACACACTTAAACTTCACATGGAGTACATACGTAAAACCCTGTTTAGATATGAAGTTAGCCGATTGCCTTATATTTTAGCCAAATTAATCCTACAGAAAAAAATTGATTGGTTCGAAATCTGGTGTAGCTATAAGACAACAACGATATTGGATGGGCAAACGTGCATGAAGGTGCCTGGAAGGCAAACATATTTTTGACTCTTGAAAGGCTGCGACATAGTCAAATACATACCTAGGAATCTTCAGGAGGCGCAGATGTTCACATGTTGCTTACAGAATGCTAAGACACCCTATTGGACAGTCTTACTTTAATGACAGATTTGACCGAAGGCTAATAATGTGGACATTTAAGGCGCGCACAGGATTGATAGCCCTAAATTCGAATCGAAAGGGATGAAAAAGGAGTGCACACTTTGCAATTTACATGAAGAGGAAACCATCTGCCATTTTGTTGGGAAGTGTCCGATTTTGAGAGCAATACGCGCCGATTTTCTTGGAAAGTTCTTTTTAGAGGAACAAGAAGTCATCAACCTACTTAATGGAGATGCTGATGGTAATTGGGATGTGCTATACAAATACCGAAAAAGTTTAGTTGACGAATATAATCCTGGAATTAATAAATCTGCCAAACTCCTTTCAATAGACGACATTTGTCATGCTTACTATGTTTTGTAACTTTTTTCTACTGAAAATAAACAGAACAATTTATTATTATTATTATTATTATTACAAAACTTTACAATAATTATAATAATTATAATAATACTTTACATATTGTTAAGACAAAATTCATCCAATTATTTGTTTGAAACTTATATTTTTTCCAAATTACATGATTTCCTTTTTTATTACCTCTTTGCATTTAAATCACAAAAAATACAGAGTTTCCAGTATTTCTTTTAATGAATGTTTTTTTAATGAATCTACAGGAAGAACTACCAAATCCTGGAAAAGTCTACAAAAAGACCAAATCGGAAAAAACTACTAGTTTTGGCTAGAAGCTACCAAGTCCGGCAGGCGTGAGATATGCCTGTCGTAAGAGCCGACCAAAATCCACTGGAAGAATAGAAGTCCGCAGCATGTTATTATAAGTGATGCCGTCAGGAGTATACACTTCTTGTGGGGTCACTCTTGCCAGTAAAGTTATAACTGAAAGATGAACCTGATGGTATAAATTAAACCCAGCAGCGTCTGATACATATTGTGCATCTTATTGGGCAGCACCTGATCCCAGAGGGGTGGCTGAACTTTTAAGGTTTGAAATCCAGGAGCGTCTGTTTCGAGGTGATCGGCTTTTTAGTCGGTGTCTGCCCATCACCATCATGAGCACTTTTTCCCACACCAAGACATTCACAAATACTTGGTACGACACAGTTAAAATCGGAGACCACGGATTGGTTTCTTTGTGATACCATCGTGTGTTAAAAAAATGAGTTGTGATGTTCGCATTTTGGGAAGAGTGGAGCTATCAACTGATCACCACCTAGTGTTGAGCAAATTATATTTCAGCGACACTTTTTCTTTGGCCCAGGCGAAAAC
Organism: Neoascia interrupta; assembly: GCA_947623515.1. NCBI lineage: Eukaryota > Metazoa > Arthropoda > Insecta > Diptera > Syrphidae > Neoascia > Neoascia interrupta. Next base: position 190,502,090 of record OX392462.1, read on the forward strand.
TATGGTGGCCCTCATATACGGTAGGAAAGGTTACAGGATACTGACTCTGATTGTAGATTAAGCTTCGCACGCTTCGCAACTGACCTTTTAAATGTAGAGAAAGAATGACAGCTGTTTTCATCGGCAGTCATTGCCTCTACAAGAAATGTTCGTGGAGTGAAGCGGCGTGTTATGGCGAGATAAAACAGATGGTGAGATAAAATCAGCATGGTTAAGAGTACCTGAAGTTTAAGAAGCCATCAGATAAAATAATACAGCCCATATTGTGTGGAATCAATGAAGGAACTCAACTTTGCGCGTTCAGCGCAATGAAGAGTGAAAGAACTTCCAATCAGGCAGTAAGAAGAACAGGCAAGGAACATCCATCGATATAGTTCGGTGGGAGAAAGCAATTTAAATGAGAACGAGGTCCTACGCAAATGCAGCGAGTAGCCTTCGGAATTGCTCACTCCGCAACAGGACCCTGAAGTTGGCAATACAACTGCTATCGAGATTAGAGCGGGGAATAGTCCTACAGTAAATAAAGTCACGGGTGCATTTAAAACGCTAAAAGTTCGCAGGTCTGCTGGAGTTAATGAAATCCGGCCAGAAATGCTTAAGGCAATGGGTCAAGATGGTGTTAAATGGATAACAGGTACCATTAAGGTAGTCTGGGTTAGCGAGAAAGCTCTCTTAAGTCCTCCGGGATAACTCCATATTCGCGAAGGTGTTGAATGTTGGAACTTGGAAGCGCGTTCCAGAGTTGTAATCGTGGCTCGTTACGAGAAGAGCAGTGCGGGTATCTCGAACTCCTGTGTACTATGCACATAAATGGAGTCCCATTAGATCAGGTAGTACCTTGGGGTCTTCTTCACGAAAGATGGGAGGAATGATACTGAGTTATCCTGCAGAATTGGCCCAGCTGAAGCAATTGTAAAAGAGCTGCGCCAGTCGGTCATGAGGAAAGCTGAGTTTGGAGTGAAAGCAAAGGCCTTAATTTTTAATTCAGTGCTCATTCCAACCTTCAGCCATGGTCATGAACTTTGAAAAAAATAGATCGTGGGTACAAGCTGCGGAAACGAGATTTTCGAGCTGCGTTGCTGGTGTTATACTCTTAGGGATAGAGTGAGAGAAGTATTCGTGGGAACCCTAATGTTGAGCTTAGTTAAACTCCTTAACTTTTCCCCGAAAAGAACAAACAATTATTCTTCTATGGTTTGGATACGTTGTTCGCATTCCCGACGACGGACTTCCCAGAAAAGTCACATGCTCAAATGCGAGCGCGTTGCTCCCCCATAGTAGGCCAAGAAACAGGTGGTGCGATCAGGTAAAGAACATCTCCGAAACCTGCCTGGGGATCGCGCCAGTGTCTCTTGAGTTGGTGGCGGAGGATCAAGAACCATGGAAGGACCATTTAGCTGCCCTCGCTTCGCGACCTTTCTGAGGATAAGCGGCCAAAGAAAATAATGATAAAAAATTACGGGGTTGTTTGATAGATTCTTGATAGCTATGTGCCAATACTTTGTGATCTTTTCTGGTAATTTTACTAGAATTTAACTGGATCCGAGACAAACTACAATCTAAAAAGCTTGGCTCGGATCTACTTTCGCAAAACTCACTAGAAACTATCAAAGCTGAGATAAATTTTTGCAAATCATTAATCCTCCTGTCATTAATGTAGTCATTAAAGGTCTACAATCTAAATTATTGTTGATATCCGCTCCCTGGCCAAAGTAAACCTCGAGATTAATTTATCTCTCGCGTAACACAGTGACACAATATTAGCGTAGAAAAATATTTTTTATTTCAACAATATTAGAAAATTTAAGACTAATTATGGTGGCTTAAATTTACCGTATAATTATGTACATTGACGTTATTAATAAATTTATACCATCTCGGGTTCCGTAACATTCACGTGGCATCCTAAATAAAACGTTGCAATTTGTAGCCATTATCAGCAGAAGCTACGTGAAGTGGCTTAAACAATAAAGAAAAAGATAAAATTAAAATATACTATACAGGAGTAATAAAGATAAATAAATACAAATAGGAGAAGTGAAGTGAGTTTTTGCATCTCTTATAACGTTTAACGATATATATTAGCTTGTCGCCTATTCAAATGTTTACAGTCTTAAAGCACAGAGGTCTGAGGTACAAGTTTAATGGCAAATAATCAATCTTAGGGATACAAATGCTATCAGTAAACCGATTGCACTGAATTTTCTTGGAGATGCGCTGTTTGTGAAGAAACTGCGAATCGTTGAAAACGGATCAAAGTTGTGCGAGTCTGTAGTTATGCAGGTGGGGATCGTTGGTGCGGGGGGCTTTAAGATTGTGTGATTCGGCTGTTTTGTTGGATGCGATTCCTTGATTGTGGAGTTAGTCAATGTTGCGTTGAATGCGGTGGAATTCCATGGTGGCAAGGTTGTTGTCTCAACTACGGGTAAGATTGGTTTTGTTGAGGTACTGACATTGGTAATCCCCACAGTAGCATTTGCTATCGTGGCATTTGTTGCTGTAGAGTTCCACGTTGTTGCATTAGTCAGTATCGGTTTGACAATTGTCGTATTTGCCACCAGTGTTGATGCATTCCAGAAGCTCGTTGCATTTGGTGTGGTTAGCGACACCATTGTAGTGGTTCGAATTTCTTCTTCAACGATATTATCTGAAGACATAAAGCATTCGTATGATTTTTTTCTGAAATATACAAATACGCTTAAACTTACAAGTATAGTTTACAATAAGCGGCTTGGAAGATGCATCATAGGGTGTTGATGTGTAAAATGTTTCAATTTTTGCCATTCTCTTGTAGATCCACATCAAGTGGGGGAAAATGTTCGTGTACATTGCTGCCAATGCAATGTCTGAACAATTGTTCTTGGGCGATGGACGACCAACGACCGACGACAGCAGGCCAACGAGGAAGTTTTGGCAAACGAGTCCTGTTCCACGATCATTGCTGAAAGCCAGGAAAGCTTCCGCTGCCTAAAATAAAACTATTGTTATATGGCTTTTCATTTGACTATACTACTTACAATACAATCAAATCGTTGTGGCAGGATGAAGGTAGAACATATATCATCTTTTCTTGCCTTCTTATGATCCGTTTGATTTCTGCACACTTCGTTGTTTAAAAGTAAAAGTTCTTCAGTTTGGTAATAATTTAAGAAGGCCTCATTTGACTAGAAAAAAAAATCATGGATAAGGTAAATGGGTAAATGTCAGTAAAGGCTTCTGGGAAAAATTGAAGAGTCTTCAGATTTTGTTAAATACGTAAAAGCTTTCAAAAGGCCTTTAAGAAGCGGATAAAAAAAATCATTCATTTTTCAAACTGTGGCTCTACAACTTCTTACACGTTTTCGGGCCAAGTTTACTGGTGTCTTTAGAATACGAGAGAATTAACAAAGAACTTTTTTTGTATATGGGAGCTTTTTCTGGAATAAAAAGTGCTTAAAAAAAGTATAAGAGATTGGAAAGTCACAAAAGTATGATAAGTGCCTGCTAGTAACGCGGTAAAGTCATTTAAAACCGAGCTTAATATTACATGCTTAGCTTACCTAGAGGGACTCATATTTTTCTTAATTGATCTTATGGTGAAAACATCTGCCTTGAAGGTACATGTCCTTTTCCTCACGGAGGTGAAGGCGTACATTTTTTCAAAAAATTTGTCGCGGCGGCGGCGATCTAAAGCCACGATTTCTGGCCACTATAGTCCATTAGCTTCGCACTGCATCAAACATTCCGAGGAACAGTAGGTCAATAAAGTTATTGAAATCTGCGATTCTAAAAATCAGGCAAAGAAGTTCGAGGTATTCTTCAAATTCTGCTCAAAAGTATTTTTTTAATGAAATGTGCAGAGAAAAAACAGGCAGAAGTTCGAATTTTACTCTTAATCACAAATTTTGTTTTTGATCCCAGGGTTTTTTTTTGAAAATGCTATAAAAAAAAAACTACTGAATATTTTCTCAAATTTCTTTTTTTTTTTGAAAGTATAATCCTTCCGGTTAATAATGGAAAATAATTTAATTCAAATGGCTGGCCATGCAGTACGTGCCTACACGGTGGGTCCAATTTTCCAGCACATTATGCCATTGGTGAAATACAGCTGCACACATTATTGATTGTGTGCAGCTGTATTTCACCAATGGCTTCACGAATATTGTCCTTTAAAGCGTCAATTGTCTCTGGCTTGTCGGCGTAACACTTATCCCTTACGGTACCCCACAAATAAAAGTCCAACGGTGTCAAATCGTAGCTGCGAGCTTTGCAGCTGATAATGCGATCTTCAAATACAGGGCACATAACATCGAGTGTAGCTTCGGCTGTGTGGCACGTAGCGCCGTCCTGTTGAAACCAAATGTTGCCAATATCCTTCTCTTCAATTTAAAGAAAAATTCGTTCAACATGGCCCGATAACGATCGCCATTGTCACTGTAACGTCCACTTTTTTGCTCATTTTCGAAGAAAAATGGCCCAATTATGCCTCTGGACCAAAGTCCGCACCAAGCAGTGACTAGTTTTGGGTGTATCGGCTTTTCAATGTATGCGTGCGGGTTTTCTGTGCTCCAAATCCGACAATTTTGCTTGTTTACATACCCGCCAAGATCAAAATAAGCTTCATCTGAAAAGATGATTTTCTTTGGCAAAATCGGCACCTTCTCTAAGTCGATCTCAAAGTCGATTTCAAAGTAATGTCGCTTGAAAGAGTGGATGCTTGAAAGAAGGGAATGTAACAAGAATTGCACGCTGACCTCAAAAATTTAAACGCATTTTAGATTGGACAATCGGTTTCCGAAATATTAACATCCAAAGTTGAAGACAAAAAGACATATTTTTCAAATTTGATTTAAAATTCTCATGGCAACGTGATACTCGAGACTTTCACAGTGAAATCTCATGATTTTTTGAAATCGTTTGCTTAAGTCTATTATGGGCATCACAATCTTTTGGCAAAACTTGATTTTTGAAAACTTTCGTTGTATTTCGACATTATATTAATCCCGCTTAAGCCTGTTATAGTTGGGCCTCAAGGCTTGCAAATACACACGAAAATGTTAGTTTTGGTTAAAATTCAATTTTTTGAAAAAGCCACCTTTAAAAATGGTCATCGCCAAAAACTTTATATGAAAAAAAAAAACGGAGTGCGTTAAATTTTATTTCTTATTCTTTTCTAAATAAGGCCTTTTATTGAAAATTCCAGGTTTTTCTTAAGCTCTGCTTCAGTCGGTTGATATGGTTTGATTCTATAACAATGCAGGACCGTATAAGGATTAAAATACTCGATCAGAGCAGAGATTATAGTGACCAATTATGACGAATACCTGTATTTAGATTTAAAATATATTTCGACTATGTAGTTAAAGTTTTGTCAATGGATGGGGAGACGTTACCTAGTCTTAGTTCAAGAGAGATTTCGTAGTCTTAGCTTTGCTCGTGAATGGAAAAATCTATCTGCAAGTTGCAGCTTAAATCTTAAGGCATAAGCTTATCTATAAGGACGAAATTTTGTACTCTGCTTGAAAGAAAACTACAAAGATAACCTATCAAAAGTACACAGCACACGCACAGTAGTCAATCCACAGACCACAGGACTAGCTATAGCGGCCTTAATTATAATCTGAAAGATAAAACGTTTTTCTTGAACTCATTCTCAACCGAGGTGATCAGGACAATATTAAAGTTAAAGGGACAACTTACCGGTGGTTGTTTATTGTAGAAACAGGATAGGCACTTATTGGCGTCAACCTGGTGACGCCCAGTGTTGTTAACGGCTCTACATCAAGTGTTTATGATATCTTTGAGTGGTAACCACCGTTTACTGGCCTAGTCTTCCTATATGGACTTAACTTGCTGAACTCATAAGTGCAAGTTACTAACCAATTGAACAACAATTACCTGACCTGAGCTACTAGGTCTTATTTGGGGCTAAGGTAAGTAAGGATTTCCAGTGCTATTCAGAGCAATGGAACAGGAGATGGAGACGTATGAGCCCCTGAGTGGGTTCAGATCTCAAGTTCACATCCTCAAAGTGGGTTACTGACTCTGGTGCACCAGGTCCGCTGACAGAAATTCTTGTTATATATATGAGTATATTTAGCTTGATACAGGCGATAATGTAACACAGAGAAATAATGACGATAGACCCCCAAAACCTTAAGGGCATATGCTCGAGACCGACTTCTGAGTCGAATGAGCCATGTCCGTCCGTCCGTCTGTCTGTCCGTATGTCACCAGTTTTTAGGCCTTAAATTTTGAGCTAGGAAGCTGAAATTTGTACGTAAGCTCTCTGTCATCCGAAGCAACATAAGTGTTAAAAATTTTCAAATCCGCCCACAATCGGTCGTAATGTGCAACAACCTTCGGTGCTTTCAAGACTGTTAGACGTCGTGAAAAGCTGAAATTTATTATTTAGCATCCTCTAATGATAAGAAGTCATTAAAAATAAAAATAAATTCCGCAGACCTCCCCTTGTGGGCGTGGCATCGATTGAAAGTGTAATCTTTCAAATGCAATTTATTCAACATTTTTGTTCCAAATCGAAAAATTTTACTTAATGCATTACGTAGAAAGCACTTTTTTTTAATTTATTTCATACAAAGTTTTGGGCCACGCCCACATTTGGAGGCAGAATTTAAGAAAAACCTCTAAAACATGGATTTCGACTACTTTTTAGCCTAACTTGAGTAAGAATAAGAAATAAAATTTAGCACATTAGCTTCAACGTGTTCTATACTAGATTTCTTTCCTCCAAAAATTTTGGCCACAGCCATGTTTGGAGGTATTTATTACGAAATTGTTGAATTTTAACCAAAAAATTACATATTTTGCACCAATTTAAAGAGTAATTGTTCAAATGCAAGTTATTCAATATTTTTGTTCCAGATCAAAAAATTTTACTTAATATGTTATGAAGAAAATACTCTACATTTTGTTCATACAAAGTTGTGGGCCACTATAAAACCCTATAAATTACCAGAAAAACATGGATTTCGACTGCTTTTAGCCTTTACTTAGGATAGAAAAAGAAATAAAATTTAGCACATAAAGTACACCTGATACTATTTCAGATTTTGTTTATACAAAGTTTTTGGCCACGCCCATCCTTAGAGGTCGATTTCACAAAGTTATTGAATTTGAACCAAAAGATTACAGTTTTGCGTATATTTTAGCCGCAAACTTGGATATTTCTATGCAAATATTGATTTTTGGTTAAAGGGGTTGGACATGCCACGCCCCTTTTTAAAAAAAAAGGAAACAAAAACTTATAAGGAATATTTTTTTTTGTATTTAAAATGATGCAAATGTAACGGGCGGTGATGGAAAACAAGAAAATAAACGAATGGAAAGGAGAAAAGGAATGGAAAGGAGAATAGGAATGGACAGGACAATAGGAATGGAAACGAGAATAGGAATGGAAAGGAGATAAGGAATAGAAAGGAGATAAGGAATGGAAAAGAGAATAGGAATGGGAAGAAGAATAGGAATGGAAAGGAGAATAGGAATGGAAAGGATAATAGGAATGAAAAGGATAATAGGAATGGAAAGGAGAAGGGTATACCGCGGTCCATTACACACGGACCGAAGCTATTAAATACGCACTGTTGCACTTATTCACTGCTTTTCTTGCTTATTATTACAGAATCTCTAAAAGACAATTTATTTTTTTATTCTTCTTATTATTATTATATTTTAATAATAATAATAATATTATTTTAATATTATATTAATATAATATTAATATTACATAACATTATTATATTATATAATATTATATTAAAATAATATTATTATTATTAAAATTTATATTAATTAATATTATTATTATTATTTTATTTTATATTATATTTAATATAATATAAAAATATAATAATAATATAATTTTATATTATATTTATAATTCAGCATTAAATAATTTATTTTTAATATTTATTTAATCTTAATAATATTTTTTATTTTATTTTATTATGGGCCCTATGGTTTTTTATCAATCTGGTAGACGCCTGATGACGGCCGATTTCTTCATTCGAAGTTAATATGGGATAAGATAATAATAAAGTTACTTATAAATTTAGGGATACATTTAATGTTACCAAAAATATTAGGATTAAGTATTGAATATACGACTTTGTGCCAGTTTTTATATAGAAACAATTATCTTATTGATGTTGCTATAATTTATCAATGGGGACACTTGCATCTGAATTTTGATAAGATGTATAAAAAAAAATATTTACAATCCATAAGCTTCAGTTAGTTTTAAATTTGAAAGCTGTCTAAACAAATTATAAAAAGAAAATAATAAAATTTGTTTTTGCTTTTTATTTGAAACTAAAACTGTTTAGCCAAAATTTCTTAGTAAATTCGGTAAAAATTTTTTCTCGAAACTACTGTAAATCTATTCGTTTACTTTGATAAGAAATAGGATTTTCCAGTTTATTCGGATTAAGAGTGTCGCATAACGCGTCAAGTGAGTGAATCATTAACTGTCACATTAATCTCTCGTGACGGGGTTGTTTTCCTACTCCTTCGGATTGTAACTTAACTATTTAAGTTAATCTATTTATCAACTACGTAGCAGAAGATCTAACATTTGTTAAACCCTTGTAGATAACAGATTATAGTATTTCAAGTTGGTACATCAATCTGACACTGATAAAATTGTTCGAAAAAAATGTTTAGCTTACGTTTTGGGAGAAAAAGTTCGCCAAGCAAGAATGATTGACATGCACATTGTCATCGAGCATAATCCATTTCATATCCGGTCGTGTGCCTAACGGTATCGATTCGTTAAGTATCAGCAGCGCTATGTCATTTTCTAGTGTCTTGGAATCGAAATCCTCGGCGATTTCAATTGAAGCCACATTTATTCGATGAGCATCTGTGAAGGCGTTCGAACTGCCGGCCAGCACACTTAAGGCTGATGCATCAAGCCTAAGCAGTTTCTCTTTCGATGATCCATCTCGATAGTGTAAACAGGACGCAGTGGTCAAGACAAGATTTTCCAAAACGATTGCACCATTGCAAATGTGATCGGGATTTCCTGGTTGATACTCGCACAATATAGACACTTGATAGGGTGGTTGCACATTATGACTTGCTTGTGCAGCATGCAAAAGTGCTGCCAAAGTTATTACGACGATTTCCTTAAACATTCTTGTTGTGATTCTACTAAATTACTTTTACCGATCGACGCGAACTGGTACACTTCCCAAAATGAACTGATGGTCCTTGGCTTTAAATTAACATATAACTTGCAAGAGATTTGCATCTGAACTGTCAACGGAGAATATCCAACGAAGTAGCTGCTATCTTCTGCGAAAATATTTATCTCTGAGATGTCACATCTTATCAGCTATAGAACGTCAGATAAAATTTACTTTTGCCTTCTAAGAACAGATGAGATATTCTCTGTATAAAGGAGAGGAAACGACTTGTGCTTTGCTGTCTGTGGCTTATTACACGGCGCAAATGTAAAGCCATAGAAATTGCAATTAAATAGTTTTGCAAGTACTTCCAGTAAGAATTGGCTGGATAACTGTTTATGGTGTTTTTCCAAAGACCTTTCTATTTCATATAGGTATGTGGGTACCTCGATAGTTAAAGATTGTTGTTGCAACTTGAACTTGTTTAAAGAAGATTTAGAAGACCGCATTGCACCAAACCTACGTCCGATTCAGGAGAAAGCAGATATTAGCCCTTGTTTACAAAGTAAACATTGCGATCAGATAAATGTTGCATAATGTTCTTGAGAACTTTGAAATGGAATAGCCTCCCGTATAGCTTCCATAATATTCAATATTTGCATCTCTCTCAGTGAAAGTTGTTTTTTTTTTTGTATTAAACTCGGTAACAATATAATACACTCCTAATTTAAGACATCTTACAAGATGTCAAAAAAGTATAGCAGCGCCCATATGGCGCTCGATACCGAGTAAAAGGATGACAGTTCTTAGTCGAATCTGACATAAAGTCGATTGCAAGTTATAATAGTATACTCCAGCAAAATTTTCTGTTTATCTCATGAGTTGTCAAAATCAAAAATTTGCGGGTACTTAAATTCATCAAAACATGCTGTGAGGGGTAGATTAACTTTTCTTTTTGACATGAAGTTCTGTTTGCTTTTTCCTTAGATCTGATGCATTATTGTAACTTGTTCATTAAACTTGGTAAATTTGCTTACGGTTTTGTGAATATTTGCGAATCGGATTAAGATGAGAGTAAATTACTTAATGACAGACCTCTTTTGCACAAGGTGTAAATAGGCTATTAATATTATTTTGTAAGCGTGTTCATGTTTTTTTTAGTCATATATGATAATGTCACAATATTTTGGAGTAGGTACCTCGTAGAATATGTCATCAAAGTAGGTACTCTTATTCGGACGCATATACAAATTGCTGCGATAAGCGCAGTTCAGCTGTGATAACCTTTTATACTTAACAAAAAATAAGAGCATTCCAATTTGAGTGGCAACTTGGGTGACTCAAAATCTTCTTGCGGCTTTATGACAAATTATAAACCTCGTTAATATGAGCGGCAGAAAAGCATTGCTGTTGTTTGCTATGGTTAAAGGTTATGACTTTAATACACCAGGCGGCAACACTCGCGTTTATACTAGTATATATTGAAATAGACGGTTCTAAAGCATTTAGAAGATTCCAAGGTGTTTTGTTTAGACTCTTAGAGAGAGGTGGAAGATTTTATAAGTTTAATGAACTGATAAGGGAGTAGACACATTATTCAAAAAAAATCAAAATTGTCATTTTGTCGCTGTCATTTTAGTTTTATAACAAATCATACATTTTTGTTTGGTTCACAACACAGTTTTGCATGTGCTGGGATTAAAAACTAAAAACTTTGTTGTGTTAAGTTTATGAATGAACTTTGCAGTATATGACAATTGCGTCAGCCGTATATGTCATTGGGTTTTAGTTTTAGCCATTAGTGTGATGTTCAAATGTCATCTGTGATATTTAAACGTCAGTTTAAGTTCGGTTGGTGGCAAATTTGTGGCATTCGAATGACAGTGACGTATATGTGCAGCAAAAAAGTTGATTACATATATAATTATAAACATAGACTATTTGTCCTATGTTTGATGCATTTTCAAGTATATGTGTCAAATATTTATTACACGCAACTAGAAGCGGGCTTTTAAACGTTTATAATTCACGTTACAAAGATTTAAATTTTTTTTTAAAGCCCCAGAGAAGCGTTAGTTAAGCTGTGTTGTCACAAGCAACGTAAAACAGCAACAGAAACAGAATCCCATACATTAGCAATTGAAACCTAAATTCGCTGAATGCTTTTTGCGTTGCTAATGTATGAAATTCTGTTCCTTGTGACAAGGCGTCCTTTAGTCTGTGAAAGGTCTTTTTTATAAAAAGCGCTTAACACGAACTTCAAAAGCCATCATACTTTATGAAGACACAAAAGTAGTAGCCCAAATTACCTTAAGCTGTAAGAATGATAAGAATTCAATAGCTACACCTTTTTATCGACGCTTACAACTTTGGCTTTTTCCATTCCTGACGCTTGCAAAGAGACTACAGCCCAGACCTAACAAAGAGAAGCAACCAAGACCAAAGTTTTTTACAGATAAATCACAAGTCCTTGCGCCAATTTCTCTCAAAGCAAGCTGCAATCGGCACCTAAACTCCGACTGGTCTGAACTTTACCCAAACCTAAAAGAAATTAAAAAAAAGCCCGCTGGTACCTGGTTTTCAAAACATCTGTGCGCTGGTGTTAGATGGATCCACAGAACAGCTATAACAGGGACAAACTAGGGTTGCTAAGAAACACATGTCGTGAGGTTACCGAAAATAATATATTTCCGGATGGACCATAATGTCTATGTACCCCAGTATTAATCTTAGGATCTAAGAATGGCCGGGGTGGGGGTGCCGTGGCGTAGTGGTTAGTGTGTGTGCTTACTACGCCGGAGGTCTGGGTTCGAATCCTGCCATCGTCACCTGAAAAAAAAAAGACTTGTTCTTTTCACTGTCCCCACCTCCGCGAGGGTTTGACAAGCCCTCCGAGAGTATTAATTGTCTTGAAAAACTTCTCAATGTGCCGTTCGGATTCGGCAAAAAATTGTAGGTCCCCTTGTATGTAAAAAAAAATTAACACACCAGCATACATTGTTGAGAAGTTGGCCCTGGTTCACCTCGAGCTGTTGCGCCACTCTATTTATTTATTTTTTATCTAAGAATGGCGCTCTCCACCTCCATGTTGATTGCTGCACTCTGTTCTCTGTGTCCCATCCTTTTTAGAACAAGACTTAAAGATGCACAAAGACAACGCATCTCCTTGCGAAAATCGATATGGGAATAGTTCCGGGGATTTTTACACAAACTTGAAATTAAACTGCTTATTAGAACATCGTCAAGTAGCGCTCCTAATGGCAAATGTTTTTAAAAGCTGCTTTAAGATCGATGAAAGGGTGGTTTACACAGACTCCAGAAAATTCTAGAATACGATAAGTAAAGCCGGAAGTGTGCTTATCAAAATAATGAGTCATGATGTGTTTTACTCACACCTTACTTTACCTACGCAAGATAGAAAGTATTTCAATAAGAGGGTTTAAGAAAAGCTACTTGATTAATTGATACACTAAGCCCATACCAAAAAGGATAACTAACTTCGTGACTTTAATTCATATCACTTAAACTTTAGGCTTCGTAAATTCTGTCCAGAACTGAGAAGAATCCACAGTTTTCTTTTTAAATCAGGCTTTGGAAAAATTAGACAGACGTTAACATTTAAAGTACCTTAAACATTGTCTTGACAACTTTCAAGGACAGAAAAGTCTTTATTTACAATTTTCTTAAAAAATAACTGAGTACCCAGAGTTTAACGTCCCATTTCCAAAAAGTAAAATTCAAGCTTTCGAAAAATCGTCTCTGTTGCGTACATCTGAACGCATTTCTTCCAACTCGGAGGCTCTGCAAAGCTTGCCTCTAGTTTCTGGGAAAAGTCCAAACTGGTCGTACTTTCTATAGCATCCTCGTCCAATTGCTTCACAGATGAATCATTTCTCGCCACCGTGATCTCTTCATTGTTTACAGCAAGCTCTGGTGACGGGCTTACGGGCGTATTATGGAACACATACATTTCATCGTCCAAAATCTCATTTTGCTCAACTTGTTTATCGAAAGTTATCTCCGATCCTGATCCCAGCTTTCGATTACTCCCGGTCACATTGTTAGATAGTTCATCTTCAAAGTTGACTGTTCGAAAAGCGTCAACAATATCGTTGACAAGCAGCACAGGATATTCATAAAGAGGACGCTCAGGATACGTGTGCAGAAGATAGTTGCCCATACATTTCGACAGCATCATCTCGGGCACATAAAATGTATAAGCACTGAAGATATTACCGATGAGTATTCGAAGATTTTTAAAGAATTCCCCAACCGACTTGACCAAGTCGTGTGCAAAATAAGTTGCTCTAGAACTGGAAATCGAACTAAAATTGTATACCCTATCGAGTTTTCTTATTTACAGATGCGGGTACTTACAGTTGCTTGTACTCACGAATTTCCTTGTCGGAAAGGACACGTACAATCGATTTAGAGATTTCTCGAACTCCGAATACAAAATGCCTGAAACCAGCTTGGAGGGTCAGGCCAACACTAAGTGGGGGTTGTTGCCTGGAATTTGAATTTGTTTTAATTTTTATAATAAAAGCCAGAGTGTAACTTACATTTCGAGCTTTTCTGGTGGTAAAATTCGCTCCACCATGTCACAAAAGATTGCTAGCCTTTCAAAGAACCATCGGACATCTTCGAAAACATCCATTATGGTGGCACTGTAAAAGAGGAAGTTAGCAACACTTAAAAAAATTTAAAAGTCTTAAAATAAAATACATATATAAACATATGCGAGCAGAATGTTTAATTGAATTTTTCTGCTACTTTTCATCCTATCCACAGGGATCATTAAAGAACGAAAAAAAACTCCAAAAAACCGCGTTTATAGGAACCATACTCCATGATTATACACGTTTTCCAACATGTAATAATTTGTTTCTACAAAAAATATCAACCTAGAAAAAATCAGCAAAAAGTGTATCCTTTTTGATTCTCATAGTTTCATAAACAAGGGGGGGAGGAGTGTTCCCACTAAGGCACTTCTCCTTGCATCCGGACGGCAGCGGAGGAATTCCCCAGATGGAATCAACGGTGGCGTCCATAGTTCCAGTCAGGCCGAACTACTTAGTGAACACCTTATATGGGCTACTACGACGTATTCGGAGCTCAGGCCTATAAGGAGCGGGCTATCCGGCTCTCCGTCCTTAGAGCTAAGCAAAGGATCTGGTCCTCCAGGTTGGGGGTCGTGCCGTCGGGGTGACTTCCCGGCCACGTAAAGAAACACCAGTCACGAAGCGGAAACAAGCCTCGGATTCGGACGGATTTACTGTTGACGACCAATGCAAACGAGAAAAGGACAACGAGCTCCGGATCTGCACGTGGAATGTTAGGTCCCTTAACAGACCACGTGCAGCCGAGCAACTAGCGGAGGCCCTTAACGACTGCAAGGCAGACATTACTGCCATCCAAGAAATGCGGTGGGACGGGCCGGGCAAAAGAAGGATGAAAAACTGCGACATCTACTACGGCGACTGCTACCGGCATCAAAGACAGCGCCTATTTGGATGTGGTTTCGTTGTTGGAGGCAGACTTAGGCAAAAAGTCTTGAGCTTCAACCCTGTAAGCGAGCGCCTCGCGACGATCCGCATCAAGGCTAAATTCGCCAACATTAGCCTGATATGCGCACATGCCCCCACAGAGGAGAAAGATGACGAGACCAAAGATATGTTCTACGAGCTCCTGGACAAAACTTATGAGCAGTGCCCTAGCTACGACATTAAAATTGTCCTAGGCGATTTTAATGCCAAGCTAGGAAGGGAGGGCATCTTTGGTCGTACTGTCGGAAAGTATAGCCTGCACGACACGACCTCCGATAACGGATTCAGGCTGATCGACTTTGCTGCGGGGCGACACGTTGTGGTAGCTAGTACACAGTTCCCGCATCTCAATATCCACAAAGGGACATGGAGATCTCCCGATCAATCAACCGTCAACCAGATTGACCATATTGCGATCGACGCAAGGCACTCCTCCAGTATCATGGATGTCCGAACTTTCCGAGGGGCCAACATTGACTCGGATCACTACCTTGTTGTAGCCAAGGTACGGCTGCGGATATCCCGACCAGCGCCAAGTAATGGAAATACTGTGAGGAAGTTTGACGTCGGCCGACTACAATCGCAAGAGATCGCCAGGTCCTTCTCCAACCGAGTCTCTCAAAACCTTCTACGAAGTCCTATGCAACCAGCATCAAGTATTGATAGCCAGTAGCAACATTGCCAAAATGCCATCAGAGACGCCGCCTCTGAAGTGCTGGGTTTCACACGGCGACCACAACGAAACCCCTGGTTTGACGATGAATGCCGGCAAGCACATGCAGCTAAACAGGAAGCATACAAAGCGGCGCTGCACAGAAGGACTAGAGCTGCTCGCGAGCTCTACGAGCAGAGGAGGAGAGAGGAGCACCGGCTTCTCCGAAGGAAAAAGAGAGAGCACGAGAAGCGCGCGGTTGAAGAGATAGAGAGATGTTACAACAGGAATGAGGTTAGAAAGTTTTACCAAAGGATCAAAAGGTCCTGCCAAGGGTATAAACTTCGAACTGAAGCCTGTAAGGACCATCAAGGGAACATCGTTGTAGAATCGCAGTCGGTGCTGAGGATTTGGAAAGACCACTTCTGCAGACTGTATAACGGCGAGGACGAACCAAATACCGCTGTCAGGCAGAACGAACCATTCAACCCGGGCGAAGACGTTACCGACGAAGCATACGAACGATACCGCCCACCCGACCTGGAGGAGGTGAAAGTAGCTGTGTCTAAGCTCAAGTGCAACAAAGCAGCCGGAGCAGACGGCCTAGCTGCCGAACTTTTTAAATCCGCTGGCGATGAGCTGGTTAGGAGCATGCACCAGCTCATCTGCAAGATATGGTCGGAAGAAAGCATGCCCGACGAATGGAACCTCAGCATTGTTTGCCCGATCCTGAAGAAAGGAGACCCTCTGAGTTGTGCCAACTACAGAGGCATAAGTCTTCTTAACATCGCATACAAGATCTTTTCTGCTGTACTGTGTGAACGCCTGAAGCCGTTTGTCAACAATCTGATAGGCACATATCAGTGTGGCTTTAGGCCAGGAAAGTCCACCATCGATCAAATATTCACACTGCGGCAGATCTTGGAGAAAACCCAGGAATTCCAAATCGATACACACCACCTCTTCATCGATTTCAAGGCCGCGTATGACAGCATCTATAGAGACGAGCTATATAGCGCAATGTCTAGTTTTGGCATCCCTGCCAAACTCGTCAGTCTGTGCAGGATGACGATGGAAAACTCACGCTGTTCCGTCAAGGTCGGCAAAGACCTCACCGACCCCTTTGATGTCAAAAAAGGATTTAGACAAGGCGACGCGCTGTCATGCGACTTCTTTAACATCATACTTGAGAGAATTGTGCAGAACTCTCGCGCCAACACCAGAGGTACAATCTTTCAAAAGTCCGTTCAACTACTTGCATACGCAGACGACATTGACATAATCGGAAGAACAAAGCGTGATGTCAGTGAAGCCTTCGTGAGTATTGGGACGGAAGCGGCGAATATGGGTTTAGCAGTCAATGAGGGCAAAACCAAGTATATGCTGTCATCAAGAAAAGACACCCAACACCGACGTCTTGGACAAAACATCACCATCGACAGCTATAACTTTGAGGTAGTTAGGGACTTTGTCTACCTTGGTTCCGCTATCAATTCAGACAATGACACCAGCGCTGAAATCAAACGAAGGATAACTCTTGCCAATCGCTGTTTCTTTGGGCTAAGAAGGCAATTGAGTAGCAAAGCCCTCTCTCGAGCAACTAAAGTGTCCATGTATAAGACCCTCATCATCCCAGTCCTGCTTTACGGTGCAGAAGCATGGACTCTGTCAAAGGCGGATGAAAACACTTTAGGCTGCTTCGAGAGGAAAATTCTTCGGACGATTTACGGTCCCGTCTGCATAGACGGAGAGTGGAGGAGGAGATATAACATCGAACTGTACGGGCTGTACAGCGATACCGACCTAGCCAAAAGAGTCAAAACACAACGTCTACGATGGCTGGGTCATTTAGAGCGGATGGACACCAACGCCCCGGCCCGGAAAATCTTCGAATCCACACCGCAGGGACGACGCGGTAGAGGAGCACCGAGACTCAGGTGGCGCACGCAAGTGGAAGGGGACCTCAGCCAACTTCGCGTGCGAAACTGGAGACGGCTAGCTAGAGACAGAGCTGGCTGGCGAAGCTTGTTGGCTGAGGCCCAGGTCCACCCCGGACTGTAGCGCCACCTTAAGTAAGTAAGTAATTAATTTATACAAGGGAAAAACAAGCGAAACTTAAAAAAATGGTTAAAAATACACTCACGAAGTTTTAGCCAGTGAATTATTTTCTTCTGTGCTGTTTGCGACTGCAGGAACTGTGGCGCCATTGCAGATTGAAATTGTTAATAAAATAAAAACTGAGCACATAAAAATTCTTGTCATGATGAAAATATTCTACTTTCCGTCCGATACGTATTGTACTGAAACCTTCTCTAAACTGAGTAGATAAACTAGATACCCAAACAATTAGCAGTTTTCAAACTAGAATCGAATAGAAAGAAACCTGAATTGTAGGATCTATGAAGCAAACTCCCGACTTTAAATCTAATTCAGGTAAGTTGAAATTTCCCTTTTGGATTGGCTATTCCTTTGAGAATAGCTGTGTATGTGTAAATTGTAGATATAGGTAGATGCCCTTTTTCAAACACCTGAAAATATTTGCTTAACGACAGGCATTTCAATTTCTTGCTCCCTTCGGTCACCAACTCAGCTGCATTTATGGCAATTTAATGACGGGTGTCACGAGCGAAATCCTTTTGTTTTTATGAAAACTCAAACCTACCTGTTGGCAATTTCCAAATATTTCAAGATGACTAATGCATGCCTGAATTCGTAGAGTTGTAAATATTTTTTCAGCCAGACAGTGATAGCCGCCCGGCTCATTATTTAAAATGCAATGGAATGTAGGTATTCTGTCGACCGAAAGAAGGGCAGTTGCAGCAAAATCTTGAGCTATCTTGACGCCAGAACATTTTATTATATTATATTTACATGACCTCGAGAACAGGTAAATTCCTTGGAACAGAACATTTCAATCTGACTCAGAAAAAAAAGTACTTTTATTAATGTGCGCCGAAGAAAAATAACAGTTTGTTTTCATACCAGAGAATCATGCTTATGAACTTTGGGAAACAGTATGAACTTAATCAATTTATAAATTAGAACTTGCCTGAAAGTATTTGGTACTTGTTCCATTCGTCATCCAGCAAATGTTCCGAGCAATTCATAAATTGCAAAAAAAAAATTCTTCGAGTCGTCGTTTTACAGCGTATTCTTTTCAACACCGAATCGTGAAACTGGTGTGGAATACAGAAAAAACTTGTTCTTATCTCGTACACCCACCTGAACGGAGTCAGGTGGGTTTCGACTCAATTTTCATTCGTTATTTTTTGCAACGCGACTGAAATTGTATGAAATCGATAAAAAGTTACTAAATATCACAAACTCAAAGCTATCAAAAATAATTTTAAGTAAAAAGTACAAAAAACCGACGCCAAGAAAATCACGCTACGAAATGGAAATAAAGTAAACAAAATTCAGTCGAAGCGATTTGACACTTGACAGAACTTAACGTGAAGACTGCACCGATGCAGTATTTGTCGTTCTGTACACAATGAAACCGAGTGTACACCACGCTGGAATTGTCGCTAACACCGTGTATTATTTGACAGCTCGGTGTGGCAGCTCGGTGTTCAAAAGAATACGCCATTAGTGTTTTTTGTACACTGCTTTAAGAGCTCTCTTCAGTTTTTTTTCGGGCCATTACCTATACACGAACACGCCTAGCTAATTAATGTACAATTTTTAGAAAACGTTGATGGTTTACCAGGCAGTGTTATATGTAGTAAAGTGTTTAGACCAAAAACATCCATGTTTCTCCTTGTATGTTTTGATCCACGTCTCGAAAAAAGGCGTTTCGTTAGAAACATACGTTAATGCATAATAATCGAAAACTATTGCTAAATAGCAGTTTTTTTTTCCTTAAAATCGCCCCTAAAAGTAAGCGACGTTTTATGCTTTGTATCCATAAACTTAGCAAATCGTAGTATCTTCGATATTTGTTACCAAATTTCTTTTTTTCGATTTACATATTTAAGTTAAGTTAAATTAAGTTTATATAGGTATATTTATAAGATTTAAAAATAAATTGTAAAATTGGGCGTGGTTAGTTGGTGGCTTAATTTTTGTCCATAGTTAAAGGTTTCTGGCTATTAATTTATTTACTTATTAAGCCTTTTACCCGATGAAGTCAAATATTTGGGAGTAATCATTGATAGAAAACTTCTTTAGTCTAAGCATATTGAATCCAAAACTGAAAAAGCACTGTCTGCTTTCTGGCAGTGTAGAGGGTCTTTTGGCAAGACATGGGGGCCTATCTCTGAAAAGGGTCCTCTGTATCTATACGGCCGTGGTAAGACCACTCCTCTCATATGCATCATTCGCGGTAACGTATTACTGTTAGAAGCACTTCACTATACACTTTGCTATTCATTCACTTAGCTGTTTTGTGCAAAAATCACATACTCATTTAGTTTATGTGTCGTCTTATAATTTTTCATTACTTCATTGTTCTTAAATATATTCGAATCTAATAAAACGTGTTTCTTCTTAAACTGCTTTTCTGATACTGGACTTAATAGTATTTAAAAGCTCCAAAGTTAACAGGTTATGGGCCCAGGAAACGTTTCAGGATGGATATTTTAAAATGTGGAGTCGCTAAATTAAATTCAACCGATTACTATACCTGGAAATATAAAGTTGAACTTTTGCTAAGAAGGGATAATGTTTGGGACGCCATTTCTTCAGAAAAGCCAATGGAAAACCCAGCTATGTATGTGGTTGAAGGCTGATAGTGATGCGAGAATAATTATTGGCTTGTTGGTGGAGGACAATCAACTAATGCATGTACGGAAAGCAGCATCCGCGAAAGAGGCCTGGAATAATCTGAAAGGCTATCAGGAGAAATCAACTTAAAGCAACAGGGTACAACTGATGCGGAAAATTTGCAGCTTGAAGTTTGAAGACTGCCAATGCATGGAGAAGCATATAGAAACCATAACTACGCTTTTTGATAAGCTTGCAGCGTTGGGAGAAGTGCTTTCGGAAAGCTGGCGAGTAGCAATGCTACTAAGTGGTCTATCGTCGTCCTATGATACACTCGTTACAGCTTTAGAGGCTAGGCAGGAATCGGATTTGACTCTGGATATAGTGCAGGCGAAGCTTCAGGAAGAGTATCTGAGAAAAAAGGGTGTCGAAGAAAATAAACCGCCTTTAAATAAAATTTTTTATTTAAAAACTAAGGAGTACAAATGTTTCTTTTGTAAGAAGACGGGACATTTTAAGCAGGACTACCGCAAAATATCTTGAATGGAAGAAAAATCAAGAGAAAGGAACTGCGTATAACGTGCTTTGTCCAGACAAGTTTTGTTTCCAGTTCAATTATGGTTCATTCGGCGGCTGGATAGTTGATTCAGGAAGCTCTTGCATTTCAACAGTAGACGTCCGAGCGACAGACGCGGCGGCGGGAGGCAGCGCGCCAATTAACCCTTTTACTTTCCCTTATCTCTCGGAGACGAATATTTTAATACAAACGAGATTTAAAGGGACGAGGTTTGCATGCAAAAGAAGAAAAGGTTTTTCTCGAACATCGATGGCTTGGTGATTTTTTTTTTGAAGGATAAATTTAGGGGGTGGTTTTACATTTAAATCAACATCGTGGGCGTGGCCATGGGCGGATCTTTTTATACCTTGTCAGTAAGAAATAAGAACCAAAGTACACTCCAAGTTTCACTTTTCTGGCTCAATTTCAAAAACTTAGAAACTTCACACACATGGACAGACGGATGGACGGGCATGGCTTAAGCAGCGATTCCCCTGCCGGTCTCGATCAAATCTCTAAAAGGTCTTAGGGGTCTAAGGTGATTATTTAACTCATTGCCGTTTATTTAAAATCAACTGTCATTCAGGTGGTCCGTTATTCAGTTCCCTGAGGAGACTCTGAGCATCGTTAAGGAAAACCTAGACCATTGTCTGCTGCCAGTTGGGTACTAACAGTGCAGAGGAGATCTCCGGATCTTCATCCTCTTCACCGAGATGAAGACACGAGTATTATATTATGTTCGAGTAATTGTAGATACCGCGACTTTTTTAAAATCATTCTTTTTATTTTAGCGCGGAAAAGTTCTGCACAATTCTTTCCAGTATAGCAGAAAGAATTCTCTTATCAATTTTTGATATTAAAGGACTCGAGGTCTATATCGACGTTCATAGCGCCCATCGACATTCAGGTGGCCCATCTACATCACAAACTGACAGCTTGGCATCAGCGATGTTAAAAATCGATATTGAGTCGGCCTTAACAGCGATTAAAATGATCAGGAAGGTATCGATAACATGGGAGATCGAAATTTTTCGGGTTTTTTTCAAGACACGCCACAGTGTGAACTTCTCTTTTTTGAGACCCAGAATGAAAACTAGGAAGAGAATTCTTGTTTATATTTTTAATTACTTTAACAAATTCCGTCTACAAGGGATTGTATAAAATTTTAATTACTCCTTAACTTAAAACATTACAAGCGTTATGGAGGCGCGTTTATACGCACGGTATTCTAGATTAAATTGATTTCTTCAATTTTATTGAATTTTGGTTTTCACTTCCTCTTTTTGTTTTTCCATTTCCTCTTGTTGTTTTTTCATTTCCTTTTGTTCCTCAACGACAGCCTTTAAAGCTTGATACAGCTTTTCCATTTGTTCGGTCTGAAAGGATACCAAGAGTAGGTCTTTTTCGAATGATGCTACAATTATTGTAGTCATGTTACCCAAACGAATTCCTTGGTGGTATTTTCTTCCTTGATTTCTGTGTTGCTGTTTTCAGTGTCACGGGCAATACGGGCTCCAGATGAAATCTAATAAATTACATAAGATATATTTTAAGGCACATTTAGGTAGGTAAGTCTTGTATTTATTATAAATACTTGGAAAACGCAGAACACAAACAAAAAGACAAGAGCGATTTTTGCCATCTCGAAACCGGTATAGGTTTACACTATTAAGAATCGTGAATGAAACTAAATTCCAAATTAATTGGAAGAAGATTTTGTTGTTTAGACAACTATGGTAAGAAGATAACCTTTTAACGTCATTTGCATAAACAAAAAATAAGTTCAACACCATCACATGTAAACCTATTAACACTAAAACGTGCTTGTGTGATAGTTTCTACGCCGAGATAACAGTTCTTTAATGTAACATTTCGCGATTAAGACTGTCCTTGGATTAGCGGAAACGTTTATTTAAGTCATCGGTGCCCAATATTTACATTGGAGGAGCTCGGTTAATCTCGCACTGAAAAATAGGAAAGCGAAGAATGAACGAAACGCTGGTTGAAAAGGCGCGTTGTCTTCTTTTTGACGCTTGCTTGGCCAAGAGCCTGGGGTGAAGCAGTATAATAGGTACCTACGGCGACATACTTAAGAAATTGATCTTCATTCAAAGGCTTATCAAATCGTTGCCCTGAAGAAGTATGGACGGGTGAGAAACTAGATTTTTCAAACTTCCGAGTCCTTTATTGGGCGGTGGGATCGGTATTGGTCTCGAAGCAAAAGGGGTTGAAGTTTGATATCAAGTCAATTAAATGCATCCTAGCGAGGCATGGCGGTAATTCTAAAAGCCCAAGCGCAAGAAATTCGATGAATACGTTTGCTTTGTCAATGAGAGGGAAGGGAAACTGATGATCCTACTTCTTATGAAGAAGTAGGACTGTATCGTCTCGAGACATTAATCATCATGCTGGAAGAAGGCAATAATCGAAAAATAGAATTCATTGGTATATAATAATCCTACATGAGAAATGCTTGATGCGAAGAATGGTAAAAAAAACCCTGGCAAGGCTAACGCTCAGCGGAAAGTTATTGACTTCGATGAAGTGTATATTCTGAAGTCGTTAAAAATAAATCTAAATTTTTATGATAAAACTTGAGATTCAACAGAGCTTTGTTAAGGTTTTATGTTAATCGCGGATTAGTGTCCGGTGGAGAGATGGTATTAAATCTCTAGATTCGCCACACTAATTTAAGTCCTGCTGGCAAGCGGTTAAAAATTTAACCGTTTGACAATTATTTATTTATTATATTATATTATATTATATTATATTATATTATTTATTTATTAAGAATAGTTTACAAAGTAAATTTATAAACTACCTACATTTAAGACATCATGGCTACACGACCATAAGATGTCGTTTAAATCGAAATACAATACCGTCATAACTATATACAGAATTTACATAATTATATAACTAACTTATATAACAAAAGATTAAAAATTACAATTTTTTTACTTAGATTGACAAAAGAAAAGCGTTTATATATACTTAATCTTGTTATGCGCAGTAGTAGCTTCCTTTATACGTTGAAAGGCTTGAATGTCAGATGGTTTAAAAATCTCAGCGAGTTCCTTCTGTTTCAACTCAAATGAAACTGCTAGATTCTTCATTTGGTGGGAAATCGGACAGTCAGCAAGGATATGCCTAATTGAAAGAACCTCCTCACAGTTTTCACATACATACCTGTGGAGGCTCTCTAGAGAAGAATGGTGACTAGTTAACAAAGTTTTGCCTACTCTGACCCGAAAAAGAGAAATACATTGTTCCCTTGTAAGAGCTCTGTTGTAGGAGATTCTGCGATGTGTGGAGTGATGCTTTCTCAGGAAAGTTTATTCATTTTCCCATAAAAGTTTGAGCTCCTCGTATATTCATGATAAACGAAAGTTGTTACAATGAGCTGCGAGATACTTGGGAATTCCTTTAAGTACGGATAACGAGTTGCTTCTTTGGCTGCCTGATCCGCAAGCTCGTTAGCTTTTATTTTTTATTGAATTTTACTATCAAAATTCGTGCTCGGTTCGAAATGTTCATCGCGCGCTGCTTCCATTTTATGGTCGGCATTCTCGACCTTCTGAGCAGTCTATTCGGAAGATTGTGACCAAATTTCGCACCAAATTTACTTTGTTGGACATTAAACCACCAACACGTTTACGTACTGTGCGTAGTGAAGAAAATATTGCGGCCGTATCAGCTAGTGTGACAGAAGACCGCGAAATGTCGATTCGGCGCCGTTCCCAGCAGTTAGGCCTTTGTTACAGCACTACGTGGAAAATTTTGCGTAAGGATTTGGGCGTAAAGCCTTTTAAGAACTAAAGCCAGCCGACTTACCACAACGCCGAATTTTTGGTGAATGGGCTCTTGGAAAGCTGGCCGAGGATCCGCTTTTTTATCGAAAAATTGTGTTCAGCGATGAGGCTCATTTTTGGTTGAATGGGTACTTAAATAAGCAAAATTGCCGCATTTGGAGTGAAGATCAGCCAGAAGCATTGCAACAGCTACCAATGCATCCCGAAAAAGCCACTGTTTGGTGTGGTTTATGGGCCGGCGGCATTATTGGGCCATATTTCTTCAAAGATGATGCGAATCGCAGCGTTACTGTCAATGGTGAACGCTACCGAGCGATGATAACAAACTTTTTTTTGCCCGAAATGGAAGTTCTTGACTTGCATGATATGTGGTTTCAACAAGACGGTGCCACATGCCACACAGCACGCGAAACAATGGCGCAATTGCGAGGCGAGTTTGGTGAACAGTTAATTTCACGTTTCGGGCCGGTCAATTGCCCGCCTAGATCGTGCAATTTGACACCATTAGATTATTTTTTGTGGCGGTATGTCAAGGCTAATGTCTATAGGGACAAGCCCGCTTCGATTGACGCACTGGAAGCCAACATCCATGCATTCATTCGTGAGATACCGGCCGATATGTGTGAAAGAGTATGCCAAAATTGGACTCAGCGGATGGGTTACCTGAGACGCAGCCGCGGTCAACATTTGCATGAAATTATCTTTAAACATTAAATTGCAAGGTTCAAACTATCGATTCAAATAAATATTTCATTAATTTTTTCGAATTTTTTGTGTTTTTTTTTAAAAAAAAGTTCTCAACCTCTTAAAAAATCACCCGTTAGTTGAGGGTAGGACAAGTGTTAGCCGCGTTTTTAATGCCCGTGAGGATGGAACAGCTGTCCGTAAAAATAAGCGTTTTTCCTTTCCAATTTTGTGCGAGTTTCAGTGCTTTTAATATTGCTGTCAACTCTGCTAAGTAACTTCCAGCCGAGTCGGGAAGGGATCCTTGGCAGAGGATATCAGTAACGTATTGCTGCTATTAATTTCGACGACTGCATATGATGAATTATTGCCCTTGAATGAACAATCTGTGTATAAGTTCCTTGAAGGGTTAATGGAATAAATCAGGTCTTGGTGAAGCATTCTAAAGAGTTCAAGAGGAGTGTTGTTTCTTCCTATGGCTTAAGAGTCTGGTGTTTACTCGAGGTAAGTGTCTTTTCCATAAAGGGGGAATACAAAATACTGAGTGATTCTAGTATCTCTGACGGAATGCATCCGTGAGCGGATATGATTGAAAGTATTTTTGGGAGAAAAAAAACCGAATTGACCCGGTTGGGTTTTTTCCTTCCCAGAATTTCACGAGAAGTTGAATGAAGTGGAAGCGTAGGATCAGTAATCGCTTTGCTGACAAGGTTAAAAGCTCGTTTTTTACCAAGCCTGCTAATGAAACCTAACCAGCTTCTACCCTGAGCGCTTCAATTGGTGTTGTTTTAAGTGCACCCGTAGCACTTCGGTAGCATTCATTAATTGCTGCGTCAATACTTTCTAAATTTTTCTTTGTCGTCCACATAAAGATCGCAAGTCCATGTTGAAGTACCCCTTCCACTAGAGCTGTTGTTATCTTGAGGGCGGTTTCCAAATGTGGCCCTTTTTTCGGGAACATATGATTTTAAGAGCGTTGTTAAGGCTTTTTAATCGGTTGATAGTGTTTTTAACGTGGAGATCCCACGTGGGGGTTAATACAGGATTAATAAATAATACTGTATTAATAATAGAATAATTATTATATTATTAAAAATAGATTAATTTGGGTTTTTTAAACCAGAAACCTTTTTCGCTCTTGGGAAATGTCATCGTAACTTTCTTTTGATAGCAAAAATTACAGAAAGTGCTCGTGTCAAATTAATCTTATGTCGGTGGGGTGGAGCCTCTTCGGGATTTATGGTCGGTGGAGACATAGTATTATTTTTTTATCTTCAGTTAGGTACTTGCTGCGAAGATGGATATCTACATTTAACATTTTAGCCAGAGGGTCACCTAAAGAGGGTTCCTAAAAAGAAAAACGACCTGTCTATCTCTCATAAGTCGTTGGCGTGGTCAAAAATCGAAATAAATATTAATGGGAACAGCAGTTAAAGAAGCGATTAGGCTAAAAGGAATCCATCACCTTGTCATCAACTAAAATAAACCTCATATTCTTTAAAACATTCATAAGAGACGAACGTGTTTATTCTTACTTATAACTTTGCTTCCAGAAAATCTGTAGCATCCAAGAAGATAGAGAGAATCTCTACCGCGGGCATTGCTTCTCCAAATGGTGGCGTATCGCGGATGATCGAGAGTGAGAAGGCGAGTTTTTTAAGAGCGTTTCAAAAGTCATGACCGAAAATACACGCAAAGAGTAGTAACTAAAATTTCAACTATTTTAACAATTGGAGCAGTAAAGTATTGGATCATCAGCAGCGACTCTGCGACCTGCCAACTCTGCGAACTCTTCCCGTTTGCAGTACTTACAGTACCATTTTAATTGAATTCAAGGACAGATTTCACTTTCAATTATTCAAAACTATATTTCAAAGTCATCATTTTTAGTTGCCAGTTCGTAGTTTTGATTAAACTTCTGTCGCCTTTCCTTGGCTTTCTTAATTCGTCGGGCTCTGGCTTTCCTGTCATCATTAGTCTTCCTCTGCACCCTTTTGGGACGCAGCGAACGGTTCTTTTTAATGAACGTGTTCAATTGGTGAAACGCAGCCTTGAGCTCATCAAAGCCTTTCGACAAAGGAATCACTCGATTGAATTTCCCGTCAGAGTTGCTCTGGTTCAATAGCTCTTTCATTTCTTTGTAACCATCTTCGATCTTTACCATACTCGTCATGAGGCCGCTACGACCAGTGAGCTGGTTCATGTCGCTTTGAAACATGCGCTGAGTATTGTTCAAGTTGAAGGTCGTATGCCGCATTCGGTCCAAATCTATCAACTTCTCCAACCCATAGTAAGTGTCGGAGGCGACAAACCTGTAAAAGGAAATCTGTGTTATAAGTCGGTCACAGAGCGAGGAAAGGAATTTTTTTTACCTGAACGCGTCTTGCTTTAGTAGCTCCCAGAAAATGCACTTTGCACCTTCCGCATAGAGCATATTGTCGAGATTAAGAATAAAGTCTTTTATCTTTATCCAGGACTGCATGTCCAAGTCTATTTTGTGGTAGCGATCGGTTGGTTGCTTGAAATGGAGCGCATAGAGCAGATAGAGGGCTCCCAATCGAGACATTGCGGTCTTGGAGCACAGAACCCGTTTGGCATAGTGAGTGCAGGCGTTTGTTGATTGTACTATCTCCAGGGAAAGGGATTGGCCACTGAAGTTGAAACAAACAGCTTTGCAGATTCGAGGGTTTAGCAAGATTGTCAGTACTCACGTGTAGATCCGTTGAAACAGGGTGGTTTTCCATTGGTAGACGAATGACTCGAATCTTGGGTTTTCCTTTGAAACGAAAGCTTCAATTATATTTTCGCAGTCCTTTTGGAGAGCTAGCTCCATGTTGAATACAGTTTTAGAATTGTGAAGTAAGAAAAATTAAAAATGCAACACTTTTTGTTTACAAATCTAAACGGCGCAACAGCTGTTTTATTTTCAAACATTGCATGCCAGCATCTGTCATTTCGCTGTATTCGCCGGACAATTACGTGCTGAGACTTGTTTGCCAGAACAATTAAGGTGGCGCTGACCCTGACAGTACGTGCGTATTTTATTGGTGCTACAGTTTGGGTCCAATAATGGAGTAATACTAGTTTTGGGTAGTATGGAGTAATACTATTTGTCGAGCAGTTGGCGAAATTCGGTAATTTTTTTTGTCAATTATAGGCACAATAGTTAACTAATAGGTATTATAATTATTGCCTTTTCGCTTGATCCTCCAGAAGCGTCCATGAGGTTTTTTTGGCAATCGATTGACCGTTTCTCTTCTTAAAAAATAAAGACAGATTTGCTTCTAGCCGTGAATCGAGATTCAAAACCACCAGAAGCACACAATGCATATCTCGCTGTTTTAGGTAAAAACTGAGGCGATACACAGAAAAAGACACGGACATTCATTGTGTCCGGCTTTAAAATGTTATTTGTCCATTGTCGCATAGCTTTTGTTTAGCAAATTCAAAACGCTAGAAAACTTCAAACCCTTTGACAACGTGTTTGACTGTTCAGTTTCAACCCCGAGCTCCTGGGTGGCCATCCAGATTAAAAACCGAAAATGCCATGAGTTTATACTTCTGAATGAAAAATTCAGTTTATACTTCTGAATGAAAAATTCACAAACTTTTACTTCAACATCCATTTTCGCATCAGAGGCATCTCCATATGCCCGATTAGTTCGGAGGCATCTCTATTCCCGATCGCGTCAATTTGGAACTTAAATATGGTTCTTGTCATTATGACAAATGCCGACGTTCTATAGGGGCTAACTAAATGATAAGGGGAAACAGCAATGAATGTATATGCATACATTCCGAACATTTATTGGCATTAGTCGATAGCTAGTGTGTCTATTGTTTTTTGACCCGGCTATTTTGAATTATCGTTAAAATTTAATCCAGACTATTGACAAACGCCTCTGTTGGTTACAAACATAAGTGGCAACTTATCGCGTGTTTCCACCGGATACATTCACTATTGAGGCTAATTTTCCTTCGATCCCCTCTTAATTACACAATTTACCATACGAACTCTAATCTCTTCAAGAAGGGGTCAAAAACTATTCGCGTAAACCTCTTGCACACATGACTTCTCAAGTCAAATTGTACAGAATTCTACATGCTCTGTTCGTTTTCTGACGAAACAAATAAAACTCTTCTTTGTTTTTGACAACTCCGTATCCTTAACTCAGCAGCGTTTGTTTTGTTGTGTAAAGAGATACGCCCGGTTGATGTTGCTATGTTGACGTTGATGTGAATTGAATTGTCGAAAAAGTTAAATGCACTGAGGAGTGCACATGGCAACAGAATGATGGATGTTTTTGTTGGTACTGCTGTCGAAAATGATCAAATTGGTCTAATAGTTATTGGTTTAGTCTACCGTAATCCCGTCTTCATATTTAACTTTTTATTTTCCTAATTTTTGCGTTATTAAGTTTCATGAAATAAAAATTCGGGGACAATTAAAATAAATTGCATTATTTCTGAATCTGACAGATTTTCTGAGTTTCCTGGGTGCAAAAAAGAAAAAACGCATGATACAAGGAGATGTGCGGAGCTCCTGACGACTACACAGACACATTGCCATTTTAAACCAAAACATATCAGTGAGTAATGTCAAAAATGAAAGAATACGTCAAATTAATCTCCCTTAAGCCGCGTTGTCACAAGCAACGAAAAACACGAACAGAAACAGAATACCATACATTAGCAACTGAAACCTAAATTCGCTGAATGCTTTTTGCGTTGCTAATGTATGAAATTCTGTTTCTGTTTCTGTTCCTGTTCCTTGTGACACCGCGGCTTTATTCCTTTGGAAACACTTTGGGATTGACTCTTTATCTTGTGACGTTAATCTCTGTTCTATTTGCGAAGGAAACACCTTATTAGTGTCAGGTAGGTAAAATGACACAACCTGCATGTACATATAAATCTTGTAGCCACATCACAGAATTCTATGGTCTGGGCTCTGAATCTCCGATTGTTGTAGATCAACAGCGTGATATTCAACATTATAGCTGTTTCCGAGAAACAGCGTTACAAGCGAGTGGTCTCTTCTAGGCAAAATATGGATGGTGGAGGGGGCAAAGTTAAATTTTTGATTATTCAGTTATAATTTTTTACAATGATTCACAAGCAGAGATGGCACAAATGTGACCTTTTTTTGATTTTCTACGTTTTGTACGTCTGCTACATAAATGAAGTAGTTTAATGTAGTTATAGTAGTTAAACGTAGAAGACGCAGCAATTAGACGTCAAAATGACGTAAGCTATGTCAACGCAACCACCGAATTGTCAATTCAGATTGCTTTTTCAAATCGCGAGGCTGAAGACGCATCGCCATTTGTCTTTTATTAAATTTCGAACCGATTGATTGTGCTCATATGCTACACATTCGGCTCTTTTCACGACTTTCAGTGTTTTCACCCGGTTATTATTCTTTAATTCTTTTGGAAATTTAAGATTTTGACGTGTAACAAATGTAGGTAGTTAATGAAACAAATCAGAGGCGATTTTAGATTTTTACCCAATTAACTACGCGTAGCTAATCGAGTAGATTACCTTGCGTATTCTACTCTGCCATCTCTGTTCACAAACCTACTACAATTTTTTTATCACCCTGTTTTGTGTGTAATCAAGTTTCAAAATCAAACAGTTTTCTCACTATCCATGACCCAAACCATATTTTTATCTGACAGTTTTCAGTGACATTTCTTGCTACAACCGATTATAAATTTTTCGGAGGTATCTCCGTAATTTTATTACCAAAATAAATGGATTTACCAACTTCGAAGTTAAATTTCGTGTCCTAGTTGACGAAATACAACCAAGCAACATGAGGAGCAAGGGCTTTATTATATTTTGTGTGCTGTGCACTTTGTTCGCTTCGACCATCGGACAGGATGAATCACAGGTAACCTTGGCAGCACCCACGAACATTTCCACCGCCGTTCCACAAGTCAACACCACGTCACAACTTCAAACAGCGGCCTCGGATCTGGTAGAATCCAAAGTGACTTTAGAGAATGAGGAAAAAATCTCCAATACTACCCCGTCGGCTGAGCCTCCACTGCCGGATCACAAAGCTGTCGAGCAGGAGCACAACAGTTCGCTGTCCATATTCTTCGTTCTTTGCATCATTATTATGGGCATTCTCCTGATTCACTTTATGTTGCACACCGGATTCCAGTATTTACCCGAAAGTATTGTCGTAGTGTTCCTCGGAGCGCTGATTGGGCTCTTCTTGAACGTGCTGAGTGGCGAAAAGACTAGCTGGAAACGAGAGGAAGTCTTTTCACCAACGGGATTCTTCCTTGTCCTGCTGCCACCAATCATCTTCGAGTCCGGCTACAATCTGCACAAAGGTAATTTCTTTCAGAACATCGGATCCATCCTGGTTTTTGCCATCTTTGGGACCACCATCTCGGCACTGGTCATTGGTTCTGGAATATACCTACTAGGCTTGGCTGAGGTCGCTTATAGGCTTAATTTCTCGGAGTCTTTTGCTTTTGGTTCGTTGATTTCGGCTGTGGATCCCGTAGCGACGGTTGCCATATTCCATGCCCTCGAAGTCGATCCGGTTCTGAACATGTTGGTCTTCGGGGAGAGCATTTTGAATGATGCCATTTCCATTGTGCTGACGACGAGCATCTCAGCGGCGGCGAGCAGCTCATCTAACACCAACGCCGTTCAGACAGTTCTCAAGGCGCTCAAGACCTTCTGCGAGATGTTCTTTGCGTCGGCGGGAATCGGGGTCATCTTCGCATTAATAAGCGCCCTCCTGCTGAAGCACATCGATTTGAGAAAGCACCCGTCGCTGGAATTCGCCATGATGCTGATGTTCACCTACGCTCCATACGTTCTAGCCGAGGGGATCCATCTGTCTGGAATCATGGCGATCCTGTTTTGCGGCATTGTCATGTCGCACTACACCCATTTCAATCTGTCTACTGTGACGCAGATAACCATGCAGCAGACTATGCGCACCCTCGCTTTCATCGCCGAAACATGCGTGTTCGCCTACCTAGGCTTGGCGATATTTTCCTTCAAGCACCAGGTCGAGTTGTCCTTCGTTATCTGGGCCATCATTCTCTGCCTGATTGGACGGGCGTGCAACATATTCCCACTGGCCTTCCTCGTGAACAAGTTCCGCGAGCACAAAATCAACAGCAAGATGCAGTTCATCATGTGGTTCTCTGGTCTGCGCGGTGCCATCTCTTATGCGCTGTCGCTGCATCTGGAACTCGGCATGACCGATGAGACTCGACACGTCATTATCACGGCCACCTTGATTATTGTCCTGTTCACAACGCTAGTGCTCGGTGGCTCCACCATGCCGCTGATGAAGTATCTCAAGCCCGGGAAAAGACTGAGACGAAGCCAACGAAGTGGCAGCTCCGAAAGGCGACGATCCAACGGACGGAAGCGCACAAAGTCGGTTTCGCTGAGTAAAACCCGAGAATGGGGTCAGGCCATCGACTCGGAGCACTTGTCCGAGCTGACCGAAGAAGAAGATATCGGCTTCGCAACGACACGAATCGCTGGATTTGGCCGCTTGGATCGCAAGTACTTTACGCCGTTCTTTACTAGGCGCTTCACAACGCAGGAACTGCACGACTGCAAGAGCCAAATGGCCGACCTGACAAACAAGTGGTATCAGGCCATAAGGGTGTCGCCACAGGACTCGGATAGCGAGGATGAGGAGATCGGAATTGCCTCCGCTTCTAGTCAAACGGCATTGCATCCGAGGACGTAGAACGTTGTCCAGTGTGTTTTGAACGCGTGCGCGCTTCCGAGAGTGATTTGTATTTTGATTTGTATTATATAATAATTATGTATAACTGTATATTTTTTAAAGTGAGTCTACTGAAGGAAAGGTCAGGTGGGACGGATCGCTTTTGATTGTTATATTTGTGTTGCTTTAGTAAATATATGTGATATCGAACCAAAGTCAAGGAAATCTTTTTTTGTTTCTAATAGTTTTCGCATGAGTGAGTCTGCAACGGGGCCTTTTATTTGCCAAGGGTCTTTTGCTGGCATGCCAGTTCCCTTTCGTAACTCGCCGGAGGTATAAAATCAGTTGAAATTTAACAACCTTGTTTTTTTGTCTTGTTTCCTTGAATTAGTAAAATAATGTAAAATGAATCACCGACTCAATTCATCATGTACTTTTGGGGCACCCGTTGTTGTGAGATCCCGATGAGCGTAGAAATATGTTTGCTGAATCCGAGCGGCACCTTGAAAGGTTTTTCGAGACAACATAATCTCGACAGGCTTGGGAAACCCTCGCCGATGTGGGGACCGTGGAAAAGAACGAGTCTTTTTTTCTTAGGTCGCAGAAATACGATTCAAACCCCGACCCGATTCGGATTAGGGGCTCTGCTACAGATCATACAGAAAATGGATCCGTAAAAATTTTCTTTTATTTCTTACAACACTTTCATTAGCAATAGAATCGAAGATACTATGTCTCCACCGGCAAAGAAAAGAGGATTAGCGGGAGACAATTAAAAATAAATTTCAAAGTGGCTCCACCGGACAAAAATATAGGATTTACTTGACACGAACACTCTGTTTCTGTCATTTTGGCTCTCAAAAGAGAGTTGCGATGTCATGGTGTAAAAAAAGAATAACAACAGAAAACGTACTTGTTGCAGATCTGTCGTACAGGGCAAGTTTCAGTTTCCGTTTTTGATTCTCAAAACTGTTACAAAGGTGCAAAAAATAGGTTTGTGAATATTGTGATTGTTAATGGGATTTATGAGAGGATTTATTTTTAATCGCTTGCCGAGAGGATTTAAATTTTTATAGTGAATCGCGTGATTTGTAGAGGATATGATTTATTTTAATCGCGCATTAGTGCCCGGCGGAAACATGGTATTAAGCTTATTTAAGTTTTCTTATTTTTCGCATCAGGAAAAATTTTTCGTATACGAAAAACTAATGAAAGTTATTTTCGAAGAAAGTTTATCTGGCATTTACATTTTTTTTTCTTATGAATTTGTTGGGTTAAATGTAAGCAACATATTGAATACAATATTGTAGCGATGGCGCTAGTGAAAGAGGTCTTAAAAAATCGGAGTCATTAAGCTTATCTGTGGAAGGTTGTCCTAAGGCTAGATTGAAATGTCTATACTCTGTCCGAAATTAATAATCAGTGCAGTGAAGATAGGACGTTTGTATCTCCCTCTGGCTATAATGCTTTACATAAACTTGTCTCTCTTTAAAGCTCTCTCAGGGTTGCCAAGCTTCCAATTTTGACCGTCACAAATCAAAGAGAGAATTTCTTAGGGCTACCATCATGCAATTCTTATGGCTAGCATTTGTTTTTAACGAATTCGTTCTGGGAACGCTCTTTTTCGCTCTCAACTTAAATGGTTACATGCAAATGGGGGTTGGTTTCAAGCGCACAAGTCAATTTCGACAGAGTCAGTGTGCCTTTGGCTCTATGGTATGTTGGTTGCGCGTTGGGACGCTGTTGAAATTTTTTCTATGGGTCTACATTTCAGGGGCACAATGCGTATTTTTTGTCCGTGGTGGCATACTAGAGAACGCAGTGACCGCACTGACAATTTTTCTCTCTCCCCATAAGCGCTGTACTGACTATTAATTTTGGACAGAGTATAGAAGCATTTTTTACCTAATTTTTTTTTTAGTGGTATCGATCACGGTACGAAGTGATTATCATTTATCAAACTTTATTTTCGAAGAAAGTTTATCATCCATTAACATATTTTTTTTTATGAATTTGTTGGGTTACATGTAAGCAACATATTGAATACCATATTGAGGCCATGGCGCTAGTGAAAGAGGTTTTCTGTATGATCTATAACAGGGCCCCAAGTAACTCGAAAACGACTGGAGAACATCACTTGACAATACTATTTTCAGTTATTTTCCAATTCTGGAAATCGGAAAGTCATTAAGCTTACCTGTGGAGGGTTGTCCTATGGCTAGATTAAAAACTCTAGAAACATTTTTAGTGGTATCATCATCATACGAGGTGATTGTCATTTTTCAAACTACGGTGTCTTGGCCTGTGAGACCATATAAAATAAAATTTCCATCTTTTCTGTTTTTAACTTCTGGTCTTGAATTGGTTTAAGTGTTTTTTATTTTTTATCTTATACATGTAACACACCGATTTGGGTGTCCTATCGGCACCCCTTTCTTGGGTCCGTTTCTACAATGTTTCTTATTTTTTTTCCTCTATGACTAAAGATATAGTTCAATTAGTTTTTAAAAAACAACATACATAAAACTTAGCTTAAAATATACACAAATGCGATTGAAGTATTACTAAATAATATACAAAATACTTGCATAATTCAGTTAAAATATACAAAAAAAAAAAGAAGAAATAACCACCGTTCATCTCGGTTAAAGAAGTTATCAAATTCATGGTCCATTTTGTTACTTTAGTGGATTCCTTATTCGACTTAAATGCGGATAGTTAGGAACAACTTCTTCGATCCATTCGGATTCGATTTCGGTTACTTGCCGCAGGAAATTGCGCTCGGTCAAGACAATCTCAGTGAATATTATGTAGGCGGGTCGATATTTCCCATGGAGTATACTCGAGGGATGAATTTTGGCACGTTGTCGTCCTGATAGTGTGAAATAGAAATTATCGCGCTGAAGCTCCGCTACATTATCGAATAGTCCTGCTAAAAGGCACTTGCGAACTTGATCCATGTTGCTGCCACAACTTGCGACGTTGAGGTTGAGACGTTGCGAGATCTCTAGAAGTTGATTGCGTACATCGCGCGCATAGAGAAGATTTCGAGTGTTGAGAAAATTGTCATGGCACCACAGCTGAAAGAGGAAGATTTTGGTGGATTTCATTAGAAAGAAATGGCTAGTTTAAGATATTGTGATGGGGCGATAATTGCATTGTATTCCCACCTTAAGCTGAGAAAAGACTGAACTCCCGTATTGCCTCGGTCACCAAACACACCCGTTAATTGAACTGTCATTTCAGCCAGCGAAATACATCCGATATTTTAGTTTCGACATTGAAATTTTCCCTCCAATGAAAAATTACGAAACGAGAAATTTCGAGAACTTGGTTCATTTGTATAAATAGGTAAATGCTGGCATTGACAGTTCACACCTAATCTAATCTGACAATTACAGTTGATTTTGAACCTTTTAATTGTGAAGATCGAAAGCAAAAGTAAAAAGTTGTTGCATTAAAAGTAACTAAGTCTAATGCTTAGACTAGACTGCAGACCATCTTGGCATATTTAGGGCAAGCAGAAAAATTTATCAAGTGCCCCTCGCTGGCCAATTGACGTCTCGTAAGTCAAAAAGTATCTGGGGGCCGATTATAATCTGCGAAGCGTATCGCACCCAATCCGTCTTTTTATTTGCGATCCGCTTTGAATTGGGTTATCATGTAATCCTGTTGCCTTCCAGTTTAGAATTTTCGAATTTACTGAGCTTTCCAAGTTAAAATTTAAAATGCAGAAATTGGGTTTTATTCGACAAATTCTAAATAATATTCTGGTGAAGATATCCTAAACGTTTGCAAGTCATACGGTCTTATTGTGCTTAAAACCATGTTCGTCAAGGAAAGCAGGCACCTGATCACTTACAGCAGCGGTGGGAATTAAACCCAGATTGACTATCATTTGGTTCACAGTTCCCTAAAACCGGGGGTCAATGATTGTAAAGTGATTTTAGGTGAGGCGATTACAACACAACACCGCCTGCTGCTGACCGTCATTTTTATGGAACCGTCAAAAAAGAAAATTAAGCAAGCAAAGCTATCTGGGAGAATCAACTGGTACAATTTGGATAAATAAAAAGGTGAAACATTTTTAAATACTATGCAAAACTACCTCTGTTACATCATTGACGAAAACGAAGATGTAGAGTGCAGAGCACAAGTTATGTGGGACGACCTACAGCGAACGTGTATAGAGAAGGCCAAATCACTCCTAGGGACTTCAAAAGGCCACCGCAAACAGGTCAATGAAACATGGTGGTGGTCAGATGAGGTGAAACTAGTGATTAGTGAAAAGAAAGCGGCATTAAAGGCATGGAAGAAGTGCTCCTCGAACAACAGAGATGAAATGTTTCGCCTGGAATTGAAATATAGACACCTCAAGAGACTTCCTAAGAAGAAGTGCGCCCAGGTTCAAGCAAAGAGAATGGAGAGCCTGTATCAGGAATTGGAGGAAGTTTCCTCTTTCACTGCTAATACACATCAGGCCACACAGGATCTTCGACAAAACCCCTTGAATAAAGAGGTTAAAATCTTCAAAATGGCCTCTCAGACGAGGAGAAACACAGAGGAGACTCGTTCGCCAACGAAATGGATGACGAAAAAATTCTTCACAGGTGGCGGCAGTATTGTGAGAGACTTTTAAACGAACAGTTTCCCAGGCACCACTTTCCAGAAGAGACTACTCCTAACCGAGAAGAAGTACCAGACATCACAGTCGACGAGGTTGGAACGCGGTTAAGTACTCCAAAAAGCGAAAAGCGGTCGGGCCAGATCAGATACCCTCAGATTTCTGGAAGAAAATAGGAGACAGCGTGTCCAGATGGCTCACGACCTTCATCTCCAAACAAATAAGAGGGAATCCAATGCCTAATCAGTGGAGGGAAAGTTGTCTCTGCTTGATGCTTCACATGACAGCAGGAGTAACAAAGCGAGATGAGATAAGAAGTACGATGATCCGAGAAAGCCTCCATGTAAAAGAACCTATCTCCAGAAAAATGGAGCTCGACCGGCTCAGTTGGTATTGCCACGTTCAAAGGAGAGATCCTACGAACCCCGTCAAAAAGGCAATGTCAATCAACATTCCAGCGCAGTCGCGAAGGAGAGGAAGGCCTAAACAATCATGGATCACACAAATGCAACGACAACAGCATTTTTTTTTTCTTTTTTCGACTCGCCTAAAGCCTAATTAGGTTAGGTTTTAGGTTAAAGGTTTGGGCCTTTTAAATTTATTTGGCCTCAGTGACGGAGAGACAAAAAACCGGGTGGCCTGCCAGTATATTCTGAGGTCAAACCAGCGTACCCCACAAGCGGACCATTAGGAATGCAGTAGAGTGGGAGCGTAATAATCCAATACTTCAGATTATAACCTCGCGCCTAAATAAAAAAGAAGAAAGGTTTTATTCGACGAATCGCTTTAAAAAATCCATTCTGAAAAACATATTTAAAAGTATCTTAACGGCAACAATGATCTTGCATAAAAATTGACGCTTTAAAAGGCAGGCCAAATGCGTGAGATCCGAAAAGGTAAGTATTTTTTAATTGATCTTCCATGAAGAAAATTTTTGATTTTTACGGTGGCAGAAAACCGTAAGATACAAGTTTAGGCAACAGAGCTCTATGCCAGACTCGAGTTTCACATACACGCATGGTATCTCTTTAATATTAGGTATGAAACCGTCCAAAACGACTGGAAATAACGCTGATTGTTATTTCGAGCCAAAAGTTTGTCACTTAGCTCTGCTTAATTCAAATGGTGTGGCACGTCCCAACATGAGTTGAAGACGAGTTCGACCGACAGGAATAATTATGTTCAACTTTTTTGTGAGCCCCTTTTCTTTGATGTCTCTTGCTCTGAGACTGTTTCTTTAGTAATGACTTGTAGCAGAGCCCAACGCTCATCTTCAAGTTCAAGAGATTTGCCAATTTTAGAAATAAAGCTTCATAAATGTAATAGAAAGCTGAGTAAGCGGATATAAGAGCTGAATACCTATGTCCAAGACACGGAAAACTAAGGATACCTTGAAATGTGATACAAATAATAAAAAGGGTCCAACCGATAGCCTTTCTAATCTAGATAAGAATCTGGTTTCCTTGGATTTTCACATACTGATTTTGTAAATACAACCCATTATCGACCTTAAGAACTGATTTTCTTACCAAAGATTTCCCCGAACCCCAAAATGCAATCATCTCACAAACTTACCTTAATTTTCTCCGTTTTTTCAAAGGCTTTGTAGACATTCAGCAGCATGAGATGGTCGCCGTGTTTTGAGTCGAACTTAGCATGCGCCAGAGCAGCCTGCTCTCGTTTTTCAATACTCGACACGAAAATATTCTCTCCCGAGAGAATTGCCACCAAACTAAGCATCTCGTCTAGGCATCCAAATGCCGGCGCAGACAAGAGGAGCTTACTGAATTTAGGATCAAGTGGAAAGAGTGACATATGTTTGCCTAATGCTGTCAACTCTGGCTTGACTGTCTGTTTGACAGCACCCAGGAGCAAGAGTTGCTTATAAGCTTTGTCCACAGCCTCCGGAGCGGGCTTATCAAGAAAGTCAAAACTTTTGCAGTCGATTCCAAGGGCAAGCAGTTGAAGCACCTTTAAAATTAAGGGGAAATCAAACAATAAATTTGATAAAAGGCCGAGCAAATGACCACATACGGTTGCTGCAATGTTGCTTCTCAAAATCTCGGGTTTTGGCATGCGTTCGAACTTCTCCATTTCTTCCTTGGTGAAGGCGCGGTAGCATGTACCCTCGGCATCACGACCGGCTCGACCACACCGCTGCCAACACTGGGCTTGCGAAATGCGCACCACTTTGAGGATGTCAAGACTAGTTTCGGGATTGAAAATGCGACGCTTCACGAAGCCACTGTCGACGACATAACGAATGCCGGGAATTGTAATCGAAGTTTCTGCAATGTTTGTGGCCAAGATGATTTTTCTCGCATTCGGCGGCGATGGTATGAAGCACTCGAGCTGCTTGTTCTGAGGTAGTTGCGAGTAAAGCGGGAATACGCGCACGTTGGGGGCATTTATTGCGTTGTTCTGCTAGAAGAGGACATGGATGAGTCTAGAAAACTTGACTGTTCCTTACTTACCTTGGCAATCATACGGATCTGCTGGGCCATTGCTTCAATTTCCTCCTGCCCGGTGAGGAATACGAGGACATCGTGACTGTTAGGAATTTGTTATTTTTTTTTTATTCACAAGATTCTCACTTTCATAAATACCACTCACTTTGCCGGTGCACTCCTGTGGATCTCAAACAACGTGACCAGTATTGCATGCAGGTAATCACTTTGTGGCTCCTTTGTGTGCATAACCTTGACCGGGAAGGTCTTACCCTCCAAGTACATGCCCTTGACGCCAAAGTATTTGGCGAAATGATCGATATCCATGGTGGCCGATGTCACAATCACTTTGAGTGGCATGAGATTGCGCACCTTCCTTTGCCGCTGTGCCTCCTTGACAATGCCGAAGAGCACATCTGTATTGATTGTCCGCTCGTGCGCCTCGTCCAACATGATGACCGAGTAGTTCTTTAGCAATCTGTCAGACAAAGCCTCCCTGAGCAGGGAGCCATCTGTGACAAACTTTATCTTTGTACTGGCCGAGGTGCAGTCCTCGAAACGTACAGTGAACCCCACTGTCTCGCCTAGTTTTAAGTTCATCTCCTGAGCGACTCGTTTCGCAACTGTTATCGCAGCCACCCGACGCGGCTGGGTGATGGCAATCAAGCCTTCACTGCCATATCCTGCGCACAGCAGGAACTGTGGAATCTGTGTAGTTTTGCCCGATCCAGTTTCACCCATAATTACAAGTGTGTCGTTCTTCTTGACCTCCTGTACGATTCTCGTTCTACACCCGTAGACCGGAAGACCTTGGCGTTGCTTCTCAATCGAGACCTTCTGCTGTTGGCTGTTCTGTTGGTGCTTCCCATTTGAAGGCGCCGCGCCATTCGTCGAGGATTTATCACCGTTTTTCTGTTTTTTCACTTTACTTTCACCATTTCCGTGGTTTTCGAGGCCGTTCTGCTGAGGGATTTTCCTCTTTACCGCGAAGACGTTGTGGTTGTGGGTATTCGCGGAGCTGGCATTGCCACCGTTCAGTTTAAAAGGCGATTTTGCGATTAGAGCGTACTTGGAATCCATTGTGTAATTTAACCGATTGGAGGGAATTTACATTTCTAAACGGAGTGTTGAGACTATGCGAAAATTTTATTTTACTGCGTCGAACTCGCGAAGGAAGGATATGAGAAAATGTATTTTTATAAAATTGCTTTTTTTAGGTTATGTTTTGATAATTTTGACAGCCTGCGTGGGAATTTGCATCGCAGTTTGGAAAGATTTATACCATTTGGTGGAAGTGAATTCGACTAGAAGATGGCGCTTTTTAATGACGGTTACTGAAATTCAAAATGACACGAAGAAAAAGGAATTTTGATAACTGAAAAATTACAACAATTCACAATTCTACAACATTATAATAATCGCTAGTCCTATGATGATTACAAACGCTGCCAGGCGAACATCGTCTGGAACCTTTATATTATAATGATGCTTGGCAGTGACAACTCTTTCCTACGGTGTCCCATAAGTATTTAAAAAAAAAATATAAGCAAAAAACAGTATCAAAACACACAAGAGTGGCTACCAATACTGCGAGCTACCGACAGCGAATTGTAAATTGTTGGTATGTAAACTATAAATTATTGTAATTTTTCACTTTTCAATATTAAATTTAATTTTGTATGGCTTTGCCATATGGGCCGCTCCCCAATCTAAGCAACGATACGTTCGGTTAGCTTTTTAATTAGTATGAGTATGTCTAAGTATGTCGTACAAAAAGGAAAAGGACATCTTATGGTATCGCTTCGTTAGTAAAGTAAAAGTAAAAAAGTGAAAACTGAAAATCGAAAAAGAAATATGATAAACAAATAAGAAAAATGAGAGTGAAATGTAAAAATGAAAAATGAATAATGAAAATATGAAAAATTCAAAATTAAAAATGAAACATAAAAAATGAAAAACGAAAAGTAAAAAATAAAACATGAAAAATGAAAAATAAAAAATGAAAAATGGAAAATAAAAAATGAAACTTGAAAAAATGAAAAATGAAAATGACAAATGGAAAATGGAATATGAAAAATGGAAAATAAGAAATAAAACTTGAAAAAATGAAAAATGAAAATGACAAATGGAAAATGGAATATGAAAAATGAAAAATGGAAAATAAAAAATAAAACTTGAAAAAATGAAAAATGAAAATGACAAATGGAATATGAAAAATGAAAAATGAAAATGAAAATGAAAATGAAAATGAAAATGAAAATGAAAATGAAAATGAAAATGACAATGAAAAAAGAAAATGGAAAATAAAAAATGAAAAATTAAAATGGAAAATGACAAATGACAAATGAAAAAATATATGTAAATGAAAAATAAAAGAAAAATGAAAAAAAAAAAAAAAATGCTTATTTTCCTTATTTCAGCTGTTCTTTATGGACTCAGGTGCTGCCAGTTTACCCTCATAAGTGTTATGCAAACATCACAGACCGAAATTTTCTTCTACATTATATTCATCGCAATCCTCTTCGTTCTCGATTTCATCACATGTCTGCTCAAAAAAAATGTCGAACTCTTCCTCTTCATCACTGTGATGTGATGGCACTTGTGAGTTATCAGATCACATAAAACCAGCCTTCCTGCAACCATAAGCTTTCTGGCATTTCTTTTGGATTGACAAGAAATAAGCTTTAAAAAAATTTCCGGAGCCGAGGGGTTTGAGTGTGGTGACAGGCATTGGCCCGTTCTTGTTTTTCCATCGTTCCTATCCTATCGTTCTCCATTTTGTTTATTCACATACCACTGCTGAGCCTGGTGTGGATAGTTTGGTATGAAATATTTTGGCCTTGATGCGGCAAATGTAGAATTTGCGAGACCAATGCTGTTTTTCTCCCATTTTTCAAGAGACGCACTTTTATTTTTCAAAATAACAGCATCCAGAGAAATATGTTAAGTTGCAGGTATATTTGACTCAACCGCCTGAAAAAATTATCGGATGGAGGATAATGTTTTGTTTTGTAGACCGTAGAGCGAATGCCCTCAAACGATTGTCTAACCGTAACGATTGCCGCTGCTGTGTTTACAATACGCCGAACGTTCTACGATACCAGGGTTCCGTGAACTTCCGTCCATAAATTAAACCCTGTATTTCGAAAATAAA
Source organism: Neoascia interrupta (assembly GCA_947623515.1). Taxonomy (NCBI): domain Eukaryota; kingdom Metazoa; phylum Arthropoda; class Insecta; order Diptera; family Syrphidae; genus Neoascia; species Neoascia interrupta. The sequence continues at coordinate 190,545,111 of OX392462.1, forward strand.
CCACCGGAGCCTTTTTGGCAGTGACGGCAGTTAACAATCACCTCAATTTTTATCATCAGTTTATTCAGAGAAAACTTACATTCTTTGGAATTCAGCTCTAGATAAGAATAAATGTACTGCATCGCAGGATTGATCTTGTTTTCCATACCATTAACATGCTCCAGGAGCTCAACAATAGCTCGACCCCAATCATCATGACGATTGGACGAGCTCGAGCAAGTTTTGAGGTTCGGATTCTCATCGATAATTTACGTACGCTAACACAAAACTATGATCGCGCAAGCATGTCTGTTTTTTTTAGCTATAAGCTCTGCTATTTTTTCAGCACCGCATAGAAAAACAGTGATTACTTATTACTGAACTGAATGAGAATGATTCGTGGCAACATTCGTGGCACTGAGAAATCGGGGCGTATTGCATTCTCTACGGAAAGATGCAGCGTTTGACTTCTCATGATTGTATCGTTTTCGACATGCATCATGAACCATTATTGATCCCAGTCTCCCCCAAAAGTTTATCCTTGTTCTTTTAATACTTGGCTTACAAAAAGTCTATAAACCTTTTCCCTTTACCTCAATCACTTAATTGTCTTGCAATATATTGGCGCAAATAAAACAGTTTCATTTGAAGCAATGGCTCTATAAATGCTTAAAACACAGTGAAACGATAGACGTATACTGATGGCTCAGACTTTAAAAGTTAACTCCAGACAAGGTACCGGTTCATCAAAAAAAAAGCGGAGAGAAAAAATGCGTAAAATTTTAGGAAATAATTAAAAAACGCACCGCTTGTTGAGTTTTTTTTATTTTGGTTAAAGCACGTGTTGACATCCACACTTTACGGCTTTCGTGTGCCGAAACAATAAACTTAACGGAAACATTTTTTAGAAAATAAGTTTTATAAAATTTTCTCTAGTTTCATTTTGTGTAGAAATCCTTATACATAGCTGTTGAAAATTGTGGAAAAATAATAGGAATTGTATGGTACTTAGGAAATAAAAAAAACCACGACTTGATTGTAAGAAGTTTCGAAGTGAAGTGAATTTATTTTCAGAGAAATTTTAAAATTAAAAATAAACAAGCATCTACGCCTTCTTGATTAGAAAAATATTGTTCACATTTCAACACCCCCATTAGAACAATTTTAGTTTCTATATATTAAAATTAAGTCCCGTCAAAGAAGTACAGTGATTTGTTTTTTCTGCCGAAAGAGCCTTCGTCAAAATATCTGCGAAACCTTTTAAATAACGAAGAACTCTCTTGGCTGCTATCCAGTGAGCCTTTCCAGGATTGTTATTAAAACGGCTGAGATAGTTCACAGCAAAACAGATATCAGGTCTCGAAACTTGTGCAACAAACAACAAACTTCCAATCAATTCCTGATATGGAATGTTCACCATCTCCTGACGCTCATTATCAGATTTCGGGCACATCTCTTTGCTTAACTTTTGGTTTAAATCCATCGGCGTTGAGCACACATTCGCATTTGTAAGCCCAAAGCGGTCAACCATATCGTTATAGTTATAGCATTCTTGATCAATCCAAATTTTGCAACCGACTCTGCCTCTAAACAATCGCAGTCCAAAAAAGCATTTTGCAGGTCCCAAATCTTTCGTATATATTTTCGGTATATATAGCACATCTGTGATCCTTACATGCACTTTCGTTTTTCCTACAGGTAATTCCATTAAAACATCTCCCATTGCCTCAACAGCCAAATTATTATTATCTGCGGCTGTTACTTCCTCATTCTTCAAAATAGAAATGTTCTGCAACCAATCTTTGCGCATAGTCATATGCGATGATGCACCGGAATCAACAAACCACCCCACAGAATTTCCTTCCTTTGGCTTAACAGCAAACGTAGTATAAAGCAACTTTTCGCCCGGATTCTTGGAACTAAACTGCTGTTTGTTAGCACATTTCCTGGCGAAATGTCCGGGCTTATTACAATCAAAGCACTTTGGACCCGCTGAACTCTTCTTCTTTCTCATTGCACCAGTCCTGGCTCCACCATAAAACGCAACAGCTTGAGATTCCTCACCAAGTCCACAGTCCCCGTCCTTGACTTCTTGTAGCAGTTTTGTTTTAATTGCATCAGCAGAAATCTTTAGGCCAGAACTCTCCAAACGCATTATCATTGGTTTATAATGATCTCCTAAGCCTGCCAGCAACAAGGTTTCAACCACTTTCCTTCAAATTGGTCGTGATGAGTGTCCTCAACAACCCGACACGCCTTGTGCGTCCATTATCGTTGAATGCTCCAGCCAACTTATCCCACACTTCCTTTGCTGTTTTCGCTTCTCGGACATGTGTAAAATTCATCGGCTCAATAAGCAAGATAATTTTTGATTTGGCCTTAGAAATCTTCTTGGCATCCGTTTCCTCTTCAGTAATGCATCCCCAAAGCTCCTCATGCTGCAGATAGTTTTCGACTGCAAACTTCCATTCGTCGTAGTTTTCTCTTCCTCGAAGTTTCTCGATCGGTGGAATCGACGCCATTTTTCTTTACTTCAAAAATCCTTTGAAATCCTTAGCAATGAGGCTCTGATGAAATAATTTTTAAATCCTATAATTATTTCTTCCTTAATATACTTTCTATTAATCGTATGGTCCTGAGCCCATAACCTGTTGAAAATTGTGGAAAAATAATAGGAATTGTATGGAACTTAGGAAATAAAAAAAACCACGACTTGATTGTAAGAAGTTTCGAACTAAAGTGAATTTATTTTCAGAGAAATTTTAAAATTAAAAATAAACAAACATCTACGCCTTCTTGATTAGAAAAATATTGTTCACATTTCAACAATATCGTGCAATCAGCCTTTCCGGCTGTTTCGGAGGTTTTGCCAAAAAAACTGCTGTCGGGCGCCATTTTTCCAATATGGCGGAAGGAGCGAAAATTCGGAAAGAGCACATCGAAATATATAAAACGGTCTGTTTTCAAAACTCGAAACCCTTCCTTTGTGACCAAATGACTGTATTATTTTGAACAAAGTCTTGAAGGAGCTCTTGTTTTTCTTTGTTAAAAGGCGAGAAAACCAATCAAAAGAATAAAAAAAGCTTGTAGTAGCTTATTGAATTTTTATGACAACTTACACATATTTTATAGGTTATTGGAACAGACAAGCGTCTTTACTATAAACAACTCATAACCCCAAGACAACCACAGTTTTATGTATTGTTCTGCCAACTTACCCATTTTCGTTTTAATTATCTGTGCTTTTGCTCTAGATTAATGGCAACTTCGAGGACATAAAGCCGACCTCCTAATTAGAGCCACCGCATTTTATGTTTGTGTGCAAAAATAGATTTTTCATTCATTGGAATCTTCAGGCATAGTTCTTAATTTATAATGTCTACCCACTGAATTTGAATGATTGTATATTTACAAATACGAAAACTTTAGTTTATTTGAAAAACAATGAAAATTTTATTATTTCTTGATTTAGGTTTTCTTTGATTTTTACTCCTATTTTATAAAATTTTTGCTAAAAATAAACTAGTATACTTTTGCTTATAGTTTTCCTGAAATAAGCTTTAGTGAGAAGATTAGGAAGGATGAAATAACAGACCGTAAATAAGATCCCTACAAAGAGTTTGTTGTCAATCAACAATTTTTTAAGTATTTAATGAATGACGGAGAAGGAGGACTCATGGTCCTGGATGGATCGGTGAAACAAATGTCGTAGGTACCAATAATTAATTGAAATAAATGCCTTTTACTTTTTATGTTAACATTTTTGACTGAATTTACTTAATTGGTAAAAATTTGTAGTTGTTACTAGTTATAATTAAACTCCATCGTCCTAGACAAAAAAATGATCACACAGACGACTGCTAGATAAGACAGAAAAAGTTAGATACACTTTGACGAACAAAACTCGAAAGCATTCACCTGTTGCTGAGTCATCCATGGGCTATAAGAAAACCATTTGTTTACTTATAGCCACTGACCGTTTAAAAGCGGAAAGAAAATTCCCGAATTCCCAGTGTGCGCACCTTATTCTATTGTGATTGAATTGAGTTTGATGCGTATTATCAATTCGTTACCGAAATAATCAATGATGCGATGACGGATTCCAACAAAAAACTTAATTCCATTCGAATCCTACGCGAAATAATTTGATGTGTACTTCATTCAAATATTGTGAAATTTTAATTAATAACGGAAAGCCCACGCTTCTGCGGCTGATTGTCCTTTGTAGATAAAATTAAGGAACAGCGCCAGAGTGTGCACGTAATCAACTGGCCAATCAAATGTGGCATTCTTTCTAGGAAGTGAATCTAATCTGTCGTTGGTATATCAATCGGAAGTCGAACATTCTTCGACTTAGTAGATCACACTAGAATGTTTGAATGTACGACCCACCTTCTTTATAACTGCAAAGTATAGGAGAGTAATGTATCTGAACACGCCTAATATTCTCTACGACCCACCGCTGTTGTTGGCGTTAATGCGTTTAAAAATATCCCAAAAGCAATCGTTAAAACAGCAAAGAATCTATTAATTTCATTGTAATAGGAATAATTTTTTCTCCAAAAAAAAGAAATAATGATGCGAAGCTCTACATCCCCTCACTATTTGTAAGCAATTAGCAAAGAGCCACCAACACAAAACATTTTGGGTTACAGGAGCGGTCTTGGGGTTAGCTGGCGCCTTGGAGCAGTTTTTCCGCTCCCTCCGTATGAAAATAATAGATTTTAACAAACATTAATAAGTCGAAGTCAATCGAGTCGAAAGTGAACGGGATTTTCGATCTGCAGTAGTTGAGTGGTCAAGTCCGAATGATGTTGAAATGCTGTTTCACTGGTGCAGGCGTCTTGGCCCAGTGGCGAGAGTGTGGGATTGCTGTGCACGAGGTCCCGGGTTCGAATTCCGACCGGGCGAATAAGAGTCTTTCATGGCCCTTTTTCCCCGAGGGTATAACAAACTCTCCGAGCGCATCCTTAACCGCATGAGATATGTCTCAATTCGCCGCCCGTTTAGAATCCAAAAAAACTATAGGCCCCCCATGTGTGTAGCACCTTTAACGCATACAGCATGAATGGTTGCCAGAGGTCAGGCTATGGCTCTTCTCAGCTGCAAGTGCTGCTTGCCTGTTTAATTGCTATATAAAGTGTACTTCCACCACTTTAGAAATGTTTTCTAGGTACATTTACATTTGAATACGACGGCAAATAATGTCTTCATTACCTTTGAATCATTGCTTGGGTCATGAGAAATTCCCATTTTGTCGAATTTTCAACCTCAAATCGTACATTGGCAAAACAATACAATTTCGTGAATTGTTTGAACCCGGCAAAATTTATTTTGTTCTCAAAAACTTCTTAAAAAAAGGAATTCCTTAACCAACCGTATAGTTAAATAATTTTATTTACAAATTTTTAAACCGTCAACATAAAATAGTAAAAATCTATTACATGTAACGAATTGACGGTTGGGTTTTTTATACCCCATCCCATAGGATAGGAGGTATATTAAGTTTGATTCATAGTTTGTTACATAGAGAAATAATCACCGTAAATCCCCAAGACCTTAAGGGCATATGATCGAGACCGACTTGTAAGTCGAATGAACCATGTCCGTCCGTCCGTCCGTCTGTCGGTAGTTTTAAGGCCTTAAATTTTGAGCTAGGAGATTGAAACTTCAGATCAGTCCATTCTAGGTCCCGAAGCAGTACAAGTGTAAAAATTTTTGAAATCCGCCCACTGACACGCCCACTTTACTTAATAGCATGAAAAATCAAGGTTGTCACAGGAAGCTGAAATTCGGTATGCGATATCCTCGCTTAAGTGTATTGTGATTGGCATTTAAAACAAAGTGAATACCGCCCCCTTGTAGGCGTGGTCATACTTAATATGCATTCTAATAAACGGTTTTTATTTGATATAATTGCTTTAAATCCAAAAAACTTGCACTATAAAATGTTCAGATATGTGCGTAAGCTATCAACTCAAGCGGTTAAATTTTCGCCACGCCCAGTTTTGGGGGCGTTTTTAAGTATAAACCAAATTTTTAATATGAAAATGCAATCAACACGTGTACACCACTTCTGATATAAAAAATATATGGTGGTGGAAGCCACGCCCCCTTCTAAGGGAGAAGATTCTTAACTGAAATTTAACAACCAAGATTTATGACACAATTCGGAGCTTGACAGTGGTCAATTGGGATAGGGTATCCAACAATTCGCCTAAGCGGATTGGAACCCTCAAACTAGTTTTTATCTGGAGTCCTTTTAAGTAGAAAAAGGAAAAGATAATTTAAGACTATTTAAACTACGACAAAAGAACTTAAGCTTGCTTTAATTTTGATTTAATTGCAGCTGAATATAATTTTTTAAACTGTGAGTTTTTTTTTAAATAAATAAACAGGACCGTCGCAAACATAATACAACGTAAAAATAACACAAATTTGTATGGCTTTGCTATGGAGGCTGCTCCCCAATATAAGCAATGATGCGTTCGGTTAGCTTTTTAGGTATAACCGGAAACCATTGGTCGCGTATTTTTTCTACGGGGGCCCCTATGACAAAGCCATACAAAATTGAATTTAATATTGAAAAGTGAAAAATTAAACCATCTTTTAGTAATGTACTTGAAATGCCATCATATGGGCTATTCGATCTAGTTAAGTATTCTCCTTCTTCTAAGTAATTAAAAAAAAGCCACCTCTTTTTGGAAGTAAAAACCACAGCTGTCGAGGTAACCAATGTCGGTATAAACTGTACCGAAGGTGGATAATTTAGAAACTTAGCCTAAAAGGATGTTGATGGCTTGGGTAACTGTTTCGATATGAACCACTGGCAGTGAGGGGTTTTATTAAGAGGACGGGCCCAAGCAGGGCAACTATTATTGGTTTCAGCCCGTGACCACCCATGAGTTTGCCTTGCGGATGGGGAAGGTGGGGCTTATTTAAATCAAGCTGTTTCAAGGCCCAACCATAATAGACTTTGACTAGCTTAAGTCGGCTTTCCGAAATGTCCCATTACACGCGATTCCTATGCCACGACCATAACAGCCTTATGCTGGGTTTCGTAAGGTTTTCGTTAACTTGTGTTGGCTTAAAGTTTTGTTTCTTCTTGTCATTAGTTCACTCATTGTCATATTTAAGCCCATATTTTTTTTTAAATGTGCTTTAAAAAAAACCGTAAAAGAAGGGAATACACCAAGAATTGTACGCTGAACTCAAAAGTTTAAACACATTTTAGATCTGACAATCGGTTTCGGAGATATAAACATTCAAAGTTGGAGAAAAAGTGACATAATTTTCGAATTTTATTCTAAATTTTCAAGGCAATGTGATACTCGAGACGTTCACAGTGAAATCTCATAAGATTTTCAAATCGTTTGCTTAAGTCTATTATGGGCAACACAATCTTTTGGCAGAAGTTGAGTGGGATTTTCGTTGTATTTCGACATAAGATTAATCCCACTCAAGTCTATTATGTTTGGGCCTTTAGTGTAAGCCCGTACCGATTGCTACTAAAGTACGACCTTACGTCGAGGATTGGAAAGCAGGGATATCTGATTGCGGCATGAGCTCATGCCAGAGGGGACATATTCAGGCAAGGATTATTAAGCAAATTAAAAAGGCAGGGTAACCGTTTTAGTTGAAAACCTGGAGCTCAGGTAATTCAGGTGAGAACTTGCCTTGGAAAATAGAAAAGATAAAGGTAACCGATGCGGTTCGAGCTTGTGCCAAGGGGAATATTTCTGTTTCCATGAGGGGTGAAGACGTGGGTGACCGTATTCGTTGTAAGCCGCTAGTCATACCAGACATGTCCTATATAAGGGCAAAAACCGGTGGCTTATGAGGAAGGAGGTAAGGGGGGATTTGACGTTTCTTGTAGGTGTCACACAAATAAATTCCCGTGAGAAATAAGAGATGGAGCGCGTGGACATAAAACTTATTATTTTCCTTAAGTTGCGTCTTGCAGAATCGTAAAGTTTCGAAGTGAGCATTATTCTTCGGAGAAGTCTTCACCTACGGGTTACTTTCTCAAGCTTGGAATGGCGGGACAGTTAAACAGAAAATGAACGATGGTTTCTTCCTCCTCTTAATCTTTGCAACATCTGCAGGAATTCTGGCATTTGTCTCATTGTTTTCATACAATCGAGCAATGGCCAAGCTTGTTTGGAAGAGAGACATGTACTGAGGTTGTTCCGCATTGTGATGGACTCGGTGTTCAGGCGAAACTTTATCGATTGTATGTCGCTTTTAGTCGGATTAGCATTAGCTTCTTTCTTCTTCTCTAGCTTAGCCGTGAGCTCTGCAGTTGCCTGCAACACAGCACAGAGCAATATGACACATATAACAGCAATCTCAATGAGATTTTCACGGCATTGCCATACCAACTTGGATCCTAACTTGGTTTCCAATAAAGAAAAAAATAGCGTTGCAGGCTATTGAGTTAATTAAAAGTCAGGCCGCTGCTTCTCTAACAGCTATGATTTCTGTTTGCAATAGTTATCCATCAGCAGTCTTTTGGAGATACAGAGGAATGCTATAGTGAAGACTCCTGCCCCTGTCCGTCCCAATTGCTATTCTTTGTCCATCCATGTTGAGAGTTGGAGAGTGTTAAAACACATCACTGGAAACCACACATGATGGCACACAGGCGTGGTGGAGGCCCTATGCCCCATAAGGGGAAACAGGAATTAATTTATCCATTCGTGTTAAATTTTGTTGCAGATTCGTTGGAATTTTGGTCTTGAATTTGGCATTAAAGGCTGCATTTTCTGGGTAAAGTAAAGGGTCCGCCATCTAACGTTTTGTTTTTTCAACAAGTGCTTATTTCGTGAATGGTAACACTTAGCTCATGTCTGATTTGACAGATAATTAGTTTTATTCTTCCGCTGAACGAATATGGTTGAACGCTTGAACAACCCTTTCAAATATGCGTTTTCGCTTCGCTAAGTGGGCCTGCGATCGACTTAGCGAAGACGCCGATTTTGCCAAAAGAAAATCATCTTTTCAGACCAAGCTCATTTTGATCTTGGCGGGTATGTAAACAAGCAAAATTGTCGCATTTGGGGCACAGAAAACCCGCACGCTTACATTGAAAAGCCGATACACCCAAAACGAGTCACTGTTTGGTGCGGATTTCGGTCCAGAGGTATAATTGGAAGATTTTTCTTCGAAAATGAGCAATTGGCCGTTACAGTCAATGGCGATCGTTATCGGGCCATTTTGAATAAATTTTTGTTCGCAAAAATTGAAGAAGAGAATATTGGCAAAATTTGGTTTAAACAGGATGGCGCTACGTGCCACACAGCCGAAGCTACACTAGATGTTTTGCGCCCTGTTTTTAAAGATAGCATTATCAGCCGCAGAGCTGATGTCATTTGGCCACCTCGGAGCTATGATGTGACACCGTTTATTTTTGGGCCATGTAGAATGCTTATGGTCCAGAAATAAACGATGTCAACGGTGTCCAACATGAGGGCTTAGAAAACTTGCATTGCCCAAATTGTCACGAGCCAACTTCAGAGATTCCTAAACCCTTAGTACTGCTTTTATCCCCATCTCCTTCCCGAAGATGTTGCTGTCCAGAAGGTGAAGCATTGCATCTAGATAGTTCACCTGGAATGCAAATATAGTCTTTGAACTTTCTCTAATATCGGGCAGTTGTAGTCATCAATATCAAGAGTTTAAACCCTCTGCCAACTTGTCATTAGAAAGACTTAGCTCGATACTTGTGTTTCCGGAGTCTACACTTCCAAGACTGAATCACTTTAGAAAACAGTTTCGAAAAGGTATTTTGTGAACAAATGAAATTTATTTTTGAGCCCGCGAGGACTGTTATGACAGAAAAGATATGATGTCATGGAATGGTGAGCATTTTTTTCCTGAAAAGTAAATTTTGTTACACAATGCCTCAAATACCATCATTCAGAGCTGCCAAAAATTGAATGAGATTTCATAACGTAAACATTGAAAAAGTTGTTGTAAGAAATAAGGGCCTAGTTCACTCTGAGCTGTAACGCCAAATTTTTTTTAATTTTCGATTTTCGGCCCTATTATCCTTTGATACTACAATTTTACGACATGTTACGAACACTTAGTATTATTGTCCGTTATTTCAAGTCCAATTTGTACCAGCCAGTTTATGATTTTAGCCACTTAGCTTCGGCGGAAAAACCAATATTTGTACCCTGGTTGGCAGCATCAGTCACAGAGCTTCATCATTTAATTATCATGCGTAGATGTACATTTTTTCCACCCACTTGCTTGGCCTATCTAAGGGGTACTATAATCTGCATTAAGACTAGGTCAATGTCTAACGGCACTATTGCTTGCTATTTAAAACTACCAATAAGGCGCCACTTTCCCTGAAAGCGCCCCTTACACTTTCTGTGCCATACAGCCGTTGTTGATAATCTCCATTACTGCCATATTATTGGAGGTGTGAAAACGTTTTGCCACCCATGCGGCCCAGTCATCGAGTTCTCCAGAGCTTTTGCCATCTTCAGTGTTTAGTTAACTAAGAGAGCTCCAACAACTCGGACACCGATATCCGCCGCGAAAAGAACTCAACGACTCCGCATAGAGAAATTGCGTTTTCTCGAGTATGTTGAAACATTGCAGCCAATAAATTGATAAGATTAAGACGTTTCGATACCAAATGAGCTTCAACACGCTCAATTCCAACGTCCCAAAAGTATCGTGCTATCTTTCGTAGGAATTATTTAAAAGAGTGTCGTATCAACTTCTTCGGCTCAGTTGTTATTTCATCACCCGACTCCGGAGAATGTTTTTACGGTCGCGATGTGCAACGCCGTCGTCTATCGAAAAATCACCCCAGTTTCGACACTTTGCAATCGGATTGCTTTCGATTTTATTTGTGCTTTTGCCATCCGCTAGCTCCCTAAATATTCCCACCTGCTGTCCCGCCGGCTATGTTCTGGTAGATGTAAATCAGGGATTTTTCAGATCCGAAAAATACGAGTGCATGCCGCGAGGCGCAAGCTCGAGCCACGGTTTGCGATTCGAAGCAAGCTGGGAGTTTGTCGAGACCGATCTGATACATGGCTTTCGAATAAGAGAGGTAGCCGCTTCGAAAATTCCCCAATGTGATAAGCAGATTCTAATTAAATTTACCGAAGAAGTTAATCTCACGCCTCGAAGTTGCTTAATCAAATTATTCGGAATGATGTACGCGATATCGTGTCCTCTCGAAGAGGAGGATTCAATTTTTAAAGTGAGTGTGATAAGGAAGTGTTGCCCCTTTGGGTATGTTTACGAGTCGAGTCTCAAGAGGTGCATACAAAAAAATTTCCCTCTCGACTATTATGAAGTGTTTTTTGACCACCCTGTAGTCCTAAATGACGACCAACTTGTGTGTAAAACGGATCTAGCAGTAGTCGAGTATAAACTACGTTACAATGATTTTAAATTCAACGACGGTTATCTTATCTTAAAGATGACGAATCAGAGATTCGATATCGATGAGTTTTGTATAGAAGGTGTAGTAAACAGTAGTGAAGTGATTGATAGTGAAAATGTCCAGAGTTTCAAGAACTCCTTGAAATTTCTGGTTAGAGTTTGTGATAAAGAAGCGATATGTGATCGGATACCATGTATCCGAAAATGCTGTGAAGATGGGGAGATTTATGTGCGAGAGAATCGCACATCAAAATGTGTGCCGGATGCGAAGGATATTGGATACCATAGTTTCGAGAGCTTTGAATTTAGTGGAAATTTCAGCAAGCCATCTGGTAAGTGAGGGAGGCTTCATTAAAGTATGTAGGTATGCTAATGTGGTCTGATGCAAAGATTGTTTGATGAGTGTCGACTGTCGAGTGTTTGGGTAAATACGTCTCTTCTTGAATGAAATTATTGAATCTGATTTCGTACTAGGGGAGGCAAAACTTTCATTGCCCTGTAATCAGAACATGAAGTAATTCATAAAAAAGGGGTTTACCTACAGTGTTGAGAATACTCACATATTATTAGAATACATATTTCTTCTCTTGTAAGATGAGGAGGTCCAACACCCTGAACTGATTTCTTAAAATGGTTCATTGCAAATTTAAGCACCAGAAATGATTTTTGCCCACTAATTCGATCAACTAATTAGTAGTGTGAAATGAATTCACACCACTAATTTATTTGAATAAAAGGATAAAAAATGTAACCTTTCTGAACTTTTCTGCAATGCGGTTACATTAATTTTGGACTACAAACCCTGCCTTTTGACTAAAAAACTCACTTTTTTAAACACACCAATTAAAGTGGATTTAAAAAGAAGAAATTTTGAAATTCGCTAAAATTTTGATATCTAAAATTTATGAAATTTGATATCAAAAAATCACATTGAGAAAACGGAACAAACCTCTCAATTCTCTAATATTCTCTAAATGCCCAGTTTCACAGTGAAACTTCGAACTTGGGCTCAGTTAGTTTTTCACGAAAGTTTAAACTCAGTACTATGGTGGTGTTTTTTAGCTAAGAAGTCACATGACAGTGCGTCGCCTTGTCTAAATTTCTTTTTGACATCAAAGGAGTTGGTGAGGTCTTTACCTACCTTGACGGAACAGCGTGACGAAACAGCATTTTCCACCGTCATCCTACACAGTTTGACAGGGGTGCCATAACTAGACATTGCGCTCGTCTCTATAGATGCTGTCATACGCAGCCTTGAAATCTACGAAAAAGTGGTGGGAATTAATTTGGAGTTCGTGCGTTATCTCCAAGATGTGAATATTTGATCGATGGTGGAATTTCCTGGCCATGGGCACACTGATAAGTGCCTATCAGAGTGTTGACAAACGGATTCAAGCGTTTATACAGTACAGCAGAAAAGATCTTGTATGCGATGTTAAGAAGACTGATGCTTCTGTAGTTGGCACAGTTAAGAGGGTCTCCTTTCTTGAGGATTGGTCAAACAATGTTGAGGTTCCATTCACCGGACATGCTTCCTCTGACCATATCTTGAAGACGAGCTGTGGCATGCTCCAAACCACCTCATCGCTGGCGAATTCAAAAAAAGCGGACATTTTGCTTTCCAGAAAATTGCATTCAAATTTGAGGTAAAAATGACATTGTTTGAAAATTTAATTTGAAATTAAATTCATTTCTATTTTCCAAAATTCAAAACTTCGTTTCTATTTTTCTCACAAACATCGGTTTAAAACTTGAGCGACAGTTTAAACCATCAATGACGCCTGCTTAAGTTTAAACTATCACTTAGGGTTAAACTGGCAATTCATTTTTTGTTTTGTTTTGAACGTCATTCAGTTTGAATTTCGACTGTTTAGAAACGACTTATTGGGACAATTCAGTAAAATAATTGCAAATAGCTGTACTGTAACTAGTGGGTGGGTATAATCCACTTAGGCGAATCGTTCGATAGATACCCCATTCCAGTTGATCACTGTCAAGCTCCGAATTGCGTAATAAATCTTTCTTCTCAAATTTTATTTGTATTTATCTCCTTCCTTAAAAAGGGGCGTAGTATTAACCCCTTATCAAAAGTTTCGTATTTTTTGTTCATATTTTATCAGATGTGGTGTACACAATGTTGATTGCATTTATATAATTAGAATTTTCTTTATATGTACTTAAAATCGCCTCCAAAAGTGGCAAAAACTTATTCAGTAAATGCACATATCTGAATATTTTATAGTGCAAGTTTTTTGGATTTAAAGCAAATCGTTTATAAGAATGTAAATTAAATATGGTTTTCGTTTTTTTTTGTGAAATACCAATCACAATACACTCGAGGATATTGCATGCCAGATTTCAGCACCCTACGTCAACTCTGATTTTTCATGCTATTAAGTAAAGTGGGCGTGTCAGTGAGCGGATTTCAAAAATTTGTATACTTGTACTGCTTGGGAACCTAGAAAGAATAGATATCAAGTTTTAAGCTCCTAGCTCAAAATTTAATAACTATAAACCAAAAATTACCGACAGACGGACGAATGGACGGCCGGACGTACAATTCGGTCTCGATCATATGCCCTTAAGTTCTTTGGGGTGTTGGGTGATTATTTCTCTATGCAACAAACAATGAATTAAAATTAATATTCCTCGTTTCCTATGGGATGAAGTTTGAAAATTATTATTCAAACGAATTATTTACAATTCGAAAAAATTAATCGGGGAATATTTTAAGGAAAAAAAAAAAACTGTAAGTTGATGATGTTAGAAATGGAATATTTTAAAAATGCTTCACATATTCCCCAAATACCTGTCGGTCAAATGGGGAATATGTGAAGGTTTCTAGTTGTCATTTAGGGCTCTAGTTGTCGACTTCGAGAAGGCTTTTTAAGAGCGGCTGGAAAGTAACCGCCACTATCACAAGAAAGCGGCAGGCATTCGTTACATGGTGCTTACGGAATATACTGAGAATTTTCCGGCCAAATCGTATCTCGAACGCCGAACTTTATTTGAGAATGAGTCAAGCTTATAGCACAATCATCCAACGGTAAAAATGGCAGTGGATTGGCAAAGTTCATTGTCTGATGTGCACTTGAACGGAACCCATTGACTCAAGGTAGCAGAAGAGTTGGTCGACATTTAAGCACAAGTCGCAGAACTGTAGAAGACGAATGCAGTCAACTGGAAAAAAGTTGGAGAGAGCTTAAATACATCGCTGGAAACCCCACACGATAGCACGCAGGCGTGGTGTAGACCCTATGCCCCGTAAGGGGATAAGCCTAGCAGTTACCGCAGTTGTCAAAAATTGACAAGCTATCAAGTTTGCAAACGTTTGATCTGCCTTCGATGAATAAGGTCGCTTTTTTGTCTGTAAGTTATCAAACACAATAGTTTGTCGCTTTATTAAAAATAAATTAAAAGGAAAAGGAAATTATCTTTTGCAAAAACAAATCATGATGACAGCGTGGTAATGACAACCACGGTCGTCTGTCGAAATGTATAGGTTTTAACGTATTCCAAATTTAACCGCCAGCGGTAATACCATAAGAATGTGTCCCCTGGCCACAGAACTGCGATTAGCGGCAGACGATTAAAAAAATCCCAACGTATGTCTCTACAGGACCAACATGGAATTAATTTGACACGAGCAATTTTTTTTGTGCCGTTGGATCTAAAAAGAGAGTGATGATAACTTTTCGCAGCAGCGAAAAAAAACTTCGTTGTAGAAATCCCAATAGAAAACGTATTTGAACGAAAACGATCTGTTATACGTGGGCAGTTAAAGTTTCCATTTTGGGGAAACTGCAATAAAGGTATGCGAAAGAGGTTAAGTGTTGTATAAAAGAGCTTTGTAAAAAGGTTGAATGAGATTTATGAGTATATTTATTTTATATAATTATTTTTATAATTATTTTCCGAAAGGATCTACATTTTGACGGTGAATCCTGCAATTTGTAGATAAGTTAAATAGTGTTTGGTAGAAACACACTAGTGTTTGGTAGAAACACATATTTGAGACGTGGTGGACATGGCTTTGGTGGAGACATGGTATAAACCTTCAACCATCTGTGTCATGTAATAGATGTTTTTGATTGACCCTAAGCGATTCTTAATTTCTTTTTCGTGAAATGGTGAAATTTGGTGCGTCTTAATGTACTCTATAGGTAAGTCTTGCAATAAGTAAGTCTTCAGAATTTAATTTCTTACGTAACAGAGTGCCGTAATGATTTTATTTAAAAAGCTGAACGTGTTTTTATTGTCGCTAGCTGTCAAATAACAAAAGCTGATAAGGTGATTTCAACTTACTGTAATATCATCATTCCTGTTTGTTTATCAGCTGCTGTCAGTGCCAGAAGCTTAGCAAACGTGAGCTTGAGAAACACGAAAAACCGGAGGCAGATACCCGCATGTTTTTTTTTCCGCAAGTACATTCATAGTCCAAGAACAGATAAACAAGAAGAATAATTGAAAAGTGGAAAATTACAACAATTCTACAAACATTTCTAAAATAAATTCCGAAAACTGTAATTTGAATCATTTGCGAAAACAAGTTTTTCGAACTTTTTGTTCGAAAACTCGAACAAATGGTTTGGGAAATCCGTAATTTTCATAATTAAATTGTTATTTATATATAAAATATTTTTTCTCTTTAAAATGTGTAGTGCGTCGACGAATTGCAGTCGACAAAATTGTCGAAAATGAAACCTTGCGTCCTATGCCCCTGGCCTTATATGTAGTTAAGGAGTTGGATAGATATAGAACTGGACGTTTTGATAACCTCAAACCTTGAAAAACCTTTACCAGCGCCAGTATCCATCTTTAAACGATCCGTGTAGATCGGCTTGGTTGATTTTCTTGCCATTCTTGTCTGTTGGGAAAAAAGTGGCAAGCAATCTTGTAGAGTCTTGATGAAAAGCCCTAACATGTAGTCTTTTTATCAATTTTAAAATAATGCAAGCTGTATAAATTCAAACTGTGCAACATACTTAAAAAAAATCATACGAAAATGTTAAGCATACGCCACCGAAACCCAACCAAAGAAAGATTTGTATTTTGTCAGGAAAAGTGAACTTTATACGCTCTTCACACTGGGGCCAAGGACACACGGCGACAGAAAAACGCGCGATCAATTGCAGTCCGACTAGAGCCACAAGCGTTTACATAGTAGACAACACACGATAACGGCTACGGCAATAATTAGTCGCGAGACTCGATTTGCGACAAAATCTCCTACTTGCGACTCTTTCAAGCCGCACGACAAAAAATTGATTTGCATTTTATTTATCGATAAATATGACGGTTTTCACAAAAATTCTCTAGAATCGCACAGTAAGGCCGCGGTGTCACAGGAACAGAAACAGAATTTCATACATTAGCAACGCAAAAAGCATTCAGCGAATTTAGGTTTCAGTTGCTAATGTATGAGATTCTGTTTCTGTTCCTGTTTTACGTTGCTTGTGACAACGCGGCTTAAGAGATGAGATGTTTGTGCGCTGACGCTGAGTTCACGAAAAAAGCCTTGCAAAATTTTTTTTTCATTGTTGAAAACTAATTTTTTATCAAAACTGACAGGAACCGCACCGCAAATTGTTGTTCGTGTGTTGAGTATGCTTGCTGCAGAAAATCGCTGTTTTTTGACGCGCGTTTTGTTGTCGTCGTGTGTCCCTAGCCTGAATCGAAAACTGAGTTTTGGGCAAAAAGTTTTCGAAAACTTGTTTAGCCAATCACACTTCCTAAACGCCGGCTGGAATTTGTTTTCGTTTTTCATTTACATATACATATTTATCAGTTGTCAAAATTCTAAAGCATACTTAT
The DNA here is from genome assembly GCA_947623515.1 of Neoascia interrupta. NCBI lineage: Eukaryota > Metazoa > Arthropoda > Insecta > Diptera > Syrphidae > Neoascia > Neoascia interrupta. Next base: position 190,562,316 of record OX392462.1, read on the forward strand.
TTTTAAACGTGCTTTAAAAGATCCATAAAAGAATATTAAGAACTTTACGCTGACCTCAAAACTACAAGCTGATTTCAGACAGGATATTCGGTTTCGGAGATATTAAGATCCAAAGTTGGGACAAAAGTGACATTCTTTGCAAATTTAATTTAAAATTCTCAAGGCCATTTGATATCCGTGACTTTCAAGTTGATTTTGATCGAAACTAAAAAACTGGGGTTTCGAAAACAGATACTTTACAAAAATTTATGGAAAAACTCATGTTTTTGAAAAATGTTTTGCGTGTTTCACGAAAACACAGTTTTGAGTACGGTGTGTAGAGAGCATTAGTCATGATTTTTGTTTTCGAAAAGTTTAGTTCGGCAAATTTCCCCACTTAAAATATAAAATAGGGGAATATTAGGAGCATTTTAATGTCTTTCGAACTTTAAAATCTTAAGTTAACAATTAGCTCCCGAAAACTTTAATTTTTTTGAAACCGATGTAGAAATCGATCCAAATCCATAGTTCCCATGGCTTTGCTTAGTTAAGCGCTTTCTTTTTTAGAAGGCTTATGCTCTATGAACTTAAGTAAGTATTGAGTACATTTTTCATTACACAACAACTAGAAACATTATACTCGTCAGAAAGGCCTACTTTCAACTCATTTATTACCACAACCACAACAGTATTCTCCAACCGGAACACTAATATGCAAAAAAATTACCCAGAAGTCTAATATTTACCAATTTGCATTTCAAATAAACATAAGGCAACAAGTAATTCTAAGAACTGAGGAAATATTGCCAACAATAGCCCAAGTTGTCATAATAGCATAAAACCGCTTGCTCCTGATAAATCATCACTGACCAATAAATTGAATAAAGCATTTGATTGTGTACCAAATAGCACCCATGAAAATCCCCACACATAAAATTGTTTACAAAAAAAAAGAAAAGAAAAAAAAAAGAATTCTCCAATTTGTTTACTTTCGTCAAGTTTGCCATTAGCAAGCAAATAGACAACAGGGCTCGTTCACTCTGAAATTTAGCAAAAAAGAAAAAACTGTAAATACATGAGAAGATTTTTATGTTTAAATGCTTTATTTAATATTATTTTTAATTCACTCAATTCATGTTACTTAAAAACATGAAACATAATGAAGCAAGATAACATTAAGCGAACAATAATTGAAGGGCTGTCAAGATAAAAAAGTAATAAGTCAATTTTTTAAGTGGAGAGCCGTCATCTTATGACGCGGGCACTTTAAATGGAAAAATAAATATCTATAAATTATGAATGGAAAAGGGGCAACCTTATTTGTTTACAAGACATTTCCTCACTAGGTCGTAAGATATTTACTTTTAGGTTGAGTCTTGCAGAATGTTTGAAAACAATTTTGACTTTGTAGGTATGCAAACTTAAACAGCAGACTGTGCGGCTGGCAGTATGTCAGATACATATCTCCAATGGCCCACATGCATAACATTGAAAATCCGTGTTAGGTTTAAAAGAACAGAAATACAAATACAAATAATACAGAACAGTAAAGATAGAAGATTTGAATTTGTGGATCTTGTTTCATGGGTGACCAAGTCGACGATATATTTCTTTCGTTCAATCTGTCTGCTTTTGATCAAAAAAATTTTCCCCTGTAGTATTAAATTCATTTGAACATTTCTTCGTAATAAAACATAATGTGATTTATGAACGGGCTAAATTTAATTCTCGCTGTCAGTAAGAGGGAGTAACAAGAGCTTCCTTACGTCACTCCTACCTGGTCTCAAAAAACGTTTTACTGGGCATAGGCTTTTTGCAATATTTTGTGGAGGATTAGTTATTCAGTTCAATTTTAAGAGACTACCTACATATGAAAACAGGGTTCATAATGGAGGGTAGATGAATTTCGGAAAGAGTCAAATCATAAGGTCGGACTAGGAGCGCGGCGAAGCCTAATGGTTTGTAGAAATAAAACTAACAAAGTCCTTGTAAGATCTTTCTTTAAGTCAGAAAACTATTTAGTCGTGCAATGGGTCGTCGAGTAATCCACAAATATTGATCATTGACGGCCCGTGAAAAAAATGTACGTTGAGCGAAGCGGCTTGATGTAGCGGCTGCTGGTGGGAATGGAACTGTGTTTTTTAAAATGCCTGCAGCTCAAGAAACCATTAAAGAGAAGAGGCTAGCCCACATTGGTTACTAGAAAACCCAATACAGGGTTCAACCTCCCGAGCCCGGTATAGTGGCGCGAACAACTTGCCGTCTGGCAGTTATAACAGCCAAGGAACATATATAACGAAAAAAATTCTGCGCGAGGTTGGGGCAAGATTACAGGTCTGCAAAGACGATGTTTTGGCAGACTTATAGCCGTCTAAAAAGAAACATTTTGAATATCGCACAAGGTATTAAATCTAAGAAAAGTATACTTTTTTCAAATTGTCCGTGTAGGTACGGGTGGGAATATGGCTGCAGCGCTACCCGAAACGAAAAGATAGCGCTTGTCGTAAAAGACGACTAAGGGGTAGGCCAAGTAAGCGGCATATACACACATCAAAATTTCATCAAGCATTCGAAGCGAAATCAAAATGTTTTGATTTTTCTTTCACTGGGGAACCACCGATGTCGGAAAAGGACGTTCAAACAATAATTAGGACTATGCACGTGTCGAAAAAAATAAAGCGTTTAGAAAAGAGCATTATGGAAAAGTACGCTACGAATGGCACTACTCTACCAGGCACTGCTTATGGCTGATCCTGAGACTAGCAATAATGCTCTGGTCAAAGCCAGTCGGTTTCCTGTGGATAGCAAAATAATGCAACTCCTAGGCGCAAGCTCAGGCTCGCGAGTTGGAATGTTGGAAGCATGACTGGTCGTAGCTATGAACTTAAATAGATGATGGTAAGACGGCGAGTGGACATCTTGTGTGTTCAAGAGACAACATGGCGGAACACCGGGAATCGGGCTCGTTTCTTGGATATAAAGACAAAAGCTTACAAGATGTACTACTGCGGAACCAAACAAAGTAGGAACGGATTCGGTAACATCCTTGCGGCATGATTTACTCGATGGAATTTTGAATATTTCAAAGCCAAGTGACCTGTTGATGTCTTTCAAGCTGGTGATGCAAAGTCAGGTGTGGAACATCGTTAGTGATCACTGATCACTTCCAGCATCGGTGGAAACGAGACCCAGATTGACTATCATTTGGTTCACAGTTCCCTTAAACCGCGGATCAATCCGGCTCCGAAAATCTTTTAACAGCATTCTATCATCCGGTAACCTGTCCATTGAGTTGAAGAAGTCAAACGTCTTTGCTATACTTAAACCGGGGAAACCAGCTGACAAGGCCGACAGCTACCGACCAATTGCTCTCTTTAGTGTATGCTATAAGATACTTGAACGCTTAATATATATAACAGAATTGAGGTACCCATAAACGAAGTTATCCCTATAGAACAAGCTGGATTCCGAAAAGGTCGTAGCTGGACTGACCAAGTTCTCACCTTAACAACTTTTATTGAGGATGGCTTCGAAAACAGGCTTAAGACTGCGCTGCGTTCGTAGACCTTACTGCTGCATATGATACGGTCTGGTGCACTGGAATGGTCTTAAAACTCTTGAAGACGATACGTTGCAAAACAACAGCGAAACTGATCAGCAACATGCTGAGTAATCGCTCTTTCCAAGTATTTCTCAACAATAGCGTTAGTAAACCAAAAAAACTCAACGACGGCCTCCCACAAGGATCGGTCTTGGCCCCACTTCTCTTCAACCTATACAGTCACGATTTACCAAACACTACATCTCAACAGTTTTCGTATGCGGACGACCTAGCTATTGCCACACAACACCAGGGCATAAACTCAATTGAGGCCACACTCTCAGCAGATCTTGACTGCCTGGGAGAATACTTTAAGAAATGGAGGCTGACACCCAGTAAGGCTTAAACTGAGTCGGCGTGCTTTCACCTTTACAGCGAACTTGCGCATATGCCGCTCGAAATTACCTTCAACGGCTCGATCCTGCGACATAATAGGAGCCCCGATATCCTGGAGTAACTATAGACAGATCCCTCACCTCCAAGCAGCACTGTCTCAACACCGCAGCCAAGCTGAAAACAAGGAACAACCTGCTTCAAAAACTTGCATTCAGCTCCTGGGGATCATCACCCAGTACACTTCGAACTGCCGCTTTGGGACTGGTTTACTCAATTGCCGAATACGGAGCGCCCGTATGGTTAAATAGCGCACACACTGCGAAAATTGGTAGTCAACTCCACATCGCAATGCACCTTATCTCTGGAACGATAAGGTCTACTCCAAATCAATGGCTCCCAGTCTTGAGCAATATTGCCCCACCTTCACTTAGACGAAAGAACGCACTCGTCAGAGAATTTACCAAAATTCAAAGCAACCCGAGCCTTCCAATTCACACATACTCTAACGAAAAGGACTCATATCGGCTGAAATCGCGAAACCCACCTCTGAGGACAGCGACAAAACTGCATTTGTGTAACTTTAACGTCAACGAAGAGTGGGAAAAAAACTGGAGGAATTTTTCCCCAAATACCTGGAGTTACATAGTTAACCCTACTGCTCGTGTACCAGGATTTAACCTACCCCGAAAAACTTGAACCCAACTAAATAGAATAAGGACCGAGCATGGCCGCTGCAGCGATTTTCTGTTCAAATGGGGAGCAACAGCACCTAGTTAATGTGATTGCGGGGAACCTATAGCCAAACGATCAGGCACATTGTCTCTAGGCACATTGTCTCCAGGCACATTGTCTACAGTCCTCTTTCTATGTTTAACGGCGAACCCAATGACATCCACAACATCACACCTGATGCCCTTCTCTGGGCTAAACAGCTTAAATATTATTCTCTGAGGCTAAATTTAATGATTATTTCCTTGTGCAATTGTTAACCTACTATGACGTATTTGTATTCATAGCTTGTTATTGTTATTTCCATACGATATATAAATAAATAAGTCGACTGCAGAAAATTATACGGCTAACTGAGCACCAGTGTGGGTTTGTCGCGGGCAAATCAACCGCAAATGCAATCCAAAATATAAGGATTATAATGGAGAAACATCGTGATGCCCTTAAAAACCAGCGTATGGTGCTGGTTGATTTTGAAAAAGCTTTCGATAGACTTCCACGAATTCTAGACAAGAGTAAGATGTCCTTCCGGAGTCACTGATGAGTTCCCAATTAAAGTTGGTATACATCAGCGAAGCGCCCTAAGTCCCTTGCTTTTCATTGTAGTCCTTGATTGTCTGCTTGAAGGAAAACCGACGGACCCGAAGGTACATCAGAAGGTTCATCGTAAAAGAAATCCTACGAACCCTGTGAAAAAGGCAATGCCAAACAACATTTCAGCACAATCGCGAAAGAAAGGAAGGCCTAAACATTCATGGATCGGAACAGCATCAAGTGCAACGACAACAGCATTTGTTTGGCCTCAGTGATGACATCCAAAACCGGGTGGCCTACCGGTATATTCTATTTGGCGTACACCACAAGCCGACCATTAGGATGCATTAGAGTGGGAGGATTGTGGTCCATCACTTCAGATCATAACCTCGCGCCTAAAAGAAGAAAAAGTACCGGACGCAACGAATTCTTTCGGCTGAGGGCTTTAAATTGTCCTATTCATTTCCAACTTTGGTTTCCTAAGAGAGTACCTAAGTACAAGAGGGAATCATAACACCCAACTAACTGCATCCGCATTGACTAGTTCCTACCTCACAATTCAATCTACAATCTAGAATCTACTGCTTCGGGACCTAAATAGCACTAACATCTATAGTTTTAAGTTACTTTAAGTTCCTTAAGCTAAAAATATAAAACCCTAAACTCTAGCGAGAGACTGACGAACGGAAATGGCTCATTCGACTTAAGCCTTCAGCAAAATAAATCGGACAAAAGTTTTTGTCCGTCACGTTAAAGTACCTGCACGACTGACAACTAAGACAACCGCTTCCCATAAAAACGTGACTGAGTTGTCAGTTGTGAACTTCAACGTGACGGACGCAATGGGGTTCATTGAGCTGAGGGCTTTAAAATTTGGCCCTTGGTGGTTTACTATCATTATTTCTGTATGTTACAACCTACTATACAAAAAATATATATAAAAAAACATTTATTTGAAATTATTAGAAATCTTAAGACTGCAATGAGGATAAAAAATGGTTTTTTCAACCAGAAAACAGTAATCTATATAACCACTTTACAAAAAGCATATAAAAGCTTCAAAATTCGGTAGGTTAGGGCTTTACGAAATCCGTCGCAGGCGCACAGTTACCCACTTGGTTTTTTATGAAAATTGTAGATATTTATTAAATAAAAGTTTCTTCACGCTTCATATTTACTTACCCAAGTTTATGCTTTCAGTTTTTGGCGTTCTTCGTGGCTTGGATTGCAAAAAGTACAAATTAAACCCCGATCCAGATTACCCCGATGATGATCACCTGATAAGCGACGACGATGGTTCAGTATTCCTACCATTCATTCGGAAAACATTCGACAACACCAACTATTGTGTGGAAAAGATTCGCAGTGGTCTGACGGGACTTCAAAAGGTAATCAAGTGTATCTCAATGGAAATAACTTAGCGTCTAATTCAACTTTAGCTTCACACTTTTATCTGCTTCGAAGATATAGGAAAGGACGCCATCAAATTTAGTCTGTACTCGATTGGTCTAATTATATCGTGCGTCTTCTATGCGCTGACACTGCTGGTATACATGTCGATTCCAAAACTGAGGAACCTCCCGGGAAAGATTTTGATATGCCTGGTGATAAGTTTGTTTACAGCGTACCTGGGAATCGCCGTGACACAGATAACACCACCCAATGACAACATATGCTTCAGCTGTGGTAAATTGCAGACCTATTGACGCACCCCACAGCTGGTTGATTAATTAAATTTCGCTTTTTAATTAATTTCAGCATTTTTTATTTACTTCAGCTTAATGGCGGCTTTCGCTTGGATGAATGTGATGTGCTTTGATATATGGCAAACGTTTGGGTAAGTAATGGCATTTCATTCTTTACATTGGTTGTAATATGATAAGACTTTTAGGGGCTGAGTTATAAAACTGATTGATTGTTGATTTAGTGGGCACAGTTCATTGCCCTTGTCACAAAAAACAACCATTTTAAATATCTCTTACAAAATTACTCGGTTTATTGAACCTATTTTCGAATTGGCCTTGACTTAGATTTCTAACTTAAATCTAATGTTCTCACATTAAGAGTGCCCCTTATTTCCACTTTATGCCGCAACTTGGCAGTTTCATCTTTTTCTCCTGAAGCCGCTCCATGATCCAATGACGCGCACTGTGTACAGCTGTGAAAACATCTGGCAAAGGTGCACTCCGGAAGCCCCAAGACATAACGCCAACTTGAACCATTCGTCCAGTTACTCCGCAAACAGGACACACCAATGGTGCACCACCATTTCCGTCTAGCATCCGCTTGTCGACCTCGCCGCCCGCACATATAAAGCTCTTGTGAAGGGTAAAGTTTGCTCCCAGACCTGTATGGCGTAGGACTTGTTCACAGTTCTCACTTGGAATTATGGGTAGATCCAGCTTTCGGAAATTAGCGTGTCCAAGAAGAATGGCCGACTTTCGTTCCCATCCACTGGCAAAGCAGCGAACAAAGTCAACATTAGGCTGAGCTCGAGGCGGTGGAAGACAAACCGTCTTCACATGGGCAGTAATTGAAAAGGCATCTTTAAGAAATATCAGGGCAATATCCCGTTTCGGTTTGGTGGGGTCGTAGGCTTTTTGGAAGACGACGCTTTCAATTCGACTTTCCTGGTGGAAGGCAGCATTCTTTTCGGGCCTCCTGTTACATTCTCCGGCTCGCACTTTAAGCTTACTGGGTGATTTTTTGAACATGCAATGAGCTGCAGTCAGAACGACCTTGGGATGAATAAGGGAGCCTGCACACTGCTGGATGTTGAGGGTTTTGTTCTCAAACACTTCTTCTTTGAGAATGACTACCGTCCAAAGGGGCTTCTCATTTTTGGTTTCGTTTCGCTTTATTTCGACTGGCCTTCGTTTGAATGTAACGTTCTGAAAATAAATAGTTATTAATAATTTTTAATTAATATATTAATAATCGATGGTCAAAGGATAGATATGAGAGTTTAAGAGGATAAAGTTTTTAGGGGAACCTGACGAAAGGAGGATCATTTTCATCCATGCTATACTTCTCCTTGCAACCGTATGGCAGCGAAGGAATTGCCGAGATGGATTCAACGGTATCGGGCACAGTTCCAGTCAGGGCACCAGTCAAATGAACACCTTATATGGAATACTAGGACGTATTCTTCTCTCCATTCTTGGAGTCATTAAAAGGATCTGATCTTCCAGGTGGGAGGTATGGTGTCGTCGTGGTGAGCTCCGGACCACGTAAAGAAAATACTAGTTATCTACGAACGAACAATAAGCTTCGGATTCGGACGGATTTACTGTTGTTGACCAACGCAAACCAAAACAAGGACAACAAACTTCGGATCTGCACATGGAATGTTAGGTCCCTTAACCGACCACTTACTGCCGAGCATTTAGCGGAGGCTTTTAAAAACTGCAAGGTGGAAATCACTGCCATCCAGGAAACGCTGTGTGATGGGCTGGGCACCGGCAAAATGGAGATGAGAATTTGCAACTGTTGCAAAATTAGAAGCATCGCTTATTTGGATGTGTGGTTTCGTCGTTGGAGGGAGACTTTTGGGATAACTCTATCTACAGAGCCCCTTGAATCAACATTGCGCGCCTATCTCCACCAGAGGAGAAACATAACGCTCCACCAGAGGAGAAACATAACGAAGCCAAAGATATATTCTACGAGCTCTTGGACAAATATTGACGATTGTCCTGGGCGATTTTAATGTCAAGCTTGGAATGGAGGATATCTTTGGTGATGCGGTCGGAAAGCACTGCCTGCACAACCATCACTTCAGGATGAACGACTTTACACGCTGTGGTACAAGTTAGTACCTGCATCAGAGGCGAGGTTCTGTTCGATTTTGTCCTTAGCTCCAACCTTCTAGTATGTAACAGGGGAAATGATCCCACCTTCATTACAGCGAATAGGAGGGAAGTCTTGGACGTGACTTTCGTGTCTCAAAACAGCTCTGTTCAAGTAACGAACTGGAGAGTATCTAAGCAGGCATCACTATCAGATCACTGCTGGATACTCTTTGAGATACAGGTAGGCTCGCAGGCTAGGAAAGTTTTCAAAAACCCAAAAAGAGCAAACTGGGTGAAGTTCAACAAAGAACTGCGGAGGACTATCTCCCCCTGCCCAGACAGAGATCTTACTACCGAGCATGAGATCGACGATACAGTCGAATACATCACCGGGATGATCTCCAGCTCTTTCGAAAAATCCTGCCCAAACAGCAATACAGGAGGGAAACAACGCCCTCCCTGGTGGAACTCCAAGATCGCGGAGCTCATCAAGAGCTCAAGATCCAGATGGAACCTTGCAAAAGAGGGGCTCATCGAATGGACGACCTATAGGGAGAGCGTTAGAATCCTGAAAAAGGAGATCAGATTCGCCAAGAGGAGCTCATGGAAGAATTTCTGCGAATCAATCGAAACAACAAATGAAGCGTCCCGACTGAGAAAAGTCTTATCCAAAGCGCCTATACCGCTATCTTCACTCAGGAAGACTGAGGGCGATTGGACCTCGACACACAAGGAAACGCTGGATTTACTGGCGGAAACTCACTTCCCAGGGTGCTTCGATACCTATGAGGACTACGCTACAGTAGCGCAAGGCTCGCGGAAAAAGATGAAGGACGAAAAGATCAGGGCTATAACCGATGTAAAAAGGCTGGCCTGGGCGATCAACTCCTTCGATCCCTTTAAAGCACCAGGGATGGATAACATCCGACCAATAATGCTCCAAAAAGCAGGGGAAACTATCATTCCATGGTTGAGTAACGTATACAAGTCCTGCCTAAAGCTGTGCTATATTCCCAAAGCTTGGAGAGAAGTCCGTGTGATATTCATCCCCAAAGCAGGGAAGGCAAACCACTCTACGGCAAAGGACTATCGACCCATAAGCCTGTCCTCATTTATGCTCAAGACGTTGGAACGGCTTATTGACGTGTATGTGAGAGAGCTGATTGGTGATAACTATTTATCAAAATCACAGCACGCGTACATGAGAAGCAGATCGGTTGACACTGCACTACATAGAGTAGTAACAGTAGTGGAAAAATCCCTGGAACACAAGGAGTACACTTTGGGTGCCTTTCTAGACATAGAGGGGGCGTTTAATAACATTGAGGCAGACGCGATATTGCGCAGCTTGAGAAACGCCCACCTAGATAGCAGTCTATGCGACTGGATCGGGCTCATGTTAAGCACACGAAAGATAAACTGCTACCTAGGCGAAGTATGCAGCAGACGAAACGTCAGCAGAGGAACACCGCAGGGAGGTGTCCTATCTCCGCTTATATGGACCCTGGTAATGGACGAATTGCTGAAAACCCTGGAGAGGGAAGGCTTCACTGTGAGCGCATACGCAGACGATGTAGCAATCCTGATCCCAGGTAAACTCCCACCAATCCTCAGTGACCGACTCAGCTACGCACTTCGCATTGTTGAAAAATGGGTAGAGGGTCGAGGACTGGGAATTAACCCCTCTAAGACGGAAGTTGTGTTGTTTACAAGGAAAAGGGCAATTCCATCCTTCAGCAACCCGAGAATGGGGGGAGTGGAGTTACCGTTATCCAGGTCGGTAAGATACCTGGGCGTCATATTAGACTCCAAACTCAACTGGAGGGATAATATAGAAGATCGTGTCAAGCGGGCATACGTGGCACTATACGCCTGCCGCAGAACGTTCGGAAGCATGTGGGGACTGCAACCAAACATGGTACACTGGATGTATATAACGGTTGTAAGACCCATCTTAACTTACGGTGCAGTTGTATGGTGGAAGGCTACGGAAAGAAAGTGTCATCTCTCTAGCCTCACCAAAGTTCAAAGGGCAGCCTGCATGGGTATAACAGGGTCCCTAAGGACCACACCCACCGCGGCACTGGAGGTACTACTCAACCTCACCCCCTTGGACATATACTGCAGCAGCAAGGCAGCTAAAACAGCTGTTCGCCTAAGGGAATCCGGACTGTGGTCCTCAAGATCTTATGGACACGCCTCTGTGGAAACTCAGTGGGCTGCCTCCACAAACACCCCAGTCACAGATTACCTACCTATGACATTCGCCTTCAACAGGAGATTCGCTACCAGAATACCTGAAAGAGGTGAATGGGAAGATAAGACCATTGCAGGAGACGACGAGATCGCCGTATATACCGACGGCTCTAAGATGGACGTCGGAACCGGTGCGGGCATTTTCTGTGGAGATTTGGGTCTAGGTAAATCTTTCCGAATCAATGACGACTGCAGCATTTTTCAGGCGGAGCTGGCAGCCATAATCGAAGCTGCCTCCGAGCTGAAGAAATACGGCCCCGCAAACAAGACCATCACCATATACTCTGATAGCCAAGCGGCAATTAAAGCCTTGGAATCAGACGTGGTAAAGTCAAGGGCTGTGAAACTATGCAGGGAAATTCTGGACGAGTTATCACTTGGCAACACTGTAACTGTGTGTTGGGTGCCAGGTCACACCGATATATCGGGAAACGAAGAAGCGGACAAGCTTGCGAGATTTGGGTCTGGAATGAATGCATCTCTAGCCCTCAAATCCATAAGAGTCCCGCTGAGCTCGATAGCACGTAGGCTAGAAACTGAATCCTTGAGTAGAACCAATCTACGTTGGACAGAACTTGATACGTGCAGACACACAAGGGAGCTATGGCCAGCGGTAAACAAAAAGAGATCACTATTTTTGATCGGACTAGCCCGCAGGAACATCCGAGTACTCACGGGAATCCTCACGGGGCACTGCGCTGTGGGTCTACACGCTGAGCGGCTAGGCATACCGCATAACGACTACTGCAGAAGCTGCAGGGACGTTGAAGAAATTGAATCTGTTCGTCATCTGCTCTGCGAATGCCCAGCCCTAAACAGCATCAGGCGTAGTATCCTCGGCAGCTACTTCTTCAACGAGCTCGAAGATCTAAATAATGTAGATCTAAAGGACCTCCTAAGATTTGTATACAAATCCGGATGGGTCCAAAAGGGCGGCACTCTGAGCTTCTAACAGCGGTCTATTTCTGTTTTCGTTCCAGGTATTAAGAAGGTTCCCAATGGACACAATGGACCCAACTGCTGGTCTAAGTGAAGCCGTGACTATTGTCAAAAGGGCATCCATCAACCTAACCTAACCTAACCTAGTACCTGCATCTCAACATCTCAACATCTACAAAGGGACACGAAGACCACCCGATCAATCAACCGTCAACCAGATTGACCATATTGCAATCGACGCGAGGCAAGGACGATTTCTAGTATGGACGTCTGAGCTTTTTGAAGAGCTAACATTGACTGGGATAACAACCTCATAGGTACAGCTACTGATATCAAAATTCAGACCAATGCAAGGAAATAGGAATGCTGTGAGTAGGCTTGACGTCAGAAGGCTACAATCGCAAGAGATCGTCAGGTTCTTCTCCAACTGAGTCTCTCAAAACCTTCTACGAAATGCTAGCCAGTTGCAACATTGCCAAAATGCCATCAGTGGTACCGCTTTTGATGTACTCGGTTTCATCCCTCGAACACAATGAACCCCTGGTTTGACAATGAAGGGCAGCAGCCATATGCAGCTTAACAGAAAACCTATGAAGGCAGCTCTGTTTAGAAGTACGAGAGATGGTCGCAAGATCCTCGAGCAGAAAAAGGGAGCGGAACACCGGCTTCTATGAGGTATGAGGCTTGAAAGTTCTACCAAATGTTGAAAAGATCCTGCCATGGGCATGTATAAAGTTCGAACTGTAAGGACAATCAAAGAAATATCGAAGTAGATTCGCAGTCGGTGCTGAGGACTTGGAAAACTCTATAACGGCGAAGACGAACCGAATCCCGCTGTAAGGCAGAATTAACCATTCAACCCGGGCGAAGAAGTTACCAACAAAGCATAAGAATGAAACCCACCCGGCTTGAACAAAGTAAAAGTTGTTGTGTCTAAGCCTAAGTGCAATGAAGCAGGCCGAGCTGACAAACTTTTCAAGTCTGGTAGGAATTGTCTGTGAAAGCATGCCTAATAATTGAAACCTCAGCATTTTGTATCCAACCCTTCAGGAACGGAGACCCTCTGAACTGCGCCTACTGCAGAGCTATCAGTCTACTTGAAATCCCATAAAACAAAACATCTTTTCTGTAGAACTATGTAATAATAGTTCTAATAATAGTTATAACTATATAATAATAGTTAACCGCTAAGGCCGTTAGTCAACGCAGCCTTGTAAGCCCGTATCAGGCTTAGGACAGGAAAGTCAACCCTCGATAAAATCTTGAGATCTTGAAAAAACTCACGAGCTCCAAATCTATATCCACTCCCTTTTAATCAATTTGACGACCGTGTATGACAGCACCTATAGGGAGAAACTGTCGGTACAGGACAATGTCTAGTTTTGACATCCCTGCCAATCTCGTCGGTTTGTGCAAGGTTATGACAGAAAACTCACGCAAAGTGTGAGGCGGGAAGTCTTTAATCTTACGTTAAAAACATCACCCTTTAATGTCAAAAAGGATTTAAACAAGGCGAAGCGCTGATTCCTTAATATCATCATCTATGAAGAACGCACACGTCAACACCAGAGGCACAATTTTTCAAAAGCCTGTACAATTAGTCGCAAACGCTGACAACATTGACAAAATCAGAAAATCACAGTGTGTTGTCAGTGAAGTCTTCGTATAAATTGGGACGCAAGTGGCGAACGTAGGTTAAGAAGTCAATGAGAGTAAAACTACGTATATGCTGTCATCAAGGACATTCATCCAACACCAACTCCTCGGCAAAACAGCACTGTAGACAGCTAGACTTTTAGGTAGTTTGGGACTTGGTCTAACTGGGTTTAGCTATAAATTCAGATGTGGCACCAGCGATGATATCTGATGTCAAACGAAATCTTATTCTGGCCAAAATGTCAATCGCTGTTTTTTTTTGGCTAAAAAGACTGAAAGTCGAAGACCCTTTTCGTGCAACTAAAGGGTCCATTTATAAGACGCCCATGATCTCACTCCTGCTTTACGTTGCAGAAATATGGACACCGTCAAAGGCGGATGAAAACGTCTTAAGCATTCAGCCCAATGAATCCGTTGCGTCCGTCACGTGGAAATACACAACTGAGTAAAATATACACGTTCTTATGGGAAGCGTCCCATAGAAGAACTTCGTGACGTATGTACTTCGCTTGTTATAAGAACGTGTGTATTGCACTGAGTTGTCAGTTGTGTACTACTACTAACTTATGCAACGGATTCATTGGGCCGATGGCTTAAGGCTGTTTCGAGAGCAAAATCCTTAAGATGCTTTTCGGGCCCATATGTATTGACGGAGGGTGTAAAGGAGATATAACATCCAGGCCACACCGACTTAGCCCAGAAGAGTCATTATACAACTGCTGCGATGGTTGGTCATCTATAGCAGATGGAAAACAACGCCCCAACTCGAAAAAGTTAGGAAACCTTCCACCAGGAACGGCGCGCACTGTTAAGAAGCAAGTGACGCCCTCAAGCGAAAGGGGACCTCAGCCAACTCCGAGTGCAAAACAGGCGGCTAGCTAGAGACAGAGCTACTATCGAAGCTAGCTCGTTGAGGCACAGGTCCACCCTGCACTTTTATAGCGCGTCACAAAATAAGGTAGTTACTAGATAAAACAAATTTGCGGTTTCGCCTTATTGCAAATATTATATAAAAATCCTGATTGACTGATTTTAAAATGATGAAAATAAAAGCTTTGCTTGGAGAATCGAAAATTTCAGAACCATCTGTCTCTAGCTAGCTTTAATCAATTTTGAGTTGCCGGCTTGGGTCATTTTCTTCCTTTAACAAAGAAAGTTTCTTGAAAAGGTTGTATACAAAATCTGTGATGGGGTAGTGTCCACAATCTTCACCAATAATTGCAATACAAACAAATTCGCTTTCTCTTTGTCTTCTCTTGCCCATTCGCCGTTAGCTTTTTTTATTGGTGCCGAGTGGATAATAGGTTTCTTGATAGACTTAACTGCTTTCCACAGCGAGTAGTTTGAGCTCCTATCCACCGACAAGCCTTCAAGGTATTCAGTGGTCTCACGATTTTTAAATTCTTGCAATATTTATTTCAGTTTGCTAGAGAGGTGGTTCAAGAGGGTTTTGTCCGGGGGAGCCCTCGTGCCTTGCCATCTTCTACGCGCTCTTCTCTTTTCACGAATCAATTCTTCGATTTCGAGCGGATATGTTGTGCGAACATGCCCTTCGGTGCTAACTGCGTTTTTTTGGGACGAAGTGTGGTTCCAAGCAGCGCTCTGAATTGCTTCAATGAATTTGTCAACTGCGGTTCCTAACTCGAAAGGAGTTCTCAATGGCACATTCAAGCCAACACCCTTCTTACAGTTCTTTCTGAAGGCGTTCCAGTTCATGTTTTTGCTAGCTAATCTGGGAGCTCTTTCTGTTTTCGCCAGTCTTCAGTCTTCGCACATGTTCAAGATTACTCCTGAGTGGTCTGAGCAAAGATCGACCACAACAAACAGTTTTTGCCAGCAGGCATATACAGCTAATCAGGAAGCACATAGAGCGGCTCTGCTCAGAAGAACGTGAGCCGGTCGCAAGATCTTCGAGCAGATAAAGAGAGAGGAACACCGGCTTCTCAGAAGGAAGAACAGAAAGCCAGAGAAGTGAGCAAATACAGATATATAGAGATGATACAGCAGGTATGAGGCCTTAAAGTTCTACCAAACGATCGAAAGGTCCTGCCATGAGTATAAAGTTCGAACTGAAGCCTGCAAGGACAATCAAGGAAAAATCGTAGTGGATTAGCAGTCGGTGCTGAGGATTTGGAAAACCATTTCTGAAGACTCTATAACCCTAAGACTCAACCCAGGCGAAAAAGTCACCGACAAAGCATAAGAACGACACCAATCCGATCTAAGCAAAGTGAAAGTTGCTGTGTCTAAGCTCAAGTGCAACAAAGCAGTCGGAGTTGAGAAACCGTTAGCGATGATCTGGAAAGCATGCCCAATAATGGAACGTCAGCATTGTATACCCGATTCTAGAAGACCCTTTGATCTGCGTCATCTGCAGGGGCATCAGACTCGTTGAAATCGCATAAGACTTCTTTTCTGCAGAACTATATGTGAGCGGCTACAGCCGTTAGTCAACTACAATATCAGGTTTAGGACAGGAAAGTCATCCATCTATCAAATATTCACACTGCGGCAGATCTAAAAAAAAAGCCCAGACATTGAATATCGATATCCATCCCCCTTATTATCAATTTGAACACCGCATATGACGGCATCTACAGAGATTAGCTATATAGGGCAATGTCTAGTTTTAACATCCTGTCAAGCTCGTTGGTTTGTGTAGGATTATGACAAAAACTCACGCAAAGGATGAGGTCTTTAATCTTACGTTAAAAACATCACCCTTTGATGTCAAAAAACATCATCATCATCATCTCTCTGGTGTCGCATCAAATTTTGATACAACTCCAGAGCTGATATCAAACAAAATCTTACTCCTGCCAAAATGCCAATCGCTGCTTCTTTGGGCTAAGAAGGCAACTACAGTGAGCCTAACGCGTTTTCATCCCCGTCAAAGGCGGATGAAAACGCTTTAGACTGTTTGGAGCACAAAATTCTTAAGATAATTTAAGTCCCGTATTGGTGGTCATCCATAGCAGATCGGCACCAACACCCGCCCCGGAAAATTTAGGAATCCATCTACCAGGAATGGCGCGCGCTGTAGAAAAGCACTGAGAGTCAAGTGACCCAGCTTGCACGTTGAGGGCCAGGTCCACCCCGCATTATAGTGCGTCATATAGTAAGAAAGTGACTGAATAAAAAAAACTTTGCGGCTTTGCCTGATTGGGAATATCAAACAAAAATTCTGACTGACATTGATGAAATAATGAAAATAAAACATCATCAAATGCATTCTGCTTTACTTTAAGGAAACAGAACTTCAGAACCATCTTCCAGCTTTAATCAGTTTTGAGTTGCCGGCTTGTTTAATTTTCTTTCTTTAACAAAGAAAGTTTCTTGAAAAGGTTGTTTACAAAATCTGTAATGGGGTAGTGTCCACAATCTTCACCAATAGTTGCTTTAAGAGTTGAAAAAATCAATAAATTCTTGCCATTCTATGTTCTATAACCCGCAACGCATGGAAATACTGATTAGATATATGAAATTCCCAAGAAAGTATATTTTTACTTTAACTTTGTGTTATCAGTTGAACCAGCTTTCGCTTGATCCAAATAAGCTAATTTTTCTGATTGTTTATTAATCAGTGAAGACGAGCTGAAATCCCATGTGGAATGGCGTTTCACACAGAAATTTCCGAGGGTGATTATGATTATACGAAACTATTTTTGGAAACAGTTTACAGTCGGTTGGTACTCGAAAATAAGTAGGTCCCCTCTTACCAGACACTCGTGGATATTTGGCGCCTCTCCGAATAAGATCTTGTAGATTTCTGCATCTTCGCGTTGTTTTTCGGCTAATGAAGTTTCATTTAACTTATGTCTGGCTGCTGCTGTACCAAAGTATTGGCATACAACTAAAGTCACAATCAACACTGTTTTGAAAAACATTTTAGGCTTTTAAGTATATTTTACACAATGTTTTTGCGGGGTTGCTTGGCACTAACGATTAGCAACTATTTACATAATACAAAACAAAACCCGAAACTATCTACTAAACAGGCCGTTTCACTTATTACACAAGCAGGTACTTTTAAATCGACACAACGATCAAGTCCAGCAGTGAACTGAGAATGAAGAGCGCACTGGATCTGGATGAATATAAGAGTGAGTTTATGTCGTTCAGTGCAGTCGAGTGTCGAGTCGTTCCACAATTATGGGATTTCCTCCAGATCGATGCGGAGATTATTATTTTTCCAGCTCAGAACGAATCTGGACAATGAGTAATATAAGAGATTTGCATGAGTAATTATTATTGTGCGATCGATCAGAGTCAGAGTGGTATGTGACAGCCGGTACCGGTAGGTTTTTCTTTGCTTGAATATGTACCACCTGCACCTGAACTTTTAACACGATTTTCCATTTTTCTAAAAGTGTGGTGTAGAATGTTTGCTGTCAGTGCGGCAAAGATGATGTTCAGACAGATTATGTAGGTACCTGTAGATATCTACCTTCAATTTATTTACTCTGTTTGACCCAGGGTAAACGTCATTACGATCACTTTAGCACTTTTGTTGACACCACTGGAAATATCAGTGACTACCTAAAAAAATCAAGGGAAAACAGCTTCCTGTTCGTTACCTGAGTAGGCAGGTGCCGATACTTTTCAGGTTATAATGACTAAATACGAACAAGTCATTCGGGGTTTTGAGGGATTGAAATAAATTTATTTCTGATTGCTTTCTAAATATATGCAATAAAATACTCTCTCAATAAAATGCTCTCTATATACCTACCTACGCAGTAAAGTGGCTCCGTATTACGCATAGGTAATAGCAATAGGAACTGGTAGCCACTTTAATATGCATATAAGCCAGGATTTATGTAGGTACTAGGGTTTATTTTAGACCTTTTATACAGAAATTTTCATTAAACTATCCCTATTTAAGAGTCTACTAAAGGCAGCCATTTGTCAATAACTTTAGTCCTCTCGGCAAAGTCTATTTCGCAAAGGCAAAGCCTTTTCGAGCATGACTCGCGACAAGTACGGGTTGCAGAATCGTACTCTGCCGGTGAACCACACACGGTTTTTTCTTTCGAAATTTTCGTCTGCTTACATTTCAACTTCACTCTACGACTGTAGCTATTATTGTATTGAAGTACGTACTATAAATAAAATGAATAAATAGAGTGGCGCAACAACTCGAGGTGAACCAGGGCCAAATTCTCAACAATGTATGCTGGTGTGTTAATTTCTTTACTTACAAGGGGACCTACAATTTTTTGCCGAATCCGAACGGCACTTTGATAAGTTTTCAAGACAAATGATACTCTCGGAGGGCTTGTCAGACCCTCGTGGAGGTGGGGGCCGTGAAAAAGAACAAGTCTTTTTTTTCAGGTGACGATGGCAGGATTTGAACCCAGACCTCCGGCATAGTAAGCACACACACAAACCACTACGCCACGGCACCCCAGTAGTACCAGAAGTACCTACTACTTCAATCTGAAAATTTCTTCCTTCAACTCCGGCTTAATGATATGCTATTAATCACCTTTTACCTGCACCTGTCTTGACGATTAAGAGCAAGTTTTCCTGAGCGAAAGAATTACATTTGAGCAGAATCTGGAGAGCAACTTAAACTTCTGTGCCACGTTTTTCTATGAAAAGTTATAATTGAAAGAGTCAATAATTTCTGTCGAATACATGTTGCGATAACTTTATTGACGGAGCTAACTCTGAACTGAAAAATTGGCCCGAAGCTCTTCCATCTTTTCCTGGTCTCTGCTACAAACTCGAGATCTTCACGGCTCGACCCCCAGGTGATTCTAGAAGAAGTCATTTTGAGGCCTCATTCAGGCCTACCACGGAACTGTCGCCTTGTATCTTGCCATTCATGACCTGTCTAAGTTAGGGCGGGGCATGTAAGTACCGTGCCAAACCATCGTTGTATTGATCGTTCAATTTCGAGAAGTAGTTACTCACAATTGGGACTTTCAGGAACACTTTCTCACTCTTTCCGGATGAGTTAGACTCACCTCAGAGCACTTATTTTGGGAGATTGTAGCCTCATTCTTTTGATCGTTACCTGAGTGCAAATAGGGTTGAAATGGAAACTAATGGCGTATTCTTTTGAACACCGAACTGCCACACCAAGCTGTTAAATAAAACTCGGTGTTCACAACAATTCCAGCGTGGTGTACACTCTGTTTCATTGTGTACAGAACGACCGCTGCAATCAATGCGTTAAGTGTCAAATTGCTTTGACTTCATTTTGTTTACTTTTTTTCATTTCGTAGCGTAATTTTGTTAGCGTCGATTTTTTATACTTTTTACTTAAAATGAATTTTGGTAGCTTAAAATTCGAGTTTTTATTGGTTTTTTTACGATTTCAGTCGAATTGTAAATTATCACGAATGAAAATTGAGTTCAAACGTCACATCACATACACAATCAAAGCTACACCCAGCCTTCACCGTCAAATACTACAACCTTGGTGAAATTTCAAGTTCGGTATCGACACCGAGCTAGTTTGGAGTGCAAAAGAACAATTACATGAGCACGATTCCATTCAGGTGTATGAGAAAAGAACAATTTTTTTCTGTATTCCACACCAGTTTCACGATATCGTGTTGAAAAGAATACGCCATAAGATCTTTGCTTTTAATCCAAGCTCAGCTTTCCTGTTTGGCATTGTTATTTTAATACTACCCCAGATTGGCCAACTGTTTGTACTGTATCAAGATGTGGATATAGTTCAAAAAGCCAAAACACGAAGACCAACCCTGATGGCAGAGTGCTTGATCCAACTGGAAGAGGTCGAATGCACCAGTACAACGTGGGCGTGTCTTTTAAAGGATCGCCGTTGACATCGCAGGTCTGTTTCCGGAAACGAAAAATGGCAGCCGTTACATTCTTGTAATTGCCTGAGGCTTTTGCGAACGCAAACCAAGAAGCTAAAACCGTAGTCGATCAGATAGTGGACCGCTGGGTGTGCATGTTCGGTGTCTACAGAATTACATTACGACCAAGGACGCCACTTCGAGCCGAAAATATTCCTGAAAGTTTGCGCAACGATCGGACTACAGAAGACACGGACCACACCCATTCACCCACAGTCGGATGGCAGGGTGTAACGCAAGACCCTGAGGGAACCTGTCTCCAAAGTGGTGGACGAAATTCAAGGGGATTGGGATCATCGAATTCTTTTTTTTTCTTATAGCCTACCGGAATAAGCGTCAAAGCACAACTGGATACACTCCATCCGAACTTTTTTTTTGCCGAACTTCCAGACTACCCAGTGATCTAAAATTCGGAATTCAAATTGAAGACCCAGCATTCGAAAGACGACTACGTGGTGAATTTCAGACAAAGGATTAACAACAAAGGATCACCAGAGAATCAGAAATAATATAAAAATTGCGATTGACCCCATTAAAACCAGGGGTGGAATTGGCTACGGTGATCTGTGATTTTAACATTTCGTGACAGTCAATGTGATCAGACAAAACATCCCGTCTGCGTTACGTGATCAAAAAAATATTGTTCAGAATCGATGCTTTATTTAGGCTTGTGGTGTAAGAACACTTTTTTTTATTTTGCATGCAGTTAGGCAGCCCTAGAGTAGACAAACACACCAACCAACCAGAAAGTTTTAAAACTGGGGACCTGATTTTGAAGGTGATTGATCGAGAGCTGTGACAAGAAAATTTTGATGATCACAGTTTATGCAGACGAATTTTTGTGATTTGTAACATAACTTATCATAGATCACCTTAGCCGATTCCATCCCAGGTACGATGCGAGAGTAACAGCACCCGAATTAAACGAAGGAGTGTATCTCCTCGAAGGTATATCTGCAACCCACATCGTAAAAAGGGGAAAATTGCCAAAGCTGCAGCAGGGCTGTAGATACGGGAATAAACGATGTCGTTTTTGAACCCAACAAGGACCAAGAACGAAGATGAATCATGTGGATCGCCCAAATCGCTATACCACGGAAGCAATGATGAAGTGTCCCCCAAACTAAGAGGGGGACAATGTGATGCGGGGACAAGATGTGAAAAGGCATGCAAGAGTCGCTGAATGCACCCATCGACTCACTTTACGCACATCTAGCCGTCTTTCTAGTCAGCTGATAGAAAACTGATATTCGAAGCTTAAATTTCGATATCGAATTTTCCCTCCAATGGAAAAGTAGCAGTGGAAAAATACCAATGAAAAATTACTAAGTCGGAATATTTTGGAACGTGGTTAATTTGTATAAATAAATCGAAGGTATATGTATTGTATAATAGATCGAAAGTAAAAATCGAAAATAAAAAGCTAAAAGGTATATTTCGATTCAATGAAATGTTAAATTAGTGATTCTTAGGGATTTGAACTTAAGTCGTGTTTGATTAATTGAGTGATTCGTTGTGTAATTTAAATAGTTAAACTAAGTTTAATTCGACGAAATCTAGGCTAAAATATTACATATTACACTTTATTTTTATAATTACAAAATACGCGATCAAGGGGTTATGACTCACCCACTTTATCACTATATCGCAACCGGAAACAAAAACCGGAAAGAGGAAAGAACGCAATAGAGGAATGAGAAAGTAAATGCTAAGCATAAAGACAAACATAAAAACTCTGCTTGAAAACACCAAAATTTACACCCGAATGTGTTATTCCTTTACGAGTGAAAACGATGGTATAAACAGCTGTTTCATCAGTTACATTCCGTTATAGAACAGCTTCGGTTGTTTACGGCCAATGCTAGCCTGGATTACACACGCCGACCAGAAAACCACTCGATTTGAGACGAGAGCCTGGATTTTCTTATCTTCTAGAGGAACTCCAAGATGATGCGGTTTAAATTCAGAATTTATGTTTTACATTTCCTCAGTAATTTAACCTTTGTAGCATTTCCTTCTCAAAAGGTAGACTGCAGCTGTCTTTATTTTATCGAGGTTATTCTGTTGTATTTTTTATCCTTTCGTAGCATGGCCCGTTATCTGAAGAGACACATCGTTTTTGGGGCTTCTTATAGGCTTGAGCTGCAAATACTTTGTTGAGTACCCCATATGCCACTAAGTAGTTCAACCATAACCTTTGATTCAATATGGGGAATTCTTCTGAAGCCATCTGGAAGTAAGGAAGGATATCTCTTTGGGGATGTCTTGGTGGAGACCTAAGTGAAAGCACTATCCCCCATCTTCCATCTCTCGTTGAAAAACCTTTCAAAGTGGTTCAAACTCAATCACAATTTAAGGTATTAGGCTTTCACCCGCGTTTTGTCTAATGGCTGCTTCCTTGGGATAAGAAGTTCATTGAGTAGCAAAGCCCTCATTTTAACATTCCTACCTTATAGTGTGGAAGCAAGCATAAAGTACTACCATCATTGAATGAATGAAGTGCGGTGTAGACAGCTTTGAGAGGAAAAGTCCTGTGGGCTGTGCATGCACTATGACACGCCATCCTATCCAGAAGATTTAAAATCCAAGGGTGGTGGCAAACTCGTTAAGAGCGCATTGACACATTGGTGTCGGGCCGAAAAATCTTTGACTCCACCTTAGAAGGACGGAGAAGTAGAGGTAGATCGTTACTCAAGTGGTGCGCGCAACTGGAAGGGACCCTGCCCCAACTTCGTTAGCAAAACTGGAGGCAGCTACCTAAGGATCGGGCCTGCTGGAGAAGTTTGTTGGAGTTTTGAGGTCCAACCCGGCTTGTAGCGCCCAACTTCGTTAGCTATGGACTGGACTAGAGTAGTTAGCAAGGTTTTATTCCATAACAAATTCAATTCTTTTTGCAGTACACATATGCGTTGTAGCTTATAATGGTACTTTCGTTTTTTTAATCATATCAAAACTATAGATTTGTGCTTTATTATTACCGGCCAAAAACCTCTTATGGATTCATCAATATTAACGATGACATAAACTGAAATTACAAACTAAATACACTTTACAAACGACGAAGTATAGACTTCGCTATTGCTTCTTTTTTATAGGGAGTCCTCGTTCATTATTACAACAACGTATGCGAAACGATTTACATCTAAAAAAAACTATATGCATACGGATTGCTGGTATACTGCCAATTCTAAGTTAATAAGAAAATTTTATTTGGCCCTTAAAAAAGTCGAGCACATCTTAGCCCAAGTATATTTTTAATTGGATTTTTATTAACGATTAACGTGTGTCCATTATACTAAGAAAAGTGAAATAAATATTGAAAAGTTAAATATCGATAAGCTTAAGTATCGGAGACTAATGAAACACAAGTTTATTGCCATAATTGACATTGACATTCAGTATGAATTCCATTAGGTGCGTCCTAAAAATGCCACCCTGCGGATAGATTAATCGACCATTTGAGAGCTAAAGAAGCGCTCATTGCTGAAGAACAAACAAACAATCAATCATCATTCTTAACAAGCACATGCGGAAGCCAAAAAAATTCCGCCGAATTTATCCATTCAAGTGGATGGCTATGAGTATATGTATTAGAATTTCGCAGGTTTTACTGTGAGTGTGACTAGGCTAGTTGTCAAGAACAGCCCTGGCGTGGCAAATGTGAAACAATTAATTTATTTTTGTTTTTTGTGAAAATATTGTGGGTTTTTTCTTAATTTGATTACCTATACCAGCAATATACCAGCAAGAGGCCACCACTTTCCTTTTCAGTGAAAGAAATTAAGTATAAATTTTCTTAAAATTTTTCAAGTTAAACAATAATTTTTTTGAGAAAGTAATTCATTTTCTAAGAGATGTTCTAGTCTTACGAAAATAAATGGAGATGTTCTTTAGAAGAAAAGAATTGCTGATTGCGATTGGAGTGCTACATCCGCAAACTCCAAAGTATCAAAAGCTTTTATATTTGGTGGGGTATGTCAAGTATTGACTTTTAACATTGATCGTCATTATGTAAATATAAGTTCATGCAACATTTACGCATGGAAACATGTGACTCTCTTACATGTCCTTATATAGAAAGCCGCATGTGATTAGGTCACATGTGACGCTTGTAACATGTAAGACGACTTGCGAACGACTTGAGCAACACATGAGAGAAATATCGAGTAAAAATATACGCGGTTCAAGGAATTCATACTGTTGGTCATATGTATTACACTTGCCAAAGCGGTTTATGCGTCATGAACTAAACTTCGAACAAACCAAACTTTGTTTTATTTTATACAATTTTTATACCCCATCCCATATAAAAGCAGAGTCATCAACTCTAATATGGGAGACTCTTCTATTAAGAAAACGGTTGATAGGGGAACCCCACAAGGAGGGGTGCTTTTACTCCTTCTATGGAACATCTCACTCAACAAAATTCTTAATTCTCTCGTTAAAAGAGGAATAAAAGTAGTCGCTTACGCAGATGACATAGTTATACTAATTACAGGAAAATTTTTTTTAACAATCAGTGAACTAATGGAATCTGTGTTAACAGATTTATCAAGATGGGCAGAGAGCAGTGGACTTAAAGTCAACCCCTACAAGACAGATATGGTCCTGTTTACAAGGAAGCGCAAATTGCAGGGGTGGATAACTCCTAAATTAAATGGGACCAATATTAAACTCTCCCTGGAAGCCAAATATCTTGGCGTTTTGTTTGACTCCAAACTTAATTGGAAAAGGAACACGGAGGAGAGAATGAAGAAAGGTCTCATTGCTCTTTACACATGTAAACAAGCCATTGGAAAAAAGTGGGGTGTTCAACCCAAAATAACATACTGGCTTTATACAGCGGTTGTTAGACCTATTCTTACCTATGGATCACTGGTATGGTGGGAGGCGTGTAAAACGAAATCTGAAGAAGGTACAAAGATTAGCTTGCTTAGGTATCACAGGTGCATTAAAATCCACGCCTCAAACAGGTCTGGAAACAATGCTGCACCACCAACCTCTGGAGCTTTTCACAAGAAGTGGCAAAGGCAGCTCTCAGACTAAGAGAGAACAACCTCTGGAACTCACAATGTCTAGGACACTCGAACATTCTGAACATCTAACATCAAAATGGGTCTGTAACCCGTACGGATTATAAGAAACCTCAATTTGACTTCGACAAAAGATTCAAAGTCATTATACCAAGTAGGCATGACTGGGTAGAGACTAAAATTGACATCAAAGGTATAGCTATCTATACCGATGGTTCGAAAACAGAGAGTGGAACAGGTTCTGGAGTCTTCTCGGAAACACTGCAAATCAACCAGTCATATCGACTAAATGACTACTGCAGTGTTTTTCAAGCTGAGATTTATGCGGTGAGAGAGCTGCATAGACAATTCACAAAATCACCATGTGTGTTGATAGTCAAGCAGCACTTAAAGCCCTGGACTCCCACCTCGTATACTCTTAGTGTGTCAAGGACTGCCACATGGCATTAAAGGATATAAGCTTCAACACAAAGGTATAGCTATCTATACCGATGGTTCGAAAACAGAGAGTGGAACAGGTTCTGGAGTCTTCTCGGAAACACTGCAAATCAACCAGTCATATCGACTAAATGACTACTGCAGTGTTTTTCAAGCTGAGATTTATGCGGTGAGAGAGCTGCATAGACAATTCACAAAATCACCATGTGTGTTGATAGTCAAGCAGCACTTAAAGCCCTGGACTCCCACCTCGTATACTCTTAGTGTGTCAAGGACTGCCACATGGCATTAAAGGATATAAGCTTCAACACAGTTCTATTCTGCTGGGTTCCTGGGCACGTTGGCATGGCCGGAAATGAATTGGCGGGCTAAGTGGCAAGGAAAGGTTCTGATATGGACATAACGATGGCTGACTGACGAGTTTATCTCCCTTTTAACACAGCCAAAAGTCTTATAGATCAATACACGATCAAACTAGCCGGTGAACGTTGGCAACAGTCTAAAGATTGTATCATAACTCACAGCCTTTGGCCAGTACTCGACCTGAAAAGAACAACGACCCTTCTATCTCTCTGTAGAAATTTCATAAGAACACTCGTTGGTGTAGTCACGGGACACTGCACCATTGGTGTCATGGCTACACGAATGGGAATCTTTGCCAACAACTTCTGCAGAAGCTGTAGGGATGAAGAAGAAATAGAGTCTATAGAACACTTTCTCTGCCACTGCCCAGCTCTCCCAGAACGACGACTAACCTTTTTAGGAGTCAGGTTTTTTGATAGCTTGGACGACCTGGCAGGAATATCACTACTTGACCTAAAAAGATTTATCAAAAGATCAGGCTGGTTCAGTTAGTAAGACAGATTTCCAACCATGTTTGTCTACTTCACAAGGGTAATCACAATGGGCCAATCTGAACGGCCAAGTTCAATCTGGCCGAGTGAACTTGCACTAGTTGCAAACAACCCTTTCCAACCTAACCTAACCTAACCTATACCCCATCCCATAGGATAGGAGGTATATTAAGTTTGTCACAAAGTTTGTAACACGGTGAAATAATAATGGTAGACTCCCAAGACCTTAAACCGAATTCTGAATCGAATGAGCCATGTTCGTCCGTCCGTCTGTATGTCACATGTTCTTAGGCCTTAAATTTTGAACTAGGGTGATAAAACTTCTTACGTAAGGTCCACGTTATGCGAAGCAGTACAAGTGTTGAAATCCGCCCAAAGACACGCCCACAATCGGTCTAAATGTGCAACTACCTCGAGAGTTTTCAAAGCTGCAAGACGTTCTAAAAGGCTGAAATTTGACATTTAGCATCTCCTAACGAATGTTAGACACAAAAAGGGCAAACTTAATTGGTAAACCTCCTCTCGTGGGCGTGGCATCTATTTTAAGGGTAAATTTTCAAATGCATTTTACTCAATATTTTTGCTGGAAATTGAAAAAAAATTGCAAAATATTTTATGTAGAAAACGCTTAGTTCCACATTTTGTTTATACAAGGCTTTGGGCCACGCCCACATTTGCTGGCAGAATTGAAGAAAAACCTAAAATTTTCCAGAAAAACTTTATTCCGACTGGGATTGAGCCTAATTTAGGAAAGCATGAAATAAAAAAAGTAGCAGAAAATCTCGTAAACGAGACTTCAGTCCAGATTTCGTTCATATAAAGTTTTTAGCCACCCCCCTTTTAGGGGTCGATTTTTCAAAAATATTGAATTTGAACCAAAAAATTGCATTTTTACGTACATTTAAGTGTAAGTTGGAAATAACTGTGGAAATATCTTATAATTAATAGTTTGTAATTAGGGCGTTGGACCACGCCCCTTTTCGAAGTTTGCATTACTTATAAAATGTCAAAAAATAACTATGCCATCAGCCTTTTACAATGTGGGATAGGATGGGATATTCAACGGTCCGTTTTACGGACTGTAAATTCTGCGTATACACTGTAGCACTTACTCACTGGTTTTTTTTCTTTTTGCTTTTCTAGGACTACAGAACGTTCAAATGGAATGAAAAAGGGTCAACGAAAAAAATTCATCCTATATTCACTTTACGGCTGGGGCCTACCAACGCTCCTGACCACTATAACTATTTGCCTGACAAAATACAACATTCTTAATGAGCATTTAAGACCGAAATTTGGCAAAGGACGTTGCTGGTTTCAACGTAAGATCTAGGTACAGTCCTCCAACTCAAATTTATGCTAACCTACTTTTTTGCAGATACCTTAGCAGCTTCACAACTACTTTTCTTTTCCGGTCCTGTCGGAGTTTTGTTCCTTGTTAATTTCATCCTGTTCGCCTTGACGCTACGTTATTGCAACAAAGTAAAACGTGAAATCCATCGCATGCAGAGTTCAAACACCGAAAAGCCAGTTCTAAGGAAACGTTTTTTCATGGATAAAGCACGCTTCATGATGAATACAAAGCTTTTTGTGGTTATGGGCATAACGTGGTTCTTGGAGCTGATCAGCATAATTTTCTACAACCGGCAGCGAACGTTCTTTTGGGTTATTAGTGATTCGTTTAATGTCCTGCTTGGGGTCATCGTATTTTTCATTTTCGTGTTCAAGCGACGAGTATGGCAGGCAATTCTAGTACGATTGGGTAAGTTTAAAAAAGAGTATACAAAAAATAAAAATAATAATGGGTTTGGGTATTTGTTTGTCGAAACAGGAATCAAGGGAAAAGAATCACTCAAAAATGGTCCCGCAACTTATGCGACCAACTCCACCTATGCCTGCAATTCTACTCCCCTGCACTTGCAACGATTGAAAAGTATGGAAAGTAATTCATCACTGCTAAGTCCAGCCTCGGCTGCAGTCAGGAGGCCTTCTTAAATGTACATTGGAGCTGATGTTTTTTGGTTTTTAAATGTCATATACCTTTTGTAAATAATCATAGTAGGTATTTTAGGTTTTTTTTTAAGTGTTAAGCTTTGTGTATATTCGTGGAAGTAGCTAGTTACACGCTGTATAATGATCCATTTTTAAATCTCATTAAAGTTACGACATAAGATAAATATTTGTTTTATTAGTTTTAAGGGTTTAAAAAAACAGTCTTCGAATAAGACAGTTAAGATCATTTAACTTAACAATATAAAGGTTGATCGTAACGGCTTTATTAAAATTTAAAGAAAAGCGCTGATCGCACAGCGCTGTTTACTACTTCTATGGCCTTTTCGCTACACAACATTTACGGCTTCATCACTAATTATGTTTTTCAGTAACTTTGCAATAGGTAGTGAAAGACAATAACAAAACAGTGGTTAAAAAAGGCAATCTTGGATTGTTTGCAGTAAAGTTACCCTTATGCATCAATATAGTGTAAAAAATAGCTGAGGCAATTACCGGTTGAAAAATTTTTATTATGTACCACTACATCCGATCACTCAAGGTCTGAAACTAAAGCACTACACTGGGAACCTATTGTAATGTTTTCGGCCTGGGGTTCGTCGAATAAAGCCCAATTTCACTTTTATAGTATCACAATGAAACACTTTATTTATCAAACAAAACTTATTTAAATTCAAACCACACTTAATTCAATTTCGCTATTTAAAATTCAACACTTTATTTCAATTCAATCACTTTTTACTTTAATACCGATTTTCACAAATCAACGTTTAAAATATCACTGTCCCGTACGAGCCTGTCACCGGTGTATTTATACAAAATTAAACACCTTCTAGTACGTTCCTTACTTCCTCTTTGACAATTTTCCATTGGTACTCTTCCGCTGAATTCCATGTAGGGTAAATCGAAATTCGAACTTGGCAAATGTCAGCTGACTGGAATGACAGTGGGTGTGTTCGTTAAGTGAATCGATGGGTGCTTTCAGCGATTCCTGCATGTCTTTTATTTCTTGTCGCCACATTACACTATAAATGATTTAAAATTTTTTTATAAAATTCTTTAAAAATTGAAGATTTTAAAGCACTCCAGAGCGAAACATGGTATTTTTGAGAAGAGACCACGCTTTAAAATCAATTGTAAGAAGTTATCGTTACACTAAAGTCTTAAGCCTCAGCGTGAGGACTAAAAACAGCCTATCTTCGATATTAAAGAAAGCTGTTTCAGCGAGCTGGTCGAGCTAGTCTCAAGATTGAGGCGGGCAAGATCCTTAGGATTAGGATATACAATGGTTGGATCCTTAAGCACTTATTGAGCCATCATCACCAATCAGGAGAAATAAAGAAGAAGAAAGACTCCATTAAAAGTATGGTAGGATAGATTACATTAATTTGAAGTGACTGTTGGATAGTCCATTGTGTTACCACATAGATCCATCAAAATTTGAACCATTTTGAGCTACCAAAGAAGCACAAGGGTTAAATTGGGTCGGTCGTGTTGAGATCGGTTAAATGGAACACTTCATGTCTTTTCTTTAATCGCATTAATGTAGGTACACAATGCATCCTCTAAAATTTGTCACTTTTGTCGAAACATCACATTTTTCCCCTCTTACTTTCGTTTGTCTGGATTAAAAAACATTGCTTGGGTAATAACAATGTGCGTGGTCTACATGGACCATACATTTTTTTTGCTGTGGGTCCCCGTTGGATCCGAAGAACAGCATCAATAATGGGTCTAAGCAATTGGTAGGTTTTGCTGAAACTCGGGCGATTTCCTTCACCGGGCCGTAGAGCATATCAGATCTCCCTTACTAAATTCTGGTGCTCTTATATCGCATCGTTCTTCATCTAATTTTTATACCCTATTCCACAGGAATGGAGTATATTAAGTTTGATACAAGCGAAAATGTAACATAGAGAAATAATGATGATGACCTCCAAGGGCATATGATCGAGACCGAACTCTAAGTCGAATGAGCCATGTCCGTCCGCATGTCACCAATTTTTAGGCTTTAAATTTTGAGCCAGGAAGCTGAAATTTTGTACGTAAGCTCTGTGTCATCCGAAGCAATACAAGTGTTAAAATTTTTCAAATCCGCCCAGAAAAACATTAATTTCGACTGCTTCTTAGCTCTACTAAGGATAGAATAAGAAATAAAATTTAGCGCATAGAGTACACCAGATATTATTTCAGATTTCATTCATACAAAGTTTTCGGCCACGCCCATCTTTAGATGTCAATTTCACAAATTATTGAATTTGAACCAAAAAATTACAGTTTTGTGTACATTTTAGCCGTAAACTTGGACATTTCTATGCTAATATTGATTTTCGGTTAAAGGGGTCGGGCATGCCAACCTTTTTAAGGAAAAAGTTAACAAAAACTTATAAGGAATAAAAAAAATTTTCTATATAAAATGATGCATAAACGGTAACCGGACGGGGATGGAAAACAAGAAAATAAACGAATGGAAGGAAGATAGGAATGGAAATGAGAAAAGGAATGGAAAGGAGAATGGGAATAGGAATAGGGTATACTGCGGTCCGTTACATACGTTCTGTTGCACTTACTCATTGGTTTTATTTCTTCTGCTCCTCTAGTGTACGCCGTTAATCCTTTCTCTTACAAGACTACGAGATGGATCTAACACCAAAATCTTTCATAGTCTTGAATGCATTTTGGGTCTTAAGTGGCAAAACGAATTTTAGCTGGCTGGATTACCTAGCAGTTCGTCCAAATTGAGCTTAATGAAGTCTAACCATGTCGTACTATTAATCGCATTCCGGCCATAAGCATTAAAGGAACTCACTGATACCGATGATTCTGTAAAATGTTCCTCGAATGTATTGTTAAGGCGTTCAACCATTCCCGTTGTTTGTGGGTGAAGGGGTGAAATCTAGGTTTTCCATAGACACCGTTTTCATTATACGAACACTTCCTGGAATGTCCTCGACTCGAAGTTTCCCTTTAAGGCAATATCGAACTTGTACACTCATGGGTAGGCACTTTTAACCCATTTTAATGATTTGGGGTCGCGAATGTAACTGCCCATTTGCTGGACTAGTGGGCAATAACAAGGATGTAACGACTTACTTACTTACTTAAGGTGGCTCTACAGTCCGGGGTGGACCTGGGCCTTAGCCAACAAGCTTCGCCAGCCAGCTCTGTCTTTAGCTAGCCGTCTCCAGGTTCGCACGCGAAGTTGACTGAGGTCCCCTTCCACTTGCGTGCGCCACCTGAGGCGCGGTGCTCCTCTACCGCGCCGACTCTGCGGTGTGAATTTGAAGATTTTCCGGGCCGGGGCGTTGGTGTGCTCCTCTACCGCGCCGACTCTGCGGTGTGAATTTGAAGATTTTCCGGGCCGGGGCGTTGGTGTCCATCCGCTCTTGATGACCCAGCCATCGTAGACGTTGTGTTTTGACTCTTTTGGCTAGGTCAGAATCGCTGTACAGCCCGTACAGTTCGATGTTATATCTCCTCCTCCACTCTCCGTCTATGCAGACGGGACCGTAAATCGTCCGAAGAATTTTCCTCTCGAAGCAGCCTAAAGTGTTTTCATCCGCCTTTGACAGGGTCCATGCTTCTGCACCGTAAAGCAGGACTGGGATGATGAGGGTCTTATACATGGACACTTTAGTTGCTCGAGAGAGGGCTTTGCTACTCAATTGCCTTCTTAGCCCAAAGAAACAGCGATTGGCAAGAGTTATCCTTCGTTTGATTTCAGCGCTGGTGCCATTGTCTGAATTGATAGCGGAACCCAGGTAGACAAAGTCCCTAACTACCTCAAAGTTATAGCTGTCGATGGTGATGTTTTGTCCAAGACGTCGGTGTTGGGTGTCTTTTCTTGATGACAGCATATACTTGGTTTGCCCTCATTGACTGCTAAACTCATATTCGCCGCTTCCGTCCCAATACTCACGAAGGCTTCACTGACATCACGCTTTGTTCTACCGATTATGTCAGTGTTGTCTGCGTATGCGAGTGGTTGAACGGACTTTTGAAAGATTGTATCTCTGGTGTTGGCGCGAGAGTTCTGCACAATTCTCTCAAGTATGATGCTAAAGAAGTCGCATGACAGCCTTGTCTAAATCCTTTTTTGACATCAAAGGGGTCGGTGAGGTCTTTGCCGACCTTGACGGAACAGCGTGAGTTTTCCATCGTCATCCTGCACAGACTGACGAGTTTGGCAGGGATGCCAAACTAGACATTGCGCTAAATAGCTCATCTCTATAGATGCTGTCATACGCGGCCTTGAAATCGATGAAGAGGTGGTGTGTATCGATTTGGAATTCCTGGGTTTTCTCCAAGATCTGCCGCAGCGTGAATATTTGATCGATGATGGACTTTCCTGGCCTAAAGCCACACTGATATGTGCCTATCAGATTGTTGACAAACGGCTTCAGGCGTTCACACAGTACAGCAGAAAAGATCTTGTATGCGACGTTAAGAAGACTTATGCCCCACAGAGGGTCTCCTTTCTTCAGGCTCGGGCAAACAATGCTGATGGATGTAACGACTACCGTTTTCTTTTTATAAGCTTGGACGACAGCAATCTGAAATGGGGCACCCACGCTGTACTGGTGCATTTTGGAGCGCATCAGGAGGTTCATCGTGGTACCGCTTTTGGTAAGATTGGAATGCCTAGCCCCGCCTATATGAAGACCCCGCCATTTGGACGAAAAAAGTCGAGGCAGCCTGTATAAGCCTGTTTCGAGGATCTATTGGTAAGAGACTTACAGGGTGGGGCAATCCTTTCCGTTTGATCTACTGCCATCAAAATATAGGGGACAAGTGAGAGATTTTATTGAAAAGAAGAGGTATTATGGGTGTTAACCCAAGGCTAATCCATACAGAATTTTGTATGAGTTAGATGGGATTAACTGAGGGCGGAGGTGACCACTTTCGTTGTAAGTCCACATTAACAAGATAATGAGAGGCCAGTGAGGCGGTTTCGGTGTAGGTCCGTACCTATTAGCATTTAAATAAAAATTTGCTTTGAGTATGAAAGAGGTGGGGTTGATATCAGCCTTAAGGAATCGGTGGGGCTAACCATTCTTGGTGCGTACCTCCACCAACAAAATTATGTTGTGACCAGTGAGGAGTATTCTTAGCGCAGGAGGAGAGGCTGAACTTTTTACCAAGAGAATTAATAGACCATTTGAAAACGGAAGGTTTAAAAGAGCATCCTTGTTGCTGCTCGTGTTAGATTCCTTAAAAGACTTCTAACTTAATCTTATCTTAGCTAGAAGCTACTACTATTCGGTAGGTACTACTATAGTAGTACGAAGTTGAATCGGCTAGTCTAGTCAAGTTTGATCAAAATATACAATTTAAAACTAGTTTATTTTTGTTTTTATTGAGAACAACCCCAAAAACCGTTGACAAACAACATATTAAAGCTAAATTAATTTGGACATTAAGATTTCTCAACAAAAAACACGAGGACAATAAATCCCAACTCAGTCAATATTACACTTCTCAGAATGGAAGTAGAGATATACTCAGACTATTTTTCATATTATCGGCTCATAACCGTGCTTCCTTGCTGTCGCAGCTAAGCAGAATGTTAGAATGGTTCCAAATAAGGGAAACAGCGCTATAGCAGATGCTGTGGCTCCAATCAACGTTAGATTTGTGTCCACAAAACCTAGAAGTTTAGGTGCACATCCCTGAAATAAAAATGTCCGGTCTAGTATCAGTTTACACAATAGATAGTTACATAAACTTACAATTTTATGCAAAGTTGTCGCATCCTTAGGATTGCATTTGTTGATCGGCACCATACAACATGATTCTGGAGCGAATTTCGTTGGGCTCTTTATCCAATCCATGTAACTCTCACTGCCACAGCATTGTAGCTGTCATGTATCAAGAAATTCAGATTACACTTTATACACTTATGAAACATGCGATCACTTACCTTTTTCTGAATAAAGTCAATGACTTTTGTGTGATTGCTTGGCGGGGTATTGTAGTGAATTATATCGTTACGAATACCAGACGCTAGACCAGTACCGAGTTGCTCCTTGTAGGTATAGATATAGGCGGATAATGTGATGACAGTAAAAAGAATGATTATAAGAAAAGCACCATACTAGAACGAAAGAAGTTCAACAACTCATAACACTTATAATAGCCAGGATACTTACGATAACCAGCATCGTTTGCTGAACCTTCACTATGCAGGTACACGCCAAGGTAGCTACAAAAATGATTATAGTCCCTATTGAGACTAGAACCAATGGAGCAGCTTTGGAATATTCAGTGCTAATTTTGAAGTAGTTTTGCAAATCAGTGTGCAGCCATATACCAGCCCAAACTATTGCCAACCCGCAAAACTAAAAAAAGAAGAAAAAACATTTTGAAGATTGAATTTTTTAAAATAAACAACAGACATTAAAAAAGTTACTCCTACTTTAATCA
Organism: Neoascia interrupta; assembly: GCA_947623515.1. Taxonomy (NCBI): domain Eukaryota; kingdom Metazoa; phylum Arthropoda; class Insecta; order Diptera; family Syrphidae; genus Neoascia; species Neoascia interrupta. Next base: position 190,597,731 of record OX392462.1, read on the forward strand.
CTTGGATGCACTGAGATGTACATCTTTAGATTTCTCTATTCTTAATCCTACCATCAATTGCGTAACTCTTCAATCAGTTTCCCTTAAGAGAGCCAACAAGGTCGAATCAAACAAAAGTTTGAAGTTTTTTAAGAGGTGGTATGAATGCATATTTTCTAGGTGCTGCTTTTTTCCTCCACGTGGCAACGCCTTGTCGTGAACGTCATCTTCAATGACGCCAGTGTGGGGCTTAAGCTACGAAGATTAAACCGGTTTCGGCCGGCTGATGAGTAGCGAACTAAGTTTTGCCAAACCTGATCCCAGTGGTGGTGTTAGCGTATTGTAAACCGTGCGGAAGGATGCATAGGTTGGGGGTCCAACCAACCGCGTACGAGCTCTCTCAGGCGCCTTGGCGCAGGCCTTTTATACTTAGCCTTGCCCAGGTTATGCGGCTCTGCCTGAGTCGACTTTTTATTTCCGGCCTTACTCGTGGGAACTAAATTGAAACTACTAAGGACGAGCTCTCGATGTTATCCATCTCTCTCCTGGTAGGGGCTTTGGATGAGACGGGACTTTCCGCTAGCGACAGAACACTCACCTTCGATAGCGATTTCATCGGTGAGCAGGCGATCTCACCGATGATTTAAGGGGCAGTATGCAGGCCGAGAAAATTGCCAAGACAGATGGAATATCCGCAGTCTATTTCCAAGGCAGGCGTAACCAAGGGAATCGCTTCTTCGATGAAAGGTTCAGACGAACGCAGCTGGCGCTGCCGCTGTGCCTGCTGCCTTCATCACTGACGCAAACGCAAATGGATCATACCAGATAGAGGGGAGTGCTAAGACAGCTGGAAAATGCGCTGTCGAGGCGGTCCCCGAGGCTGCAAAGGTTAGTGGCATTGCTGCGGTGAAGGAGAAAGTAGAATCAGCTGGCTCAACCGCTATGCCTACTGCCTCCATCACCGTTGCCAAGAACGTGAGAAATACTCACCAAGGGATTAAGCTTCAGCGCAAGATTGCGAAGTGAGGGTCGCGACACCGGCAGCGTAAGTAGTTGGGAAAGGTCTGTCCTGGAGGGAGCCAAGGCAATCTTGCAAGGGCAATGCTACTGCTGGGGAAGGTATGGAAGCCGGTCAGGCGCCCTCCACTTCCTATGCAGAAAAGCTCAAAGAAGGGGCAAGAGCATCTTGCAGGAAGGACAGTTTCAGCAGCAAAGGAAGCAAAGGAAGCATCGGATGACGTCGTGGAGCCGAACGATGCAAAAAAGATGAAGGCTGGTACTTCATCTGCCTTGCGTCGGAAGCCGAGCGAACCAAATGACGAGCTTTTCGTCGCTGTGGTACACGAGTTAAAACCGTGCGGTCGTCTGACAATCGACCAGTGGAAACACATCGAAGAGAAGCTCCAGGACGCCCTGTGGAAGGAACTATCCGCCGCAGGAAACGGGGAGCTTCAATTTGATGGTGCTGGTTGGGAGGGCGAACGCAAGGTATTAGCTTGTGGAAATAGGCTTTCAGTGGACTTCCTTCGCCGCTTCATTTTGGAGGTGAGCGAGACTTGGAAGGACATCAAGCTAAGATGTACAACAATAGCAGAGTTGTGAAGAGTCTTAAAGACAGGGCCTAGACGCAACATGGGCAGCATTTTCAGCTTGCGCTTAATAGGGACTGCTTACCATACCTGAAGAAATCCAACGGTATGGTAAGATACAGCATGGGGAAGTTGATGGACAAGCCAACGGGTAAGCAGGTAGATCATCCCCCCAAGATGATGGAAGTGCTGCAGATCAACCCGCGTCACAGAAGGGCAGCGACCGCTTGTCTGGTGGGGTTCATCACTAGACACGACGTCACAGCCGTACTAATACAGGAGTATTAGTCAGGCTTAAGGGTTACAATGTGTTCTTCAACGCAAAAGGTAAGATCAGGACTTGCATCCTAATCAGTAAAAAATTAAAGGCATTTTTTTTAGAAAATTAAAGCTCAGGTGATCTGACGACGGCAGTATAGGAAAGGGAGGACGACCCCGAGGTCCCCTACGATTCCGAGGTAGTCATCCCGGATAAACTTCTAAGCCTGGCAACGCAAACGGACTGGATGCTGGTGATTATATCTTCCGTGGATTATATCTTCCGTCCTCAACATTTGTAATAGAGCGAATTCACCACTTTCGGGGTAAGAAACAGGCAAGAAGTGATAGACATTACCTTTGCCTCAAGCATGGAAGGTTAAGACACTAGGGATTGGAGAGTAGTTGATGATGCGTCAATGTCGGGTCACCGATGGATACGCTTCAAACTGAACCTTCAGTTTAGGGAATGCAGTTTTCAAAGAAATCCCAGAAAAACCAAAAACACGGAGGTGGCGCATAGGCACCTGGTTACCCAAACGACCATCTTGGACGACTCTGATGACTTGCATAGCACGGTTGGAATTCTCAGTAGGGTATTGACTTTGGCTTTCGAGAAGGCATGTACGATCGATAGAACTCATAAAAGGGCACAACCAAAGTGGTGGAATAGGTATATAGGTTTTAAAAGAAAAGAGGTTAGGAAACTCTACAATAGGGCTAAGCTTTTTAAGACTGACAATACATGGAATGAGTATAGCGATTGCAAAAAACAATTTAAATTCTTAGTTAGGAAGTCAAAAAGGGTTTCATGGCAAGGATACTGCGAATCCATCGCAGCAACAGATGAGGCCTCGAGGCTACGCAAAATGCTTTCTTAAGAAGCGTGCGTTCCCAATTTTCTTAGGAAAAATAATGGAACCTGGGCGGAGAGTAGCTAGGAGGTTCTGGAAGCCTTGGTGGAAACTCACTTTCCTGGGTCCACTTCAGCCGATGGTATGCTTCGGCAATCCGAAAGCAAAGGCATCTCTCTCTCCGAAGATGAGATTGTTAGGAAAACACTACGGTGGGCTATTCAGTCCTGCGAGCCGTACAAATCTCCGGGATCGGATGGCATTCTCCCAATCATGCTTCAAAAAGCACCGGAACGGGCAATCCAAATCATGATGCGAATTCTCAGACACAGTCTAAGAATAGGATATATTCCTTCAGCTTGAAGGGAAGTAAAGGTTATTTTTATACCTAAAGCTGGCAAACAGGGACACACAGCTGCTAAGGACTTCAGACCAATAAGTCTCTCATCCTTTATGCTCAAAACCCTGGAGAAGCTACTAGAACTACACATTAGGACCAGATGCGGCAGTGGCTTTGTAGTCGCAGCATGCATACATGAAGGGTAAATCCACAGAAACCCCCTTGCATGAGGTGGTTGGAAAAAAAGAAAGGAGTCTGCACTGCAAGGAGTTTGCTTTGCTTTGGGGCTTTTAACAACGTAGAGCACAGGTTCATTGTAAAAGCTCTAGTAGATGCTGGCATTGAACAGGGCATTATAGACTGGGTTAGCAACATGCTTGCAAGTAGGGAAATTAACTGTTCGATTGGGAAAAGCATGGTTAGAATATCTGTTACCAGGGGAACACCTCAAGGTGGAGTATTATCTCCGCTCCTGTGGGTGCTGGTTATCAACAACATTCCAAGGAAGCTAATTGCTATGGGTATCAGTGCCACGTCATACGCAGATGACGTGGTGGTAGTGGTGCAGGGAAAGTACTTAAATATCTTAAGTGAAATCATGGAGGGTGCTCTAAGGACTATAAGCATCTGGACCAAAAGCTGTGGTCTCAGTGTTAACGCTTTAAAAACGGAATTGGTTCTTTTTACTAGGAAGTACAAGGTACCGCAATTTAAACTCCCCAAGTAAAATAGAGTGGAATTATCCCATTGGAATCTTAATTTAGTGGAAGAATTAAGATGGCTCATAATGCTCTTTTTATCTGCAGGAGAACGGTAGGGAAAACTTGGGGCTTAAAACCTGCCATGGTTAACTGGTTGTATACTGTGGTGGTAAGACCCATACTTAGTTACGCTGCCTTGGTTTGGTGGAAAGCAAAAACAGAAAAACAATGTACGGAAAACTATCAGCGGTTCAAAGAACGGCCTGTGTAGCCATCACAGGTGCGCTCCGTACTACACCTACGGAAGCTCTGAACACTCTACTGCACCTAACACCACTTGATTTACATATAAAAAAACCCCGCTGGCAATAGTGCGTTACGACTCAATAATTCAAATCATTTTAATAGCAGTAGCTACGGGCAAGGCACCATCCTGACGGAGCTACTGCCAGGCAATCCAACACTAACGTATGAAATCCCCTCCCTGATGGACTTCGACATACCGTATGATGTTATCTATCCCGTGAGGGAAGACTTGGAAAATAATGCAATTATCAGGCCTAACGAAATTGCAATATTCACAGATGGCTCGAAAATAGGGGAAGAAACAGGCTCCGGCATCTCCCCAAAAGACCCGGAACTTAAGGTAGTCTTACAACTACCGGAATCAAGCAGTGTCTTTCACTCAGAGGTTCTGGCTGTACTTAGGGCGGCCCAGCTTTTGAAGATGAGATCGGTATCCGGAAGTAATTTCGCCATTTACATCGATAGCCGGGCAACATCAACATCAAATCTGATTTAGTCAGGGGCTGTCGCAGTTAGAACTGAGTTAGACTGTGCTGGGGTGCCAGGACACTGCGGTATAGAGGGAAATGAACAAGCTGACGAGCTTGCAAGAAGAGGAGGGCTCCTCGAAAATAGTGTGGTTTTTAAAATCAAACCACCCGTCTGCGTAGTAAGAGGCACTATTGAGGAGGAGAGAAATTATTATGACTGCTAACCAAAGGTGGTCATGTCTGAATGGACATAGGGTACCTAAAGCTCTCTGGCCACGTTTTAACCGGAGAGGATCAAAGGGACTATTAAAAATGAGCAGGGCCAAGCTTAGGGCTTTAGTGGGCATTCTGATAGATCACTGTCTCTTGCGAAAACACGCGAAGAGACTCAGGCTTTCTGACACGGTTGAGCGCTTGAGAATATGACACACATACTGTGTGAGTGCGAGGCAATTTCACGTAAACGTAGAAAATTTCTAGGGAAATATTTCTTTGAAAGTTTAGAAGAAATAAGCCGCACAAACCTTAGGGGCCTTCTGGGCTATTACAGGGAAATTGGATGTTTCATCAGGGAGAATTTTAAGGTTGTTTTGTTGATTGTTAAATTCAACTGGTTCCCCAGGGATCGCGATGGTGCCGTGTTTATGTGGACTTTTTTTTACCACACCACTGTTTAACCTAACCTTAGCTAGGTGCTGCTTTTGTCACTTTAAAAGACATGTTTCTTAAAATGTGTGAGGACTATGATCATTCAGTCAATATCATCACTTACCTGAGTAAAAGGAAGAAGGAGGATACGTTGGCAAAGAATATAACAAAAAAACTGTGTTTGTTTTTTTGCCAGTTTCCTTTTGTCTCCTTCTTGGTAAATAAATTAAAAGTGACCTTCATTATATCAGCTTTAGAAAAGACCCAAGGAATTAAAAGCCTTGACCAATGCAACATGCACAGAAGATTATCGCAAACAATGTCATTTGAAAAAATGTTCTTTTAAAAAAATAATCGTCTTATCGACTGCTACTGTAAATTGTTGTACGTGACGCGCCAAAGATTGCATTTTAAAAATATTTATCAAATTCATTTAAAAGACAATGCGAGTCCGTCCATTTGTGGGTCGATAATGCATCCTCAATCTAAAATTAGAAGATGCACACCGCGCCGACCGGTCGGCGTATTAATATTTATTCTTTTTTTCTTAAATGCAAATATGTATATTTTTCATTAGCAACAAGAATATTATAATTATTGTGCTCCTCAGTTGGAGGGCCAAATATCAAGAATTGAACGCAAAGACCTTATATTGATAATAATGGTTACGAGCAAACATACAAACAATGTTATTGTCAATTAAATGCAATCAATATAATTATTTGCGGTCAATAGTCTGTTAATTGCTATGGAGTTTCTGTAGCGGCTAGGCGGCTTTTAATGAGATGCTTGATCTTTATCTCTATTTATATGCTGAGAGTAATAAGTAAATCTTCAAATTGAATACGTACAGATTTGTCATACATTTCGATATGAAAGAAACAAAAATCGATGCGCCACAGGTCTTGTTGATACCATAAAAATGATAACAATTAAGAATGGAATCATTTACAGCCCGAAATTTTGCATTGTTTAAAGAATCAACCGGATTTTGAGGTAAGCTTTTGTACCTTAAAGTCTGGATTTATCAAGTAATAAGTCGCAGGTTTTAAAGACTAACCTGGGGTGGAATCGGCTAAGGTGATCTGTGATAAGTGATGTCACAAATCACAAAAACTGTGATCATCACAATTTTCTTGTGACAGCTCAAGATCAATCACCGTCAAAATCAGCTGGTCCCCAGTTTTCAAACTTTCTGGTTGGTTGGTTTTTTGCCTACACTTAGACTGACCTTCTGCATGTACGGATAAAAAGAGGAGTTCCTGGATTACAAGCCTAAATAAAGCAATGATTCGGAACACTATTTTTGTGATCACCTTACGCAGACGAATTATTTTGTTTGATCACATTGACTCTCACAAAATGTGAAAATCACAGATCACCTTAGCCGAATCCACCCCTGCAAGAACCACTTACTTGATCAATGCTGATCCACACCTCCATCAAAAATGGAAACACATGACTAAGCTAGTAATTGTGACAAAGAACTTATGCGGTGTACTCAGGAGGACCCAAGCATCCACATGTTTTCTAAACCAACCTCTGTCTATCAACTCCTACTCTGACCTCACCGTGGTGAACACCCACCGGGTGCCTAATAGTACCGACATCAACTGGAGATTGGGTTCTATCCCCTTTGAAAGTTTGTTGGGGAGACGAGAGAAGGGGGAGAACTGTTTCCATTAATGCGCTTCTTCTTGCAACGGCTTGGCAGCGAAGAAATTCCCTTGTTGGCGAAGAAAAGAAAATCAACTGTTGCGTCCCCAGTACCAGTCACACCGAACTACTTAGCGAGCACCTTATATGGGCTTCTACGAAGTACTCGAAGCTAAGGCGTATAAGGACCAGGCGATTCGGGAGAGGGTTATATGGTGTAATTAAAAGGATCTGGTCCTCCTGGTTTGCGGTCGTGTCATACTTCGAGCTAACTATCCGCGAAACAAGAACAAGAATCCAAATCAAGCTTTGGATCTTCACATGGAATGTAAGGTCCCTCTTAACAGACTTCGTGCATTCGAGCCACTTGCAATGACTGCAAGGGTGCAAGGGTGATATCACCCGAGAAAAGTGGTGCAACGAAGGGCATCAAAATCTTCGACATACACTCGGCGACTGCTACCGACAACCAATGCAACGTTAATTTGGATGTAGCTTCGTCATTGGAAGCAGATATAGGTAAACAGGCTTGAGTTTAAAGTATGTAGGCGAGAGCCTCAGAACAGTCCGCCAACAATAGCCTCATTTGAGTACATTCCCCCACAGAGGAGACGATGCCAAAGATGTGTCCAACGAGCTATTGGACTAAACGTTTTGGATGTGGCAATGGCTTAGCTATGACATTAAAATTCACTGTATTCACATTTGTTGTAGCCAAGGTATAGCTGCCAAGGTATCCCAAGAAACGAAAATGTGGTGAGAAAGTTCGACTTCGACAGGCTAAAATTGCAGGAGGTTGCCAGGCCCTTTTTCAATAGAGTCCTTAAAAACGTTTTACGAAGGACTATGCAGCTGGCATCAAGCTCGTCAGTTTTTGCAGGCTGGCGATGGAAGACACTTCCGTCCAGGTCGGTAAAGTCTTTACCGATTTCTTGGATATCAGAAAAGGACGCGCTTTCGTATACTTTAGAAAACTGAGCAGAATTCCCGCGCCAACACCAGAGGCACAATCTTTTAAAAGTCCAAACAATGAATCGCATACGCAGACGGCAGACGACATTAACATAATCGGAGGAGCACACTGTGATGTCAGTGAGGTCTTTGTTAGTATCGAAATGGGATGCAGCGGTGAATATGGACTTAGTAAGCAACGAGGGCCTTTTACTTGGTTTCGAGATTTACGAAACCAAGTAAAGGGTTTTACTTGTTTTACGGACGCTACAAAAGTAGAGCGACAGGGACAGCAAACGACGCCACATTTTTCTTGCGGTTTTTTGACATTGCTCTTGAGTAAGGTTTACCATTTCATGATGGAAAGATATACGTGATTCGGAGTCAGTGGCCTCAAGGTAAGAGCGCAGATCAACAATTGAGCGTCCAGTCGCATGGCCGCCTCGGTCGTGGTTTTTCAATACGGACGCTGCAAAAATAAAGCTACAGGGACAGCAAACGACGCCATACTTTTCTTGCGTTTTTTTGACATTTCTCTTCGGTAAGGTTTGCAATTTCATGATGGAAAGATATACGAGCCAAAAATGAGTCGAAATTATTAAAATTTACTACCGAAATTCGGAGTCAGTGGCCTCAACGTTAAGAGCGCTACGTCCAATTTATGGTCGTCCTAGCAGATCAACAATTGAGCGTCCAGTCACATGGCCGCCTCGGTCGTGCGATTTCACGCCGTTAGACTATTTCCTGTGGGGCTACGTCAAGTCTATGCCAACAAGCCAGCGACGATGAACTTCGTACGAATATCGAACGTGAAATTGCAGCAATAGCGGCCGCTTGAAAACCATCGAAAATTAGGTTCAGCGTCCGGACCCGGACGTCTGCAAGTGTGCCCGTGGTGGCCATGCAAAAGAAATCGAGTTCCATACATAATGGCATCGAACGTACTTTCACTAGAACAAATAATTTTATTGATATCCAAAACTGTTTTTGTTTTATTTAAAAAAACTTTTGTAGCGCTCTTAATGAAAAACCCGATATTTGCTGTCATGAAAAAGATATACCCAACACCGATGTCTTGGAGAAAACATCAACCCATCTTTATTGTGGTTCTATGAAAACTCGCGTTTGTCGCCCTTTACGGTACCCATTGCGAGATTTGGAAACAACTTTTAAAAGGAAAGTCAATGGAGAAGCTTCTGCAACTCTTTACTAGCAGTAGTGAGTATAATAACGTTTATTTCAAAAACTATATGAAAAATATTACAGGTATTATTTAGGTACTACTTTTATAGACATCATTGTATATTTAGGTGAATATACAATGATGTATTTTAAACTTTTAATAAAATAATCTTACTATTTTTGTGAATAAACCTTTATTTCTTCGCTCACTCTTATGCGCGTGACTTTGAGAAAAAAAAAATATATATATTCTACCCAGGGTTTATTTATTTCAATGCGTAGTTTGCAACATAGGGAAATAATGACCGTAGACCGCCTAAGACTTTTAACGGCCGGTTTTTCAGTGCGAGATCATCCGACTTTCTGAGTCAAACTGAGACTAACCCCAGAAATGAGTTTTTCAGTGAACTAAGATCTGGGATCAATCTCAGCTTAACTCAACAAATTGGGTGAGTTAATCTCGGATCATCTCTGGAGAACAGTATGAACTTCTTTGAATGTTTTTTCTGCTTTGCATGTCAGTTGATTTGCGCGTTGCTGTGAAAAATGACATTTGAGAATAACTCGAACTTCTTTTCCCGTGTTTTTCTATGTGAAGTGAGAGCTGGGAGAGTCAATAATTTCGAGAGTCGAAGATTTTGAGAACTTTGTTAACGGAGTTACCTCTGATGCCCTGAAAAACAGCTCGCTGAGTTAACTCCAGATTCGATTTGTTACGGGATTAACAGATCTTGCTTTAAGCTGGGCTTAAGTCAACACTGAAAAACCGGCCCTTAGAGATATGATCAAGACCAACAGGAAAATTATTGATTTGGCCATGTCCGTCTATATGTTTGAAGGTTTAAGGTCTTTTAAATTAAGCTAGAGAGCGGAAACTTGGGGCTCGGTTGGGTTTGAATGTCGACAGACAAAGCGTTTAAATTGGTTAATTCCAACAACGGCCAACTGTGTAAACATATTTTAGTTCTGCCTACTGACACGCCCAATTGACTTTATAGCATAAGAAATCAGAGATGCTGCAATTTGGTATGTGCATCAGTTTTTTGAGACCTTCGTTTTATAAAAAAGGCCCCTATATGGGCGTGGTGGAATTACTTTTAAAGCATTTAAAATTCTATTCATACAATATTTTTGAAACCGAAAAAATAATGTTCCTATATTTTTGCTACACAAACAAACAATTTAAGCCAAAAATATGTGACGGCCACTTTTTAGGGCGTGATTTTGAGAAAAGTGTTTTTTTTTTTTAATATTTAAACAGAAAATACGATTTTATTGCAAATTATTCAAGCAAATATTTGCCATTAAAATTACATAACGCGAATCTGAGCTTGAGAGGGATCAATTCGGCAAATGCTTGAGGCTAGGAAGCATTTTTGATTTGAAAAAACGCCTCTCCTGTGCAATTCACAACATCGTATTTTAGCAAATTACATTTCTGGCTTAAAAAAGCCCCTGGCTTTACGATGATACATGTAACGGGCTTTCTTCACATTTTGATCCAGAATAAAAACAAAAGACACGAAAACACTCATACGACCAAAGCCTAAAGTTGGATAATTTTAATTTTTCCCTTATGGGCATTGGCTATTTTTTCTGACAGACAACGTCATTTAAACTAAATAATCAAGAGGAAAGTGGTTTTTCTTCCCGCCTTCGATTCGGAGCATTCTTCTGGATTGTCAACCGAAAAGACCATAACGCTAATACTGTTTGACATAAAATGCAAACAAAAGCTTCATCTCTGAAATGGCAAGAAGTCAAATCTAAGTCAAATCTTGGTGGGTGCTTCGTTTGGGCGATTTGATTCCGAAAACGTTTGCATATTGGCAAATGTGGTTTGATTCATAGGAAGAGGTATTATTAAGTCCGATTTTAAAATGCTATCAACACACGCAAACCACATCGGAATTAAACAAATCTAATGTTGTTGAAAAGGGGTTGATGCCACACCCCTTTTTATTTAAGCAACTTTGCGACGGATAAATTCTAAATCCTATTTTAGTGAGCAGAGCTAAATATTTGATATTTAAGTTGTATTTTGTATAGCGCAATTCGAAGCATCACCAGGGGTAAATTGGGATGGGCTCGCCTAAGGATTGCAACCCGCCCATACATCGATGTAAGTTATGATAAGTTGTCTAATTCTAACTAAGCAAACTTTTATCAACAAAACCACGAAAGTGAAAGAGAATTTCCTAAACAACAATAATTAGCAGGATTCAATTTTTATTTTTATTTAATAGAAAAGTCATCTTCCCACCGATATGCACTTCAGTTCCTTAACCTTTAAACCACTTTTCTTACAATGACAGATCGAATGTGAAGAAAGCACGTCAAAACCGCACTCCTTGATTAAGACCACAAACTTACCCAAAACGCTATGTTAAAGAGCAACAGCATCGCACGAACGCATGGATAGGTGACAAAGGAGTCATGGGCAGCCATAATGCACTAATTTTAATTATTGAACAATAAAAAAAAACAAAGATTTTGATTGATTCGAATTTGGAACACTAGTTTTATTAATCGAAGCGGTTTATAGATGCGTAACTATAAATAAAATTATTTGTTGTCACAGCGCGCACACTGCATATGAATGCTCGGCTTGATTGGATTTAGAAGTTACAATGACAAATGCACGCGAATTAATAAAATTTTGTGGGGGATTTTCATTGCTCTCGCACTCTCACTGCACTGATCTCATCAACAACGATCGTCGTCGTGTGAAAGCGTAGTTTACATTTCTTTTCTTGATAACAGAAATTACTCAAACGTCTTGTGAATGAGTACAAGCCTTGTATGGGCGATTTAAGGCTGTTCAAAGAAAAATCCCCCACCAAATGAGTGACTATCTTTGGTTATTGTTTACACCTTTAAAAAGTACCTACGCATTTGCAGTTAACAAAAGATTCACTTTTACTGTTTGCTGTGTTATTTTTTGCTCGGTTTTTTTATTTTATGAACTTTAGTGTCAGTTATCTTATTTTGACTAAATGCAATCACTTAACTGCCACTGCACCCACTAAGAAATCATATATTAATGTTTAATTATTTTTTTCGACAAGCACCAAGTGTAAGTAGGTTATTTCAAAGTCTTGTTATATGAATTTTTGCCTCGGGATCGTCGTTCAATTTTTAGTACCTACCATAAAGCATTTTAGCCGTAGAGTGGAGTTGAAATGTTAGCGGACGGAAATGGCGAAAGAAAAAACCGTGTGTGGTTCACTGGCAGGGTACGATCCTGCAACCCTTACTTGTCGCGAGTAATGCTCTACCAGTTGAGCTACAGTGAACACGGTTGATTCTTTGTCCAGATTCGACTACCTCGCAATAAAGCATTTTATTCCAATTGATTTTTTAGCACATTTCTTAAGCTACCATTTTTATAGGTAGCTGTTTTATTTACTTAAGTCTTCATCAATTTTATTTTTGTAATAACGCAACGAATTACCTTACGAAAACAACTTCCTTAGGTTTAAATTACTAACGCGATCCAATTCAGTCACTTTTGCCTTAGTTTCATGTACATTCAACAACATGTCAGTTATCTCACAGTTAAGTGAGCTCTCGACTTCAACCCCGAACCCAATGGATCCCCTTGAAATATCGTCACATCACATTGTTCTCCTCCTACTTTTTATCTAACCGAGTAACAGAATTACCATCACTATCATGGTAACGATGATAGATCGTTTTGCTGTCAAGTAGACAAATTTCATTTTGTTCCCTGCTTTTCAATGGATTGGAAACAGTTATTTTTTAGCATTGCCATACTTATACTATAAAAATAACTGTTAGCTAGTGTAGGTACGTAAGTAGGTAGGAAATTGGCTTATTACATGCACTTAGGCCAAAAAGTAGGCCCATTGTACCGCCACGTGGGTATATTACCAAGGGAGTAGGTTGGCGTGAATTCTATGACAGCCAGCCAGTCTTTTCGATGAATTTTAGTAGCTTTCTGACCGGTGTTTTACTTAGGTCCCTAAGGTAGTCGTAGGAGTAGGAGCCTTGTAAGAATTTCCTGTACGACGCGAGTGCCGGTCATCAACAGCGAAAGTGTTGTACACTTTCTTCCTCTTCCTCATCTAGGCAGCTTCTACAGAAGTCATTTGAAAATAGACCTAGTCTATTTAAGGAGATCTTTAAGGAGATCAAGCTATCTGATCTTTTTGGATCAAGGCAAGGCCAGATTTGCTTGGAGGTTAAACTAGTGGTGCCTGTCCTCCATCTGGCGTTAGTTTCTTGTATACTGTGATCTTTGAGCTGTAATTTGAAGGTAGCTAGGGGAATACCTATATTACAGGAGATTTCATCTTCTGACAGTCTATTGGCGTTCTTACCGAGTTTATCAGCCTCACAGTTTCCCATGATGTCTCTCTGCCCAGCACAGGCAGATGTGAAACTGTTCGGACACTTCATCAAGAGATGTGCGACAGTTAACTAATTTAGAATTTATAGAGATCGATGTCAGGGATTTGATGGCAGCCTGGCTATCCGTAAAGATACAGATATCGCGGGCGGATATCACGTTCCACTTTAGCCAGGACAGGGCATCACTAACTGCCATTATTTCTGCTTGGAAGACGCTGAATTGGTTGGGTAGGCGAAGGGATTTATTTAAGTTAAGGCACTCAGAGAATACACCACTTCCTACACCGTCTTCCGTCTTGGATCCGTCTGTGTAAAAGTGTATGACGTTACCAAAAGGTATATAACCGCCGTACCACAGGTCCCTCTTCGGAATCCGGGTTTCGAAGTTTTTCTCTGGGAATTATGAAGGTGAAGTGGAGTGAGATGGAGTGGAATCCAGGTTCGTGGAGGTGAGATGCTGTTCGCTTAAAATATTGGCATGTCCGTAAACGTAATCACGCCATTGGGAGCATGCTTTAAGTCGATTTGCGCAGTTGGTAGCTGTTTGCTTACCAAAGATGTAAGGAGGTAAGGTTCAATAGGATTTCGAGCGCATCCGTAGGAGTCGTTCTCAGGGTACCACTAATACAGATACATGCTTGCCTTTGTACCTTTTTTAAAACGTTGAGATGTGTGCCGACGTTGAGTATGGGCCACCAAACTGCTACGCCGTATAGAAGGATTGGTCTAATCACAGCTGTGAAGAGCCAATGCGTCATGTGAGGTTGTAGTCCCCATTTGTGCCCAATGGCTTATTTGCTCATATAAAGGGCTTTCCTTGCTCTTTCAGCTGTATTGAGCTTCCAGCTTAGTTTATAAATAAAAATAAGGCCAAGGTACTTTGCCTTATTTGAAAACGATACGCTGGTGATGTTTAAGGTGGGAGGGGCAATGCGGCGGATTTTGTATTTTTTAGTGAAGAGGACAAGTTCGGTCTTTTGTGCATTAACACTCAGACCATTGTCAGTCGTCCATTCGTGGAGGAGAGTAAGGTCGCATTAAGTCTCTCAGTACTTGAAGATATTTCTAGGCGATCGTTTTGCGGCCCGCTCTTTCTAGTATAAGTAGCAGCTTATTCACCGCTACGTTCCAGAGAAGAGGGGATAGTACTCCTCTTTTAGGTGTACCTCCTCTGCTTTTCGAGCTTTTCAAGGAAGCGTAACCTAAAGTGGCATTAATTACTCTACTAGTCAGTAGTTGTTTTATTAATGCTACTAGTCCCGCCTCTATGTTTAACTCTTCCAGTGCTTGTGTAATTGCTCGCGGATGGATGTGGTTAAAGGCGCCTGCTACGTCTTTTTCTAGTGTAAATGCCTAGTGGTTTTGATCTTCATAATCTTGTTTGTGACTCTAGGAACTCTTTTCGAGGTGAGGCATAATTTGCCGAAATTGTATTTCTCAAAGGCCATGAGCTGTAATCCCTTGTATTATAGTTCCTGCGGAGTTTTTGTTCTTTTATGCACTAATTGTTGTTGTACTTCGCCTTCGCCACGTATATGATATGCCGGTCTCCAGCTGGTATGATTAAGACAGAAAGCCTAGGCGTGATCCCATTTAATCATAGATGCAGTAACATCTGTATGGACTGAGGCTGGCTGCTCCCTCATTAGCCTCCCATTTTAATTTTATTAAAAAGTCCCAGGCGTGTTTGGGTTTAAGAAACTTGAATAACTGTTTTCGAGGGTCTGTTTCTCGACCAAACTTGCCGCTTTGGATGCTTCCATGCCGATGAAGGCAGTTACCTACCATACTTTTCGTGGCTTTCCCATAAGCATTATGCGGGAACCACAAAGCAGCCTGGGCTTGGCCTCGGCTTGACGTTTACAAGTTCAGCCATACGATTTCAGTCTTTCCTAACACAATGAAGCTCGGCTTCAAAATTTTTTTAGCAAAGAGAAAGAGTGTGTAAAGAGAAACCGTAATGCTACGTAATGAGGCTCTGCAGCCCAGCCCGAGTTCAGATGTGCTGAACTTTTGCTTCGCATAAAGCAAATGGGGATCGATTTCGAGCGCACACACAAAGTTAATCAGTCTGCCTTTGGCTCTATAGTATGTTGGTAATGCACGGATGACGGAGAATTTCTGAGTGAGACTACATTTCAGGGGAAATTGCGTATTTTTATTATTTATTAGTTGGACATGAATGTTCCACATAATTATGTACAGAGCACGAGCTACCCAGCGCTTTCGGCTGTGTAAGCGTATTTTTTAATTCATGTTGGTATACATAGAGAGCGTAGTGATTGCTCTCTCTCTCCGTGAGCGCAATATCATTCAAAGCCGATTCAAAGCCCACGTATCGTAATGGGGCGAAGCCGAAACTGCTTTGTGGTTCCCGCA
This sequence comes from Neoascia interrupta, assembly GCA_947623515.1. Taxonomy (NCBI): domain Eukaryota; kingdom Metazoa; phylum Arthropoda; class Insecta; order Diptera; family Syrphidae; genus Neoascia; species Neoascia interrupta. Next base: position 190,613,418 of record OX392462.1, read on the forward strand.
TTAATTTCTCGGGCTCCGCATCTCTAATCTCTTAAATAAGGCGAACTCTGCACTCTTGCCCGCCGTTGGTATCCCAATCTGTTACAAATGGAGTCCAGCATCCTTTTGTCTTCGAGTGGTAGTCGTGGTTTGTCTTTCGGTGTCGATATGCAGTGTAGCATATTTCCCTCAGTGTTGCAATTTGCAACCAGCGTCTTCTTTCTTGCAATCATTCTGAAGGTCATTTGTCTTTTTCATCCACAAACTGATGAGTTGCTAGGTCCAATTGATCTGTTGTCTCTGCTAGTAATGTGATCGGACGAGTTTACCAAGCGCACGCTGTGGGTATGCCACTGTTGAAGCTCTTCAGCCTGTTTTCTAGAGTATTCGGCGCGATCGAACTTGGTAAACTTGCTGCATGTAGTCGTGGCTGTTGTGTACTAAAACATAAAATATAATATTGGCAATAAACGTAAGAGTCGTTTCTTCGCTGTCCCAATTGTTCGCCGGCGGAAGCTTAAAATTATATTTTAAAAATTGGCCATGATGTTTGAAAATTTTTTTTTGCAAAGTGTCATACACCAAAAGTGGCTATCGATCGAGTATTCTCGAGCTTTCTACAAACTAACTGTCGCCTATAACTCAGAGGAACAATATGGCCTGAGCTGCCACAACCTTGCAATGCAGTGTGCGTATAGAGGTTTTTCAGACCTTCGCGGAGGTGGGGCATTTACAAAGACTTCAAATGCCCCCGTCAGGACTTCATCTCTTATCGAAGAAAGTAAAATTTTGGTTCATAATGTTAACCTTCAAAACCCTTTTCTTTGTTCACTAAGTTGCTGCCGTAGACTTCTTAAAGTTTTCTTTTATTCTTCAAAAGCAGTCTTTTGATATCAACTTTTTGTTAAGCTACGAAAAGGTGACATTTCATCGGGAACAATTTGCTATCTTTTTTCTTTGGCAGTTGTTCCAGGATCTCTGAACATAAAATTAGTTCAAATCGATTTTTAATGTCGCACATAATGTCATATGTGACATTTTATAAAGTCACATATTCATTATCTGTGAATTGTCCGCGTTTCACCGTCTCTGGTTCCGCATAGACTGATAGGAAAACGGGTACCTTTTCTAATTGACATTTACAACCAAAACGTGAATGGCTGCCAATTTTACAGCAATCTTTATGTGCTTTATTTTATCAAGTATATTGACATGCTATTTACAGCTTGTATTACATTAAGGTTATGCCGAGGCAAATAAGTGATCCTTAACTAAATGATTGAAATCGGGGCGTCAGCGTCAAATTAACCAGAATGCCAGCGTCAACGTGCGGCTAGAAATATCGTTTGTTAATACATAATGAAAGTGAGAACGACTTTTCGACTTTAAAGTGACAGGGCAACTTCGAGTTCAGAGTGACAGTTTAGTTTTTCACTTTGAAGTGACAGTTTATCATTCCCAGCAAGTACCTATTAGCTTTAAAAACTGCAACAGCGAATGTCAAAAAAATCGTCTGCCTTGGCGGGTGGTTTTCAATTTTGTGACAATGGTCAGCATCTGAGACCCTAAAAATGCCGTCAGTGTGAACCGTACATTGGTTGAAATAAATTTTTGAACTCGCCCGAGTCTGATTGTGAAAGACACATAACAGATAAGACTTGTAAATTAGAAAGTTGGCAAAGGTAACGTCCAGCTGTTGCAGAAAAAAAATACATAATCCAACATGCTTGTTTAGAATTTACCTGATGAGGACCTCATTATTGCATTTTGTAAGTGTTTTAAAAAAAGTTTGCAAAAGGGTTCATTAAAGCCTCTTGCCCAATGAATATATTGCGTCCGTCATATTACTTCAAAGTATATCTAATACTGACAACTTAGCTAAGGACGCACGTTCTGTTGGAATATTTCTGTCTGTCACAGTCCATAAGAACGTTTGTGTTTAATTCAGTTGTCGATTTTATATTTTCAAGTGACGGACGCAATGGCGTGGGTATTTATTGGGCTAGAGGATTAACTTAAGTGAAAACTTATATTGGCAATGACGGGACGTTTCGGGAAATTCCACTACAAAATTTTCTGCCACGGTTAAGAGGTTAGAAGAGATGGGAAACTTCTGACACCAATGTAATTTTTTTTGCCTGTCTCAGATGCCGACACCGCCACACTTTATTTATTCAAGCCCAACTGTTTCAATTTATATAATAATAATTCAACCTCTCTTCTTATTCACAAGGAGAACTCTTTTTTATTTTTTAACGACTCTTTTTACTGTATTCGAATTCAGTCGCTTTTTCTATTGCTTTCGATGTTCTTAGTTCGAAGTCCAAAACTCAACAGCGTTCGTAATACCCAGCTATGTGCCTTCTCCACCTACTGGGAAAAGTTCTATAATATACATATGTACATTCCATTTACAAAATAGAGATAAAACTTTATTTTTTCTATAGGTACAAGGTCCCGTAAATTCCATGTGCTCAGCTGTTGTCAATTGTTTAAGTAGAATGTCAGTTCGTTGGGTGAGTTCACTGACTCTTGTTTGACTTTTCTCGCTCAAAGGCCCGATCACAATGCAACCTTTTGACATGATCACAATAAGCCCTTTACCTTAGTACTGAAAATGCCGTTGTGGTGTAGGTACATACACATACTACAAAAGAATGATTTTTTTAACACTGTAAAAGCAAGTTACAGTGGGAACATAACAGTTACAGTGGGTACATAACGGCACGCCAAACAACTCACGGCACTAGCAGTTCGCTGGTGATATGAAAAAAAAAAATATTTTAAAAAAAGTACAGAAACTTTAATCCAAGTGGTGACTTACATATATTTACATATTTCTAAAAAATTAATGACTAAACACTATTACAAAACGGGTAATCCAAAAAGGATCCTAATCTTCCTGTTTGGGTACGAACGAGAAATAAGGGCCAGCGTCACCATTTCCCTCACGCCTATTGGAATGATTTTGTCCTTTATACACAGGAGAACGTGCCGCGTGTTCAGGATACGACTCAGCTTCTTCGAGGGCATCTAACATCTTCCGCCGGAAGTACTTCATTTGATTCGCAGACAGCTTTTGAACATCCGGCAGAAGACTCATTAGGAAATATCGCCTTGATTCGTCAATAGAGTTGCGCCGCCTTCTTTTCGCCTCATAATCTTCGTCACTCGTTTCTGTAAAACCTCTAGGTTCCCGTTTGACTGTCGCATATTCTGACTGACAGTCCCATTCAGGATTGGATTCTGCGATAGTATTCTGATTGTTAGATGCCACTGTCGCGTTGCTCGAATATGTTGCCGGTGCTGAAAAGACCACTTCTTGGTTGGGCTCATCGTATTGATCACGACTTGGCTCCTCGAAACACGAAACATTTTCGGTGTCGGCCTCACTTTCATCCGAGGGTAAACCACTTTCGGTCGTTTCTCCAGATTTGTTTGTCTTGACAAATGGCATTAGAAATGACATGGCATCTCCGAGGTAGTAGCGCTTTCGTCTAACGACGCCAGGTGCAGGAGGCTTTAGTTTTCTTACAAATACGGTTCGGAGATTTCGCCATTTTTCCTTACAGGTTACCGCTAAACAAAAAGAAATTCAAGTGTGACAAAAATCGCGGGAGATTGACGTGCACTCTTATGCACTTACCATCATCGCCCATCGCTGTTGAAATTTCATTCCATGCTGCCTCGACTATGTCCCGTTTAGTGTATTCGGTCAGTTTGTGGTTGTATATCACCGGATGTTTCTGCACTTCACGAACCAATTTGGAATTGTATCTCTCCTCCCCGTACGACGTCGACATGTCGTCAGGCGATTGTTTTTCCATTTGAACTCAAAATAGCGTGCAACCGACTAGTCTCGTCGTCACTTAGAGACTGGTTTCATGGCCTCAACTCAGCACAATACAATCCAGAGAAACTTGTGTAGAGAAACTTTTACACAATTAAATGTTGGTCGTGTGTCGTGTCGTATCTAGTGTCACGTATCGCGCAGCTGCCAGTTTTGTGGTCGCGACTATATACCTACTCGGTTCTGGGTGGCTACTGGGGTGTGTTGGTTCGATTTCGTGAAATTTTTTTGCCTTGTGGTCACATCGCATGAAACTGAAATTATATCCGAAAGAGTCGTGACTCGTGAGCATAAGAAAATACATACATACAGATATTTTTTTATAAGTGTTGGAGTAATAAAATGCAATAATAAAATAAAACGAATAACTTTAGCATGTTATCGTGTGATGGGCATGAGACTATTTTCAAAGCTATTGTTTAGCACGCCATACCATTTAATAACTGCATGTTAGCCTATACATATACAAGCAATACCAATATAGGTATACGAGTCACGATAAAGTCGTGTGATAGGCACCCCTATCACTCGCACAAGCTTCAAATAAATGATTTAGAATTAGATTCTGATCTAAGTCTACCTACATACCCACCAATTTATTTTACCAAACAGAAAAAAGTTCGAGTGCAACAAATTTTAATGATGATGAAAAACCTTTGTAGGAGGTAGCTTCAGATAGATCCTAGAAAAGATACATACTCATCTACAACTTTTTTTTTTATTATGTATACCTAACACACTCCCGGTGAGATGTTAATGGCTATCTTGGCAGAAAAAAAAAACAGTTTGTGAAAAGCATCCGAAAAGAATAAAGTTGTTCTTACCATGCATAAATGCAGATGCACCAATGTTACCAAATAGTTTTTCATTATTCCGAATAGCATGGAATCGACATTAGGTATACCTCCCTACATAAGTCGGTTAAATTCGACTGCCTATAACAAAACTTATGGATTGTTCTTTTCCATAAGTTTTGTTAGAGCGAAATTGAGATAGAAGGCTTGCTCCAAGGGGATAAAAGAAAATGGAAGAAATTTAGTCTTTATTACTTACTTAAGCCACAATGTCTAGGAAAGCTCAAGCATACTGAACATTAAAATCGAAATGGGTTTGTTAACCCTACATATTATAAGAAACTTCAATTTGACTTCCAAAAAAGATTCAAAGTCACTATACCAAGTACAAAAGACTGGGTAGAGACAAATGTTGACATCAAAGGTATACGAAAATAAAATCCGGAACATGTTCAGGAGTCTTCTCGGAAACACTGCACATCAACAAGTCATATCGACTTAATGACTTCTGCAGTGTCTTTCAAGTTGAGATTTATGCGGTGAAGAAAGCTGCACAGACAGTTCAATCTATGGATCTTCCCGCAACGATCTTCCCGCGTGGCAGGAAACGATGTGGCGAAAAAACTAGTCAGGAGAGGTTCTGACATGGACATTACGTTGGCCGACCGACCGTTCAACACAGTCAAAAGTGTCATAGATCAAGACACGTTGAGCTATGGCCGATGAACGACGGCAACAGTCTAAGGTTTGTCTCATAACTCAATACTTATGGCCAGTGCTTGACCTAAAAAGAACATCGACATCGGTGTAGTCGCAGGACATCGCACTATTGGTGTCATCGCTACACGAATTAGAATCTTTGCGAACAGCTGCTGTAAGCTGTAGAAAAGCTATAAAACGACTAACCTTTTTAGGAGTCAGGTTCTTTGGTAGCCTTGACGACCTGGCAGGAATATCACTACTAGACCAGAAAAGATTTATTAAAAGATCTGGTTGGTTTAGTTAGTAAGACATATGCCCAACCGTTTTTTCTGTCATACAAGAGTAATCACAATGGATCAATCTGGCCAACGAGTAAGCTTGCACCAAATGCAAACAACCCTTCCAACCTAACCTAACTTAGTTACTTAACGTGGCGCTGCAGTCCGGGGTGGATCTGGGCCTCAGTCAACAAGCTTGAACCTGGGATCCAGCCAACTTTTTGTCTCCAGCTAGCCGTCTTCAGTTTTGCATGAAAAGTTGGCTGAGGTCCCCTTCCACTTGCGTGCGCCACTTGAGTATCGGTGCTCCTCTACTGCGGCGTCCCTGCGGGCCTGCGGGCCTGCGGGATGAACTCGAATATTTTTCGGGCCGGGGCGTTGGTGTCCATCCGCTCGAGATGACCAAACCATCGTAGATTTACTTGTCAGCTGTGTGAAAAATAAACAAAAAGTGTATATTCCAATATTCCCAATAGTAAACTCCGTGTAGTTACAAAAAAATCGTTCTTTTCTCGTTCGTTAACGTTGAGTCATCCCCCGAATACCTACTTTTGAGTTTGAAAAAGGAAAAAAGACCTAGTGTGCGGTTTTATTTTATAATCGACTTAGAAGACAAATCGTTGCATACCCTACCGGCCTACACCATCACAACTGACTGCTCCGAATCGTATTAAAAATCTTGGTTAATTAATCTTGAATTCGATTGCATTCAGATTTTAACAGTTTGAAAAACTTCTCCATTCAAAAAGGGGCGTGAACTCCAATTATATTTCTTTTTTTTTGTTCAATTATTTTTACTTGAGTTGTGTTCAATGTGTTTTGATATGAAAAATTTGGTTTTTACTGAAAAACTCCCCTAAAAGTGGGCTTGGCGAAAATTTATTCATTTAGCTGATAACGTATCTATCTGAACAGTTTTTAATGCAAATTTTCTGAATTTCAATTGAATAAATACGGCACAGAAGAATGCAATTGAAATGTGACCACGCCCACAACTTTGATGGTAAAAAAGTCAAAAAGTGGTTTGGCACTTATCTTAAAAACGTTTACGTGCAGGAAGAAGAAAATCGTAACATACAATAAGCTCCCAAAAGATTTTAATCCCAAAGAACTAACTTCCAACAAAAATGGGAAATTTGGTGGGAGTTACATAGGACATTTAGGAAAGTCATTTAGAAAGTTTTATTGTTATAACTAAGGGCTAATCAGAATGCGTGTCTGAGGCTTAATAAAAAGTTATTTAGGGGTTTCATTGGGGAGCAAACACAATGTCAAGCTGAAACAACTGGTAGCTGAAATTATGCAACTTCAGAAATCTCATTGTTTTATATGTAATGTGCTATCATTGTCGCTCAGCTTACACGTGCAATAAAAACCCTAACGACAGACAAAAATGGGTCGTTATATGTCATATTAATATGTTTTATTGGCTTTTAGATAGGTCTGCACAGACATGCATATTTGTTGCCAACAAATAATATATCTGCCTACTGTGCAGACATGTTGATATTATTTAGAGCCAGTTATTCAGTGCAGAGTTAAACTGAGTCCGGAACAAAAAGAATTTGGAGTTCACCCAGTATCTAGTTTTTCAGTGCATACGACTTAACTAAGATAACCCTAATGTTAAAGTAGGTATATCGAAAATTTTTACTCAAGTTCTGTCAAACGCATTGCGATGCCCATAATAGACTTAAGTCAACGAATCGGACATCGTATGAGAAGTGTATTTCTCACCAACTGTCAGATTTCCCCGTCGAACCTCTCACTTAATTGGGACAAGCTGAAGCGAACAAAAGTTAACGAAAACCTGACGTAAGCGAGCAAAAGTCTATTGCTCGCTTATGTACGTCAGGTTTACACGAATTATGTTGAATGAGAAATTTATGAAAGCCGACTTAAGTTCATCATCTATTTTGGTTAGGTTTTTTATTCCGTCCATAAAGCTATCGAAATTATTAGATTCTCTAAATTATTATTTCACCCAACTGTCATTTCAAGAAGAAAAAACCAGTCGAAGCTCTTTGAATTGTTTTCCAAAATCAGATCAAATGCCAACCGGCATTTGCAAAAAAAGGGAAGCAAAGAAATTCGAAATGTTCTTAAGAGTTTTATTCAGGATTAACCCACCAATTTCACGAGTTTGACGATTTACGAATCGAAATCCAAACCTGATTTCTGGGGTTAACTTCAGATTAACGAAACACGTTTGACCTGGGATGAGAGTTCAGCTGACGCGAAACGCTGACAGGCCGTAACCGGCAAAAGATATGTAGATATCATTTTTGGCAATCTCGCAGACCAAAAAATTACTGCGCGCTCTAGTCGTATAGATTTTTTGGAGTTATAGCCGAATTTTCATTATATAGTTAAACCCCACCCAGTGGGGTGCCGTTGCGCAGTGGTTAGTGTGTGTGCTTACTACGCCGGAGGTACACCTCCACACCTCCGCGAGGGTCTGACAAGCCCTCCGAGAGTATTATTTGTCTTAGAAAACTTCTCAAAGTGCCGTTCGGATTCGGCAAAAAACTGTAGGTCCACTTGTATGCGAAGAAATCAACACACACAGCAGACATTGTTGAGCAGTTGGCCCTGGTTAATTTTGAGCTGTTGAGCCACTCTTTTTATTTTATTTATTTAGTTAAACCCCAGAAGGCACCCAATAATTTTGTTTGACACTAGCTTCAGACTTTTTGGACAAAACTCGCTGGAATTTAATTTCAGTGAAAACTATCTACTTTTTGATTCTCATTTTTTTCACAATTTTCGTAATTTCTTAATTTGTCGTCATGCGATGTCAGTTAAACAATGGCAATCTATGTTACTTACTTACTTACTTAAGGTGGCGCTACAGTCCGGGGTGGACCTGGGCCTCAGCCAACAAGCTTCGCCAGCCAGCTCTGTCTCTAGCTAGCCGTCTCCAGTTTCGCACGCGAAGTTGGCTGAGGTCCCCTTCCACTTGCGTGCGCCACCTGAGTCTCGGTGCTCCTCTACCGCGTCGTCCCTGCGGTGTGGATTCGAAGATTTTCCGGGCCGGGGCGTTGGTGTCCATCCGCTCTAGATGACCCAGCCATCGTAGACGTTGTGTTTTGAGAGGGCGTTCTGAGAGGTTTGAGAGGGCTTTGCTACTCAATTACCTTCTTAGCCCAAAGAAACAGCGATTGGCAAGAGTTATCCTTCGTTTGATTTCAGCGCTGGTGTCATTGTCTGAATTGATAGCGGAACCCAGGTAGACAAAGTCCCTAACTACCTCAAAGTTATAGCTGTCGATGGTGATGTTTTGTCCAAGACGTCGGTGTTGGGTGTCTTTTTTTGATGACAGCATATACTTGGTTTTGCCCTCATTGACTGCTAAACCCATATTCGCCGCTTCCGTCCCAATACTCACGAAGGCTTCACTGACATCACGCTTTGTTCTACCGATTATGTCAATGTCGTCTGCGTATGCAAGTAGTTGAACGGACTTTTGAAAGATTGTACCTCTGGTGTTGGCGCGAGAGTTCTGCACAATTCTCTCAAGTATGATGTTAAAGAAGTCGCATGACAGCGCGTCGCCTTGTCTAAATCCTTTTTTGACATCAAAGGGGTCGGTGAGGTCTTTGCCGACCTTGACGGAACAGCGTGAGTTTTCCATCGTCATCCTGCACAGACTGACGAGTTTGGCAGGGATGCCAAAACTAGACATTGCGCTATATAGCTCGTCTCTATAGATGCTGTCATACGCGGCCTTGAAATCGATGAAGAGGTGGTGTGTATCGATTTGGAATTCCTGGGTTTTCTCCAAGATCTGCCGCAGTGTGAATATTTGATCGATGGTGGACTTTCCTGGCCTAAAGCCACACTGATATGTGCCTATCAGATTGTTGACAAACGGCTTCAGGCGTTCACACAGTACAGCAGAAAAGATCTTGTATGCGATGTTAAGAAGACTTATGCCTCTGTAGTTGGCACAACTCAGAGGGTCTCCTTTCTTCAGGATCGGGCAAACAATGCTGAGGTTCCATTCGTCGGCAATCTATGTTATGAAGTTTATTAAAAACCAAAACGTCACTACGATCACTTTAAAAACAGTTGGAGAATACTTGACAAATAAAACAAGTAAGAACAAAAATATGCTATTTAAAAGAATCGGGGGAAGCGGGTGAGAAATCTATCTTGTGAAAAGTTGTCCCTGGACAACGTGCAGAAGTCTTGCAAAAAAGTGCAAGTCTTTTTAACCTTGCGAAAAATCTGTTCCGTTATCTGTCCAAATACATTAAGTGCGCAGTAAGAAGGAGATTGCACTCTGCGCATTTCTGGACAAAGAGGGTGCTTTTGACAACACTGGATATAATTCGATATCAAATGCCTTGATCCACAGGAACATTGACCAAGTTACAATTAACTGGATCAAAGCGATGCTCGAAAATCGGTTGATCAATTCTACATCAGGACTGACATAGGTATCAGTTTTATATCATAAAAGGTATCAAAAATAGGTATCAGTTTTATCATAGGGAGGCGTACTGTCACCCCTCCTGTGGTCTCTGGTCATCGACGACCTACTTCACAAATTAAGTAATATAGGCTTAAACATAATTGGCTACGCCGATGACCTAGTCATCATCATTAGGGGTGAAGAAGCAAACGAAGTAACATCACGTATGCAAAACGCCCTTAAGACAGTCCTTGACTGGTGCTCTACAGAAAACCTTTCAATAAACCCTAGTAAGGCTGTCATAGTTCCTTTCACAAAAAGAAGAAATATCAACTTGGGTTCAATTTCAATTAACGACAAAATCGTTGAATTGTTCTAGACAAGGGACTCACCTGGATTTTACATCTAAACAGCAAAACCACTAAAACTTCCAACGATTTATGGGCTTGTCGACGTATGTATGGCACCACATGGGGAATCTCTCCAAAGATTGCTCATTGGATCTACACTATGATGGTCAGGCCCATCATAACTTATGCTTCCATAGTATGGTGGACTTAGACCACCCAGCAGACCGCCATCCTAAAACTCAAAAAGGTACAGCGTCTTGCGTGCCTGGGTATATCAGGAGCTATGCGGACGTGCCCCACAGCTGCTATAGAAGCTATAATAGGGCTTACACCCCTGCACATTTTTGTACAAAAAATGGCAAAACGCAGCATGGCAAGTCAACTACAAGTTAAGTCTTAGCGACCATCCGGATCTGCTTTCACTTTTCTCTGACTCCCGGAACTTGAAATGCACTGCACGGTTGCAGACCGCTTACAAAAAACTTTATGCTTCAACAGAAGGTTCTCCACGGAGATCCCTACTAGAGAAGTATTGGTTAGCAATAACTCACCAAATAGCCAAAACGGCCTTAAGTGGTATACGGATGGTTCTAAAATGGGGTCGGGAGTGGGAGCCGGCGTTTACGGGCCGAACCTGAAATACACTATTGCGATGGGAAAATGTCCCAGTGTATTCCAGGCAGAGCTCCACGCCATTCAAGAATGCGCCAGCCACGTATACATCTCTGGTATCATAGGTGCAAACATCCATATATACACGGACAGTCAAGCAGCTATAAAAGCCCTTAGCTCGCACATCATTGACTCCAAATCAGTCATGCACTGCTTCAATACCCTACAGAAACTTAGTTCAAGAAACAAAACCAAACTGTGGTGGGTTCCTGGTCACGAAGGTATTGATGGTAACTAGAAAGCCGACGAATTAGCCAGAAAAGGCTCGGAAGCCCCCTTTATGGGACCTGAACCTTTCTGCCCCACCCCCAAATCGGCAATTAACGAAGTTATAAAAAACTGGGAGCATACCAGATGTATCTCATATTGGGTGGACACCCCAGGCCTAAGACAGGCCAAACGGGCCATTCAGCCCTTCACAAACAATGCCAAGAGCTGCCTTAATCTAAACAGGCATGATTTTAAAAACCTAGTAGGTTACCTAACTGGGCACCACAGGTTTAGGTATCACCTCTTTAAAATCAAAATAGTTGACTTCTCTGAATGCCGACTTTGTCTTGAGGAAGACGAAAGCGCTGAACACATCCTATGTGAATGTCCAGCCCTAAATGGTATTAGACGGAACTTTTTCTTCAGAGAACAACTGAGTTCGGAAGACATAAAGACCTCCTCTGCTAGTAATTTTGCACGGAAGGTGAATGACCTACTAGCCTAACTATCCTGATGTTTCACGGCACAAAAGATCTATTCAGGTCGAGGTGCCTTAGTTCGCAATAGGCGAGTCAGGAATTAAACAAAAAAAAAAAAAAATACATTAAGTAATAGCAGAGCCCTTACACAAGAAACAAAACTCTGAGTCGGTCACTCCGGCTCCACTGTAAAAACTCATGAAATAACATTACTCAAGATCTTGATCATCCGGATGGAAAATTTGAATCTTTTGTTCCCTAAAGATTTCTAAGCTAACCTGTGTCTCAAGACTGTTACAAGCTCTTGTCCTGTTTCCCCTTTTTAGTTCCGTGAATTCATTCTTCAGGATGTGATCTCCTGAGATCGTTTGAAGACCTCAGATAGGTACATGCTTTCTTGCCAGGCTAGTTCTTTACCACATGGTTTACAGCAGAGGGTAACCCTGTTTCTTACAATGTTTAAGTTTATTCTGTTGGTATGAATTCTGCACCTGCACACTCCTGCACCTGGTGTTGAGGATCTACTTTTCATTTAGTTCTGTATAAACGTTTGTAAATCTAAACTGAACATTTAGAGGCACCATTTTAAGATCGGTGTTAGTCGCTGTATCAATTCCAAGCGTAAAACACTTTACTTATTTTTGCATTTATTTGTTTATTCAAATTATCGAATGTTTAAGGAATTAAAAATCTGTTAACATTATTTGATTATTTGCAATATCTTTACATGTCTCCACTATATTATTATAGGGGTCTTCAGATGAGATCCCCTTCTCCAGTATTGGGTATTGATTGCATTACAAACACTTTTACAATCCCATTGTAAGAATTGTTTTACTGTTTTTCGGAAAACTTTTTTTTTTATTCAATTTGGATATAGAACAAGTCTTATATTACCCACAGTATTTGTATAATGTATAATGTATGTGTGTGTGTCTTGTGTATAATACAGTAGAGTTGTTCCAATATTGTAGGTAATATAATGTAGAAAAAGAGCGCATAATAGAAGGTATTGTTTCATAAATTTGTTGACTAGATTTGAATTATAATATTTTTTACTTTGAGAGTATTTTTGTGTGTACTTTGAGTTTATCGTTCGAAAGTAAAGTTTATGAGTAGAATTTTTTATTGATATTTTTTGTTTTTCTTCATGTAGAATACTCAATTTAACAATATAATTTGTTTTTATATTTCCTTAACATTTTGTTTTTATGGATATTATTGATTTTTTCTTGTTTTTGATAACTGATAACTTTCGGATTATAAATATCTTCTTGGTTTTAGCTTAAAATTCAATTTACAGATTTTGCCTAGTGTTCCTCTTCGAGCTCCTTCGAACTTCTGCAAAAGAGAATAATTACAAGAGTTAAACAATCAAAAAACAAGTTCAATGTCAAACTACTTACAAAAATCTAGAAATATCCTCAATGTCGACCAGCATTGAGTCCTGTCCCATGTGCAGTTCATCACGTTCCATCAGATAGTGAACTAGGGAATCGTTCAGATCCTCGATTTGTGTGTGCAGATCGTTGACGATAATTTGCAATTGAGCGATGTTCATCTCGGTAAGCATTTGCCGGGAAACGCGTCTCTTCTCGGGCGCCATTACCACACCGACTTTTTCTAGAGATCCCCGAATGATGCCTGTGATCGGTGAAAGACGCTGCTTTTGTCTGTCCAACTGAGGGAATAATAAAATGTTTGAGTTTCATGTATTGTGTAAAAGTTTCCTGATTTTACTTTAGCACTCACCTCCATTTGCATGTGAGCCATGTCCTTCGCTTGTGATAGAGCCATTCGGGCTTCAATCTGGAGTCTAGCTTGTTTGGTAAAGAAATCACATTCCTTGTCATCGTCAGTCAGTGGTGGTGGAGGAGCAGCAGTGCCAGACTGGCGAGTTTTTCTCGCATTGTTATTTGTACAGTTGACTGAGAGCGGATTGGCATTGTAGGGGTGGTCGGGCACATCTATCGATGAGAAAAACTTGGGAACTTCATTCCTGTTGCGGGTGACCATTCGGGAGAGTTTCGGGCATGTCTCTGAGTCAGAGCTGTGACTTTCTGTGTCTGATGAGGCTTCGTTCATGAAACAAATTTGAAGATTTTTACCTGAAAAGGAAGGAGATTTATTTATAGTTATTAAAAAAAGGGCTATTATAATTGTTGGCGTTATTAAACGCGCTAAATCCTTAAAACACCCATTTAGAAAGTTTCCCACGATATGAACGAGAACGGTTGGAATCGACACTTACAAAAAAAAAAAAAAAAAACAGAAAATTATGATGTATAACTCAGCAACTTAAGGGGGCATGTCGTGGTTGAAACACTCAGCTCAAGAATAAATAGTAAAGGAATTTGAAAAAGGAAATGCAACCGAGCACTAGTCACAAGTTCACAGATATTGCACCTGAAACAAGGCGCAAGAAACTGGCTGCGGTTAATGGAGGCCAAACTCTTACCGACGCAAACGATAATTTGAATAAAGATCAGAAGCTGAAAAGGCAGAGGACATTCCGAATCTATCCAGTCTTCTACTGCTTCTGCTTCCCGAAAATACCGCCTCCTAGGAAACCGGAATGTAGGTACAACCCTCATAGAAGACTTAAGTGGGCAGGTATCCGCCAATATTTCTGCTGTCCTTAAAAGGGCTTAACATTAACGAGCATCATACTAGCATAACTAGCATCACACCGTCGGAAAAGGGGAGCAGAAAAACTCCTGCATAGATCTCATCGATTCAGAGGAAACAATTCAAGAAAAAAAAACCCAATAAAGTAAGACCTCTGAAAGCTAACACTGTAAGAGCTGAGAAAAGCAATGCTGCGGCTGCGAAAACGGCTACAGCTGACAGAAACAATGTTGACATAGTTTAGGTGAAATAGGTTGCTTAGGCAAAACCCGAAGCCATGAGCTTGAAGTACTCGAGAATGCCTACACAAGCTCAATTATCTGGACGGGGTTAATAGAGAGACTATTGGATACCTGGCCATATGAGAAAAGTGGCCTTACCACAATAAACTTAGATGGGCTTAAGTCGGCTTTCCGAAATGTCCCATTACACATGATTCATATGGCGCGGCCATAATAGCCGTTTGTTCGGTTTCCTTAGATCTTCGTTAACTTTTGCTCTCTTAAATTTAGACCCACCCAAGTGAGAGGTTCAGCACGGAAATTTGACAGCTGGTTAGATACACACAAATTTCATATGATTTCCGAAACGTTTGTTGAAGTCTATTATGGGCACCCTAAGCATTTGGCAGAATTTGAGTGGGATTTTCGATGTATTTTGACATTAGGTTAATCCAAAACAAGGCAAAACAAGGAGCTGCACTACCTTCCATTGAACCTGAAACATTCTGTGGAATATGGAAACATGCATTAAAACAGAAATTTAGGAAAAGTGAAACGAGAAACCGAGCTTAGAGTTGCGAGCGCCCTCCGGTCTGAGCGGTCTGAGTAAGCTTATAAAGTTGTTCAGTTGCAGAAGGCTTAGATGTTCGGCACTCACCACGTCGGCCCCGAAAATCCGCAACCTGAAGAAGCGAAAACATTGAAAGCTACAGAGAAAGTTTTGCGCTGTTATTTCGTCCTGTCTACAGGCAGGGTAGTTTTAGTTTCGCTCAAGGGCTCAAGCCTTACACTTCAAAACATTGAGCAACAGCTTGATATATCCAAAGCAGTCTACAGTCTATTCTCTATCTTAAGGGCGTTCTTGTCCTAGCGCAGTCGTTTGATGTCCACCGCAACCGAACCAACGTAACTTTTATTCTCGAAAAACTAGCCAACGTGATCA
Organism: Neoascia interrupta; assembly: GCA_947623515.1. Taxonomy (NCBI): domain Eukaryota; kingdom Metazoa; phylum Arthropoda; class Insecta; order Diptera; family Syrphidae; genus Neoascia; species Neoascia interrupta. The sequence continues at coordinate 190,628,941 of OX392462.1, forward strand.
AACAAAAAACCTGTGCTGGAATCGGCTAAGATGATCTCCGATTTTCACATTTTTTGACAGTCAATGTGATAAAACAAAATAATTCATCTGCGTAATGCGTAAATGCATTTTTTTTATTTATGCATGCAGAAATTCCAGCCTAAGTGTAGGCAAATATATAGAAATTTTGAAAACTGGGGACCAGCTAGTTTTGACGTTGATCGATCGGGGGCTGTCACAAGAAAATTGTGATATGTCTGCACATGTAATCACAATCTGCACATACAAATATCCTCTTCAAAGGATACTTGTTGTAAAACTACCCTGAGACACCCGGAAAGAGACAGTTTTCCAAAAGCACCTCTGTATTGCTAGAAAGTTGATAGCACTTTATCAGTTTTGGATTCAACATGGTTGAACGAAGACGTTTTCTTCCTATCAAAGGACGAAATCGTTAATCTCCTGTTGTCATCTTTTAGCTGTGGCAATTTTGCTTTGCCGATAGCATTTCATTGCCAACAATTAGGCGTGTGAGTCTCAGAGATTACTTCTTCCAACTGGAAGATCTAAGTAAAGCAGAACTAAAAGACTTTCTAAGATTTGAATGCAAATTGAGGTGCTTCCAACAGCACGGCACATTCAGCGTCTAAAAGTGGTTTCTTTTAAGTTGTTAAGAAGGTTCCAAAGTGGAAACCTTCTACGTCTTCCGTGCCTATTATTAGATAGATGATGATCGGTGGAGTCAAGCGACTTGCTGCACCCACAACAACAGCGGAGCTCAAAACTCTTGAAGTTCTTCCAGCTGCCTGTAGGAAGAAGCCGAGAATCTAAAGACTAATCTGAAAGGCCTCGAGAGGTTTGAGAGTCCTGCAGTCTTTTGTACGGGAACTATGAAAGTTGTGTACTTGCAACATGTTTACTTTAGGCGTCTGATTTTGCTGGGATTAGGACTCTGCCATCTCTTAGCACTTTAGACCAGGATGTTTATTCAAGCTTAAAGCCATACCGTAAGCCACATTTGTCTTTACTACTAACACACAAATAAGCCACCATTCGAATCGAAGTACTGGAAAGGTTTGCAGTCTTTCTGTGATATTATTATTATTATTATTTCTAAAACAGCGCACTTTTGTAAGTTTACCAAGTCTTATCAAAACAGCTTCTTCAGACATGTCAGGCATGGTAGACGCTGATGCATGGTAACCGTTTTTGATGTAAGCCAGAACCTCAGCCGACTTAAGTCGGCTAAAGGTCAGCTTTACTGCTTAACATTGTACGTAAAAAATAGCGTGACGTACTTGAACCTTTGATAAGGCTCTTTGTTTGGGTTAGGTTAGGTCACATAATGGGAGGCTGCAGGGGTTCGGCAAGGGTATGAACCCTTGAAGAGGGTATGAACCCGTCTTGCCTAAGAAGAATTCTCTTAGGCAAGACGCTGATGCATAGTAACCGTTTTTGATAAGAGCCCGTACGTCAACCGATGAAATTTAGAATTAAAATGAAATGAGAAATGGGAGATGTAAGAATAACCAAGGTGGTATGAATCCAATAAAGCTCATTATCTTTTTTAGATGAACCAAAGTGTCTTCCTGGACCTCATCTCTTCAAACTATACAGATATCCTTTAAGGGAGCACCAAGTCTGCTGGCATGTCTCCCTACCAGACAATGGCCTGTGAGGTCCTCATAGCTTTTAAGTTTCAGCCTATTAAAGGAGATAAGTTTCTTTGCTTTCCAACTATCGAGCACTGGTCAGATTTGTTTTAAAGAGAGAAACGTGCTGATGCTGTTCCACCTGTTGATGGCCATTGTGATGGCTTCGTTGTCCGGTGAAATTTTATCTAATTTATGGGTTCTGCCGGTTCCGTTTCATTAGTCGGATTAGCATTACCTTTATCTCTAGCTAATTCGTCAGCGCTGCAGTTGCCTGAAATATCGCGGAGTGGAATCCAGTACAGGGATATGTCGCACCTGACATCGCGTTGGCAATTCCAAGGCTAAATAAAAGCTGCACAAGCAGCTTGGCTGACTATAAAGAAAACAATAGCGCTGCAATCTATTGAGCTAGTAGAAAACTAGGGCGCAGTAATGCGACAGGCGTTTGGAGATGAATAAGTCAAGAGTACTAAAAAAAAAACTATAGATTTGTATTGCAGATGCGTTTAAGACCACACCTGACTCCCAAGCATTTCTGCTTGGAAATTTGGTATCGAATTTGACGTTAAAGTCAAGGTATGGGGCAATGTATAGCAACTTTGCCAATTAGTAAGCTTGCATGACCCATATTGCCACGAGCCAGTTGCAGTGATTCCCTAAGCCTGCATGTCCAGAAAAAAACAATCAATATCCGCCCCCTTTTTTTGTAAAATCCTTTTCGGTCCTTTAACATGTTTAAGCACACATCATATCACGAGCAGGGTAATAACAATACACTCTTGAGATAAATCTGTAGTTCCAGGCCAGGAAGTGGGCAGGCCGACACAATATTTTTTTAAGTATCTTCCTTCATGTGTGTTCCTTCCCTTCTAATTTTCAACCCTTATCTTGCACAATATAACTTACCACTTTGTAAGCGCGACTGTAGGCTTGGTTTTCGTCCTGGTCTAGTATTATTGGTTACCAATTTACTAAAATAGTCATCCTCTGCGCCCATAGCTAGACGTCGACGAATTTCTTCACGATCATTTCGTCTCTGCAATAAAAAAAAAAGAAAAAATAAATATTTTACAAACAAAAAACTTTGTAAAACAATAAAATTTCGATCTTTGAAAATTAAAAACAATGCACCTTACACTATATCTTTTGGACTCGTGGACATTAACATTTGTTACTCTTGCAAATTTATCCACAATATCATTGAGAAATTCCGGCTCTATTAGATGCATATCACTATTGAACATTGTCATCTCGATAATTGGCACTTTTTGCCGATACACTCGGGGAAACATCCCATCGATACAATCGAATTCGGATCGAGCACATCTATCATAATTGTGAAAAAGATTTTTATTTATATTAGCAAGGAATCTCGATTTGAATCCATCGAAAAAGCGATCAAACATTTTGCAAAGCGAGCCGATCCCGTTCCGGTTCCCGTCTAACTTCTGTGACGTACGTCAGCAAACTGTTCTTGTATACAGAATACCAGTACAAGCGGTACAAATGTCCTTAAAATTCTTATTACACTTATCACATTTGGTAAATAAAATGTATATGTGCGGGTATGTGATCGTATATTCTCAAGCCGAAATCCATTCAACAAATGCACACATGTGGTGGTGTTATTTTAGATACACCGATTGAGATAAGGTCGCAATGAAGCAGAAACGGTTTCGTCCCCTGGTGTTTTTCTTTTCACCAAGTGGTGTTCAATTACAACATGCGACGAGGTACAGTACTGAAGGAACCGCATTGCATTGTTAAACACCATCAGGCAGCTGATCCTTGAGTTTGAAGCAAAATCTGTGTGCATGGCGAAATACTAAAGGAAGTTTGGAAAACGCGACCTCCTTCGTAGATTGGGATTTCTTCGGTGGTGTTCGTAGACGGGGCTGTTGATGTCCGTTTCAGGGAAGTTTTAATTCGAGAGTTATACACATATGTCCTTTGTTTTGATGTGGTGGCCCTTTTGTGAGGGGGTTTTGGTAGCTAAAAATCACTCTCGTAAGATTGATGATTTTATAAATTCCCGGAGATAATCCACCCAGGATCAGCTGACCTTTATGTGAGGGTTAAATCCATACAAGATAATGTTTCCTTCTTTAAGAGGAAATTTCCTAGGAGAATTCTATTTAAAGATGAAACAGGTAAATTCTCCTTGGACTAGTTTACGGCAACAGATGTTTTATTTCAATTCATGTTACCTATCCTCAAATGCAACAGCTAGGTAGGTACCTACTTATACACTGACTGAAGATGGGTACATCTGACGCAAAGGGCGGATTTAGTGAATGAAAGATTTATGACATCCTAAAGGTGCTTGTTTTTTTCGGGGAAGTCTTGATTACCTACATATACGCAAGGTGCGATTTTTTATTTTGTCGAATCTGATTGCAGAGAAGTCCTCATGCTCAATAAGGTTGGCCTGACACGATCGAAAACAATTTTTGGCTTCATATAGGGTAATCCAGGCAGTAACCAGCCACCTTAGGGTTTTTCTGACTTTAATACTAATTTTTCGCCCTTAAAATGTCAGGCTTATGGAGTTCAAACAAATCTTACTGTGTTTCTTAGAATAAACAATATCACAGGCAAAAGAAGTTGTTAATGGCCTAGTTTACACCGCGGCCTATATCCGGACTATACCTATATTAAGTCCAAAAATCGTCGGTGTAAACACACAATACGAGGACTAAATTATTTAGGTCAGTCCTTAATTTTAGGTGGCCTGGACTAAACAAAAAGAAGAATTTTATTAGGAAAAAACTGCCTTATCTTGTTATTTTCGCCTGATGTCATGGCTAATTTTGTCATGACTAATTTTGCACCAGTTACCGGCCATGTTTTTGAATAATCGTCCAACGATCGGCGGCTGTATTAACATATACCATATCCCAGGCTGACATTAGAAATAGAATATTGAATTTAAAATCACTTAAAATCGTACTGAGTAAAATTCTTTTAGAATTGTGTTTTTCGATAATAAGACTGTTGTCAAATGCTCAAAAGATCAAGGTTTAATTGTAGACTTGAATTGGATAAAATGATTGATTTTCATAGAGAAGATTTAAGAAGCGCGCTGTCATTAGGACGATGGCATTATAAGCTTCTTCGTTATTGACGCTTTTAATTAAGAGAAGGAATATTTGTTGATATATCTCTTGAAGGTTAAAGGTTTGGATTAAGAGAGTATAATCCTATGGGGTCACATACCGGCCATAAAACTGCGATTAGCAGGAGACGATTGTAAATAAATTCCGAAGTGACTTTCCCGGACAAACATAAGTGAACGGACAACAAACACTTTTTTGTTTATACTTTAGCTCTCCTAAAAGAGAGTACCAATGACATTTTCCAGGAATGAAAAAACAATTTCGTTTTAGATTTCGCAATAGAAAGCATATTTTTGACATGATGCGTCGACAGTTCCGGTTTCCTTGCTCATATGCTGTTATTTCCCAAATGGTTATAAAGTGGTGTGTGAAAAGGATGAATAAGATATATTAGGACTTTTTCTAGTTCCTGAGATATGCAGGAGATTAGTTGAAGATTTAATGCTAATCGCAGATCAATGTCCGGTGAAGACATGTGCTTGCCCTCAATTTAGAGTAAAATTTTGTAGAGTCTAACCACTTTGTTATCAACTAGCATAAGGTTGCAAGTTCGCAAGTTCGCAGGTTCTAAAGGACTATACACATGAGCGCGAACGAACGAATTAAGACATTGCGAAAAAACCAATTTTAGAGAACTAACTGTAGAAAATTGAACATTTTTGTATGAAAGTTGCAGGTTAGGTGATTGGTGTACACACTGGTTCCAAAAAAAATCGGTGAAGATGTGTTTAAAAGGCAAAACAATGCATTTCAAATTGTTTGATGCAAACAAAAGGCTGACGCAGCGAACTGGCAAAGTTTATGCACAATTCGCAACAACTATGCCCATCTTACACAAATTGTGTGAAAGCAACTATACAAATTGGTAAGATAATTGTTTACACTAATATTTCTCTCTAAAATTCTAATATTTTCTCTCTAAATTTCTAATATTTACACTAAAATGTCCACGTGCGTCGTCTGTGGCCAAATGCCCTAAAACGGGTTTGTTGGCAATTACTAAATTCGTCGCTCGCGCTCATGTGTACAGTTCTTAAATAAACCTTCATCGTTTGAAAGTTGTTTAATTTTTAGCGGTCCGTCCAAAAATGGAAAAGGGACCTCTTATGGTATCGCTACGTAACTTCTATCGCTTTATAACTTCTGAACGGTAAGTCCTAAAGACAAAATTTGGTGTGCGTATAAACTGCAGAAATAGTCAGAGAATCCAAAGAGGGCAATTTTTTTTAAGCACAAATAACGGTTTAATTACAATTTGAAATTTCATGTGAAATGGTTTTTTAGTGTTTTTTTTTCAAGAAATTTAGTAGGCAAGAACTAGAACAACAAAACTTAGGTTTAAAATATACACAGCTTTAATTAAAAAATAAAACTTTTCGAAAATATCAAAACGTTTATGAGAAATGAAGAGTCGAAAATGCATGACGTTTTTCAAAGTGTTGGAGGCCATAACTTTTGAACGGCTTATCGCTCAAAATCAATATTGAACACACGTGTAGAGAAACTCAAAGTAAACCAAGTGCTTAGGTCATATTTTTCAAAAACAGTTTGAGTACTGAAGTTTTGAAGCATTTTCAAAAATAAATCGCAAAAATGCATGAAAAAACGTGTGCCCCCCCCCCCTTATCTCCGGTGGTTTTTGGTGGAATTCTATGAAAAAGATTACACGTATCAGAAATAATTCAATTTTAAGAAAAATTAAAGCGGATTTTGAAATTTTAAAATCTTCTGAGATTTAACTCAAAAACATAAAAGCATTTTCAAAAACAATTTTTATAAGTCTTCTAGTAGCTTAACGGTATAGGCGATCTTTTTCTGATTCGGTTAAAGTACAAAGCTTAAAAAAAGAAGGAAGGCTGCGTTATTTTTTTTTCAATTGCCTTTTTTAATCTAGGAGCTTGTTTTACCGTTTAATCTAGGAGCTTGTTTTACCGTTTACGCATAAACCGGTGGCCATAGAATTAAAGAAAAAACATCCAAGGCTAGTGCTGGTGGTTGTGCTATTGAAAAAAAGTCTAACAGGAACTGGAAAAAAACTTCAAAATAGTTGTTTTATGGATTTGAAATTGAAAAAATTATAAAAAAGGTCAAAAGAACGCATCTCTCCCCCTCTGTCTCCAAACGGTATGAAGTATAATTTTTAAATTAACACCGGGCATAGTCCATCTTCTTAAATTTTATACAAAACTATAGCAGACTTCGAATATTCAAAAACTTCGATGATGAGCTATTTTTTAAGGATTTCTGGTTCCTTAACGGTTATGACCACCTTGTTTAAATTTGGCTGAAGTATGTAATGTTTATAAGGCAAGCGAACTGCATCAAAAACGTTTCAAAATTGCCGTTTTCGACCCTAAATTTTTAAGCCCATTCAAACAAGCGAAATAAAAAACAGCATATTTTTACCGTTTTCTCAGAAATCCATGTCCACAGAATTTGAGAAAAGTGGCAAATGCTAGCACAGGTGGTTGTAAAATCGATCAAAAAGTCTAACGGTAATTAAAAATAATCGAAATTGCTGTTTTATGGGTCTTAAATTATAAAAATCCTGAAAAAGGCCAAGAAAGAGTATGTCCTTCCCTCTAATTTCGTAACGGTAAAGCTTTTTGCCAGCGTTTTTTTAGAGTAGCAAAGCCCACTATAAAATCACCCAATATAAGAACAGTAGACAGCACTACGAAAAAAGTATATTACAGACTGTAAAATATATCCAGAAATAATTTTAATAAATACATAAATAGAATGTTACACAAACTCCGTCAATATAGATGACCACAACCTTCAGCAAAGCCGACGGACCGCTCCGCGTATGTCTTCATACTTGCCGGTCTTTTTTTTGTTGGCGCGGTCTTTCAAATCGCGCCATCGAATCATTCGTCTTCATTCAGTTACAAAACACTAGCTTGAAATCGGCTTTGAAATAACATTTCCTAAAAAATATCCCTTTTTCGCGGAAAATATCAAATTTTCATCCTTTGAGTTTTTTGAGCGCTCCGTCCAAAAATAACAAGTAACAAGAGGACCTCTAATGGTATCACTACGTTGTCCGTCCGTCTGTCCATCCAATCACGTTGTAACTTCTGAACGGTAAGTCGTAGAAATGCCGTTGCGAAAATAACACTTTAAAACTTTTTTGGTTTGGGTTTTCTGCACACTTAATGTGCACCGGGGTTTAAGACTACCAAACATTAATGTTTTTTTTCGAAAATTTTAATTTTCTTTGCTTAAATAACAGTTAAATTATTGTTTTAATTTTCAAGGGAAAACTGATTAAATGCTTTTCAGTGTTTTTCTTAAGAAGTTGAGCAGGCAAGAACTAGCAAAACGCAACTTAGGCCTTGTAGACAGGTACTGAATTTTAATGAAAAAATCTTAGTTTTTTAAAATATTGAAAACTTTTGGAGAAATGAAGAATTGAAAATGGATGACGTTTTTTTAAAGTGTTTGAGACTATAACTTTTGAACCACTGAGTACACAAAGTCGATGAACACACGCATAAAGCAACTTAAAATCAATCAAGCGCTTAAGACATATTTTTCTGAAAAAGTTTTAATAATGCCGTTCTGACAGATTTGCGAACAAAATCCCCCCTTAACTCCGGTGTTACGTGGAGAAATCATATGAAAAAACCACACGTGTCAGAAATTATTGGAAAATTTAAGGAAAACTGTGGCGAAGTTTCAAAAATAAAAATTTAACTCAAAAACCGAAAAACATTTTCAAAAACCAAGTAGTTTAAATCTTCTAGTTCTTAACGGTAAAAGCGATCTTGTTCAGATTAGGTTAAAGAATAAAAATTGTATGATCTGTCCAATAAATGTATTATTGGAACTTTTTTTACCCCAAAATAAAATACATTATAAAATTTGTATAATAAAAAAAATACATTAAAAAATTATTATTTAACCTAAAAAAAAATATTTAACCTTAAAAACAAGTGCATAGCCAGGAAGCCGGCTTTATCTTTTTTATTGATGTCTTACCGCAAACAGTTTGTTCACCTGTAGTTTTTCTTTCTGACCACCCATTCGGATTTATATTACTGCGCCTCTTTAAAATTTAAGGCACGATTCGATTAAGGCATGGAGTTTAATAGGTAATCTTTTTTGCCGTTTGTCACGTAACCGTCGCAACAAAAAGGGTTGGCTATAAAAAAAACCGAATGCCAATAATTAAAAATTGAACATGCATGCTTTGATGCACCACCGACATGCTGCTGATTGCGGATGAATGACATTTCGAAGAAAACCTTGTTGGTCGACTGTGCGAGCTCTTTAACGCTATGTTATCATTTTAGATTCCATCTTCGGAACCATCATATTTTTAAATTTTCGATGGCGCCAGACCAATTGGGTATATGCATATAAATTTGGAAATGCATTCAGACATAAAGAATCTGGGATAGACAAACATTTAGGTTCTTACTGTCAACAACGTCAAGATTGTGCATTTGTATATGTTTGAAGTGATAAAAGGGCCATGTAGCTGTTTAACCGAATAGATTGACTGATAGCTTGACGTGACGCAATATTTACTCGAAATTTTGTAGTGATAATGTGCATGCTCTATTTTATAAGGGCGAACTACTATAAGGTCAGCATCAGCAGTAAGGAATGTTGAATGTATGACACAGTTGTTCGTTCTTGTCAATTCTCAAATAAACAGGAATAACTAGATACGTATTTTTGTTGGCAAAAGATATGTGTTAAAATCTGTAGCAAAAAATATTGCGTGACATTTTTCCATTTTTTAGGTGGGTAAATTCCTCTATGAACAAAGTTCTGAAAAGCCTGCAAATTACTCGCTGACACGCGCCTCAAACCAGTGCATTCGGTCTGTTCTACTTTTCTGGTACCTACCTACAGAAAGTTCACACCCCAATAAATGACAGCGGTATGACGTGTATCTTATTTTGCAAGCAAGGTAGGCTTTTACGAGCAGGTGTGTTTAGTCAATCTAAATTCTTCGGCGTCGTTTTGTCAAATTCTGCAAAATGATTGAGCCTGAAAAATTCTACACCTCAGACGTCAGACGATGTCAGACGATCAGGTAAGACGCTAAAATAATCACGTGCTTATCTTTTTCTTTTAAGCCAATTAAGCAGTCAATTCATGCTCCTCGTGACTGCAGCGCATATTGCTCTGGCCATTCTGCGATGAGCTATACTGTTCATGTACAGGAGTTATCGGGTTCAAGGCTCGGGCAGTAATTTTTAACTTTTTTGTATTCTTCGCTGGGGAGGAATTAATTGGCGGAAATTAGCTAATTGCTGAGAGGCTTTTCAATCGGAAAAAAATAATGATGGGTTTGACACTTACGGATGGGATTTTCCCTTATTTAACTTGCCAAATTTGGTGGCTTAAGACAAAAAGTATAAAGCTTTTGCAACATCAATCAATTGCAAGCCCTAATATAGCGGCAAAAGATTATGACAAAGATTTCAAAGTATAACAAAACTTTTGAGCATAATGTTCCAAACATAAATTAAAGATCGTCTTGGGGGATTTTGAGGCCAAAAAAGGAAGAATGACGTCTACTCCCAAAGCTAAAAAACGTCCAAGGCTACACGTTCAAGAACCCATCAACAAAACGGATCGTATTGCGATAATAAAGATCTTTTAAAAAGATCCTGCACCCAGGAGAGGATAAAGAGGTTTTCGATAGGGACTTCCTAACTTTGACAGTAATAGAGACCATAATGTTAGAGCTACAACCGTAAAATCAGCTGAATTTGTTCAGTCACCATGTGTTCTTCCATGGTGACTGAATAAATTTAATTAATATGTTTATTATTATTTATTTATTAATTTATTAATATGTTAATAATAATTAAATAATATAAATTTATTAATATGTTCGGGAAACTTTCTGCCAGCGTTCGCCTATTTTGCAGTCTTCCTAGCGTCCTTCCGAAAAGCCTATTCACAGTATGATAGATGAATTTAAGTCGACATGTTTAGTTAAAGATCAACCGAAACTTGTATATCTACAAGATGCGAGGTCTGCTTCTTGTGTCCGCGAGACTGTGCAGAAGAATCCGAGGCATTCAATTTCGCATCACTCAGACAATCTCTTTTCGTAGGTCGACTTCGGATATCGAGTCTGTTTTTTTTTAATGGTGCAGCACCTGAAAATTGTCGGCCAATACTATACAGGCAACGAAAGTTGGGAAAAAATAATGACTTGCTGCTTTACTAAAGGAAATTCCAGAGAACCAGGACGATATAGGGCAAAACCGTTGAGGATAAACGATTTGAACATAACAAAAATGCTCGGCATAAACTGGAATCCTGCTACAGATCACCTGAAATACATTGTACCCCAGGGGCGAACGCAGAAAAAAATTCCGGGGGGGGGTTTCAAAAAATATTATTGAAATACGTTTTTGGGTACTGCCCCTGAGCAGCCCCCATGTTTTGATCAGGTAGTTCCAGGGGTGTTGGGGGACATGTTAAAGATAGTTAATGTTTATCCGAGAATTTTAGTTTCGAATTTCAGTTTTCCAGTTCTTTTTTTTTCATTCCACATATTTCGGGAGGGGTTTCAACCCCCAAAACCCCCCCACCCCTGCGTTCGCGCCTTACCCAGGGTTTCCATCAACGATGAATAACCAAGAGAATAATATTGCTTAAGTTTTTGATGTTTTTAACTCGCGTAGTCTTATTAACCCCGTAGTTGTTAGGGATAAAATTTTGTTGCAGAGCATTGGGCTAAAGTCGAGACTTAATGCGACGAATCGGTTCGGGCTAGGATCTCCAGCGACTAGGAAAATTCCGTCCGAGATTAAAGGAGTTGGAGGCCATCAATGTTCCGCGACACGTGTTTGTTGAAATGTCCAAATCAAAATTAATTTTCCGATGCAACCCTGCATGTTTGAGGTTGTTGCGTTTACGTAACGGTTAAATCAAAAGTGGCCCCAATAAAAACTCACCCCAATAAAAACTTGTTTTGACTTTGATGCGATCGGGTTGTAAAGGAGATTTGTTTTCAGAATTTCCGAATCCTCAATTCGACTCTCTAATGAAGACTCTCTAAGACTCCTGTAATTTAGTGGACGTCTGCAGAACGCGGACATAACCTTTCTACTGAAATGTCCTAGCCTCCTTCCTAAGTTACAACCTTCGTTAATTTCTTTTTTGTTTATTGATGTAGAAAGAACTTTTACACAAGACACAATCGCAAGGCGTTTGAGGACGCTTGAAGGCTGGCAAAGAATGCTACCGACAGTTGTGTTCCTTGCTTTAAATAAAAGCGAAATTTCATGAATCAGAAAAAATCCGGCAGTAGCCAGCGTTCAACCAACAGCAAGACGTTTCCATAAGGCAGGCTTTTTGTGGCCTTTTTTAATCAACATTTGAACTAAGAGGACAACGTACGAGCAAATGATCTGAAGCTGTCTTTGTCTGCTTCGCAGTTAGGGCAGTCCACCTGAAAGTCGTATCGCGTTTGTCATCAGAAGGTTTCTTTGCTACCCAGCACAGGTTTAAAGCACGAAATTTTCTGAAGGGTGTGCTGTGGAGCACATTGAGTTCCAACGTATTCCGCCTAGAGCACCTCATGTTGGAAGCATATGGAAGGCGGCCGTGAAGTCTACCAAGACACATCTTAATAGACCGGGCAGTGAAGCGTGCTTGACGTTTGAGGAGTTTGACAGACGGACAGACGGACAGACGGACAGACGGACAGACGGACAGACGGACAGACGGACAGACGGACAGACGGACAGACGGACAGACGGACAGACGGACAGACGGACAGACGGACAGACGGACAGACGGACAGACGGACAGACGGACAGACGGACAGACGGACAGACGGACAGACGGACAGACGGACAGACGGACAGACGGACAGACGGACAGACGGACAGACGGACAGACGGACAGACGGACAGACGGACAGACGGACAGACGGACAGACGGACAGACGGACAGGCGGACGGACGGACATGGATTAATCGACTCACCTGTCGGTCTCGATCATATCTCTTAAAGGTCTTAGGGGGGGTCTACGGTGATTATTTCACCAAGTTACAAACTATGCACTCAAATTAATATACCCTCGGTAGGGTATAAAAAGATTTTGCAGAAAAAAAAGTTAGGTACCCATCTATTTTGGAAGCTCAGCATTCGAAAGGTTCCCGCGATAACTTTGTGGCTTTACAAGCCAAGCTTAGAATTTGAGGCAGTTAAGACGGGATTAACTACGAACGACCAATGATATAAGCTGCCATTGAAAAGGGACACTAAACACCGACATTATACCTAGCTAAAACGCTACAATAGACAGCTTTAAATTTAATGGTTAATGCTATTTTCGCTGAGATGTTGACAGCTGAGATAAACTCGAAAATCCTTGGGTCTTATAGGAGCGACAGGCGACTTCGATAGGTCTACAGAAAACAAGTTCATTTTGAGTTCATTTTGAGAGGTACATAAGCATTTCTCATACTCAGCTATTTACCTACTAAAACACTTACTTTATTTTTAAAAGTTGTTAAAGCCACCATTCTTTCTGCAGAGACTGTAAAAATTTGCAATATATTCCCTCACCGATGGTAAATTTTCGGTAATAAGCTCCTACGCATCAGCTAATAAAAAAGTTAATTTCCGGTTGCTAAACTCAATCCTGTCCCATCAAGTACGGCTTTCAGTTTGCGAAACAAGACGTTATAGGTATCAGAACAGGGCTCACATCTTGCTTTCAATTGATTTGACTCATGAAGTGCTCTTAAATTTGGAGAGACTTTCACTCTAAGCAAATATTTGCAAGAAATAATCATTTTGCTTTTGCACATTTCTCAGCTGCGATCATTAAAAGTTCCCCGCAAAGGTATTTCGGAACTGAGTTCGTCTTTCTCAAAACCGGCTGAACTTAATAGACCTGCAGACAACACCAGCAGAAAATTGCAAAATTCTCTAACCTGTTCGGTCCAGTTGTTGGCAGCCGTGTTATTGACTATGGATGTAAACAGCTCCACGGTGTCCACACTTTCATTGTCGTCATAGCACAGTGTGTACAGGTCCAGGACAAATCGTGAGTCCTTTTTGTAATGTCGCTTGTCATACTGGGTGAGTAGGCTAAGGGGTTCCACTTCCATATTAATACAGGAAAGCACTTTTTCTTTTTTTTTTTTAATTATATCTCAAGGGAGATCACTCACTAGCCACAACCACTATTCTAGAGGTCAGCAGTGTGTGGTAATAATATTATAAAGTCATACGACTTGAAGTACCGAAATGTTGGGTAATAAATATTCTAGTATATTAAAGTCTAGCACGACATTTAGCATTAGCACACCGCACGTTCGTAAAATGTTTGTCGACGTTTCGTTACGACCGAATGACTTTTTGAATCAGCAAAACCGCCAAACCGACCCGCGCCGCTGCCGCGTAAGCCGAGAGTTAGTAGGAGAAAATTTTTATTAACTGCTGCGAGCGTCGAGTAACAAGGTTTTTTTGTTGTTGTTCATTTCGGAGTTGGCCTTCTTTGTTGGTAATATTAAAATCCATCAACAACAACGAACACCAGTAAGAGATACAAAAACACGGTTTCGGGTTGAAAGTACGGTGTTAGTACTTAGTACCTATGACAGCGAGCACTCAACTTGCACTGGATGGATGGATGCAAACCAGACACTTTGTGGCTCACCTGTTGGAGTTGGCTCGGAATTCGTGTGTACCTACATATCTCAGGTGGGTCGCTGGGGGGTGACTGGTGGAACGATGACCGAAAAAACAAGTTTTCTTCTGATGGCCTTGTGGAAAGGGGGGTGGGCCTATGGGGGGAGCTGAAATGGCTGACGGAAAATTTAATCAAAAGATACGCATATGATGGTGATTATGACTTGTGGCAACCATCTGATTCCACTCGAGGCACTCGTTGTGGCATAAATGAATGCGAGTCATTAGAATGGATGTGGAGAGATTTATTCTCTTGTGGGATGGGTTCAGAGAGATGAACTCCGGAAGGCAGATGACGAAAGAAAATTGCTTGAAATCGTTTGGAACAACAGTTAAGTTCGTTAGTGTCTGTTGCTGCCAGTTTCGAGAATACTTTATGGGCTTGTGGCTTGTGTGTCAGGTAATGGTTTCGAAATTGTTTATTTGGTTTGGTTGAGTTAGGTTTGACTTAAAGTTGAAGGTTGAAATTGGCAAAAAGTATTTTGCATCTATTAAACAGAACAAAAGGGTTGGCTGCAATTGTCTGCTACGAAAAACAAACTTAAGGTACAAAAGAGTTTTAAATACAAAAACCCTTTAGAATGATTTTTTTTTTTTGAAATTTGTCAAATAGGTACAAGCAGTCAATCCCCAATTTCCAAAGTTCGATATGCAACTTCAAGCAAAAAGGGTGGAAAGTAGGTGTATCGCCCATAAATTTTTCTATTCATCAAAAAACTTAAATTGAAAAAAATAATGTTAGAAACTTTTATAGATAAAACCTCTTACGATATAACGAATCAGATTTTTTTTTCCAGAAATTTTGAACCTTTTAATTAGGCAAAATTATATTCACTTGATATCAACACTGACAAATAATACAGATGCTGCAGCCTGCAAAACATAAGTTTCTGATCCGAGCTTGGATGATTGAGCCAGATTAAATGCCGTAAAAATAAAAAAATAAATTTTAACTTAGAACTGACGCCTGTTGCAAACATTTAATATGAATTTCGTAAAAAACTTTTTAACAAATTTTTTAAACAGCAACTGCATATGATTGTTACGACCTTGTTTAGTTAATCAGGGTCAGAAAATGGTTAAAACATCAAAATTGACGCATTGCATAAAATTTGAAACATGAGTAGGTATAGGTACTAAAATTTAATGACTAAATTTGTAAAACAAAAGCTTATTCACACGCAACTTGCTGTAAGGTGTTTGATTTTATATTATTATAGCTTTGTGCCACAAACTGCATAGTGATGCGATTTTAAGAAACAAATTAATATAAATACATAAACCATAAAAATGTTATGCATTTTATTGTTTCTGATATAAGCTACCTGTTTTTATATAAAGTCATTTATGAAGTTTTGTTATAAGCCGATTTATCATAAGCAGAGAGAAAATCTGCAAATGTAACACATCTGATGAGTTATAAGCCGCACATACCCGTCTATTTTGATGTTAAGTAGTACAGTGGAGTTGAAAAATTAACGGACAAAATGCAGAAAGAAGAAAGATTTGTAATTTGATCAAAGATTAAAACGGTCATCAGTAGCTCAATTGGTTAGAACAGTAATCGAGGAAGTTTGGAGGATCATGCCCTACCAGTGAGCCAAAAACGTACTTCTTTTGACATATCGTGCGCAAGTACATCAACCGCAAATATATTAACCGTAATTTTAGACAACATTTCAGCTACTGCAGGTGGCACGCAGATGCTTCCAATTCTACAATTCAGACAATTTAACCAAATTGGGCTAAATCTTTCATAAAATATATAAAATTCTATTAAGTCAAAATTTAAAAAATTAGGTTTGCTCTTTTTTTAACCAAAGAGTCATTAAAAAACTGCATTTGCAGCGGCTATTTCTAACATTTACATAGAAATTTCTTTTTTTTTTTTAATTTATGACAAGAATCATTGGTTTTCGTATTAGATAAATATAAACTATAAATAAATAGTGCAACAGCTCGAGGTGAACCAGGGCCAGTGTATGATGTGTGTGATAATTTCTTCACATACATGGGGATTTACAATTTTTTGCCGAATCCGAAGAGCACTTTGAGAAGTTTTTCAAGACAAATGATATTCTCGGGGGGCTTGTCAGATCCTCGCGAAGGTGAGGAACGTGAAAAAGAACAAGCCTTTTTTTTGCTGATGACAGTGATCTTAGTTTCTCATATACGTTTCCTTGCAAACGCCCCAGTCCTTAGGACGTTGAAAGAGAACGATTAAACATCTTATGTTGAACTCATCAAATTCCGACCTTAACAGCATACAACATGGGGCTTTTAAACGGAGTAGAATTTAATACATCCAAAACGCAATGCTGTTTACTGTCTTCCAAGCTGAATAGAAATCTTCAGCCATTATCCATGAACATCACTTGCATCACCGAAACCGAAAAGGTTTTTATCCTCGTTATGTGTGTTAATGACTACTGGCGTTGAAATGACCACATATTCGACGTCGCCAAGAACGCAGCGAAGTGCTTAGGATACCTTAGTCGATTCAAGAAATACTCTACACCTTCTGATCTGGCTGTCATCTATAAACCGTTTATACGACCAAAACTTCAGCATAACTCTCATGTCTGGGCAGGAGCTCCTAAGAAAACTTTAAACACACATTCAACAGGATCCAAAAAAAAAAAAATTGAAATTGATAGGAGACTCAAACATTACAAAGTCAATCGGCTCCTTGCAACATCTTCGCATATGTCTCTTGTCATTGGTTTATCGGTTTTCCGCTAAAGTGCTCCAGCGAAATAGCCCGTTGCGTTCCATTCCTTAAAGAATTGAACTCCATATCCACGCAAGAAGGAATGCTCATCAATAAACCCTTGAGCCCAATTTCGGACGAACCACATTGTATTGGAGCTCTTTTTTTGGCCGAACAACATGGATGTGGAACAGGCTTTCGCAGGAGATTTTTCTTGTCACTACAGTCCCCAACAGTTCAAAACTAGAGTGCATCAGTTCCTCTTCTCTTTCTTCTCTGAGCCTTTCTATTCGCGTTATGATACCTCAGTATAAGGGTAGCCATAGCCCCTTGAAACGCGGGTGAATCATTAAAAAAAATAAGCACTCAAATTCTTTTTCTGTCGAAATCTAACCATTTCAGTTCGAAAGCATATATAGCCGGTTGTGTAAGCATTCAATAAAAAATACCTGTTAGGAAAATAAATATCAGCCCCACATACACACATACGTTTACAACTTGTGCTACGAAAGAGTTGGACTATGGCAGGCTTTCTGTATACAAAGTTAAAAAAAAATTCCTCTAACATCAGAGGCTTAAATTAAGCTACGATTCGTGTTAAGAGGGTGTTAAATAAGAGGGGCTAACACGTGTCATTAAGGTGGCCTGGGATAGCGGAAAGGCACCTAGCGGTTGGCAAACGGGAGTTACAGTGCCCATTTTCAAAAAAGGGAACGGGAGAGATTGCGCCAACTATAGGAGCATATCTCTCTTGAGTCTTCCGGGAAAAGTATTCGCGAGGGTGTTGGAAACGCATTCCAGAGCTGTAATCGAGCCTTTGTTACGGGAAGAGCAGTGCGGCTTTCGGCCTGGCAGAGGCACAACCGACCAGCTTTTTACTCTGGAGGTTATTCTTGAGAAGGCCTGGGAATATGCCAAACCGGTCTATGCGAGTTTTGTAGATCTGAAAAGGCGTATGACCGAGTCCCTCGGGATACACTGTGGAGGGTTTTGCAGGACTATGCGCTGAGTGGGCCTCTTCTGAGAGCCATCCAGTCATTGTATGGAAACTGCAGAAGCTGTGTACGGATAAATGGCGTCAAATCCCGTCCTTTTGATGTGCGCATTGGACTTCGCCAGGGCTGTGTTCTGTCGCCGCTCCTTTTCATAGCATATATGGACTGGATGGTGAAGCGCAGTCTGGGCGAACAATGTTTCGAATTGGCTGGCATCAGGATGAGCCATCTGCTTTTCGCAAATGATTTGGCCACCCTTGCATCATCCAAAGAGGAACTTCAACGAGCACTGGATAGGTTTGCAGCCGTCTGTGGTGATGCTGGGATGAAAGTAAACGTGAACAAATCGGAAGGGATGGTTGTTTCCCGAACTCATGGAGTTCCATTAAAACAGGTGGAGAAGTTTAAGTATCTAGGGGTCCTTTTCACGAAAGATGGGAGGAGTGATACTGAGTTGTCCTGTAGAATTGGCCAAACTGGAGCAATAGTAAAGGAACTGCGCCGGCCGGTCATCAGGAAAGCTGAGCTTGGTGTGAAAGCAAAGATCTCAGTGTTTATTTCAGTGTTCGTTCCGACCCGCATCTATGGTCATGAAATTTGGGTAATGACCGAAATAATTAGATCGCGGGTACAAGCTGCCGAAATGAGATTCCTGAGGTGCGTTGCTGGTGTTACTCTAAGGGACGGAGGAGTGAGAAACGTCAGTATTCGTAGGAATCTTAATGTTGAGCAGCTACTTCTCCGAGTGGAGCGATCGATTCTTCGATGGTTTGGACACGTTGTTCGCATGCCCCCTGACAGACTTCCTAGACAGGTCATGCTAGCCGAGATGCGAGCGCGTCGCCCCCCTGGTAGGCCAAGAAACAGGTGGTGGGATCAGGTAAAGAACCTCTCTGAGTCCCGCCTGAAGATTGCGCCGGAGTCTCTTGAGTTGGTGGCGGAGGATCGAGAAAGATGGAAGGACCATTTAGCCACCCTCGCTCCGCGACCCTTTTAAAGGATAAGCGGCATTCGAAAATGATGATGATAATGAAGCTTAAATGCATGTAAAAATTTAATATGTATTTTGGTTTAGTTCCAATAAAATTTCAAATGAAAAGTCGACCCCAAAAAAAAGGCGAGGCTAAGAAGTTTGGTAAACAAAATGTATAATGAAGTCTGGTTTAATTTTATTTCTAATCTTTCTTCAAAAAGGCTTGATGTGAGGCAAAGTCCAGGTTTTTCTTTGATCCGTCTCCAATTGTGGTTCTAACCAAAACCTTGTACAAACAAAATGACGGACTAAGTGTTTTCTACATGACATATAAACATCTTTTTTTCGATTTGGAGAAAAAAAACTCCAGATCTACCAGAAGGAAATCATGTGATCCCCTTTAACAAGAATAAGAACCATTAGGAAATGTGCTGAAAGTGGAGGCTTACCAAAGCCAAAACAAAATGTTAATATTCATGTTACCATTTTCCAATCCTTTAATATTTTTAAACAATATTTGTTCAATTTAAACTAAATGAATTTACAATTTCTTAGTGTTAAAAGTTCTTAGCCACAGTTTTTATACACTTAAATTTGAGTTCTTATACGCTTTATCTAACTCTGTCAAAAGGTTTTGTGAAATAAAATGCGAATTAGAGGTTGTAAAATTGTCAATGTAAAATTGAAGCCAATAGATGCCCACTATTGGCTGTCGGCGGATTTAACTAATTTTTATATTTTATTTGTGCAACAAAAGAACTAAGCCGTGACCCGGGCTTTAGTTCTCTAACTTAATTATCAAGACGTAAGACCTTCACATATATAGACTTACGGACGGACGGACGTACGGACATGAGTTAAACGATTCACCTGTCGGTCTCGATCGTCTTCCAAAGGTCTTAGGGGTCTACGGTGATTATATGACTGTATTACAATCTATGCACTAAACTTTATATACCTTGGGTGGGGTATAAAAAGTGCTTACTAAACTTAAAGCCCAATTCTTTCTTTAAGTTTTTGGATTGTAAAATAATTGAAATAGTAATTGGATAAACTATCCAAACTACTTCCAAAACAGTCAGTAGTAAAAAAAAATTAACTTCACATGTGTTAAACAAAAAGAGGTACTGATTTTTCTTAAGCCAAATTATCCGCTAAAAAAATTACAACAATTGTTAATGCTGGTGAAACTTTGTTAATATTTATTAACTAGTAAAGAAGCCTGTCCTACGACAGGATCAACGCAGCACACATCGATTAAAATAAAAAATAAAAAATTGCCCAGGCCCAACCCAACCCCACGCGAGCCGACCACTCCCGCTGTGAGCTACGTAGCCACATAATTTCGTCCTGCCAATAGCGCTTTGAATACCTATGCAGATTGTACTTTATTGTAAGGAACTTAATATTTTTTTCTTTAAACTTTTTACTTTTCATTTTTACCTTCTTACTTTTAACTTAAAATTATGTGCTTCTACTAAATGAAAGAAGCTCCATTATCGGTATTATAAAGAAGAAGATAATTAATTTTTGGGTACTACCAGGCCAGGAACTCCAATAACCCTAAGATGAAAAAAATTTCTGGAGGAAGTGGGCAGGATCTTCAGAGATCCTTTATAAAGGGAAAGCATATAATTTTTCGGCACTACCAGGCCAGGATCTCCAATGAACCCAAGTAATACTGTAATGAGCCCAAAGAATTTTGGAGGAAGTGGGCAGAAGCTGGAAGGATCTTTAAAAAGGTGAAGCAGTCAATTTTCTGGTACTAACAGGTAAGGAACACCGATGAACCCAAGATATAGTGCAATGAACCCAAGGAATACTCCAATGAGCCCATGGAATCCTGGGGAGGTGGGCAGGAGCTGAAGGGATCCTTTATAAAGCGGAAGCATATAATTTTTTAGTTCTACCCGGCCAGGAACTCCAATGAACCCAAGGAATACTCCAATGAGCCAAAGGTATTCTGGGAGAAGTGGGCAGGAGCTGGAAGAATCTTTTATTCTGGAAAAATTGGGCAGGAGTAGGAGGAATCCTTTAAAGGTGAAGCGTTCCGTTTTTCGGTACTAAAATGTTAGAAATTCCAATGAACCCAGAAAATTAAAACATTGCAGAATATATTAAAAAAAAAATTGCCTTTGCACCTCGACTAAGCACTCTCCCAGTGAGCTACCGAGTCACACGACTTGGACTTGTCATTTGGCGAGTGTACGTGACATACTTACGCACATAACGCTTTATTATAAAGGAGATATTTTCAAATTATCAAATAAAGTTCATCACATCATTATTTAAAACCACATTCGGCATCCGTGATTAGAAAATATGAACGCATGAAAAATTGAAATAATTTTGTAACCTTTAGCAATATGTTTTGCTATGGCCACGTGTGCTAACAACCAAGTGTTGTTTTAAAGTATAATTAAAAATATTAAGAACTTCGTAAATTTACAGCGGAAAATCTGTTACGGCTTTCATTTCAAATTTTTAATTACTTTTATGTACCTCCAGAAGCGTACGACAAACCTTTCATTGGTTTACTTGTCAATACATTCACTCCACCACGAAGCAGGAAAAGAAAAACTTAGCAATTTTAATAAACCAACCAATTATTTCAACTTCCACGAGTTAAAAGTTTTTTTTTTGCAAAACCACGACACACCCTTTATAACACTGAAAATTTAACACAATTCACACCGTATATAAAAATTGCGTAAATATCTCCAAGAGCATTGCCCGATTAACATTTTTCATTTGTGGTGACCAGACCACTTTATCGTCTTTTACTTCCTTACTTTCATAATAAAGCTGATGAATGGAAATGGAAGCCAAATTAAATTTAATTGTCTTCGAATGGAAACCTTAGAAAATTATTTTGCCGCCAATTATCGCCATTTCCCCTATGTTCGAGGCGGCTCAATTACGCGATAGATTCCGCAGTGAAGTACTGTACCAAGATAAGTTGCCAGTTGTGGACAATGTGGTCCATCGGCAGACTGAAGATGATGGTCGAAGGTGGGAATATACACGGGTTTATCAAAAGAAAATCCTACAAAAGACAGATCTTAAATCCATCATGGAGACGCTTAATTGCATGGAATTAGCGAATCGTGAGAGATTATTTCTTTTCCGATCCAATTTAATTGAGTTGGAATATGGGTAATAATAAAGAATTTTTTTTTTCGCAGAGACTCTTGTGTTTTTATAAGAAAAATTGTTTAACGTGTAGAGTCTCTTTAAGGATCCACACTATAACAAAATAGTTTGCTTAGGCATACTCATGTGAAAAGGAATTCAAGATATAGTTCGGAAAACATATTTACACATTTCAAAACTACAATAGATTACACTAGAATATATTTTAAAAAAAGGTTAAGAACTTACCCGCCTCTCCTCTTCGCTGGCCTTCTTTAAATGGCACTCGATTGCTTCTAAATCAATTTCCGGCAAGGCCGTCTCAATATTGTAAACATCAAAGCATGCTGTTTGTTGTATATATGTATATAGTTAGGCATATATGCGAATACGGTAGGCAAATTTCGACAATCAAGAAAAGAAGAACAGAAAAAAAAAATACGGAACCGTTTTTCAATCATCAACGAAATACGAATAGATTAACCTCAGTACATACCTGCCGAATCAGCTGGTGTGTCCTTCGCTCGCTTCGAATCTCGAAGGCTAGCCGCCCACGAGGCGATACTGTATCGTGTGCAGTGCGGCTTCACGGGCTTATTGTCAAGGTGCTCTGGCTCATGTTGGGTCTCCTCCTCAGAGTCCTTCATCATGGGCGGCACTACTGCCACCATGCAAGTGTCCTTCGACTTATTGCTGCTTCCACTGCGTCGCGCTGCCGAACCAAAGCGATTCGCGGACGAATTATTACTACTACCACGAGCGAATTTCGACGATTTGAAAATCTTACTATTGCGTTCGATATTTTGGGACTTTTTCGTGCTACGCGCATTCGAACTGGTGCTCGGACAATCGAACCAGGCGCGTGATTTAACGTTGAAATCCAAACCGATCGGAGGCAACTGCCGCTCGTCGAAGGATGGTTTCTGATATTTGGGCTTCACGATCGCCGTCGGAATGAGCTTCTCTGATGGGCTTTGCGCGTCAGTGTGTTGGTGGGCCGACTGCACTGGATCGGCATCTACTTGGGCGTTTGACCCCGTTTTGATACTATTCTCGGGCGACGCAGCCAAGTGCTCGTTACTCTTTGAAGTTCTGAGAGTTGCCTCTTGGGGCGAGCGGCCCAAGTAATTATTGTGATCGGTATCTAAAGTGGAAGCATCTGTTTCGCTAGGCATACAATGGTGACTCTGTGGGTCTACATGACCGGCGATTGTGGTGTATTTACTTGTGGCTATCTGTTCGGTTCCATTCGAGAGAAGTGCGTCAGCCATCTGCAGTTTTAGTTATAAGATTTTTTTTTTTAATTGTGTTGTATTTTTTTTTTCTTGTGAAACATGATAATGAGTTTGAATGAAGTCGAGAGAGTACATTATGATTGCGAATAAGGCCCCTCTGGTTCGTCGATAACGATAGGTATAGAAACTGATTTTTTAATGTATATAGCTACCTACTACTATTTTTTACAACAATTTTACTTCAATGTTTGAACCATGTTTAATAATATAGAAATGCAAACAACAACACTAAACTCTAAAATGAAAACTTTTTGAACAAGAGCTACTTTTTATAATATACAATAGGTCACTTGTAATTGATAGAGAATAGTTTAAGGAAATATTTATGTATCATGCAGTTAGAAAGTAATTATTTTGTTATTATTTGAGTCTATAGCTTACAAAGGTAACTAATAGATGGATATTTAATTACCCAAGTAATTATAGTTTGCCCAGTTATTATTTACACCATGAAAAGCTTTTAAATCTCCCAAACCCCGCCGGTAAAACGCCCTCTTGAACTCAGAAGTCATATTTTATAGGAGTTGGACTAGAACTTAGAAAGTTCGTTTTTGGGTGGAATAGAAAGTTTTCCGTTTTTGTAAAGGCCTAATCAATTAGCAAGTAGTTGCTTTATGATTAAAGAAAATTCTACAATGACTTCACAATAAACTTGTTTTTAATAAAGGAAAAAATTCTACTCTAGCTTTTGGCTCATCCTGGGCTGGGATCCAACAAGTTTCAACAATGCTTCAAAAATAACACGAAATAGTGATCTGATAAATGTTGCGGCAGAGCTATTATCTGAGAATGCCTACTAAATCCAGTGGCAGTAATTGCCTCTTGAAAAATCGTTTGTAGCACGAAGCGGCTTGGTGTATCGTTGACGGTGAGGAAATAACTGCTTGTTTTTAAACACCTGGATTTTAAGAAGCCATAAGATACAAGAAGATAGTCTTCATTGTGTGGATTCATTGAGGGCATTTAACTTGCCGAAACTGATATACTGAGGAGCTAAGACCTTGAAAATTGGCAGTCAGAACAAACATGGAAAAAGATCTGCGAGTTGATGGAGCTCGATTTGCAACTAACTTGTTTTAGCAAACTATTAGCGTTACTTCTGACAAAGAGGTTTTCGGAGTTGCTCAATCCTAGGAACTTATTGTGGCAATCCCACCTCGCGCCGACGGGATTCATGGCTGTTTTACAACAAGCGCGAGAGAGCGAGCAAGAGCCTCGGGCAAGTTTGCAAGTGAATTTCAAACAATGGCAATTATTCGCAATATCTAAGACAGCTATCTAAGCGACGTCTCGAACGCAGGCCATAACGAAAAAACAGGGAGTAAGTGATACAGTGTGTACGCAGAAGTTACAGTCCGTAAACTGGACCGTTGAATACCCCATCCTATCTCACATTGTAAAATGCTAAAGGCATTGTTATTTTTTGACAATTTATAAGTAGTGCAAACTTCGAAAAAGTGCATGGTCCAACCGCCCTTAATTAAATACTATCAATTAAAACACAGATATTTCCAAGTTACGCTTAAATGAACGTAAAAATGCAATTTTTTAGTTCAAATGCAATAGTTTTGAAAAATGGATCCCTAAAAGGGGCGTGGTCAAAAACCTTGAGTGGACGAAATCTGGAATAAAGTCTCGTTAACCTTGCCGCTAATTTTTTTTCTTTCTTTCCTAAATTAGGCCACAGGCGTTGCGCAACGTAAATGCGTTTTTTGTGAAATTTGGGTGTGGCCTAAAGTTTTTTATAAACAAAATGTAGAACTAAGTATGTTTTCTACATACTTTATAAAGTACAAATTTTTTCCCTTGGAACAAAAATCTTGAATAAAATGCATTTGAAAATTACCATTTTGATCGATGCCACGCCCACTAGGGCGGTTAAGCGATTAAATATTTATTTGGTGAATCTTACAATAAATAGGAGCTAATAAATACCAAATTTCAGGGTTTTAAGACGTCTTACAGCTTTAAAAGCTCTGGAGGTAATTGCACAATTGCACCGATTGTGGGCGTGTCTGTGGCCAGATTTGAAAATTTTTTACACTTGTACTGCTTCGGATAACAATAAACTAATGCACCAAATTTCAGCTTTCCAACTTAAAATTTAAGACCTAAAAACGTGTGACATACAGACAGACGGACGGACGGACGGACGGACGGACATGGCTTATTCGATTCAGAATTCGATCTCGATCATATGCCCTTAAAGTCTTGGGGGTCTACCATTAATATTTCACCGTGTTACAAACTTTGTAACAAACTTAATATACCTCCTATCCTATGGGATGGGAAATAAAAAAAACTCTTCAATGTCGACGTTTCTTTTGACATTTGCTATCGTGAGTTGTGACGTAAAATATTTTTTTTTAAAGCTAACTCGAACTTTCTGTGTCTTATAAACCTTATTTGTGTTTCAAAGACGGCAAATTTTACAGATATGATATATCCTGCCAGCCTGTCACTTGGTAGTCAAAACAGTCGTCCCGGTTTCTAGATTTTTCCAGTCAAAGTTAGTTAACGCTGCCACTCTGGTCTGACCCAGCTCTTCACTTTTAATTTTTTTTCCAAAGGCCTTGGGGATATGACAAACCAGTTTACGTGTTTTCTAGATTTTGAAAAAGAATATGACTGGGTTCGTGTCGGGGTAAAATCTGCAGAGTTTTTAAGAGCCATTCGGCGATTACATGTTAAAGGAGAAGCTCCGTGTGAGTATTGGACTTCGTCAAGGCTGTTTCCTTTGGTCTGTCCCTTATAAACTGGATGCTGAGGGGCAGCCTAAGAACCTAAATTAAGGGTAAATGCCTATGTTTGTCCCAGATTTTCCTACACTTCGTTCGAAGGAAAATTTTATAGACCACTGGATGGTTTTGTGATCCTTAAGGTTTCTACCATCGCCCCTGTCCGGGCAATCTTTGAATACCACACCGTAGGGGCATCGTAGAAGAAAAGCACCGAGACTCAGCTGGTGCAAGCAACTGGAAATCAGCAGCGGGATCAGCCAACTTGGCGTGAAAACTGAAAACGCTTAGTTGGAGACCGAGTTGACTGGCGAAAATTGTTGGCTAAGGCCCAGGTCCACCCCCGACTGTAGCACCTTAAGTCAAGGATAACTTCTTGCCTGTCTGTGGTGATGCTGGCATAAAGGTTAGCATGAAAAGATAAAGAGAAAAGAACAATGCAAGCCGCTCATCGAGAAAGCTGAGCTTACATTTTAAACAAAGATCTTAGCTTTAAATTCTGTTTTTGTTCCAACCCTTGATCGGAAATGAAATTCGGGAAAGAACTTTCCTTGAGTACGGCAGATTGTACCGCGATTGAGTAGCGAACTAAATAGATTGGCTATTAAGATTTGCAAAGGAGATCTGTGACTATGAGGGAATTACTCCGAAAGGGTAATGAAGTCGGAGGCAATTGTTAAAATTGTAAAACCGTATAAAGAGGGGACCAGTAGGGGAATTTCTCAATTAAATGTTCACAGAGTCAGTCTGGGTAATTAATTTATCTTAAGCCCAATTAACCAATGCGTGAATTGGGCTTAAGATTTGGAGAAGCAAGGGTAATGTAGACCTAAATGGAACTTTTCCAATGTGATAGGTAAAAGGTGAGGGCATCCGACTATAGTGAGGATTGATCTCAAAAAGAATCTTCTTTGAGAATCTCACAACGTGGAAACCAAAGCGGAGAAACCGAAGGTTGTCGTGTAGTAAGCCTCTAAGAATGGGTTGAAAAACTCTTTCATAAGGGGGCTTAGCAAGCAATGAGGAGGATGGCGCTGAATATACCAGTTAATTTGCGAAAGAGGTATATATAGCTAACGAACGAGGTGTGAAACCAGTTTCACCCGGAGGCAAAGCTTAAGACTTTGTTAATATCAAAATTGGCTTCATCGTTTAGAACTTCGTAAATGTATTTGCCTAGGATTTTCCTTTTCCTTTTTTGAAATTGAATATATGGGTAAACGTACGTATCCAGTCCATCGAAATACTGCCAAAAAGTAGAACTATCTCCCTCTATAAATAGACTTAAGTCTAACAAATTTCTACCTAACAAGCAAGTTATTAAAAACCCCTGAAGCATCTGACAACAAGGTGCCACCTTAGAAATCACTTCTGTATCAAGACTGTCAGCCAAACTGCAAAGTAAAACTTTCTTCATAAGACTTTACACTATAGAAACCCTTTGCCTGCGGACTTCTTTGGAAAAGATTTAATTTTGAATATTCAAACCTACTGACCTCACCCATTCACGACACATTCCCATGGGGGCCTATTAACATCCCTGGCGCACCCGATAAAATAGGAAACCAATTACCTTTTCAGCCTGGACACGTTCACCAACATTGTACAAGTAGAAGGCTCCAGTCGGATAGTTATACTCCACCCGGCTATTGTATCCACTCACAATGAGTCCGAACTCCCTTTCCACTTCCTGTCCAAAGTCACCGACAATATCGACCGGTGTCAGCCCCAGGGATATATCGTCACGCCCCGTGTCATTTTTACTCTCAGTGCAAAGTGTATCCGGTGGAGGGTTGCGCTCCAAGCTGTGTTGCCGCAATTTATCCTCGTTCTCCTGAAAGGCCACCTCAAAGCGACACTTCATGGGTGGATTTGGGCTAACATTACGCAGCAAATCGGGTCGATTTTCTGGTTTTGTCCGACGACTAAAACGCTCGCCGTTGTAGTTTTTAATAAGGATGTCAGGAGTAGGACAGCCAAAGTTGCCCTCCTCTTGTGGTATTTCAATCTGAAGGCCTTTCTTCCTTTCGTCCTCTTGCTGCTGGGTTGTGACATCGTAGAGCTTCAAGTAGGTCTGCAAATTACTAGACTCTTCGTCGTCTGTATTGCGATTTGTGTCGCTTTGGGTGATATTTATCAAGGGAAGGGCGGTTATAAGGTCGCCGCCACCGCCTCCATCCACAATTGTACCAGAAGCTGGTTTTATGTTAAAATTATCCTCGGTGTCGTCCATGGCCTCGGATGATTTTCCCAGCACCTGACTGCCAATCGAATTATTGTTGATCATAACGGTGTTAAGGTTGTTATTGTTGTTGTGGTTATTGTTTCCACTACCGACGTCCAGGAAATCACACTCGAAGCTATCAACACTCAACTCCATTTCATACTCAGAGAGATCACTATCGTAAGGATCAGACGACTGGTGGCTGATGTAGTGCTCGGAGAGTGTGTGTGCTAAATGCTGGAAACCAGGATAATTTGGATTTATAATACCGCGTGGGAAGTGGGATCGTTGCGGTGTGCTTACCGAGGTGCACGATGATGCCTGGGAACTTAGATATTCCTCTGAAATAATAAAGGAAATTAATAAATTACTGTCTACAGACTGAGAGAGCACGGCTCAGCGCTACTCACCATCATCATCTTCCATAAGACTATCGTCGGGGCTTAGTTCTGACGAACGCGTTATGGATTCTGCATTGAAATGTGTATCCATTTGATCATTATCATAGTCGCCATCGTCACCATCAACACTACAAGCATTGTCGTCATTCTTGGCCAGCCCACTGCCACTATTAGTCCTGATTAGTTCGTAAGATTTAAGGGACTCTTGTAGGCTCTTGCAGTTGCAACTGTTGTCATCCTCGCATGCTTCGCTGATTGAGGTTCCTCTGATGATTCTGTTTAGTTCGCGCTCCAGAGCGAAATTATCCAAATGAATATCCTCAAACGATGGTGTACTTAAGCCGCTGTGTTGAGCTGGGTTTTCGTCTCTTTGCAGAGAAGAAGGGAAACTAGGTAATGCTGATACAGCCTCGTTTGCTTCTGTGTTTGAAGATCTTCTGTAGCTCTGCGAATTAAGTAATAAACCAGTTTTTTGTTAAATATGTGTACCTTCTTATGATATCGTAAATCTTTCATAAAACCTAGGATTTTTCTCGCAAACTAAGAAAGAAACAAGTTTCTAACGCAATCAAGTCCTTTAAGGTGCGAATAATATTTGCCAATATACCTTTTACACTTCAACTAAGCACGTTTATGCTATTGATATCTAACAACTTCTAGGTCGAGTTGATGAGGGAAGTTTATTCTTTTGTGATCGTCGAAACCCTTTGGAGTAATGGAATTAAGAGAAGGCAATTTCCAATTGGCCAGTATACTTAACAAGTAACAAGCCCAAATTAGTCTTGTCAAGATGCTTAAAATTACGTCAACGCACTTACTCGCAGAGCTTAGGAATCTAACTAAGAAATTATGCAACTCAGGACTATCCACCACATGTGGGGCGAGAGAGTCCATGTGCACTCTCTTCAGTGTAGAGTATGAACTCGTTCAGCGAGGAATGTGTATCTGGAGGGTTATAGGGACTAACTAGACCAAAAATGTGCATCAGACCCAACTTTACCCCAAACTGTTACAGCTTTTGATGTATAGGGGAACCATCTTTGAAGTCTTGGAGGTTATTCTTAAAGTTTGCCAAGTTCTTGAGAAGGAAGCAACTCTTAAGAACGTCTTCACAAGCAAGCGAACTGAACCCTGCACTCACAGATGCACTAACGAAAAGCAATGGAACAAGAACCAGAGTACTCAATTACAAAACTTATTTTCTGGGCTTGCCAATGAAATATGTAAATAATTTTCTTGCCGAGTATATCCTTTCTAAGACGAAGGAGAGCCGGTAATTAATGAGATTGTTCAATGAAGATTCATCGCTCTCTATATAAAGTCTGCCCCTGTATATGGGGTCCAGTAAGGGCCGGTTTTTCAGTGCGAGATCATACGACTTTCCGAGTTAAACTGAGATTAACCCCAGAAATGAGTTTTTCGGTGAACTAAGATCTGGGGTTAATCTCGGCTTAAGTCACGAAATTTGGTGAGTTAATTTCGGATCGACTCTGGAGAACAGTATGAACTTCTTTGAATGCTTTTTCTGCGTGGAATGTCAGTTGATTTGCGCGCTGCTGTGACAAATGACATTTGAGAATAACTCGAACTTCTTTTCCTGGTGTTTTTCTATGTGAAGTGAGAGCTGGGAGAGTCAATAATTTCGAGAGTCGAAGATTTTGACAACTTTGTTGACGGAGTTAACTCTGCACCGCAAAACTGCTCGCTGAGTTAACTCCAGATTCGTTTTGTTACGGGATTAACAGATCTTGGTTTAAGCTGGGCTTAACTTATCACTGAAAAACCGGCCCCAAAGAGGCCAATGAAGATTTTTTTCAGCGTGGCAAAGCCATTGAAAATGTATGTTATGATTATGAGGTAAATAAGGGTATTACACTTCGAGGAGGGGAGCATGTAGAACTATTTTTTCAGGTATCAGTATTGTCCAGGTGAATAAAGCCCTCTCTCGATCAGCTATAAAGTATCCTTTATAAGATCTCATTCATCATCATCATCATCTCACCGTAAAGCATTTTACGGTGTAAAGCAAAAGCATGAAACTTTTCAAAGGCGAATGAAAACATTTATGCTTCGAGAGGAAAATCCTTCGCATGATATTTTGTACTATGTGAACAGACGGAGTTTGGAAGAGGAGACATAATATCGAACTGTAGGGCTACGATGGCTGTGATATTTACAATGGGGGCAGAGAGACACCTACCTCCGGCCCATAAAATCTTTGAATTCGCCCCAAGTAGACAGCGCAGAAGAGGAACACCGTGAGTCAGGTTGCGCCCGCAAAGGTATAGCAGCGAATTTCGGGTGAAAAACTGAAGACGGCTAGCTACAGAAACAGAGCTAGGTGGCGAAGTTTGTTGGTTTAGGCCTGGACTGGAGCGCCACCTAGAGTAATGAGGTGAATTCAAAACTGAACCAAACTTCGTATAGTCTTAAAAAAGTTATTGAAGAATCTTTTACTCCGAAAAATTCTACAGCCCTCTATGTTCTGAATGTTTTAGTTGTACAAACTTAAGGGAAGGAGCTGGCTGATTCGTTGCCTTTAAAACCTCTTTGGGCTGGACACCAATTCTGGGATGGCCATGGTCCTATGTTTCCAGAGTAAGCTTCCACCTTATATAGCAGGTGAGTCAAATGCCTCGTTAGCTGAGCTTGACTGTCCGAAAAGATAAATATGGTTTTTCCGCCCCGTATTGATTTTTTCAAACACTGGGATTCAGTCTGATCAGATCGGATGAAATCGGATAAACTTTTACCCTTCAGGGAATTCTCTATGAACTCCTTATCCTGTTTCCATTTCAGAACCGTGTGGGTATCAGACGTGGTCAAGCTATGTTAAAGCCATATGGGTGCTCTAATTCTATTTGGGGTTTGCTATAAGTACAATTCCAAGACAAGGTACTTTGATTCCTTTGAGGATTCTATGGTTTCACAATGGTGAAAATGGTTATGGTTTGCCGCTGAAAACTGTTATTGATACACATCACCGACAATTATCTCTCATCATATTGAAAAACTGGCGCCTTCAACACAGGTTTTTTTTTTAAGTCCACTCCTGCTCGAGGGTTTATCGCTACCCTTATGATGAGATAACACAGCGTGAATAGAAAGCATAAGAAGAAAAATAGAAGAGGTAGTGGTCCACTTTGATTTTGAATTGCTGAGAGCTGCAATCAGGAGAAAAGAACACGCGTGGAAGCCCATTCCATATCCGTAAGGCCGAAGTAGGGCTTAAAGGTGAAATCATGAGCATTGAATTTTTAAAGAGGTGCGATACAGCTGAGAGTTTCACTCGAACTATTAATGTGATCAAAAACGATATGAAACAAAGATAGGTACTAAACATTTCGATTGTGATCCGAGGATTTAAGTGGCCTTGCTATATCTGGGTCCTCTATAAGTTTTATCACTTGCTTTGGATCTTATATCCGCTAGGAGGTCTTTGATGCACCTGCCCAGGCGTGGGTGTTATATTCAATTTTGGAGCGCATGAATGCTTTGTACATGATTGCACGATCCTGCGATGGTTTGAAATATTTCATGCCCCGCTTCAAGAATCCAAGGCATTTCGCAGCACTCTTGGCAACATCAAGTATGTAATCGTTTTAACGCTCTAACGTTGTCGTTTACGCACATACCGAGTACAGAAAGTTACCTGTTTTCCTACGAAAATCCGAGTACAGAAAGCTTCCTATTTTGTTTAGAACACGGAAGGCTGCTGTCAGTTTTCGAAGTGTTTAGTTCTTACATCCTGTTTGCGATAACCCATCTTGATTATGATTGTATATAAAATAAGTTTATCGTAGTAGATGTGCTGAATAGGCCGTTGATAAAAGACGAACAGGTCGTTGATAAAAGTTCAGAAAATTGTTTAAGACAGAGCAGATCTTTGGGGTACATTAGCATTTCTAAAATGGATATCAGAAGCTGTTCAAAACCACTCCAATGGAGGGCTTAAGAAGATAACTTAAAATTTAGTCAATTAAAGGCGTATCAATTACATCATGTGATAAGTTTTTATATACGCGCGTGATGATGCCAAACTCTACCGAATGTTTTTGAAATATTACGTGCAATTGCCTTCCTTTCGCAAGGAGCTGCATTTTAATACAGTTTCATAAATCGAAATCGCGATTTGAGGTATTTCATCAGGTCATGGTCTATCAATGTTGCCATGACCTTAGAAAGCAATGACGTTAGAATAAGTGGGTGGTGATTCGAGGGATCTGCAGAAAAATCGCATGAAAGCTGTTTCCAAAGCTGTGTTGGCGGCTTAGTAGGCTCTACGATGATACGCTCTACTTACGTGACTGAACAAAGCATTGCAGTCGTTTCTAACCCGTTTAAACTAATTTCGCTTATTCTCAGTCGATTTGACCATAAATGCCTGAAAACTCTCTTCTCTTAACAATATATTGTTCCTTACAGCATGCGTCGTACCAAAAATTTTTTTTTGGTCTGACACTTTTTTTGTCCTGATTAACAGATCTCATTCCTTAAAGAACTTGTTCACAGACTAATTTTGCACCGGCGTTAACGTCACGATTTAAGAAGCAAAAGTCTAATTGAAGGTCAAAAAATGGTTGACAAAAAAAACCGTCCTAATTCGCTTTCTCCTACTGCCCAGCAATTGTTGTTGGGGCAGGATCCCCGACTATGCTAAGTGTATGGGAGTCAATCCAATATGATGCAATGGTCCAAGGGACCAAGATGTGCTATACCTCTTGGCTCCAATGAATTTCCAATTGCTTCTGACGTAAACCCAACGTTTTATTCACAGCACTGATTGACTAGGGCTTGTGGCTGCTGCTTTTAAGCCCCCATTAATAATGTACTTTTTGGTATGGGAAGGAAAGAACAAGTCCAGAGCGTTAAGCCCAAAATATTTGGGGACCCTTATAAGGCACACATCTAAACACAGCCTCTCAAATACTGAAGTGGAGGAAAACGAACAACGTGATTCAGAAACTATAACAGGGATCTCCTGGCTTGCCTTTGCAAACTGCATACACACCTCTGCTCTCACTCCCTCTCTTATAGGCCCAAAGAGAGGCTCATCTCTTGCTAGGTTTAAAAGCCTCCACACAAAAAAGATCAACCAACAAACGACAGGATGATGCCAATGTCTGGCCGCCTAAGACTAATCTAAGTTAAATGGCTTCCAATGGCTAACTAGCCCCACCAGACGAAATTCAGGGTAATTGCAGAATCTCCTCTATGCGAATTCTCAGGATACTCAACAAAATCCTGAGAATTCGCTCAAGACAACGTTCGACTTCGATAAAACTCTAAAAAAACCAGTGAGTAAGTGCAACAGTGTGTACATAAGATCTTCGGTCCGTCTGTAACGGACCGCGGTTTACCCTATTTCTATTTCTATTTTCCTTTCCATTCCTATAGGAAACTTTATACAAGCAACAGTTTCGGTTAAGCTCTGCAGAAAGAAACCTTATAGAAGTATCTGCTTCGGTTAAGCTTGTAACATAATGCCTGCTACAGGTATAGTGATTCCGAAACTTCTATACGGCCTTATAGAGGTAGTTCACATTCTGCACTGAAGTACGGAAGCTGCTATAAGGCCTTATAGAAGTAGTAGACTTCTTACAAAGTAACAGAGGAGATTAACAGAATCTTATCCCTCTGTAAGACCTCGTTGTAGCTTCTTTAAGGTCTTATACAAATTGTGTCAGAAATTTCTGGCTTGGAAATAATCGGCAAGTGTTATAGAGGCCTTATAGAAACAATAACTTCCCAAAATCGAAAATTTAAGCCTTACCGAAGTAAAATTGTTACTTGGGTATCTCCCTTCCATTCGTTTATTTTCTTGTTTTGCATCCCCGTCCCGTATGCAAAAAATGTATTCTTTATAAGTTTTTGTTTACTTTTTTTAAGAAAGGGCGAGGCATGTCCAACCCCTTAAACCGAAAATCAATTTTGACATAGAAATATCCAAGTTTGCGGCTAAATGTACGCAAAAAAGTACGGACCTTTAAAAATGGGCGTGGCTAAAAACGAATAGTTATGAACGAAATCTTAAATAGTGCCCAGTGTACTTTATTTGCTACATTTTATTTCTTATTCATTCTTTAATAAAGCTAAAAAGCAGACGAGATCCATGTTTTTCTGGAAAATTACAGGTTTTCCTTGAAATCTGCCTCTAAGTGTGGGCGTGGCCTAAAACTTTGCATGATTCAAATGTAGAACCAATTATTTTCTACATAATATATTAAGTAAAAAATTTTCGATTTGCAAGAAAAATATTGAATAAATTGCTTTTGAAGGTTTACTCTTTAAATGGATGCCATGCCCACTAGGGGCGGTCTGCCGATTATATTTTCACTTTTTAAGTCTTATACTCATTTGGGGGAAATACTAAATGTCAAATTTCAACTTTTCACGACGTCTTACAGTGTTGCGGTCAAAAATAGCGCAACAAAGAAGCTCTTTGTCTGTCCTTTTGGTCCCATCCCTCCACTTCACTTTTTGGGCTTCCCCGTCTTTCTTTCCCACTTGTGTTCCCTCTTTTCTTCCATACAGGTTCCCTGGAGCAAGACGGACGTTCAGGACGCTCCCAACTTGCGATTCACGATTCCCAATAATTGACCCGAAGACCCGGTAAACCACCATCAAACCGTGCACACAGCTCAAATGTCAAAGACCCTAACTCTAACAAGTGCTGAGAGACACCACTGAGAAGTACAATCACACGATCGCTTATTAACCCGAGACCTATATCCATCCAATGGCCGAGGGCCCATCTTGATAAATTCTGATTATGTAAAGAATGGCTTACTATAGATAGAGCCCTCTCCCCCAAATCTGCGCGAAAGTCCACTAGGGTAATGTAGTAAATATGTATATCGCGTCTTAAGTATGGTAGTTCCTTCTTCGTTCTCCTTATGAAAATGTATAACACTATTCTCCTTCTGAGAATAGGGTTAAATGATGGATAGTGGGGCGAATTGGTACGAATTTTTGTGTGAGAGGAATGCAGCTGGGGTTCAAGAGCTGAGCGTGGCTTGAAACGCCGTGCCCGATAACCACTGTACCGGTGTGAGAGGATTGATTGAATGTGTGTGTGAATGAGTCATGGTTAGTTTGGGAAAAGGCCAAGCCAAGCTTGGGTGAATCACTTCTGGTTTACCTAGCAAGTTTGGAGGAGGTTTGAAAAAAAGAGAGCTGGAGGAAAAGAAATAATCTTGGCAAATAAGATCCCGAGGAACATAAATCGAAAAAGCGAAAAGGTCCAGGAGAAAGGAGAAGGAAAAAGGAACAGAAAAGAGCTAAGTAGAGTGTTTGGTGATTGCGTTTGTGTTCTACCTTGTTGACTTTCGTTTCGGAAATATTCGGGAAAAGACGGGACGCGCGACCCCTTGAGTTTACCTGGTTTAAATATTCAGGACCCTATACAGGGTGTTTCCAAATTCGATGCAAATATTTTGACACAAGATTCTTGGGTATATTTGAAGAAAAAAATTGTTCTACAGTATGGGCCTATCTCAAGTTTTGATACCACTTATTGGGAATTTAAGAAAACACCTACTTTGAGGTACCTTGACCCATACTAACACAAATATCTCCGCTAAAACTCACAACAGGTACTTCATTTAGGACTTGAATTTTAGAAAAAATAGTATTCCTTTTAACTGCATTAAAATAAAATTGATGACTTTTTTAACTTTCGAGATATTTGCTTTTAAGTCGGATCCTTTTTCTTTGCCCATGACATTTTTTTGACTTTCAAAACACATTTCTGCGAAAAATGCGTAATAAACATATCGGTAATTTTTTTGTTCTAGTGCACCTAACAATACTTAATAAAAATTGCTAAGACAAGTTACCCGAAAAACCCACAGATCTTATGATACTTGGGAAATTCCATAGCAGGTAAAATTATGAAAAACTCTTTTCACGAAGCCGCGACAGGTATAAGGTGGAAATATGATTTGTTACCTACTTTTATAACCGCGATTGACAACAAGAACGATTTTTTGCCTATGTATTAATAATTTACGTAGGTTTTAGAGCATGCATTTTTATTAGACTACCTGATAAAAAGGTAATTTCCCTATCATTTTTCTGTTAAATCCCAAAAAGGATTAAGTTTGAGGTTGGTCACCTAGTTGGAAAATTTACCTAATGTAAATTGTATAAAAGGTTAGAAAACAAAATTAAATCCATCAAAGTCATTTTTGAAGCCGAGGTGACACAACAGTTGTTAAGAAACCCTACTTGAAATGGCATCTTGTACAAGCGAAGAATACGCCGATATTATCTACGTTTATGGGATGTGCAACGGAAGTTCTTTTAGAGCACAACAAAGATACCATCAGCTTTATCCTAACCGAAGAGTACCTAATTCCCGCGAATTCGTTTCGAAGACTTCGGGAAACGGGATCTATTTCAACAAGACGACCTAACGCAGGAGTTTTACCAGGAAGAATTGCAGTTGATGAAAGAATACTGGAAGCGGTTGCAAATGATCCGTCAATCAGCATCAGGTGTTTATCCTTGCGATTTAATGCTTCAACACATAAAATTGTTCGTCTCCTGCATACGGAAAACTTGTATCCATAGCACCATACACCTGTGCAGGAACTGCTTCCGAGCGATTTGGAGCCGAGACTTGAGTTTTGCAACTGGTTGTTAGAGCGGAACTTGGATGACAACGGTTTTATAAGCAGAATCCTATGGACGGACGAATCTCAATTTACTAGAGATGGGATTACAAATTTTCACAATCTACACACATGGGCTGCGGAAAACCCACACACAAGGAGAGAGTCATCATTTCAACACAGATTTAGCGTCAATTTGTGAGCAGGTGTTATTGGAAACAACTTTATCGGTCCCTTCAAACTGCCTCCCACACTGAATTC
This sequence comes from Neoascia interrupta, assembly GCA_947623515.1. NCBI lineage: Eukaryota > Metazoa > Arthropoda > Insecta > Diptera > Syrphidae > Neoascia > Neoascia interrupta. The sequence goes on from OX392462.1 coordinate 190,666,719, forward strand.
TGCAAACTATCTGGAATTTTTGCGCAATGATTTAACAGATCTACTGGAGGATGTTCCGGTAACTCAACGAGCTTCGTCATATTTTCATCACCAGCCCACTTTGGTCGCGAGGTTAAGAATTGGCTGGATGAAAAGTACGCTGGTCGTTGGTTAGGAAGAAATGGACCAGTTCACTGGCCTGCAAGATCTCCAGACCTTACAATTATGGATTTTTTTGTATGGGGGAGAATGAAAGAACTGGTTCATTCTACAGAAATATCAACTCTAAATGATTTAGAAGATCGCATTCTCCAAGTCTCGTCACAAGTGAGGCAGGAGTTATCCTCAATAAACGTTGACAGCGCAATCCAAAAACGGGCTCTAGCACCTTATTTGATTGTAAGGTTAACTTAATGAAATAAAAAAAAAAACATAAACCAAACACAAGCATTTTTATTCATAGTAATAGGAATAAAACACTATGAATCGAGCTTTTCATAATTTTACCTGCTATGGAATTTTCCAAGTATCATAAAATCTGTGGATTTTTCGGGTAACTTGTCTTAGCAATTTTTATTAAGTATTGTTAGGTGCACTAGAAAAAAAAAATTACCGATATGTTTATTACGCATTTTTCGCAGAAATGTGTCTTGAAAGTCAAAAAAATGTCATGGGCAAAGAAAAAGGATCCAACTTAAAAGCAAATATCTCGAAAGTTAAAAAAGTCATCAATTTTATTTTAATGCAGTTAAAAGAAGTGCTATTTCTTCTAAAATTTAAGTCCTAAATGAAGTACCTGTTGTAAGTGTTAGTGGAGATATTTGTGTTAGTATGGGTCAAGGTACCTCAAAGTCGGTGTTTTCTTTAATTCCCAATAAGTGGTATCAAAATTTGAGATAGGCCTATACTGTAGAACAATTTTTTTCTTCAAATATACCCAAGAATCTTGTGTCAAAATATTTGCATCGAATTTGGAAACACCCTGTATAGTGAGCCATTCTATCTCTGCGGCGCTACTTGGACTTGTTTATAACCTTGCATTCGTTCGGCCATTTTCTTTCGCTTGCCTTAAATCTTTCGTTTATATTAACCTCTTCGAGTAGTTCTTATTCTTCATCGGCCAAATCTTTTAGCTTAACTCTTTTTCATAAATCGCCCGCGTTCATCTCTGAACGTTTACAATGACCAAAACAAAAGTGTTTACTTCTTTAGTTCGGAACTTTTTCAGCAACCCACAGTTTTGTTGTTTTATTTATAAAACAGCTGGCGCCCGTTTTAAACTACGTACCAAAAATCCTCTAATTAATCAAATCGTTAAAGCATTCCGCGTATCATAATATCAATCGTTCGTCTGTTATCGGAACCCACCCCCTTGCTGAGTCTGTTATCGGAACCCACCCCCTTGCTGAGAGTCGGGAAACACAGCAGCAAACTTGCTGTGTTGTTGCACTTTTTCGCCGCTAGCCTTTTAGTTTCGCAAATTGTTTATATCCGCGAGCGCATCGTCGGCGCATCTTCGATATTTATTCTAACACTAAAAAAAAGTGTAACAACAGTTTTGAAAGCACTGGAGGTAGTTCGGCACATATAGACCGATTGTGGGCGAGTCTGTGGGGAAATTAAAAAAAAATTTAACACTTGTATGTAAGCTCAAAATGTAAGGCCTAAAAGTTGGTGACATACGATCGGACGGACGGACGGAGATGGCTCATTCAACTCAGAATTCGGTCTCGATCATATGCTCTTAAGGTCTTGGTATCGTTATTTATCGTCTGTATATCTCTATGTTACATTTTCGCCTGTATCAAACTTAATATACTCCATTCCTGTCGAATAGGGTATAAAAAACTAACTGGCATTTGTAGTTCAAAAACGCCATCTTCTGATCTGTCTCAACCTGTGTGCGTCAATGCTGTGTGTGCATTTCAGGTGTTCTTACACACATGGAGACACCAAAATTTTTTTCGAATCCAAACGCCAAATTGAGAGGTCTCTCATGAAAAATGTAACTCTCGGAGGGTTTTCAGACCGTTTTGGACCGTGAAAAAAACAAGTGGGAAAGTGCAACAGTGCGTATGCAAAAGCTTTAGTCCATCTACGACGGATTGCAAAATACCCGACCATACAAAAAGAAAAAACTACTACGCCTCTAAAAAGTAGGCGGGATATAAAAATGCAACTGTTGAATGCTTTATACTAGGTAGTTGCATACATTTCGACCTAAGACTCCGCCTTTTTAACTAAAAAAAACAAGTTTTTTAAAGCCACGCCCACAAAAGTGGGCGGAGGCACATATAATGTATACATAAAAGTTAGAAAATGCTAATATTTACAACTTTTGTCGTATAATTTTTTGTCTAACTTCATATATATTTATTGAAAAACAGTCATTTTATGCTAACATCCCTTAAAAAAGAGGGCGTGGTCAAGGAAAAGGCCAACATTTCTCAGCTATCTCAAAGACAATTACAAGGCAATGTAACATACCAAAAATGAGTGCGCTAGTACCATTGTAACATAGCTAACATTTGAAGAAAGTATTTTTTTAAATTAGAGATGGTCGCACATGCAGGCCTGTAGTGGGCGTGTCTGTAGGCGGATTCAGTAAATTTTCAAACTTGATCTGAAGGACTGGACTTGCAGCCAACTCACCAGCTTTCAGTTGTCTAGCTTAAAATTTAACGCCCAAATGTTATTTACATACGGACGGACGGACGGACATGGCTTAATCGATTCTCCTATCGGTCCCATTCATATCTCCTAAAGGTCTTAGGGGTTACGGTGATTATTTCACTGCGGTGCAAAATAAACATCAAACTAAATAAACCGTGGATAGGGTATAAAAAACTGTTATTGCTTCGGTCGGGAAATTTGACCCCGGAACCTCGTATATCCAACATTTAAAACCTAAAACAAAGAACGCATACAAGTCACATTTCAAAATATCCTTTTATAACACAGGCGATAATCTGTATTCATAATTAATATACTCACAGAACCCTCTCAAATCTTTATGTATATTTATTGTCATATCTGCATGTATTGTACATCCCTTAAGCATTTTGCATGTACTTACCTCTAAATTCGCAAATCCACTAACGCAGTCTTCAAAAAACGAATTATTACTAGAATCGACGTTTTGCAAACTATCAACTACGTCGAGTGCACTCGTCTCCGTTACGATATTATTTTGATGCTCCCTCAGTACTGATCCATCGGTCGAATCAATCCCAGAGCCTTCGTTATTGAAGTGCTCCGTCGATGACGTTCGGCAATTGTGCAAATTCTGTTGGTGGGATGAAGTAGCATCAGAGGTGGATAAAATGTTGTTGCAGCACTCTACATTGCTGCTGATGGTTCTGTAATTTTCATTATTGTTCCCAAATGTTGTTGGTACAGCTGCTGACTCGGCAGTCGATAGAGTACTCCTCACTACTGTGGAGGTGGACCCATTTTCAGCATATCCATTCGATGCTGGAGCTTGCAGAACACGCATAACTGATGTCTGTAAATAGCGAAAAAAAAACACAACGAAGAAAATTCAATTTAGTAAAATTTGCATTTAAAACGAGGACAAAAGATTGAGGACGACACACATTATACAATAACAGGGATTATACTAACATGGAAATTGGCGAGAAAAAAAAAATCGGAGATTTCAATTTCACCCAGAATTGGAACAGCACCAGAAGTGCTCTGTGTGCATATTATGCATAATGTATCCTTATGGTATTGTGTGTCCTTGGACGGCAATAGTAGAGCATAATAAATTCATAGTGAATTCATTCAATGATCCCGATTCGAGTCTATTAATGAACGAATTCGTTACTCAGTCACTGGGATGTAAGACAAAAAAAGAAAGGACCTTTGAGTACACAACAACTTTCAGATTATTTCGAGAATGAAAAGAGTAAATTCGTAGTCAAAGTATCTTGTGTAAATTTCTTCCAAACAATTGTAACTCGAAATTGGGTCAAATTGTGCCGTTCCATTTGTATAGCCGTCTACTTGCATTGGGAACTTTCTTTCTTTTAATTTTCAAAAGCTTAATGAAAAGAAAATTGTGTGCGCTTCAGATGCGAGTTCTTCAAGGATGAAAGCAACGTTTCTGCAAAAGGATTTCTCCGACTAAGCGTCGCACGTTGGTAGGCACTGTCGTCATATTTGAAAATCTTTCTCAAGATGCTTCCTTCTGAAGAAGTAGGAAGGAACTGCTTTCGATCGGTAATTATGGCGAGATAATGAACAATGAAGGTAAATTAATGCTGGTGGATGAAGGACGAAAGTAGGATAGAAACAAGAATCTGGCATAGAGCCAAGTATTTACGTATACGAGTGGCGGTGGAAAATTGTCTGCCCAAGTCTAAGTGGACAGGAAACTACTTCGAACAAGTTGAGTGTCCTCGGTATGAAAGCGGGCTTCTGAAGGTGCAAAGTCCTTCGTGGTAAATCAGATGTCAGTATGCCAGACTTTAACAATTTTAAACAAGCGCACACGACCCATATCAGGTTCTTATTAGATTAAGGAAAAGTGTGCCTTTGATGGGAACAGCAAACAGGTCTCGTATACCTCATTCTTTATAGAGTCCTAAGATGGTATAAAGAAGTGGTGACAATGTGGTTAGTAGCACACATGAATAAATTACAGCAAAAGGCTTAAGCACCATTCCATGTAGAAAATAGCTAACTGCTGATTTTACGCTCCTTCACATGACATTATACACTCCATATACTCGGGCAATGCTTCCTGTTTGGGTTGGAATGCTAATCGAATGCCTCTTAAGGGTTATCTGCATCCACAGCCTCCAGCAAAATGCCAACACGTATACTAATCGCCTCTGAAATTATCCCAATCCCACCTTAAGGGATAACGGATGGAATAAATTAAATTTTTGACCCATTTTATTAAACCGAAGCAAAATGCACTTCAACGGATATGTAGGAACTCTCATAACCATCCACGCTAACGTCATCAAGTTGATGGAAAATTATGATGAAGCACCCATAGCCATCGAGTGTATGTGTACAGAATGAATGCGTTATTTCCCTACCCCTGCCTGGCCAAAGGGATGTAGGTAAAGGCACAGGTAAAGCTGGGAAACGTGTTCCGGAGTATTCTAATAATGTAGCATAGGGCGGGATTAGTGGTTGACTATGAAGAAGCTTCCCACTTGAGTTGTACACACAAACCACCGATTGGAATAAAGTGCTTTGAGAGCATGTTATGGATGGTTGATGATTACCATTCTAGGGTTGGCCATCAGAAAGCAACTTCAAGCTAGGAGTACGTGGAATTTTTTTACCAGCAATGGAATGCAATTAAATTCTCGAGGATGGTATTTGCAAGGGCAATTGAAGCGGATTCGTGGAATCGGGCAAATAAGAAAATTTGTCATATCTCAGCTCGTGCTTGGTTGAGCCAATCGAATTATGAATCTATGTAAAAGATTTTTAAGAAAAAGACCGGAATACAATCGTTGGAAAAGGTTTGCCTAGTTTAAGTTGCTAAAGAAACAGAAAATGAAATTGAATAACCGACCGAATTTTGTAAGAAAGTCTAAGGAAACGATTTGTTATTATTATTATTATTTTCTTAATTATTAAGTAAATAAATTACAATTATTAGCACTATCTGCCAGGGCTTTCTGCTTCTCAAACAATTTGTTTCTCTTACTGTGAGAAAATCAAGTAACTTGGAAAAGAGCTTGACCAATTTTTACCACTATACCAATATTTGCGAAAGGCTGAATGGCCTGAATTGGAAAATGACTTAAAATAGCCTTGACAACTGATGCCTCCACTAAAAAAAAATTGAATAACAAAAAGCCAAGAAGATCCTTTAATAGTACATTTACACCGAGCCTAAATCCAGCATTTAAGCTAAATTCAACATTTGACGCTAAATGTTCAGCATTTCGCCATATATTTTCAGGATTTTTAAATGTTGAATGTTGAATTTCAGTTAAATGCTGAATTTCGCCTGGGCACTTAGAAGTTTGTCGGATGGAACAAACCTCTCTAACTTCCGATTCTCTTATTTTTAAGAGAATTCAGGGCAGTTGACAGAAAAAACTCAAACGAAATTGGAAATGTTTTATCTTTACAAACTTACATACTTACTTAAGTTGGCGCTACAGTCCGGGGTGGACCTGGGCCTCAGCCAACAAGCTTCGTCGGTCAGCTCTGCCTCTAGCAGGCTGAGGTCCCCCTCCACTTGCGTGGGCCACCTGAGTCTCGGTGCTCCTCTACCACGCCGTCCCTGCGGTGTGGATTCGAAGATTTTCCGGGCCGGGGCGTTGGTGTGCATCCGCTCTAAATGACCCAGCCATGGTAGACGTTGTGTTTTGACTCTTTTGGCTAGGTCGGTATCCTGTACAGTTCGATGTTATATCTCCTCCTCCACTCTCCGTCTATGCAGACAGGACGTTAATCGTCCGAAGAATTTTCCTCTCGAGGCAGTCTAAAGTGTTTTCATCCGCCTTTGACAGGGTCCATGCTTCTGCTCCATAAAGCAGGACTGGGATGATGAGGGTCTTATACATGGACACTTTAGTTGCTGGAGAGAGGGCCTTTGCTACTCAATTGCCTTCTAAGCCCAAAGAAACAGGGATAGGCAAGAGTTATCCTTCGTTTGATTTCAGCGCTGGTGTCATTGTCTGAATTGATAGCGGAACCCAGGTAGACAAAGTCCCTAACTACCTCAAAGTTATTAGCTGTCGATGGTGATGTTTTGTCCAAGACGTCGGTGTTGGGTGTCTTTTTTCATGACGACAGTATTTACTTGGTTTTGCCCTCATTGAACCCATATTCGCCGCTAACATCACGCTTTGTTCTACCGATTATGTCAATGTCGTCTGCGTAAGCGAGTAGTTGAACGGACTTTTGAAAAATTGTACCTCTGGTGTTGGCAACAATTCTCTCAAGTATGATATTAAAAAACTCGCATGACAGCGCGTCGCCTTGTCTAAATCCTTTTTTGACATCAAAGGGGTCGGTGAGGTTTTTACCGACCTTGACGGAACAGCGTGAATTTTCCATCGTCATCCTGCACAGGCTGACGAGTTTGGCAGGGATGCCAAAACTAGAAATTGCGCTATATAGCTCGTCGCGGCCTTGAAATCGATGAAAAGGTGGTGTGCATCGATTTGGAATTCCTGGGTTTTCTCCAAGATCTGCCGCAGTGTGAATATGTGATCGATGGTGGAGGGAAGTCCACCTAAAGGCCTAAAGCCACACTGATATGTGCCTATCAGATTGTTGACAAACGGCTTCAGGTGTTCACACAACACAGCAGAAAAGATCTTGTATGCGATGTTAAGAAGACTGATGCCTCATGCCTCTGTAGTTGGCACAACTCAGAGGGTCTCCTTTCTTCAGGATCGGGCAAACAATGCTGAGGTTCCATTCATCGGGCATGCTTTCTTCGGATCATATCTTGCAGATGAGCTGGTGTATGCTCCTAACCAGCTCATCACCAGCGGATTTAAAAAGTTCGGCAGCTAGGCCGTCTGCTCCGGCTGCTTAGTTGCACTTGAATTTACACAGCTACTTTCACCTCCTCCAGTTCGGGTGGGCGGTATCGTTCGTATGCTTCATCGGTAACGTTTTCGCCCGAGTGGAATGGTTCGCTCTCCTTTCGTTCGTTCGTTTGCCTGACAACGGTATTTGGTTCGATCTCGCCGTTATACAGTCTTCAGAAGTTGTCTTTCCAAATCCTCAGCACCGACTGCGATTCGACAACGAGGTTTCCTTGGTTTTCAGGCGACAGTACGAAGTTTATACCCTTGGCAGGACCTTTTGATCCTTTGGTAAAACTTTTTAACCCCATTCCTGTTGTAACATCTCCCTATCTCCTCAACCGCGCGCTTCTCGTGCTCTCCCTTTTTCCTTCGCAGAAGCCGGTGTTCCTCTCTCCTCCTCTGCTCGTGGAGCTCGCGAGCAGATCTAGTCCTTCTGTGCGCTGGTACTAGCTACCACAACGTGTCGCCCCGCAGCAAAGTCGATCAGCCTGAATCCGTTATCGGAGGTTGTGTCGTGCAGGCTGTGCTTTCCGACGGTACGACCAGAGATGGCCTCCCTTCCTAGCTTGGCACTAAAATCGCCTAGGACCATCTTAATGTCGTAGCTAGGGCACTGCTCATAAGTTTTGTGCAGGAGCTCGTAGAACATATCTTTCTCGTCGTCATCTTTCTCCTCTGTTTGGGCATGTGCGCATATGAGGCTAATGTTGGCGAATTTAGCCTTGATGCGGATCGTCGCTGGCTCACAGGGTTGGCGCTGGCTCACAGCATTGAAGCTCAAGACTTTTTGATTAAGTGTGCCTCAAACAACGAAACCACATCCAAATAGGCGCTGGCTTTGATGCCGATAGCAGACGACGTAGTAGAAGTCGCAGTTTTTCATCCTTCTTTTGCCCGGCCCGTCCCACCGCATTTTTTGGATGGCAGTAATGTCTGCCTTGCAGTCGTTAAGGGCCTCCGCTAGTTGCTCGGCTGCACGTGGTCTGTTAAGGGACCTAACATTCCACGCTCAGATCCGGGGCTCGTTGTCCTTTTGTGGTTTGCATTGGTCGTCAACAGTAAATCCGTCCGAATCCGAGGCTTGTAACTGGTGTTTCTTTACGTGGCCGGGAAGTCACCCCGACGGCACGACCCCCAACCTAGAGGACCAGATCCTTTGTTTAGCTCTAAGGACGGAGAGCCGCGAATAGCCCGCTCCTTATACGCCTGAGCTCCGAATACGTCGTAGTAGCCCATATAAGGTTATAAGGTGTTCAGTAAGTAGTTCGGCCTGACTGGAACTATGGACGCCACCGTTGATTCCATCCGGGGAATTCCTCCGCTGCCGTCCGGAGAAGTGCCTTAGTGGGAAAACTCCTCCCCCCCTCTCTGGTGTGCTACCCCCAGCAATCTTCCAAAGGGGTTGGAACCAAATCTCCAGTTGAGGTACTAGGCACTCGGGGAGGTAAGAGTAGGAGTTGATATACAGAGGATGGTTTAGAAAACCTCTTCTTCATAGACACAGCAAGTTTTGTTTTTTAAATTGCCGAAGTCTGCGTTTGAGACCACCAGGATCATCGGTGTAATAAGCAGATACACTTTCGATTTACGGCTTCGAGTTGTTGTTCCTTCAACTTGGACACTGTCGCCTTGGAAGGCAAATGTATGGAGTCTTAGCATTTTTATAGACCATTGGAAAAAAAAAACAAAAGGAAATTGATAGCCGACAGCTTCGAATGGTCTCTAACGACCAAATGTTGACAAACCCCAGACATATTTGAAAATTTGCGTGCCCAATACAGTTTGTATCCCTGCTCCTTTGAGTGATTTCCAACATGTGCGCTAAAGTAAAGCTTTTTTCAAGGATAATTGAGCACTTCTCCAAAGTTTTGTTTTCAATTTTTCCCACTTTTGTATGTTTTGCACAAATTCGCAATAAAGCGAACTCATTGTAATAATTTAAACCACAAGTGCGATTCGTATATAGTATATACACGAAAAACAAGAGATTAATTTTGACAGAACACGCACCCAGCGTCAATATAATTTGCATAAATGGAAACATGTTTTCTTTTTTCGTAGCACTTTTATTATTTTTTGCTGAATTTCGCACAGCACAAGGATTACATAATCGATGTCACATGCAGATGCATTAAGCCCAGCGTTTTCCAGTAAAGTGCCACGGCTTTGGGCATGTAAATCCACATCTAAAGGATCTACTACACCGGGTACTCGTATTAAGCTATCAAGATTCTTCCACATGAAAGAGATAAAAGAGACTCGATGGCGGTTACTAATGAGAGGCGACACTGATATCATCATCATCATCATCACCCAGTAAGCTGTAAGGATAACGATTCTGCCCACATGATGTGTGTATTTGCCACCAGCATCATGGTAAGGAAATTGAATGTCAATATTTGCAATCAATTTCCTTTTCAATCAATGCACGCAAGGATGTGATTTTCCCCTGATAATAGTGGATGCAAAGGGAAATGATTATAAATAGGTCGACTCAATGGTGTTTGATAAATTGTGGAAGGTCCGGGAGAAGGTGATCCTCTAAGCAGATAGAATAAAAAAAACTCGTAAGATTCTTATTCTATGAGAGTGAAGGGCACTGTCGGCAAAAAAAAAGCAAAAACATCGTGTGTGACATTCAGCAGAGATGTTTTCTTTCCTAATATCCTTATATAGACAAAAGGACGATAAAAAGTTTTATGACTCTTTGAGTTGAACCAGTCAAGTGAATTTACTTGCGACTCTTCCACATGTGGAGTTTATCCCATCAGTCAACGACGTTTTTACAGCTTCCATAACGGACTCGTTAAAAGCCAGTTTAGGTAGTTTATTTTGCTAAACGCACATTGAAATCGCTAAAAACCAAAGTTATGCATGAGATGAGCTTAAATAGCTGGGAGAAAACTGCTCTGTCACACAAGGGCAAAAGGTTATACCTAAAGGTTATACAGCCTATGAAATAAAGATGGAAATGGGCGCATAAAAGGTGGACCCCTTTTCGGAATCAGAATCGTTTTCATCGATTGATTTTAATAAGAGTTGTTGCTTCTGTTGAGTATGAGACTTTAAGTTGAGTATGAGACTTAAGGTCAAAAGATACATCGTATCGTCGTCTAAAATATCTAAGAAAAATAAGTTACGTTAAAAAAAGTTTTCCCGATTCTTTGATATTTTCTAGATTTAGAAATCTCGTTTTCTTAGCAGATCTTAAAAAAATTTATGATTTTAATAGAAGATTTCAAAAAGAATTCTTTGCGATTTTGTCTAACAAAATATAATCTAATCTTCAGTCCTGTTTTATTAACAGCTGTGCGCGTTAAAACTGCATTTTTCTTTCAACCAGGCGTCAACTGTCCACAATTAAGAAACACAGTTCCAATATAGGAAGTTCCTATTGACAGCCTTTTCGGGTAAGCTTTCGGGTAAAAAAAACCTGATAGATTTAAGAATTCTTCTACAATTTTCTTTGTGCAATAATAGGTTAAGTTAGGTTGGGTGGCTGTCCCCGCTGGGCAGGAACTTGCAGACAATTACACACAGCGAATGTATTCAGCAAAAGCAGATCAACCGTTTGAACATTTGATAGCTTGTCAACTTTGGACAGCAGTTTTGACAACTATTGGCCTTTATACAGTCCTGCATTGGCTACCAGACATCGCATACTGATGATGCCTGTTTCACATCAAGAGCAAAAAAGCAACCGGGGGTCTCGGGCGAACTGTCAAATGAATTTAAAACTAAATTATTTTTAAAACTAAAGCGTTAATGGCAGAATCCCAAGAGAAAACCATATCCGCCCGTCGCGTCGGCCTGTTTTTGTGCCTCATATTTTGAAAGGCTGTAAATTGCAAGGTAGACAGTCTGAAACTTAATATCTGGATTTCTTAGGTCCCAAAGTGTAAAGTTTTAGAGATCCGCCCACTGATATGCTTCCATCATTAATAAGGGTGAAATTAATTCGCCAGAAAAATTGTTGGAAAATAGTCGCAAAAAGTTGAAACTATGTCAACATGCAAAAACAAAAAGATTATATCAAAAAAAAAAAAAACCAAAACGCACCGCAGTGGACGTGGCCTTAGAATATCAAAGAATTAATTCATGGGAGGACCCACAAAATTTTAGTCACTTCTTTTTAGTGTATTTTTTGGTACCTATTCCCAGAGGCGGCAAAAATGTGTGGTCCAGGGCGGCACTTTACCTTAATCCGCCTCTGCCGAGGTCGACGGCAGGATTATTCTCTCAATCGCTGTTGTGAGTAATGTCACGCTGTTGAATTGACGTTTTTTCCCCGAAGTTAATACTTGTGAAATATAAGCCATACATTTGCAAAAACAGTGTGCAAAGACAGTCGCGTTGTCTGTCTTTCATTGTGTATTAACAAACAATTTCTCTGGTCTTTCGTTGAATATGAAACGGCCATGACTTTTCCAATCGTCAAAGAAAGCGAGAAACCTCAACGACTGTTTTGACTGTAATGCGACAGGACATAAAATATTTGTTAAATTTGCCGGCTTTTTTGTGCAAGTATGGTTCACCCCTCAAAGTATGAGATGAAAAAAAACGTAAATTTATAAATTTAACCGCGTTACACAGCCCATAACAGCGAGCGTCAAAATAATCGTCGACCTTAGCGATTTTCAGTGTTTTCCAGTTTCTCGAAATGGCCGTCGCGTATCCTTCTGAATTGTACCTAATATTACTATTGATTGAAATTTATAAGACATAACAACCTGCCCAAGAAGACCCTCAAACCAGTGAGTAAGTGCTACAGTGTGTACGCAGAAGTTACAGTCCGTAAAACGGACCGTTGAATACCCCATCCTATCCCACATTGTAAAATGCTGATGGCATAGTTATTTTTTGACATTTTATAAGTATTGCAAACTTCAAAAAAGGGGTTTCTGCCTCCAGAATTGAAGAAAAAAGTCTGGCCCAAAGTCTTGAATGAACAAAATGTGGAACTTAACGTTTTCTACATAAAATATTAAGTAAATTTTTTTCAATTTCGAGCAAAAATATTGAGTAAACTGCATTTGAAAATTTACCCTTAAAATAGATGCCACGCATACTAGAGGAGGTTTACCAACTAAATTTGTCTTTTTTGTGTCTCACATTCACTAGGAGATGCTTTTTAGAACGTCTTACAATTTTGAAAACTCTGGAGGTAGTTCCACATTTAGACCGATTGTGGGCATGTCTTTAGGCGGATTTCAAAAATGTTTACACTTGTACTGCTTCGCATGACGTGGACCTTACGTACGAAGTTTCGGAACCCTAGCTCAAAATTTAAGCCCTAAAAACATGTGACATACAGACGGATGGACGGATGGACGGACGGACATGGCTCATTCGATTCAGAACTCGGTCTCGATCATATGCACTTAAGGTCTTGGGGGTCTACCATTATTATTTCACCGTGTTACAAACTATGTGACAAACTTAATATACCTCCTATCCTATGGGATGGGGTACAATGACTTCGCCTACCAGTGTTCCTGACGGTCCTTTATAAGCCACTTTAGGTAAGAGACAGAGGAGCGTTCAACAGGTATGAAGGGATTTTACACCAGCAAAACTTCTAGAATACCTAGCCTCCATTGTACCAAGTCCAAGTACCAATACACAAGGCATCTTACGCAAGCGTCTTACACCAGAAGCGTCTAAAACAAGAGAATCTGTTTCTAACCTAATCAGCTTCTGCTTTTTAACCCATTTATTTTTTTTTAACCTGACAGCTAAGGCAGCTTTCCTCTATATCTTGACCTCATGGTCGTACATGGAAAAAATAACTATATTTGTTGGGTAGTTTTCCGACGGGTGATGAAATTGTCGGGTAGTGAAATTGTCGACAATTGCCACAATACACTTTAGCGAGGATAAAACATACCAAATTTTAGATTTCTATTTTTTAAGCTAATAAGTAAAGTAAGCATGTTCCTAGCTTAAAATTGAGGGCCTAAAAATTACCGATGGGCAGACGGACGGACATGGCTCATTCGACTTACGATTCGGTCTCGATCATAAGCCCTAGGCACATTTCGGTTAGCCGGCGCCGGCTACCCGGTCGTCAGGAATATGTTATGGGTGCGTTCTCACCTGCAAACCCGGTTGCCCATACAGACAACCGGGTAACCGGCACCGGCTTACCGGTCGTTGAGAATACGTTCTTATGGCCACGTTCACGCCTGCTAACCCGGTTGCCCATACAAACAACCGGGTAGCCCGTGCCTGTTAGCCGGCTGCCAGGTATGTGTGAAATGGGCCTTAAGGTCTTGGGGGTCTGAGGTGATTATTTGTGATTCCAAACTCTGTCAAATCAATCTAAATATACCTCCTGTTCTTTGCGATGGGGTGTAAAAAGAGAAAAAACCGAGATTCGTTGAAGGAGAAGAAAAGTATCCTAGTTCAAGGCGTTGAGAAGTGACTTTGCCGAGGTAGATAGCCTTGGTCCTGTTAATGCATTTGATACACGCAGGAAGTGAATTTCATAACTTTACTGTATGAATGAAGAACAGATGGTATGTGGATATCCTACTTTACCTACGCAAACCGTGTATGTACTGTATTGCGTCGTTTGAACGCTTCTTGAAGATATGCATAGTAAGCGAATCTGTGTTACGAGGATACACAACCTCTGAATACAAAAAAATGGGCACAATAAGAGTGCTGTAGTTGCCCGGCATTCGCATCGTCCAGGAAATTCATAATAAGTTCCTACTTTTACAACTATCTAAAAGACCTTAGGGAGACACCGGTCAAGAAGATACTAGAATTCACTGACAAGACTGGCTGTCATAAAAATTTCCAACTCACCAACTTCCTCCCTTGGTTACATCACAAGGCAGTACAATGGACCTACTTTGGCCTCAGTGCATCTAAAAGCCACTTACCAACCTAGCTTACTAGAGTGCTCACAAGCCTCTGCCGTGTATTAAGGGGAGTAAAGCTGGCAGTGGACCAAAGGTTTCTTTAGCAGTCGTAGATTTACAAGGCTCGTGTGATTGTAGGCAGGAAAGTTTACAATTCAGAAATGTCACGAGAAGGAGAAATGTCACTGGTCTGATCCAACTCGTGCTTAAAGGTGTCACTATCCTGATATCCGATGAAGTCAAATATTTGGAAGTGATCCTTAATAGAAAATTTCTTTGGTCCAAGCATGTTGAATCCAAAACCGAAAAAGCACTGTCTACTTTCTGGCAGTGTAGAGGGGCTTTTGGCAAGACATGGGGCCTATCTTCGAAAAGGGTCCTCTGGTTCTATACGGCCATGGGAAGACCACTCCTCTCATATGCATCGGTTGTGGGGTGGAACAGGCTTTCGCGGAAACATGTTACTGCCTCTTTTGCCAAACTCCAAAGAACGGCTTGTCTTGGCTGCACGCACAGGGTCCTTCGCTATTACGCCAGGCTCTGCCCCCCCCCCCCCCCCCCCCCTTGATATATTTATCGTGGGCAGCAAATAGAATTACAAAACTAGGGAAATTGCGAGCCTATTACCTCTTTTGCACTCTTTACTTTATTCTTTTACCTCACTCCATAATTTTCCTTTATTTTAACTCTTCCATTATTATTCCATGTGTAGCACTCAATTCTTTATTTATTTACTCAACGAAACATCTCTTTATTTCATAACAATTCCCAAGACAGCATTTAATATTATAAAGCCTTAAACAAAACCGGTATTGCCCCACAAACAAACCATAAACCCCGGCCATATTCCCAAAAAGGAGGAGCAAATCCTGTGTACAAAAAAATAAAGCTTAAAAATATCATGTTTGGCCTCCCAGCGGGGCACGGCAGCGGCAGCGCCCAAAAAGGACGAACCAAAAAAAAATAAAAACCATGAAACACAACATCTTTTTGCGGCACTTAAGTAACACCCCCACCGCACCGCCATTATTAGGGTGACTTTCTTCCAAGTCGACAAAAAAGTAGGCGGGTGGCTCCTCGCATTATTTTGGGAAAAATCAATGCGAACTATTTCCACTATTCGCGCAACAATAGCCATTATTGTTCTGGGTCGTGCTTCCTGCCACTGCAACTGCAATTGTCCGGAAACTCATATGTGTATAGATACTTTTTCCGGAATTTGTGTCAAAGGACATAGCAGGAAAATTGCATAGCCACCCTTAAATTCCCAGTAAAACATCACTTTCACCAACAGAAGCAATAACGGTTGGCTCACTTTATTTGTCAATTAAAAAGGAAAATTTACCACCGTAACTCACCGTTATCCATTTCGGTTTGAAACGACACGGAAATGGGAATCTCTTGCGGTCGCGTCCACTCCAGAGGTCCTCCGAAAGTGCACTAAATTTTCACGAGAAAACCGATAATCGTCTGCCCGGTCGATATTTTGGGCGATTTTCGTTTACGACCTCTTTGGGAATTGCTGATATTGTGGTTTCTGTCCGGGGACAAATCGAGCACGAAATATGTTTGGGGCCGATTTGAGTCTATAAATGCAATCCACTTAAACTCAACGATCTGCAAGGATTTTTCAATTCCGTCTAAATGTTTCTTTGCTCCTAAAGTAATCTACAACACACAACCGCAGCCATTTGGACACTATTCATGGCTGGAAAAGGTTTTGAACAGATTCTGGCGAAAGCTGCAAATGCACTGAAAAATGTCTGTTGACGGTTATGTTGATGTACGTAGATTTCGTGGAATAGTTTCCTACAAGAACTCACGCCGCGTCGCAGGAAGAGCGAGCTTGAAAGAATTTTCATCGTATCCTTGAAATGGACTGTGTTCACAATGAAATCCAAGCAGTGGGAGCATCCTTTTCTTAGGAGCGAAAGGGGAGCGTCTAAATGGATTTCCATTGAGGTGTTCTGCGCATGGGTCGGTTGTGAAAGCTTTGATTTGAAAATATTTATACACGAGGAGGCAATGTGGATACATTGTGTCGAGGAAAACACATGTACCGAAATTGAATACGGTACAAGGCACATAGGTATGGCAATTATGGTTAATGCCGGTACACCGAGGCATTTTTTCTGTGGTAAAGTAGAGAATCGATTCAAACAGAAATAGCTGTGAGCAGTTTTTGTATAAAAGAAATCGTATTTACCATCTTCCGACAGTGGCGGTAATAAGGATGTCTTTGGATCTATTCTATACTTATAGCAGGCATCAAGATATGAATCGAAGACATGTTTAAGGCTACGGCAGCAGAAGAAACAGGAGGAATTTACCCAAGGCAAATTCTCAAATTACCTCCAATTGCTATCCTGCTTCAAGGGTTTGCTCTGCTTTAAGAATTTGTTTTCTTGAGTGGAAATGGATTCTAAATGCCGTTTCAAAAAAACAGAAACCTCGCATCATTAGAACAAAAAAGCTTTCCATTCTTAGTTTATCAAAAAGCCCATGTCTGGGCAGAGGCAACCACGCCGTAATTTAGCAAAAGGTCGATGTCACTTGACTTCTGGGAATCTCTGGGGTTACAACTTCCACTAACTTATTCAAGAGTGCAAAAGCAAATTATCATGAATTAGTCCATGAGACCACCTTTGGACATACGATACTGTTCAGGACATTTTTCATACGCACGACATGACGCATGAGAAAAAGGCTACCACGCGAGGCCTTCGTATATTAATTTGCACTCCTAAGCAGTTCAAAGGCAAAGGAAACACAGTATCCCGTTTGTTTCCTAACTTGCTATATGGAAAGAGCCAATGTATCCAGAGATCCTTGAAGAGTGGTGCATAATAACATACGATATCTATGCTTCCAGTCAACTTTATAGGAAGAGCAATACGCATAGTACACAACCAAGGCTGATAAACAGAGTCGAGAAAAGAACTTGGAATTTCTGTCTGTCTGTCAGTGCAAACCAAGGAGCTGCTTAAATTGTAGGAGGTCTTGGGGGACTTAAAAGTTCTCAATCGCCATTGAAGACAAGTGGAACTTTCAACGTGGCTTTGAATGAGTTTGGTACAAAGCAAACCCTCTTCATTGTGGCAAAAAAAATCTTAATCATTGTTTCTGATAACGAAGTAAGAGTATCTCACACACATAATAGTTAAGGGCCAACTGCATATACAAACCTGTAAGCAAGGTAACAAATAGATAGCCATAGATACTATGTCTCCATCGGCCATAACTAGTGGAACATGATTATGAATAAAACCCGAAGTGTTTCCACCGGACAAACATTATTTTGGATTATTTTAAGGCAGGCACAAATTGTTTGTAATTTCGGCTCTCAAAAGAGAGGTGACGATGACATTTCCCAGGGGCAAGAAAACAATTTTGTTTCATTAATTACAATAAATAACGTATATATGTGACGCAGATACGTCTTATGTAAACAGTGTCAGTTTCTCTTTCGAGTCGCAAACTGTTATAAAGTTGTGAGAAAACTGAATGAGATAAAGGAGGGAATTATCGGGCGAAGGAGGAAGGTGGGAATTAATCCCGATTTTTACGAGACTAGGAGTATAAAGTTGAAGATTTTAGTTAAATGCAGATTAGTTTTCTATGGAGACATGGTTTTAGGCACATTTATTGCCCATTTATTGCTATTGACTTGGGACTTTCAAACGGTCGAAAACGTTACTGATGCTGAAAGAGTTAATACGGTCTTTAGACGTATCGTACGTTTCGGAATATTTGAAGTGAATTTCAATACTTTGTAAAGTGAACCGGCTTGGTGCAGTCAGGGTCCTATAGCTGAGGGCCAGTCGGTAAAAGTAAATTTTTGTCAAAAGTTCCAGTCATCATAATCGGACAAGAGATTCTTCCATTTGGGAAGCGGTCCATCGTTTAGAAGAGACTTGTTCGGTATCGGTAAAACTCTATAATAGATTGCCAGGCGTGCACGTTTACCCTTTAATATTACCACTGTGAGTGAAACTATGCATTATGCGTACACAACAGCAAGAGACAGCAATTGTGTACGCATAAGGCCCGATGCACACGATTTCTGACGCGCGGTGACGCAACGGCACCGCTGCATTGTTCAATGCACACTTGCCAGTTTTAACGCTCGTTAAAATTTGCCATTCACGGTGACGCTGCGGTCTCGGGAAAGTTTGCGAGATTTTTTAACCGCAAGAAGGACGCGTGGTGACGCAGTGTCATCGGGCGTGTGTGTGCATTACATATGGCGTATTCTTTTGAACACCGCACTGCCACACCGAGTTGTCAAATAATACTCGGTGTTCGTGACAATTCCAGCGTGGTTTACACCCGGTTTCATTGTGTACTGAACGACAGAAACTGCTCCGTGGTCACGTTAAGTGTCCAATGTTTTGACTTCATTTTGTTAAATTTTTTCTCATTTAGTGGCGTGATTTTGGCACCGGTTTGTTTGCACTTTTTACTTAAAGTTAATTTTAATAGCTTTCAGTTTGAGATATGTGGTAAGTTCTTATCGACTTCATACAATTTTAATCGTATTGTAAAAAATCACGAATGAAAATTGAGTCGAAACATCACTTTACATACACAATCAAAGTTGCACCCAGCCTCCACTGTCAAATACATCGGTGGGGAAATTTCGAATTCGGTGTCGGTGTCGAAAAGAATACGCCATTAATATGTTCGCCAGTACTGTATGACGCAAAAGGGGTGACACTGCGGGCCCACGCATCAAAATAACGCAAATGTGCATAGGGCCTAAACTTAATTTGCTTGCAAGCAAAAGCGGTGACGCTGCGGCACCGCAAGTGTGCCAAATATGTATAAAGATCGCCTTATTTTGGTAAGGGCCGTGTTATAGTTCATACAGAAAATGGATCCGTAAAAGTTTTCTTTTATTTTTAAGAACTTTTCACAAGCGCTATGGCCCCAAAATTGTATTCAAAATGCTGCTTACATTTAACCTAAACAATTCTTAAAAAAAATTATGTAAATCGAAGATAAAATTCCTTTGAAAATTAACTTTTATTATTTTTTCGTAAACGAAAGTTTTCGTTTGTTCGCCTGATACGAAAAATACTAAAAGTATAAAGTTTAACTTCGATTCACATAATAGTTTTGGAATTGGTTAGGTTAATTATAAGCAGCATTTTGAATACTATTTTAGGCCCATAGCTTTAGTGAAAAGGTTGTAAAATTTAAAGAAAATTTGTAATTATCCTTTTTCCGTACATCCGCTTTAACAGGCCCTTAACGAGAAATCGACAGACCTTCAAGATCGTATAGTTTTATACATTTAGATTCGAATGGTCCCTTGAAAGAAAACTTGTGGCTGTCATTTAAACGATGTTTAGTTCCATCCATATGTGCCACAGACCGAACTTCAAATCAGTAAAATTTTGAGTTGATCTAAGAACAGTTGCATTTTTAGTTTTAAGAAAATTTCCAATTTCTTTGCTCATTCTACTAATAAACGAGGCATAGAATACATAATAAAAATATTGATTATACTCGATTCAGTTACGTGATCCTGGGATAAATTTGTATAACTAAAACCAAAGCCATGATCCGGGAGCATAGCGTTTTTCTACAAAAATGACACTTAAGACTCTAACTACTCTATAAAGTCGCCGACAAAAAGTCTTCGAGCTTTTTCACTTTTAATGATAAAAGGAATTGAAAGAACTTCCACATTTTCTTTATCAAAATGGACAGAAATTGTAAGCTAAGTATGTTTGCGGCAGAAAATTGTGCGGTTTTTTGCCGCTTGTATACGAGGCGTAGGTGTTCTAACAACTTCTTTATGACGGCCCATAAAATTTTAGTGTGAAAATGTAGTTCAATTAAGCTCAAGTATTGTGACTAATCATATTCGGTGTAATCATATTATTTAAGCTAAGAACATGCCTTAATTAACACCAAGAAACCACACTTCACTCAAAGCAATATTCCACCAACAAAAGCAACATTTTGCTGCCACTGTTTATAATAAAATAAATTTGAAAAGCTTGTAGCATAAAAGCCCTATTCAACAGCTTTTTGTATTCTGCTCCCCCAATTGCATTATAAATGTAGGTTTGGCATTGCTCTATAGGGGGTGTCGTGTTAGGCACCCATCTTCACTCATAGGGCTGTCCCTCCGAGTTAAATGTTTCAATGCCTCAAGTAATCACACTGCTATTGACATTCGATGTGTCGTACACGCTCACATGACAGTGTCACTCACTTGAATACGTTATTGTATTGTCAGCATTGTTCTTTGCATTCATTTTTTTTCTTACGTTCCTACATAGTGTTATCTCCCCTTTTTCGTATGGCATTGTGTCTTGCAAGGATATGAAAAAAAAGTCTTCGTATATTGAATGCAACCACAAGGCACTCATCGTGCTCCACCTACCTACCGAGGAGGTGACCTGACCAAATACCACTCAACGTCACACTGAAATGAATAAGAGCACCGAGACGACACCCTGCAATTGACTTTGAATTTTTGTTCCCATTTTTATGATCGGTTAATTGGTTATTTGCATTCAAGATCCAGCAGACGGGGTCTTTTACTTGCACGTGGTTTTGATTGGAATCGGTTTGTGAGAGTGAATTTAATAGCCTTGCGGTTGCGAGTCAAGGACGTCTTATTTCGGATAGGAATGTCTTATTTCGGATATATTTCCGATTGACGATGAAGTGAACATTAGGGGTTTGTTTTAGTATTTGGCCATTAAAGCGAGACCCCAAACGAACTTCCTCAGGTAATGCGAATTCTTTGTAAATATTTAGCATTATACGAGATACATACATGCAAATAATAACATAATGACGACTGCAATTACTCAACTTCATAAATAGCACACAAAAATAGGTTTCATTACACCTAATGAAAAGTAGCTATAGTTAGTAGGCAACAAACATCGAATTCATACACTCGTAGGTACACATTGTGATGAATCCCCATGGGGTGGATCTTGGATGGCACGTGGCATTCGAAATGGATATGGTACAATACCAACATTATGTTTTTGCCAAAATTTGCAATTTGTGACTAATGGAAGAGTTTTTTCCCAACAAGTAAAAACGACAAAAAAAATCTGTACGTCTTCCAAAAGGAAACAAGCCAAGCCAACAGATCCTTGCCAACCTTTAACGCTTTAGTAGTGGGAGAAAAACTCGAACAGGCAGATATAACACGGGAACATGCAAAACATTTCGTTTTCACTACATGCTTTATTCTTCACTGCCAAATGTCAACCATACGACAGCTGTATTACAATGAATTTTTCCTTTAAATATTACTCTTAGTTCTATATTTTAGCAGTGCTGATGCAGAAGCACTAAGTGTAGGAGCACATTGCGATTTAGGCCTAAATTTCATTATGGTAGGTCAGCAAATGGCATCACAAATATTACCTACGCCCTTGTACACGCATTGTTCACACGAAAAATATGCGCAACAACATCGCATCTTATATTACAAATAATATATTTCCAATCATCATTTGCAAAATGAAAAGACTGGCGCCTTCGAAATTCTTTGTCCTTGTCCTTGTTTGATGCTCCTGAAAACATTGACTGAAATCTTATAGCATATGCTTCCACTGGGCACCAGTTCGCGACTAGTCTTTTCAAGAAATCTCGCATAGATTTCATAAGTAACCATACAAATTTAAATCTTTTATGCAAAAGACAAACAATAGTCTCCTCCTAAAACTCGTTCACTCATTTTGCACTCCCTTTGACCCTTCTGTTAAAATAAAAAAAGGAAGTGGATGTGGAACAGCTCGCGAATGACGGATATGTCACTTTATGTGTATTCATTTCGCACCTGAGAAAGTCGTCGTCATTCTCTTTTGAGAGCCAAATGACAAGAAGAGAATGATTGCGTGATGTTTATCTTATGTCTCGCCTCTCGCTGGTGGAAACACTTCACGATTTATTGTTTATCTGTTTTCACTAATCTTCGTTTTATGATCGATGGAAACAGAGAATCAGAGTCCATATCTGCTTTAAGGAATGTAGACGTGGACCAATTGTGAGTGTGTCTATTTATGGGCGGATCGAAACAAATTTCAAACTTGGCCAGGCCTGACCCGGTAGATTATCTATCCGTTGGAAATTGGCTGTTTAAACATAGTCTGTCTTAAACATTCCGGATTTGGGGATTAAAATTCTTTGTCATGTTCATTCTTCAAACCAATTGTGTAGACGATAGTGGACAAGGCAAAAGTTAAAAAGGAAGCACTATTTTCAGCAGATGAATGCAAAAACTGATGGTTACGGGGACAATATTGACATATTCGCCCTCTCCGGTCGCGTGGAGTAATAGAGGTTTTTAGGACGACTGAAGAACAGGTGAACTTTTTTTCCTTGAAGTACACGAAAAAGGATTAAGTTAACCATGTGTTATTAAAAAGCAAACAATAACTCGCCCATCACTAAGATTAAAGTTTTACCGTAAATGGGATTAATCTAATGTCAAAATACTACGAAAATCCTAAGTTAACAATTTGGAAATAGTATAAGATTTTTGTGTTTCGCACCATCTGTCAAATTTTAGCGTTGAACCTCTCACTAAGTTGGGATTAGCATAAGTCGGCTTTCCGAATTTTCCCATACCACGCGATTCGTATGCCACGACCATAATAGCCTTATGCTGGGTTTCGTAAAGTTTTCGTTAACTTGTGTTGGCTTAGAGTGTAGTTTTTGCTTGTCATTAGTTCACTCATTGTCATATTTAAGCCCATATTTATTTTTAAACATGCTTCAAAAAGTCCGTGCAAGAAAGGAATTTTCCAAGAATTGTACGCTGACCTCAAAAGTTTAGCCGTATTTTAGATCTGACAATCGGTTTCGGAGATATTAACATCCAAAGTTGAAGAAAAAGTGACACAATTTTCAAATTTGATTTTAAATTTTCAAGGCAATGTGATACTCGAGACGTTCACAGTGAAATCCCATAAAATTTTCAAATCGTTTGCTTAAGTCTATTATGGGCAACACAATCTTTTACCGGAACTTGAGTGGGATTTTCGTTGTATTTCGACAAAAGATTAATCCCGCTCAAGTCTATTATGTTTGGGCCTTTAAGCTTACAAAGGCTTAACGAAAACTTAGCGATATCAAAAATACCTCTTGGATACCGTCACTACTTTGGTTTTACACAAACAGACAAATGCATATAAAACTTCTGCACGAAAGGCGTCAAAGAGTAAGCTCTACAAAACTTTTTAACCAGGATTCACAAAGAAGCCTTTGCTCCTGCTCGACTTGACGTTTATGTGTTCAACCATACGATGTCAGTGTTTCCTAACACAATTTAGCTTCGGCTTCAACGTCTCGTTTGACAATCGCAAAGAGAAAACCTAATGTTACGTAACGTGACTTTAGAACGAAGCTCTACTACACTTGTCAGTTCGTTTGTCAAACGAGTGCAAAAAAAAAATTTGTTAAGGAAAGTCATTTTTCTTTTAATTAACATTTTATTAATATTTTAATTAATATTTAATTTGACAAACCAAATTGATAAATAACACGGAAAAACGCGAATCCGTTCATCAAAGACAGGTCAAACATTTGCACGTTTGTCAACTTCGGCATCTGTGATGACAGCTTTGGGTCTTCACATATTACAAATTTGACCACTACGTTCTGAGGACCATTCCATCACAGATGTCAGACCGTATATGGTCCAGACCACAACTGAAACAGTTACTTTAAGTCATACTGTGTACACAAAACATACTTACAGCTATATTTTTTTTATACGCGACCCAGGGTTTATTTAGTTTGATATATAGTTTGTAAGGCATTGAATTAATCACCGAACCCCTAAGACCTTTTAAAAATATGAATGAGAAAGACAGGAGAATCAATTAAGCCATGTCCGTCCGTCCGTCCGTATGTGAACAACTTTAATGGATTAAATTTTAGGCTAGAGAGCTGAAAATTGGTAAGTGTACTGGAAGTCTATTGACCATTGGACTAGATCAAGTTTGAAAATTTGTTGAATCGACCATCTCTAATTTAAAAAAAAATTTTTAACAAAATTTAGCTATGTTAAATTGGCGCTAGCACACTGATTTTTAGTATGTGACAATGCTTTGTAATTGTCTTTGAGGCAGCAGAAAAAGTTTGGCGTTTACATTAACCACGCCCACTTTTTAAGGAATTTTAACTTAAAATTACTGTTTTTCTATATATATATATGAAATTTAACTAAAAATTACATAAAAGTTGTAGATATTAGCATTTTCTAACTTGTTTGTATATATTGTATACAGTCTCCGCCCATTTTTGTGGGCGTGACTTTAAAAAAAGTGAATTTTTTAGTTAAAATGACGGGGCTTTAAGTCCAAAATGTATGCAACCACCTAGCGTAAAGCACTCAACAGTTATATGTATTATATATACATCCCGCTCAGTTTTTTGAGGCGTGGCAGTTTACCTTTTTGGTAGGGTTGGGTATTTCGCAATCCGTCGCAGACGGACTGAAGCTTTTGCATACGCACTGTTGCGCTTTCCCACTTGTTTTTTTTGTATTCGAAAGCCACAGACCAGAAGGCATAAGTCGAATTTTATAAGTAGGAATAGGGACCCATCAGTTAGTACGGTCAACTTTAGTACGCGAACCATTAAATTCGTACCACTAAAGTGCTTTAGGACTTCCAGCAGAACGAAAATTGTCAAGCAAACTTTCGAATTCTCAAACTTCATCTTATTCCTTATCCAGCTGCTAAGGACTCAGTATTATAGCGTGTGGCAAGGGCAACTTTAAATTTTCTCAAAGGCTCTTATGAAAGTGAGCCTTTGAGAAGAAGTGAGTGATTATGTGACTTACGATTTTTGTTTGCTTGTATATATTTACTTGTACTTTATTAAGCCATTTAACTGTCTTAAATAAGACTTATCCTTCACTGTGTGTACACACTTGATACCACAATTAAGGAGCGTGGCCAGCCTGTACAGTGTGAAATTTTGTACCGCCCATTGTGAGACTTTAGTAGAGGATATGGATTTCGAATTTAAGCCTAGGATAGGTAGATAGCTATAACCTAACTATAGCTATCTACCTATCCTATACAAAGAGTGGGCTAAACCTCAATTGCCCGATTAGTTCGTCATAGTTGCCATTTTCAATTTTATGTCAATCTGTGACAATGGGTTGAAAATTTTAAACGCACTTTAGGTGTCTATACTTGTTGGACTTCAGCTACCTGAGGTAAAACCTTGTCTACCAAATTTCAATTCCACCGAAAAGTTTATTTCGCGCTGAAGCATCCTTAGATGTAAAAATTGACAAAAAAAATCAATATTCTCCACATTTTTACCCTTTGCCTGCCTCAAGTTTCTATTCCCGTCAGGACACTAAACTTCTTTTTTATCTGTTTTCCATCTCACAAGTTCAACACCGACCGACGAGCGACGTTCAGTTAAGTTTTTCTAGCAAAATCTCAGCGATGCGATGATTGCTTTCGCCCGGAGCATTCCAAAGGGGAAAGTTTGAATTTTTTATAAGAACTTCTCATTGAATTTTACTTCTTCCTGTTTTGTCCTCAAAGTCTGCTTAGTAATCTGTGTATGCAGACAGGAGGGTATGATAACGTTGTTTGCTTAAGGCTTTAGCCGTCGTATGTAGTTTGGTTCTAAAGTCTAAATAAACCATACAATGTCAAGTGTCAAAATACAACACAGCCAGCTTACATACCTCAAGTTTTTGAACGCGAGCAATAACGCAAGCAATAACGCAAAAAGAAGACGAAAAATCCTTTTCAAAATTCATTGCAATCGTCCTCGACACATCTGTGCTTAGAGCGAAACGTATGCATCGCGTCCCACTCAACGATGTGACATGTTTAACTACGGAGTGTTGACATTTCATCCTGTTTTTTTTTATAGTTGCGTTGTTTTCTCGTCCCTTATCCAAGGGCTTTCATATCTCCCAAGTGGAATGTTCTCATTTACAGACAGGTGAACTGAGTAGGGAAAAAAAGAAAACTCCGTGGAGGAATATCCTTGAGTGAACTGCAAACATTCACATCATGGAGCTAAAGACAATTCATATGAGTGTTAATTAAAGTGCTTTTCAAAGCACGATGCACGCATTGACTGTAGGTATGCGAAGGTAGTAGGGTTACTTTTCGAGGAATAATATCGGGAAGAGCAGGATTTAGGAAAAAACTATTTCGTTGGTCCTTACCAAGCGGTAGGTACCTGCTGCATATAATCGTCAGAGCTTAGAAGAATGTTTAAATGTGTTAAGTTTAAAAATAAAGTCACTATATAAAAATCAGATGTTAGAATGCTTTGTCGAAAACTAATGGGCTGCAAGAAGTTGCTATTTATAGGTATGTATTCCGAATTCTTAATAAATGTTAATCGCTATCGCCAAGTGGTTTCGGTTCATAATTAGGAACCTGTATACTAATAATTTCCTAATGTATGAAGTCTCGTCAGTTTCGGTTTAAAATTTGTGCAGCTTAATATACAAATGTTCGTCCAGGATCATTTTTGTTTTACAACATAGAACTTCAAGGATTCGTGGACGTCGCGGCCCCCTTGTGAATAAAAGAGTACCTAGGTTAACGTTGGCGAAAAATTTCGAACTGAGAAGTCCAACTTTGTCCAGTGATTTTGTCAATGCAAAAGGAGTTAGGACTACGAAATTTTGAAGCTTGGTCTTGGCGAGCCTGTTTGGTTAGGTGCTGGGACGTTTTCAAAACGAGCCGCCAACCGATGGCTTAATTTATTTGGTTAACTTTTCACGATTGCTCAAACTTCAGAGCGTATGGAAGATTCATATTCATAACTTCAATTTTTCCAGTCCCAAGCCAAAGTCTTTTAATTTCACAGTCAATATTCTGACGTCAATTTTGCCAAAGGCAAAACTTTGAGAGTAAAATTTAAGGCTTTTCATTGCAAGACCAAATAAATTCGGAGGAGTCCAAGATGGCTTGGGGTTAACTTTTTAAAACTTGAACTAAAGTAAACGACACCAATCAAAGGCATATTTTTTCAAGCAGTCAAGACAAACGACCTCTTTATATAACCACGTTAAAAGCCGGACTCGGCATGCATCCCAGAAACGTATGTCGATGTCACGCGAGTAAATAACTTACTTACATGGAAATACATTATTTGTTTAAACCATTATCGAGAACGCTAATACACGAAAAGAGTGCTATAGTCGCGTACGTGCGAGAGATCCCTACAACAGACTTACTCTTGGTCTTGACTCTAGAAAGTGTTGTACCTTGGTCCGTTTGTACCTCAGTCCGCGTGTTGCTTTTGAGAAGCCCTTATTTTTTGAAGTCTTCGCTGGATTACCACTGTCCTTGTCTTCGATTTTGTGGTCGACTAGACTTAATCGATTTATGTTTTTTTATTAAAATTTCCTTCGTCCTTGTTTTATGAAATTTTTGATTTAAAACAACTCTAAAGTGTATATTTTGTACATAAGAAGTGTACCAGAATTTAGAGCCCTTTTTGGGCTCAAGTTAAGGATACCTTTAAGTACCTACCTAAGTCGATCTAAATCTCATCTTTAGCCAAAATAAATGAACACAAGTCATGCTTATGTAGTTGGCACATACAATTAATTTTATAGAATGATGCAGATATCCTTCAGTTAAGAAAATCTTCCTTGAGTAAGCTTTATGGGTTTGTATTTGGCATGTAGGTATACAAATTGTGATTGTAATTCTTCATATAGGGTTGTAGGAAGCCATTTTTATAACTTATAATTCTCCTTCCGACAGCAAGGTATATTGATTAAAAATGTAAAAGGGATTCGATCCCTTTGTCGAAAAAAAAAAATTATTTAGCACCTTACCAACACCATCTGAGTCTTCTTAATAAATTTTTAATGCGGGCATGTAGCAGCAATTTCTGGTTGAAGTGGATGTTTATAAGAGTCACATACAAAGGTACATATTTACACATACTATTCAAATACGTCTTCTACTTTGTGCAATTATTGTGACAGTTTTATTCAAAAGACATTTCAAATAGCTTCTATAATTATGTCTTATGTATGTATTAGTATAAGGTTCAAACAGTTTTGAATGAGTTCGTGTGAAATATTGAATAGTTCCTACACACTTTCATAAAGGAGTCAGTCAACCAAATGAGTCTCAATTTTATACGACACTTTTAAAATATTTGCATCACCCTGGATCTTAATTGATCCAAGTGTGACCCTCACTTTTATAAGAAAGAAGTCAACTGCGAAGTAAAATGTTTATCCTCTTCTTCTTCAAAGCTCGGGCTCCTCCAAAATCTAGACTATTGGACAACGCTTAAAATGCCAAGCAAATCACGAGCGGAAATAAAAATGAGAATAAAAGAGATTAAAAAAGTAAGAGTTCTCAATACAACACAAATGCTGACGAGCCAGTACGGAACATAAAAAATCCTGCACAGAAATACCAAAGCTTACTCCCGCAAATTTTATGTCTGTACGGAAAAAAGCAATGATATAACCAGCAGAGTATCCAATGAAAAACGTGTGGCACACATCTAATTGTTGTTCATTCTATTTGCATGCTGGAAGCTTAAAAGATGTATAGTATTCGGGCGACGCGACGCTCGCTAACCTGGATAACATGTGCCGAGTCGATCAGAAAGCCGCTCATTTTAGACAGACGCTCCTGGATTTTTCGTTTGTTGCTGATTTTGGTCCGCCCCGTAGATTATTTCCATGCTGTTACCCACCATATCTTGTGAGCATTCCCCTAATATGCCACATGAGGTAGCGCTCAATCGGAGACCAGCAACCTCAGAAAGAAAACCTGGATCTTAGGGCTTAATGGCCCTTAATAGATTACATATTGGTGCAACATTAGGTATCGTTATAGGACACTGCCTAACGGGCAATCATTCAACAAGGGTTGGTGTGTATTCCTTTGACTTTTAGGAAGAGAACACCCTTCACCTGCCTGCGCATGCACCGATGTCATTCATCATCATCATCATCATCATCATTTTCGAATGCCGCTTATCCTTTTAAAGGGTCGCGGAGCGAGGGTCTCCGCCCGAGGTTCTCCGCCACCAACTCAAGAGACCCCGGCGCAATCCCCAGGCGGGACTCAGAGAGGTTCTTTACCTGATCCCACCACCTGTTTCTTGGCCTACCAGGGGTGCGACGCGCTCGCATCTCGGCTACCATGACCTGTCTAGGAAGTCTGTCAGGGGGCATGCGAACAACGTGTCCAAACCATCGAAGTAGCTGCTCAACATTAAGATTCCCACGAATACTGACGTTTCTCACTCTATCCCTTAGAGTAAGACCAGCAACGCACCTGAGGAATCTTATTTCGGCAGCTTGTACCCGCGATCTAGTTCTTTCGGTAATTACCCAAATTTCATGACCATAGATGCCACAAACACTGAATTAAAAACTGAGATCTTTTCTTTCACTCCAAGCTCAGCTTTCCTGATTACCGGCCGGCGCAGTGCCTTTACTATTGCTCTAGCTTGACCAATTCTACAGGACAACTCAGTATCACTCCTCCCATCTTTCGGGAAAAAGACCCCGAGATACTTAAACTTCTCCACCTGTTTTAATGGAACTCCATTTATGTGCAGGGTACACTGCACAGGAGTTCGGGAAACAACCATTCCGATTTGTTCACGTTTACTTTCACCCCAGCATCGCCACAGGCGGCAAACCTATCCAGTGCTCGTTGAAGTTCCTCTTTGCATGATGCAAGTATGGCCAAATCATCTGCAAAAAGCAGATCCTGATGCCAGCCAATTCGTAACATTGCTCGCCAAGACTGCGCTTCACCAAGTCCTTATATGCTATGAAAAGGAGCGGCGACATAACACAGCCCTGGCAAAGTCCAACGCGCACGTCAAAAGGACGAGATTTGACGCCATTTATCCGTACACAGCATCCGCAGTTTCCATACAAAGACTGAATGGCTCTCAGAAGAGGCCCACTCAGCGCATAGTCCTGCAAAACTCTCCACAGTGTATCCCGAGGGACTCTGTCATACGCCTTTTCCAGATCTACAAAACACGCATAGACCGGTTTGGCATATTCCCAGGCCTTCTTAAGAATAACCTTCAGAGTAAAAAGCTGGTCGGTTGTGCCTCTGCCAGGCCGAAAGTAGCACTGTTCTTCCCGTAACAAAGGCTCGATTACAGCTCTGGAACGCGTTTCCAACACCTTCGCGAATTCTTTTCCCGGAAGACTCAAGAGAGATTTGCCCCTATAGTTGGCGCAGTCTCTCCTGTTCCCTTTTTTGAAAATGGGCACTATAACTCCCGTTTGCCAATCGCTAGGTGCCTTCCCGCTATCCCAGGCCTCCTTAATGACACGTGTTAGCCATTTAACACCCTCTTCACCCATTGCTTTGAGCATTTCTGGCCGGATTTCATCAACTCCAGCAGACTTGCCAACCGATATCTCTAAGATACGCAATCTACTCATTAGCGCTTTCTGCTGGGGCCAAAGCGATCTTAAGAATAACCTTCGAAGGGGTCGATTCGTTAGTAGCTCAACTTTGATTAATCCACGTGATACCACAATGCACCCTTATAGGCCTGTGTGTTTTTTTTTCTTACATCCGATATACCCAGTTCAACCTAACGTAACCAAGCCCAGTCTATTTAGCTTACTGTTTCCAGTTATTTCAAGCTGGTTGAGGTCACTTGCCCTACCAGTTACAAAGTTAAGTTTCTCTTCGTTGAAGTTTCTCTTTAACGAAGCAAGAGTATCTTCATCAGCTTAAGATAAAGTCCATGTTTCAGTGCCATACAGCAGGACTTGGGATTGAGATCTTGTCTTAGGCTTAGATTAGACTGCATGCCATTTTGGCATATTTGACGTACATAAGAAGAAAAATTCTGTAAATATTTTCCTTCTTACGTCAAATATGCCAAAATGGCATGCAGTCTAATCTAAGCTTTAGACCCCAGAGCAGATTTTTTGAGTGGTTATTGTGATGTGGCGACAAGATGTAAAAAGACATACAGAGGGCACTGATTCACTCATCGATTTACCTTACGAACACACCTATTCGATTCACTAAACGAATCCACCTAGCAAGCTGTTATTTCAGTCAACTGACAGTAAATTGACATTTGAGTATCGCAATTTCGATTCCATTGCTCCAGTGGAAAAATTCCAATGGAAAATTACCAAAAGGAAAATTTCGAGAACTTTTTATTATTTGGTATAATACACGGATGGACTATAAAGTTGTATTTGAACCTTTGAATCGTTAATCTAGAGAGTTGAAGTAAAAGGCGATTGAATTCCAAGTGGTGAACTTGTATAATTTGTGTTTTATAAATATAAGTGTTTTGTTTCGTTGTGTAATTTTGAGAGGGAAATTTAGCTTTCTTCGACGAACCCCACGCAAAAATATTACATTGCGTGCTCTCACCTTATGGCCTTTTCGATTGGTTGTCCGGGTTGCGTCCGGGGGACTTCTGGACTCTCCTGAAACTGTTTTCTCGGACTCGTTTGACAGTTCCTCTTCTGGATAGAAGAGAAATTTGCTTCTGGTTTTGAATCCAGAATCAAAACCAGAAGCACGCACACAATCATACATGTGTCAATGTTAAGTTGGATAAATGTCATTTTTCCCCTTTAGAATAGCTTTTGCTTCACAAATACAACGCCAGACAAACTTCAAAATCAAGTAAAACGTGTTTGGCTGTTCGAAGAGAAGCCCCAATCCGGGAGAAGAACGCCCTGATCCGGGATCGCCAACCGAAAAGGCCATTAATGCGATAAAAGGCTGACTGTCATTCAAGTGGGCTAACAGCAAACTGACATAGTTTATTTTGTGTAAATCCGCGGGTAGTTTATTTTGTGTAAAAACTTGGCTTTGACAGCTTAAGTTGTTTTTGAATCTTTGAATTCTGAGCATCGAAAGAAAAAGTTTAAACGGTTGAATTGAAATAAATTGAAATTTTGATTTAAAAGTAATTCTAATGGTTAAAGATGAATTAATGGAATTTGAATTAAAAGAATTTTTGTTTAGAAAATAAGTAATTCGTTGTGTGAATATAAAAAGTGGAATTTAGTTTTATTCGTCCAAACCCCAGGCCAACGATATTGCAAAAACACTAGAAAGTTCTATTTCAAGCGAAGTCAAAACACGTTTTTTATATGCAAGATACCAAATGGGCCCCTTATACGCAACAATTGGCCTCCGTATATGCAATGAATGCGGGAAAACGCCACAAAACTTTTGTCCCTTACAATACATTTGACTGTTGCCTAATGTTACCTAAAGGATAAGAAAGAGGGAAACTTCTTTTTGCATCTTAGCTGTCAGGTTGAAAAATATTTGGTCAATCGATCACAAAAGGCGGTCATTTTGCGACAAAATGAACAAAACAAGCTGGCACCTAAAGCTCTGAAGAGCCACCGCAGGAACTTCCAAAACTTGCGGTGGCTCTTCAGAAACTGTTTCCGAAACTGTTTTCCGGCTTTCCGAAACTGTTAAGTGGCTGTCATAACAAATGATAATATCGGAGGGTTAATCAGGCTCAGGCCCTCGCGAAGAGGGAACCGTTAAAAAAGTTTTATTGCCTCAAGCCGATCTTGAACCCAATATGTTGCCAGTAAGTCAAGACCAGATGAAGGTCTGTCTAATATGTTTCAGGTCTAGTCTAGCAGCTTTGTTGGTCTTAACTTTGGATAATTTATTTCCGCTTTTCATTGTGGGCCAACGAACGAAATTTTTGACCATCATCGCGCCATTGAAAAGTTTGTTCTGTCTGACAACCGAAAACTGGAATTCTGTAAAGAAAAAGTTTGCCCAAAATGTAACTACCGATTCTAACTCTTTTCAGAAACTTTTAGCCTGACTTGTGCTATTTGCCTTTTGGTTAAGCTTAAGTAAATTTATTTTGGAGTTACATCTCAAAACATCATAAATCTCACGCTACTTTTGCTGTTAATTTATCTTTGATGCCTTTAAAAGCTTGTAAGGCTTCTTGCCTAAGTTTTAAAGGCTAGAAATCTTGGCTGCTCTCTCACCAACCTAACTATTGCAAAATTCGATATGAAAAGCTTTTAAACGCGTTCTTGAATCTGGAATCAGCATTTTGGCGAAAAGTCCGGATCGCGTGAGTCTTTAATAAGAATTTCAGTATGAGCTAGAGGGATAAAAAAAGCCTTTTTTCGTGTCACAAGGCGCACAGGCCGATAAAATAAATCAGAGCTTTGATGTTCAAATTAAGCTTTTTAGTGATAGATTTAAATTTATTGTTAATTATTTAAGATAAATTAATAATAAAAAACACAGAAATTTAGCTTTCCATTGACTATTCGTTCGTTCTCAGCTAATACACCTTCGGTAAGCTTTTAGAATTCAAAAATAAACATGGTTGATGTTGAACAATCCGGATCACTCTTAATTAAAGGAAAGGATGAATTTTTTATTTATCATAAACCTTCGTTTAACAGATACAATGAAGTACCTACAACTTAAAACCGCATATTAAACTACGTTTAAGGATAACCTGAGCAGAATTCTACAATTCTTCGTAACTGATTTATTTATTATGATAATCGCATTCATGCAATGTCAAAACAATGCAGCCACGGCTCTATAGTCCTTTCTAATGCAAAAGAGAAAAAACCTCTTGAGCTTCGAAGGTTATTCTTAATGATGCCGCAACTCCTTGAACAAATAGGTACCAACGGAAAACAGAATACATTCTACATGCTGCCTACTAATGCATCCTTCGGTTTTTTTTTATAGCCCCCAGGATCTTACGCATTTATCGAATGACTCAACGGTATTTCTTATAGGAACACACACTTTTTGTTGTTTATTTTTTGTTGTTCACCTTTTTTTTAAAAGAATGAAATACTATCCCAGAAACAAGTCGGCTCCTTGGCCTCTTCTGCAAGGGTGTCCTTTTTGTTGACTTTCACATTACAACCGGAAGGGGAGGAAACAAACCGTATGTGTGTGTATGACAAGCAAAAAAAAAACACACACAATTTTCAAAATCGATAAATGAACTGCCATTTTCATTTCGAAAGAGAGGGATGATACAACACATCATTCGACTTGCAAAAAGGTTTTAAAGTCTAACTTTTTCTATAACAAAAATATTACAGGATGTCGTATATGGATTTCGAATGTTTAAAAAAATATTTCTTTAACAAAATGGAGGCGAATTTTTAAGTTTTGAAATAACACTAGGGCTAAAAATATCCTTTCACAAATTACGGATGAAAATTTGTTAAAAACATACCTTTTTTTCGTAACGGTTTGATATGAGAAAACAATAAAAATGAACACGGAATTGGTTTATTCTTTGTGGTGGTTTGGACCCAAAATATACTAATTCACTGAGGGATTTGTCAATCTATATCAACAAGGTATTGGTTAGTTATATTTTTTTTTCTGATACACTTTCTTTCGAATGCGGCACGATTACTGTCAAGATGTGGAAGTGGACTAACCAAAATTGAACTTAAGGGAGTGGAACCAACCGCTTGGTGAGTTTTGTGTCATGGAATGTGTTCTGGATTCCATAGGAATTGTAATTTGGATTGCCATAGAGTGCGCAGGTTCCTCGATTCATAAGTCGTGTTTGTGTAAAAAGCCTTCGGAGTCGAGGTATAATTAGTTACAAAGTATAGAACTGTTGGCTTTTAAAATCGAAAATAGTAATAGGACGGAGTTCTAGCTTCCTAAAAAAAGAAGCAACAGAAACCTTGACTGTAACAGAATCCTAGTCCCAACTAAAAGAACCTTATCGTCTTTCGTCTGTTTGATGGCAAGAAAAATACTTTCACAAACTGTAAAAAAAAAGCTTTAACATTTATAGAAGATCGGTATAAAGATCGGCATCTTCTTCTAAGCTTCAATTCTTTTAGAGTATTTTATAAGAAAATACGATGTCCTTGGAAGGCCAACGTTAAAGGTAGTGAGAAAGAAAACCTCAGTGCTCCACAGCCACATAGACATTAGTTAGAAGTCTAGTAGGTAGTAGTAGGTATAGTAAGTCATCAGTAATTTATACCCAAGTTACCTATATATTTATCTTAATGCATAGTTAACACAGTGAAATAATTACCGTAGACCCCTAAGGCGTTTTAGAGATAACAGATACAGGCAGGCCTAAAGCAGGTCCGGGTCCTAAGAAAACTTCTTTTGAGCCAAGTCTGGCAAGCTCATCAGAGATCTCATTTTCCCTCATTTCTCATACCAGTGTGACCTGGAACCAAAACAAGATTCACTGCACTTAGCCTTCCGACTAAGTTCAATGAATACTTGAGTTTGAGCACTATCTTGGACGAGTTAAGAGGGTTGAGCAAAGCATTTAGAGCGGCTTGGCTGTCACTGCACATATGCTCCTCGCCCTCCACCTGTTAGTCACAATATAGCGCATAGCCATTAGGATTGCGAAAATCTCCGCTTGGAAGACAGACGCATATTTACCTAAGGGGTAGTGGAGTCTAATGTTCTCGCTTTCCACAAAGACTCCAGCACCAGACCCCTGTCCGGTTTTGGAGCCATCCGTGAAAATACGATGGCATTCTTTTCCTGACTCATAATTTGCCCGAAGCCATTCCATTACCTGAGAAAAGTTGACTTGGCAGATTTGTCGCAAAGGGATTTCTGGGGTCATTAAGCGAAAGGTGCTTTTCAGCATACACCCCATGCTAAATATATCAAGTTGGATGGAGGTTCATCAAAGCATCTAGAGCAGAGCCCGGCGTGCTAGGGAAGGCCCCTGTGCAGCCAAGACAAGCCGTTCCTTGGAGTTGGGCAAAGAGGCAGTAACACGTTTCCGCAAAAGCCTGTTCCACCAAACAACCGATGCGTATGAGAGGAGTGGTCTAACCATGGCCGTATAGATCGGAAGGACTTTTTTCGGAGATAAGCCCCATGTCTTGCCAAAAGCGCCTCTGCATTGCCATAGGGTGGACAATGCTTTTTTGGTTTTGGATTCAACATGCTTGGCCCAAAAAAGTTTTCTGTCATGGCTTACTCCCAAATATTTGACTTCATCAGATATCGGGATAGTGGCACCTTTAAGCACGAGTTGAGTCAGACCAGTGACATTTCTTCTTCTCGTAAAGAGAACAACCGTAGTTTTAAGAGGATTTGCTGAAAGCCCATTCCTAGTGCACCAATCATCGTTCACGTCTAGGGATCTCTGCGCCTGAGAGCACACAGTCTCTAGGCTTAAGCCGACAGAAAGAACGGCGGCATCATCCGCGTAGGCTTGTGTGTAGGTTTCAGAAAGCTTGAGAGCTGATAGGAGAGAGTCTTTTAAAGACTGATACCTACATATGTTGTGCGGCTCACTGATCCTAGAGGGGCGGTTGAACCTTACACTTACCTTACCGAACCTTAAAGAATAATCCAGGAGCTTTTGTCTCGGGATCAGCCGCTTTTTCGCTGGCGTCTGTCCAGGATAGGGTCAGCATCTGCCGAATATAAGCCTAACGCCCAGCTAGGGCATAAAATCTGTCAGAACAGCCAAGCAACAGGGAATGGAAAAAGTTCGGCGGGAGAATGGAGCACATCTACAAGCATGATATTTTGACAGACTCTTTGCCGTCTTGAAAAAAATATATATATATTAAACATCGTATCTACAAGGGGTTAAATCCAAAGACGGTGCACTTCTTTGAAATGAGAACAAATCGTTTTACGCGTATAAGAGAGCACTTTTCGGAATTGCTTGGCGTAGTGGTCAGTGTGTGTGAACCCAGCCCTACGCGCCCCGGCCGGAGGTCTGGCTTCGATTCCTACCTCTGCCACCTGAAAAAAATACTCATCTTTTCATGACCCCGACGTCCACGAGGGTCTGACAAGCCCGAGAATATGTTTTTCCCTACAAAAAATTGTAGGTCCGCTTGTATGTGAAAAATGCAACACACACAGAATACGTGATTGAGGCGTTAGCCTACGCCAATCTATTTATTTATTTATTTAAAAAAAAGTCACTGTTGCGATTAAATCGCTAAAAGTTGGCATGTCTGCTGGAAAATGATGAAATCCAGACAGAAGTGCCTAAGGCGATGTGCAAAGAAGGTGTCAAATGGCAAGGACGTGATATTGAGGTAGCATGGCAGAAAAGCACCAAACAATTGGCAAACAGGAGTTGCAGTGCCCATTTTCAAAAAAGGGGACAAGTCAAAGTCTTCCGGGAAAAGGATTCGCGAAGGTGTGGGAGCTTGGAAGCGCGGTCTAGAGGTGTAATCGATCCTTTGTTACTGGAAGTGCAGTGTGCGGCTTTCGCCCTGGCAGAGGCACAACCGACCGGCTTCTTACTCTTAAAATGTTATTCTTGAGAAGACCTGGGAATAAGCCAAATCGGATAGGTCCATATTGATACCACTTATAGGACCGAAGTTATCAGCCCGAGGACCTAAATGACAACTACCCATTTGGGTGGGAGTGGTCTAGGCAACCAGTGATGGTGTGAACCTGTACCGAAGGTCACCAATCTATTATTGATTGGTTGAGAACTTACCCGAGGGTAATGAGGGCTAGGTGGTAACCGTTACGGTGTGAACCACTGTCAGCAGTGTTAAGGGGGGCCAGTGAGATACTTCCTAAAGAAAGGGTGGTCTCGTAACTGCTGCAATCCAGATGGGAATTTGCCTTGAGGATGGGAGGGCCGAACTTGATGCGGTAAATGAGGAATGGTTTCCATGTGAGAAAAGCCCGGCAGGGGCAACCGATTTCGGTAAAAGTCCGTGCCAACTGCTTCTCAGCTAGGAATTATCCTCGAGGATGGGAGGGTGCAGAGGTAACCGAATTCGGTGTAAGCCCTTGCATGGAGGGGAGTACTAGCGCAAGAAGCTGGTGTAGGGTAACCGTCTTCGGTATAAACCCGTACCACAGGCGACTCCAGTTAGAATTGGGGGGGGGGAGGGGAACAGGAAGTTAAGGGTAGCCGAAACAGTATGAACCCTTACCAGTGGGAATTATGTGTCGATGATCCCGGGGGGGTGGAGGGGTGAGGGCAACCGAAGCGGTATAAGCCCACACCGGTCCAGCCCTGTAAGGGAAAACCCGAGGATGAGATGGCGAGGGTAGAGATGGGAATAATGGCAATTGCTGTAGGAATACTACTTATTACGTCCCCGTGTGGTATGAGGGACATATAAGGTATGTCCCCCCTTTACATCGAGTCTAACTAGATCTTTAGATCTTTTGTTTTCTATTTAAGTGAGCTCTTTAAGTGAGAGTTGGCGTCAAGGATTGGAGAGTGCAGGTGGGGTAACCGATTGCGGTAAAACCGTTGCCGGAGGAGAATTTTTCGTTAAGACGCTGATGTAGGGTAACCGTATCGGTGTGAACCCGTACCTCAGGCGACCTTAATCAGAAATTAGCCTGGGGGGGGGGAATAGGAGAGGTATATCACGAATGACGGTAATCGTGAGCAAATCGGAATGTACCCGAACCAGTGTACCCTGTACATACGTAAATGGAGTACTGCAATGGAGTACCTGCAAACTGGCCAAGGTAGAGCCATAGTAAAAGAACTGCATCGGCCGTTCATCCAGAAAAACTGAGCTTAGAATAAAAACAAAGATCTCAGCTTTTGATTCACTATTCGTTCCAACTCGAATTTGCGTTAAATTTAGGGTAATGAATCCAAAACCAAAAGAAATTAGGTTTATTTAAGGTTTTAGACAAATTAAGCGGGTGGCGAAATATGTTTTTTGATGTGCGTCGCTGGTTACTTTTAGGGATGGAGCACTGATCAGAATATAGAGATCTCGGTGCAAAAATTCTTTTTTTGCCCACAAGCTTCCACTGAGTGGGGACTGCATATGTATGTTCGGTGCTATTTGCTTTACCTAACTCACTATCACATTCTTAGCTACGGCAAGTGTTTCACACAGACAGAAAATCAAAGGCAAATCCTTTGGCAGATCCCACTCCATTTCGTGTCGTTTTTGTGTGTGTATTTTGCGGGTGTTTGATGGGAATCTAGCACCGTCAGCATGGGAATCTAAATACTGAGCTGCTATTTCTCCAAGTGGAATGATAAATTCTTCAATGGTTTGGAGACGTTATTCGCATGCCCCGCGACAAAGACTTTCTAGACTAATCATGCTAGCCGAAATGCGAAAGGGTCTTCGTCTCCCCCGGTAAGAAAAAGGTGGGTGGGATCAGGTAAAAAAACATTTCCGAGACCCGCCTGGGTATCACGCCTGTGTCTTGTGAGTTCTTGGTGGAGGATCAGGAACGATGGAAGTCCCATTTAGGGCCGCATTTACAGTATTGAATTAAGCTCAGCTTAAACCAAGGTTTGTGATTCCCGTAATAAAAAGAGTCTCGAGTTAACCCAGCGAACAGTTTTTCAGTGCAGAGAAGTTGTCAAAATCTTCGACTCTCGAAATTGTCAACTCTTCCAGCCTTCACTTCACAGAGAAAAACACAGGAAAATAAGTTCGAGTCATTTTTCATACTGTTCACCAGGGTTTATCCGCAATTAACTCACCGAATTGGGCGAGTTAAGCCGAGATTAACCCTAGATCTACACCGAAAAACTCATTTCTGGGATAAGTCTCAGTTTAATACTATGTCTCCACCGGCAATTAAAAGAGGATTAGCGGAAGACGATTTAAATAAATCTTAAAGTGGCTTCACCAGGCAAATATAGGATTAATTTGACACGAACACTCTGTTTCTGTCATTTTGGCTTTCAAAAGAGAGTGACGATTTTATTCGCTGTAAAAATCACAAAAGAAAATGTACCTACTTATGACAGATGTTTCGTACAAGAGCAGTTTCAGTTTTTTTTTTTTTTGATTCTCAAACTGTTACAAAGGTGCAGAAAATAGGTTTGTGAATAGGGTGAAAGAGATTTATGAGAGGCTTTGTTTTAAATCGTTTGCTGAGAGGATTTAAGTTTGTATGGTAAATCGCGTGATTTGTAGAGGATTTAGTAAAGATTAATATTAATCTCGGATTAGTGCCCGGTAGAGTCATGGTATAACTCTAGAAACTCAAATGATTTCGCACTGAAAAACCGGCCCTAATACTATGTCTCCACCGATAATTAAAAGAAGATTAGCGGTAGACGATTAAAATAAATCCCAAAGTGGCTCCATCGGACAAATATAGGATTAATTTGTCACGAAAACTCTGTTTCTGCCATTTTGGCTCTCAAAAGAGAGTGGCGATGTCATTTCCAAAGAGCGAAAACGATTTCCTCAGCAAAAGTCACAATAGAAAACGTACTTGTGACAGTTTTTTCGTACAGGGACAGTTTCAGTTTCTTTTTTTGATTCTCAAACTGTTGCAAAGGTGCAGAAAATAGGTTTGTGAATAGGGTGAAGGAGATTTATGAGAGGATTTATTTTTAATCGCTTGCCGAGAGAATTTAAATTTGTATCGGTAAATCGCGTGATTTGTAGAGGACTTAAAAAAGATTTATATTAATCGACGATTAGTGCTCGGTGGAGACATTGTATTAGGCACTTATACAGGATAAGCGGCGAAATAAAATGAAAGTGGCAAGGGTGATATATGATTATTTATGATGATTAAATTTATTTTTAATAACTCGCCGAGAGGATTTCAATTTGTATAGTAAATCTCGCGATTTGTAGGAGATTAGTTGAAGATTTATATTAACCGCGGACTAGCGTTCGGTGGAGACATGGTATTAGAAAAAATTTAAATCTTATGGCTGAATTTACGCCAATACGAGGTCTGCGC
This sequence comes from Neoascia interrupta, assembly GCA_947623515.1. Classification (NCBI taxonomy): domain Eukaryota; kingdom Metazoa; phylum Arthropoda; class Insecta; order Diptera; family Syrphidae; genus Neoascia; species Neoascia interrupta. The sequence continues at coordinate 190,707,753 of OX392462.1, forward strand.
TCCATAAATGATGTCAATTCAATTTTGTCAAGTCAATCTTAAGTCAAATGCTGTTCGCAGGTAGGAAAATAGTTACTTCGTTTTTCGATGCTCATTTTGGGTGTGAGTTTAGTTTTGACTCAATTTTACTCAATTTTGACACCTCTTGTCTGTTGTTAGTTTGTTTTCAAAATACTGACTCAGTTTTGACTTAGTTTTGTAAATTGCTTGCTTTATATGAAATGGTAGGTACACGACGTAAAGTTAACACAAAAACACAAACGACAAGTCGGAGTAAAAAGAACAATTACTTGCGGTAAAGCCACTAGAACATTCTGCAAATTCTTCCTCCTTTTACAATATTTTAAGTTCAGGAAAAGTTTCAAGAAATAATTAACTAGAGGAGGAATAAAATGCTCCTTTTTAAAAGACCGCAGAGCCTGATCCAGAGCCCCAGGAATTAATCGATTAATATTCTAATTCTCTAAAGGAGAATGGATGATGGTCCTAGTCATCACCTAGTTTGATGACTAGGACCATCATCAAAGTTCACCAAACAAAGAGTTTGAAAGACTTCGAGGGTGGGTAAAAAATTTTACTTATTTACAAATTCAACGACTCTGATATTGCCTTACTTGAAAGTCTCATTCTCTTGCGCTAAAATTAATAATAAGAAACAGGTTCTTATTTGTTCTATCTAGATAAATTTTATATCAGCATCTTTAAGCTTTATAAGTAGCTTTCAGGGACGGATAAACCGAATCCATATAAGTTTTTAGTTTGTTCCAAAATATTGTTTTCATAATTTTTTTTCTTAAAAACCTAGTCATAATGTTTAATCAGGTACCACATAAGTACCTTACTAAACTATTGTCTGCGCCAATTCCTTTTCAAAGTCAGCGAAATCTTTTTCGGTGAACAAGGACTCGGGCTCGTCTGGTTTGTTGTCCTCCTTTTGAACATGATATCTGCTGCTGTGTGCCCTATTCAGTATCTGTAATATTTGTGATTTAAGCGAGTTTTTTTCCTTTGTTTTGACGGGCTTACCTTATCGGCATTCCGAATATTGGCAGTATTTTTTGTCAATTTTAACAATTTCCTTACATTGTCCTCAGTTCTCGTACTGTCCTTCTCAATTTCCCTGCGAATGTCTTCGATGGTCTTCTTTTTGGCTAAAATATGCAGTCGAATGAATTAGTTGTTCTAAAAGATGTGTAGTAAACATCTAAGTACAAACCTGCGCTCTTAAAATACGACTGATTCTTATAAAAATCCTGTTTACTCGACACTTTCTTTCCTTTTCCGATTTTATCTAAATTCAGAAAGGAATTAAACTCCCAAGAGAAAACACCCGAAATTAGCTTACCACTTTTGGTGGGGTGGCTTTGTTTCTTGGTTTTATTGTCTTGCAAGCCCTCCTCCACAATTGCCATGCTCTGCTTCAGCAAGGACATCGACATTTTAATGGATTTTATTTATTTATAACGACAAAAGAAAAACTCGTGGGTATTTTTGTTTTGACGGCGCATATCATCTGCTTTCTTTGTAGACTAGTGAAGATTGCTGCAGTTGAAAAATTGGGACTGGTATAAAAGACCCGACCATGTAACTCCTTGTCTTCATAAGCAAACGCAATTTATGGGCGTTTCGTTTCGTATTTTCAATTTCCTTTCGAATAAAGCGAAATGTTTAGCGCTTGATACACTATTAAAATAAAATAGAACATCTGAGCACCACTGAGAGTACACAATGGCTTTCTGAGGTATAGAGGGAGCTAGCCACAATGGTGGCCTTCTTAAGTATGGAGGCAGAGAGAGCTAGTAAATCTAAGCAAATCTGGGGGAAAAACACGAAATCCGTTAACGTATCGGCATAAATAACAGAATAACTAGATATTCAACTTGCCTGCCTCTCACCCTCCAGCACCCATTCGTTAAAATTCCGTGTCGGTGAATACGTGTGAGAAGATGCAACAACAATTTATCTTAATAGGGTGTTTTCACCGGACACTAATCCGCGATTTAGACAAATCATCCTTAGATCACTCTTTAATCATGAGATCTGTCATACGAATATTAATTCCTTCACGAGGAGATTAAAAATTAATCGCGTAATTAATCTCTTCCTGGCAAGAACTCCTAATACTATGTCTCCACCAACAATTATAAGAAGATTAAATCGAAATAAATCCTTAAGTGGCTCCATCGGCTTGCTGAAAGGATTTAAATTTGTATGGTAAATCGCGTGATTTGTAGAGGATTTAATAAAGATTTATATTAATCGAGGTTTAGTGCTCGGTGGAGGCATGGTATAAATTAAACCGTGTAGAATCTTACGTGTTATGTGCGTTTTCTAATACCATGTCTCCACCGGGCACTAATCGGCGATTAATATAAATCTTTATTAAATTCTCTACAAATCACGCAATTAAATCCTCTACAAACTCAAATCCTCTTGGCGAGCGATTAAAAATAAATCCTCTCATAAATCTCATTCACCTTGTTCACAAACCTATTTTCTGCACCTTTGTAACAGTTTGAAAATAAAAAAAGGAAACGAAACTATCCCTGTACGATAGATCTGTCACAAGTACCTACGTTTTCTCATTTCTTTTTACAGCGGAAATCGTTTTCGATTTTCGAGCGAAAATGACAGAAACAGAGCATTCGTGTCAAATTAATCCTATATTTGTCGGGTGGAGCCACTTTGGGATTTATTTTAAAACAACTCTCGCTTATCGTCTTTTAATTGCCGGTAGAGACATATAATTAAAAGAAACAAAACAAACACGCATTTATTTAACAGCTGGGTGTCATCAACTCGGCAGTGTTTTTTGTAAGGGGATGCGCATGCTACTGTACTGAACGGCTCATGCTACTGTTGACGTGGATGTGGTTGTTCCTTTCAAAAACTTTAAATGCAAAATGAACGCACTGCAAAATTATGATGGATGTTTATGTTGATACTGTTGGTTGATGTTGATCAATTGGTTTACTATCAACTATGTGGACCGAAATCCCAATCAACAAACGAACAACAAAACGTCAATAGCAAATAGCAAAAAAAAATTATTTGACCTTTTGTTTTTCGATTTTTTAGTTATTTCGTTGCGTAGATTAAAAAAATCGATGGCAATTAAAAATGAATTTAATTATTTCTAAATCTAAATTGCCCAAAAGAGAAAAAATTCACGGTAACATAGAGATACGCAGATGACGTGATGTCATTGAGAAATGTCAAAAGCGAAAGCCTACGTCAAGTTTATCTGCTCTACTCTGGTGGAAACCCTTTGGGATTAACTTTTAATCTTCCTACGTTAATCTCTGTAATAAGTGTGGTAGAAACACTCTATTGAAGCCTGCATATAAGCGAAGCTAACGAAAATCAAATCGCCAACAGGCTAGAGTTAAGCTTCTATTGCACTGCATGCCATTTTGACATATTTGACGTACCTAAGAAGAAAAATGATGCAAATGAGGCTAGGGACACATGGCGACAGAAAAACGCGCGACAACAAACAGCGCGATTTTTTGCAGCAAGCATACTTAACACACGAGCGATAATTTTCCGTGCGATGAGTTTTTTACAATAGTGTTTTTCTTTTTACTTATTTGAAGCCATTGCGACAATACTGTGACAAATTTGACGGCTGGTGTTCAATAAAACGAAACGTCAACGAAATCTAAATAATTTTCTCAGTGTGAAAGCCTTCATTCGATTTTGGAATCGTACTGCTAGGAATCTAGATTCTGGGCTCGGTGTGAAAAGGGTTTTAGGAAACCCTTTTTCAAGAGTTTTAGCAGATCAGTATGCTTATTCGGAAACAATGTGAATGACGCCGCTGATATGATCACAAGCATCATTTTCCTAGAAACGAGATCTCTGCTCACTAAAAGACCCGGTTTCACTGTGAACGTTTAAACTTAGGATTAGTTAAACTTTCACGAAAGCTTAAACTGAGTGCTTAAATCGTTGATGTTTCTCAGTAGAAATTGATCGAGCGTTAAGCTAAACATTTCGGTTATTGTTTCTCGTTAGTTTCGTAGGCCACTTTGAACATCAATTGTCATATCTCAGCCCATATTTATTTTTCAAATTGGTTTAATTTTTAAAAAATAAATATGGGCTGAGATATGACAATTTCTTATAGTCTTAATTTACCGATTTTTCGTCAAAAATGTATTAAATGATGCTTTATAATTTTTACACTCTTTCGCAGTGACATTCCGGTTGTCAGCTCCTTTGAGGCAACGCCAATTTCTTCAAAATGCATCTTGCTGTCAGTTTTACGTTTCGAAATTGCGCTATGTCTCTCGTCTGCATTCGATCGCATTGCAGAGAAATTACTAGTGGGAAAAATTCATTTTCGTTCTCGTACAGTTGAGAGAAATATTGTACTTAAGGCCCTTAACATTCACGACTTGATATTCCAGACATAAAAAAAAAAAAATTAAAAGAGCATGCTTTTTTTTGGTTCTCTCTTAATTCTACTTGACTACAATTAAGTTAACTTAACAAGTAGTTTCATAAGGCTTATCGCGTTGAGTAGGTTTCTATCGAGTGAATGCACCTACTATAAAACAGTCAGATCGTCGGTTCAACGTTCAACCCTAAATTGGTAGGTCGGAGGGTCTTGTCCTTTGTAGTCGTCGCTTGTTGTTTGTCTCGTTAAGTGGACGGATAATTGTTGCAATGAACATGAAGGTGAGCACTTAGCTTTCGAGCAAAGTTTGCCGCTCTTTCGCTTGCATACAAGTACCACCTTTCAGGTTTTCGTGTTTATTTTGCTTATTTGCAACTTGAATATGTAAAAATAGGTCCTAATTTTTAACTAATTTATTCAACTCAACTTAACCCTATTATGCTACTTTTACTTCTTCTGCCGAAAAACCTAGGTCAACCTCAACCCAATTCTAGCTCAACCCAACTCAAACTAATACATATAAATAATGCACATAAACGAGGCTTGTATGGAACTGACCGAAAGACGAATTTACTCACACTTGTAAACAAAATGTCAGAGTATGGTAAATTCGTCAATTTCAGCTTGTGGGCGAAGCTATAACATGTTCGAAGTTGAATTATCTAGTTATTGAGCAATTTATGGTCAGAACGTAATGAATTCTATAGTTTTTCTCATCCAAAATCAGTCCTGGTTAGATATTAGTAATTTACCTGCAACGCTCGTCGCTTCTTTTAAACATTAATACCCCATGCCAAGCTGGTCCCATCTAGGGCGCACCTAACTCAGATTAAGTTCCCCCAATTTATACCATTTGCCGCAAACCCAAACGTCAAATCTCCGAGAGTGATGGAAGTTTTCACACACACAGTTCTTCGATTAAATTCTTAATTTTTATCAATTATTATTATTTCCTGTGCGTTTTCCATTAAGTTTTAACATCAAAACAACGCTAACACAAAACACAACAAAACCAAAAGTGCTTCGAACTCCGGTGCACCGTAAAAAGTTAAATTTTCGCCTGACGACTTTTTGTTCTCACACAAAAAAAAAGAAACCAACCACAAAAAAGGAAGAAAAAAAAGTTCTTTCTGACGTTCATTGTTTCGGTGCGAGACCACAAAAAGAAAACGAAAAAAAGGAGAACACCACCGCCGACGACGGAATCGCATCTCATCACATAACTCTCTAAAAATAATTAAAATAATTTTTTTACATCGCTTAACACACTGCACTATGTTCTATATTTAGTACGACGCACGTAAATAACTGAAAGAAAAAGAAGAAAAATAAAGTATTGGTCCAGCTCCACGCTCGAATAAAATGTCTTCCAAGAGTGAACTGAAGAAGCTGTCGGAGGAGAGCCTCCTGCAGCCGCCCGAGAAAGTATTCGACATCATTTGCAAGCTGGGCGAGGGGAGCTACGGCTCGGTGTACAAGGCTCTCCACAAGGAGAGCAGCTCAATAGTGGCCATCAAACTGGTGCCAGTGGAGTCCGACCTCCACGAAATCATCAAAGAAATCTCAATCATGCAACAATGTGATTCGCCTTACGTGGTGCGATACTACGGAAGCTATTTCAAGCAATACGATCTGTGGATCTGCATGGAGTACTGCGGCGCCGGCAGTGTCTCGGACATCATGCGGCTGCGGAAGAAGACTCTGACCGAGGACGAAATCGCCACGATTCTCAGCGACACGCTCAAGGGGCTGGAGTATCTGCATCTGAGGCGGAAGATCCATCGCGACATCAAGGCCGGCAACATTTTGCTCAACACAGAGGGCTACGCCAAGCTGGCCGACTTTGGCGTTGCTGGTCAGCTCACCGACACCATGGCCAAGAGGAACACGGTCATCGGCACCCCGTTCTGGATGGCGCCAGAGGTCATCGAGGAGATCGGCTACGACTGCGTCGCCGACATATGGTCGCTGGGAATAACAGCGCTGGAAATGGCCGAAGGAAAGCCCCCCTACGGCGACATACACCCGATGCGGGCTATTTTTATGATACCACAGAAACCTCCACCGTCGTTCCGGGAGCCAGACCACTGGAGCACTGAGTTCATTGACTTTGCCACGCTGTGTCTGGTCAAGAATCCCGAGGAGAGGGCAACTGCCACGGATCTGTTGAAGCACGAGTTCATCCAGAATGCCAAGAACCGCGCCATCCTTAAGCAGATGATTGAGGAGGCGTGTGACGTGAGGGAAAACCAGCGAGTGAGCCGACCGCCGGGTATGAGCCAGGCGAAGAGCCTTCTCACACAGCAGGACGAAGAGGACGAGTTCCAAGCGAATTCAGCCACAATCAAGGAGTTTCCCGAAGACGCGGGAACACTGGTGCCCAGCAAGAATGATACTCATTCGCGTGCCCAAGCCGATGGAAGTACAATGGTGCCCGACAGCGGCACCCTAGTGGAACTCGAATCGAACCTGGGCACAATGGTCATCAACAGCGACTCGGAGGACTCGACCATGAAGAAGCACGACACGAATCCAGAGATTCCAAAGTATCGGCCACAGTTTCTCGAGCACTTTGACCGCAAGAGCACAGACGTCGGGGGCAACGCCGCCCGACCAGTGTCCAAGAAGCAGGCCGGAGGCGACGTCCCAGCGGAAGGCCAGGCTGACGCCCAAAGCTCCCACAATTCTCCCAATCAGCCACAGCCGCAACAGTGGCCGCCGCAACAACAGCAACAGATGGAAATGCAACTCAATCAAATCTCTGCCATAAACCAGTATGGAATGCAGCAGCACATGTACCATGCTGCAGCGGCTGCTGCTGCCGCTGCCGCCGCCGCTGCTCCTTCCGCTCCGCCTCATCCCATGAACAACGTTCTCGACGTGCACCATCAGCAGCAGCAGCACCAACAGCAGAACAACAACAATAAACTGCATCACTACAACAACTTCGTGGACGGCGAGTTTGAGTTCTTGAAGTTTCTAACCTTCGACGACCTGAACCAGCGTCTGAACAACATCGACTCCGAGATGGAGCGCGAAATCGAAGAGTTGAATCGGAAGTACAACGCCAAGCGGCAGCCGATCGTCGACGCCATGAACGCCAAACGGAAACGCCAACAGAACATAAATAATAATTTGATAAAGATCTGAGGATGCCCCGAGAACTGATGGAGGACCGATCCACTGCAGGGCTGGCTGGGAGTTTATATTGTTTTTGTAATATTAAAGATTGACTAAGTAATAGTGTGGCAAGTAACATGGAATGATTAGAGGTTAAAATAATAAAACAAGAATGCACTTATATACACAACAGACAACAAGAAGAGGCGAGGTATTTTTTTTGTCTCTTTGTTCGGCGATGGCTTTTGTCTTGTGGTGGAAAGTGGGTTGGCGATGGGGTTTCCTTTATACACTGGACGCAGGTGATTGTTGCAGGAACAAAGGATGCAAGGCGTCGGGGTGGATTCGTTTGAATTTTTTTTATAAAGGTATTCATTGAATAGCAGGCAGAAGAGGGTCCTCACTTCTTGGTTTTCAAAAACGAAACACGAAAAATGGTTATTCGAATTCAGTGCATATTTCGGCTTTTCAAATACGTTTTTTCGTTACTCAAAATCAGTTAAACAAAGTCGTCCCAATAAGGATAACGATAAAACTTTTGTACAGCCTTTGTGCATCTGTTTGCTTATCATTCGACAAAATCTCCAAGAGATGGATTCATGCTCGAATAGTCTTGCATTTTTGGTAATCTGTTAAAGCTCATGACTGGGCAAACACCAAGAAAAGCTAGAATTTCATACTGGTCGGTTCTTGGGAACTTCCGGCGTTATTGTTTTTCGAGAATATCAATTCTTTTTTCCGTATTCTCTGCTATAAACATGAGCCAGCTTTTAAGGAACAACTTGTAGAAAATATCTATCTTAGAGGGACCTCTATTTACGTTTGTCGTGAAGATGGGCTGACGATCAATCGGCACCTTTTTGCGTGACACTTAGGTTGAAACTGACCATAATTGGGGTCAACCATAATATGGCGTTCACCATAATATGAGGTTCATTGTTTTGTTCAGAACTTGAAGGTTGAAGGCTGGTTAACGCTTTCCCTTACACCTGCTGAGGCTCTTCAAACTCATATAAGTTTTAAGGCTTTGGCGGTTGTTAATTGACATGACAAGAAACTTTTCGGATTAACCGAACGTTTCGCTCAAGATGCATTGAGTTGCCACGCTCAATGCAACTTGAGCGAAACGTTTGGGGTGAGTCTAGTATTGTACTCATTAAAAATAGTTATTAACGCGGTTAATCCGAAAAGTTTCTTGTCTCTTCAAACTCACCATTCTCCTTGGGCGCTGAGTTCTCATCGTCAGGACAGCCTTCAGACCCAGAACCACAGAAATCACTTGAATGTTCCTCTTTGGAAAGACGTTGTAATTCTTCAGGTAGCTCAGCCATTTAGAAGCTATGTTATGTACCTATATGTTATAGAATGGATAGAATGGATTTATGTGCAGCTGCAATTCGCCGATGACTTCACGAAGATTGCCCTTTAAAGCGTCAATTGTCTCTGGTTCGTCGGCGTAAGACTTATTTTTTACAGCACCCCACAATTAAATCAAAAAAGGAAATTTAAAATTTTTATGCTGGCCACGGCAGATAAATCCTACACGAACAAAATGTTCGAATTGAGCATTCGTGTAGGTCTTATCATTTACAATACGTTTTTGCAGTGAAAGTTTTAAGTTTGGCTCGGTTTTTGCCGAAAAAGCGTCTGTATGGGAAGGCAATCTTGGTGTTTCCCACTGATGAGTATCAGCCAAGATTGTCGATCGAAACAGACCTGGTTACCTAACTAGGATAAAGACCATTTTTTGAATTGTAGATATGATTTTATGACAAGGTAGGTACACAACTGATAACTCAGTTCAATACACACTTTGGAAAGCGAAAAGTAAGTTGTGTACTCCGACGTGACGGACGCAACGAATTTATTGGGCTGGAGGCTTTTTTCGAGTAACCCTGCTCCCATGTAAGTGTTGAGTAATCGAGTGGAAATAAAATCGAATCACAACGAGTTAAATAGTAGAGTAGGTTAAAAACGATCAACTGACAGATGAGTATACTACCACACACAGCAACGGGTTTTCCTGCTTCAAACAGACAGAAGCTAATGCCTCAACGTAACGTCGCAACATCTGCCACTCACTGAACTCGAGTTTCCATGTCCAGTCGACTCAAACTAAGTTGAAGCTTGTTCCTATTCCGCATGCAAACGTGATATCTACTGGTGGGTATTTGCGTATATTTGATTTAAACATTGATAGAATTCACATAATATATAAACATTCGCACATTTAGTTAAACTGTAAGCAAATAGAGGGGTTCACACGGTACAATACAACATGTAGCCAACACCCGATGTTGTATCGTGTGAACGAAAGAAACAACCGCTTGACAAGCGTTCTTGATGGTTTTCAAAAAATTTTGATTTTTCTGCTCGCTTGCCCTGCCATACAACCCGTGTGAACAGATGTTGGTCAAACTTCCTTTGTGTTTGCCATTCGGAAAAATTTTTTGTGTGGTGGAGATGGCGGCAATATCAAATAAAGCGTTTCGGGGGGAATTTTTTGAGGGAAAAAACACTAAGAAAAAACCGAAGTTGTACAACATGCTTGATGAATGTGAACGCAGGGCTCCTTAAACTGTAAATTTGTCATCAAGCAATGTTGTACAACATGTTGTACCGTGTGAACCCCCCTAATAAGTTTATCCTGATCGCAAATTCATTTAACTTTAACTCAAATACGTTCAACCCTTTAGCAAATTTATTTAAACTAAACGCAAATATATTCAACCTTTTAACAAATTTAATTAAACAAAACGCAAATCCATTTCTCTTTCCAAGCAACATATTTCACCTTTCCAACTTTTATGAATAGTCCCCCTTGATATTTGTTAAAGCGGACCACGAACTTGATAAACGTATGTATGTACATAGTTAGTTTTACCAACATACGGCGATGATTTTACAGTATAACATCAATAATTATCTGCACATCACATTTTCCGGACATTTGAATAATTTAGAAACCTATTTAGTTCGAAAAATCTTTAAAAAGTCTCCTCCACTGGCCGGATTTGTCTGAGATAACGAATTCTACTAAAAATAATGAAGACTTTGAGGTTTTGACCTGAGCTGCTGGGTAGAACATTCGTGTTGTGGCACCTGTTAGTGTATTGACAAGTGCGGTGTTAATTAAAATCTCAAGTACGCTCAAGAAGAGGTACTTGCACTCGAGTTATTGATGCAGCTGTGTAGGGTAGAAATGTTGCTCCGCTTTCAGAAAGGATTTCACCAAGAAATATTTCATCATAAGCGCCTGGCAAACTCTTCTTGTAACTCTTATAATTTTTGTTCTTTTCTCCACGAAGTTACGAAAAAACTTAACGACACTCCTTCCAATGATGGCTTTTAAATAATTGATAATGCCAAAATCCATAATCTTAGAATCCACAGGAAGTTCGGGAAACTTACAAATTTCAGACTTAAAAGTTTAAGTCCATATGCTCCACGCACGTTTTTTCATGATTTTTTTTTCGAGAATGCGTTAAAACGGCAGTTTTAAAACGCAAATATGACTTGGGCATTTCGTTTACTTTGTAATACTTTATATGCGTGTTCAATATTGTCTTTGCGCACTAAGTAGTTGAAAAGTTATGGCCTCAAACACTTTAAAACACATTTTCAACTCTTCATTTCTCAGAAACTTAATAGGACCTACCTATTTTCAAAAAATTTAATTTTTATACCCCATCCCATAGGATAGGAGGTATATTAAGTTTGTCACATAGTTTGTAACACGGTGAAATAATGGTAGACCCCAAGATCTTAAGGGCATATGCTCGAGACCGAATTCTGAATCGAATGAGCCATGTCCGTCCGTCCGTCTGTATGTCACATGTTTTTAGGCCTTAAATTTTGAGCTAGGGCGCTGAAACTTCGTACGTAAGGTCCACGTCATGCGAAGCAGTACAAGTGTAAACATTTTTGAAATCTGCCCAAAGACACGTCCACAATCGGTCTAAATGTGCTCCAGAGTTTTCAAAACTGTAAGACGTTCTAAAAGGTTGAAATTTGACATTTAGCATCACCTAATGAATGTAAGGCACAAAAAAGACAAATTTAATTGGTAGACCTCCTCTAGTGGGCGTGGCATCTATTTTAAGGGTAAATTTTCAAATGCAGTTTACTTATTATTTTTGCTCGAAATTGAAAAAAATTTGCTTAATATTTTATGTAGAAAACGCTCAGTTCCACATTTTGTTTATGTAAGACTTTGGGCCACGCCCACATTTAGAGGCAGAATTGAAGAAAAACCTACAATCCTTTTTCCATTTTTGGACGGACCGCTAAATAGTAGTCTATTCGAGAGCCGTTTATGTCTTTCTTAAGTTAGTGTAATGTTTATACCCGACCCAGGGTATATTAAATTTGATGTATAGTTTGTAACGCAGTGAAATAATCACCGCAGACTCCTAAGACCTTTTAGAAATATGAATGGGACCGACAGGAGAATCGATTAAGCAATGTCCGTCCGTCCGAATGTAAACAACTTTTAGGCCTTAAATTTTAAGGTAGAGAGATGAAATTTGGTGAGTTGGCTGGAAGTCCAGTCCTTCAGATCAAGTTTGAAAATTGACTGAATCCGCCTACAGACACGCCCACTACAGTATGTGCGACCATCTCTAATTTAAAAAAATACTTTTTCCAAATTTTAGCTTTGTTAAAATGGCGCTAGGGCATTCATTTTTGGTATGTAACATTGCCTTGTAAATATCTTTGAAGGAGTTATAAAAGCTTGGCCTTTTCATTAACCACGCCCACTTTTTTAAGGGATTTTAATTTAAAATGACTCTTTTTCAATAAATATATATGAAATTTGACTAAAAATTATATGACAAAAGTTGTAGATATAAGCATTTTCTAGTTTTTATGTATGTGTTGTATGTGCCTCCGCCCACTTTTGTGGGCGTGACTTAAAAACAAAGTGATTTTTTTAAGTTAAAAAGGCCGAGTTTTGAGCCGACATGCACGCAACATCTAAGTATAAAACATTTAACAGTTATATTTTTATATCCCGCCCACTTTTTGGAGGCGTGGCAGTTTTCTTTTTGGTATGGTCGGGTATTTTTTAATCCGTCGTAGATGGACTGAAGCAAAACATACGCACTGTTGCCCTTTCCCACTTGTATCAGTAGTATTTTCTGAGCCTATTCCGGACAAAGAAGCACACAAAAAAATCGTGGAGCTTAGTTACTCTTTCACCATTTTCTCCGAAAGTTTAAGACATAATAATAAATTCGGTTGCAGATTGTAGTCCTTGATATCCCTCGAAAAGGTTAAACTTTTTTTTAAGGAGCGGATGGGTTAAGCCAAAAGCTTATGTTGTGGCCGTAAAAGGGGTTTCCGATTGCGACTATTCGTTTAAAAAGTCCAGCATAATCTTATATCGCATTTGATTTCTTCTACTTCGAAGCATCTTCAGGCTGCAATTTGCCTTCTCCGACAAGTGTGATGATTCCAGAACGTTTCTCAATTGGATTTTCCGCGACTGCTCCCATTCCAAAACAGTTGTTTTCTCTAGAAATAAATTAGTTAAGACCCCGATGAATAATACAAATCAATTGAACAGGCTGGACTCAAACTGGTGGCCTGCAGTGTTCTCTATAATCTTCAAAACTTTTTTCTTTAACTCAACCACTTTTTATTAGATATCTCTTTAGATCATTGACTTACTAATTTAGACTGCCAGTTAACCAACTTAACGCCGCGCCCGCCCGTTCTGGCACTCGTTGCGAGATTTGGAACCAACTTTCAAAGGGAAGGTCAATGGGGAATGCTTCCAAACAGTACTAAACAGTAGCACTGGGGTGGAATCCGGCTATGGTGATCTGTGATTTTCACATTTTGTGAGAGTCAATGTGATCTTCTTCTTCTTCTTTTCAATTTAGGCGCGAGGTTATGATCTGAAGTGATGGATCATAACCCTCCCACCCTACTGCATTCCTAATGGTCCGCTTGTGGGGTACGCCGATTTGACCTCGGCAGGCCACCCGGTTTTGGATCTCTTCGGCACTGAGCCCAAATAAATGCTGTTGTCTTCCTCTTCGCGATTGCGCTGGAATGTTGATTGACATTGCCTTTTTGACGGCGGTTCGTAGGATCTCTCCTTTGAACGTGGCAATACCAACTGAGCCGGTCGTGCACCATTTTTTTGGAGATAGGTTCTTTTACATGGAGGCTTCCTCAGATCTTCGACTTCTTATTCTATCTCGCTCTGTTACTCCTGCTGACAGTCAATGTGATCAAACAAAGTAATCCGTTGCGTAAGGTGATCAATTTTTGTTCTTGCATCACAAGCCTAAATTTTTGATTTTTATTCGAACATGCAGAGTCAGCCTAAGAGTAGGCAAAAACACCAAATTACCAGAAAGTTTGAAAACTGGTGACCAGCTGATTTCGGCGGTGATTGATCGGGAGCTGTCACAAGAAATTTGTGATGATCACAGTTTACGCAGACGAATTTTTGTCATTTGGGACATCACTTATCATAGATCACCTTAGCCGATTCCACCCCTGATTTTTATTCGTACATGCAGAAAGTCAGCCTAAGTGTAGGCAAAAACACAAACTTAGCAGAAAGTTTGAAAACTGGTGACCAGCCAATTTTGACGGTGGTTGATCGGGAGCTGCCCCAAGAAAACTGTGTTCATTCAGCTACATAAAAATTGCACATGCTCTATATTCTCTAAAAATATTCTTTTCATTTTATAGCTTAAAAAAAAGAATAAACTTGTTATCACAATCTGATCTGAGTCCCCCGCTGGCTGGGAAACAACCAAGTCAATACAATTTTGTAAGTGTTCACTGCAAGAATTTCACTAAAAAGACTTTTTCTAAACAGAATGAACTGTTCAGTTCAAAAAATCTTGATTGCAAAAACAATCGATGACCTGAAAAACTCCAAAAACAGAGAACAAAATAAAAAAATGCACCACGTTATAAAATTAAGTACATATAATATACATATGTGATATATTATACCATTTTTTTTATAATTTTTATATTTATGATCATTTTTTTTGTGTATGATTTTTCATTTTGTTTGATGCTTTTCTTCTTATATCTCTTCTATGATGAATTCGAATAAAAAAAAAAGACAATTAAAATAATATATCATCTACATAATAATTAAAACGCATTTGAAATTAAATTATTTAAAAAAAAATATCATGGAAATAATTATTTAAGATAACGGTATATACGGCCCGATGAACGAAAATAAAAGTAAAACGAAGTCTCCAATCATCATCATCATACAAGCTATAAAAAAATCATAATTAAAAATAAAATATATAATATTCATTATTTATATATTTTCGAATATATATTTAACTATTTTTTGTTTTCTCTCATTTAATACATAAGAATCCAGAAGAAATAATATTTTATGTATGCATGTATATATCTTTATTGAAAAAACACAAAAGGGTTGTTTTGCAATGTTGAAAGCAAGAGAAAATAGAAAAATACTGTTTTTGTTGTTGTTGTTGTTTGAAAATCACTAAAATGTATACATATATATATATATTTATATAATATTCAATTACATGATAAAATAACATTTTTTTCGCATCTTATTTATTTAATTTCTTTTTTTTTTCCTTAAAATTTATTTAATTTTTTTTTCTTATATATTTTCAATGATATATATATTTTTTTTATTTGAATTAAAATTAATTAATAAAAAAAAACTTTCTTTTTCAATTTGGCAATATTTTCTTTTTGTTGTTTTCATTTAAGTTTATTTTATCAGATTTTCATTTCCAAAAGGTTCATTTTCTTCCGACGTTTGTCATCTCCCTATCTATACATTACATAATCATGTCTTATTTAAAAAAAAAAGTGTTCTATTATTATAAAATACAAAATAAAATAATAATATAAACGTGTCACTAAACATAAACAAACAAAAGCGCAACTAAAATAAGTAAATTAACACTAAGAAAATTGAAAACAATTAGACATGGACGTTTGGAAAGAACAGAAATATGTAGTTGTAGGATTGTGACTTTTTTCGATTTGCATTTGATTTACAAGGATGAATATTAAATGAGGTTTTTATGATTTTTTAAAATGAGCGAAAAGGTAGCGGAAAAGCTGCCAACAGAATCGATTGAAAAGTTCTTTTTCAAGAACAGAGCTATAAAATCGTTGTAAATCTTGATTCTGAAATTAAAGTTGTTATAAATAAAGGAATAATGAAAATATTCACAAATATTATAAAAAAACTTTTGTGGGTTGTACGTTTATCACGGTTTCGGCTTTTCTAGCACTTTCATTGACATAATTTTTAAAAACAATTTAATTCTCTAGGAACTTCAAGTAATACAAAATATATTTTTAGTGCGTCATGCATATCGCTATTGGTGTCCAACATAATGTCAAAAGTGGCGCCCGACCTGGGGTCAATGCAAATGTTCGTTAAGAGTTCTAGAACTCTCCAATCGCGGTGTTGTTGAGGTTAAACTTAAAATAGGGAAAAGCATCTACGAAATAAACGAAGAAGACATCTGGAGGTTATTCTAACGATCAATTCAAGGCCTCAAAAATAAGATCTGTAATACTTGTATTTAATTCGAAAAAGAGACTACGCTGAATTTTTTTTAATGATTAGCTTCCCCTGAACAACAAAAAAATTCTAGAAGAAAACACTTTGATGTTAAAGATAGTTTTTCTATTCAATTATTTCTTTATCAATCATCTTTTTATTTGTTTTTCAGGACGGGTTGATAGAACTACCCATGTAACAATACAGACCCTAGACAAAAATTTGACTTTCATTTTTATTCAAGCTTACAGGACTACAGGAACATGCAGTACGAAACAACACTTGAGTTTTGAAACAATCTACAACGGACGAGAAAGATGTAACGAACAAACAAAACGAAGTTCTACAAAAAAAACTAAATATTTAGATCTGAAAAATACTTACTATTATTCTAAAGCATTTTGTACTTCCAAAAACTTGATTTTCAAAAATTAATAGAATTCGATTGGATGCAATTTTTGCTGACAATGAAATTATTTTAATTTTTAAAAACTTTACAAGATGTTGAAAAAGTTAAGCGTGAACTTCTTGACCAAGAAACGATTTATAGGAATCGCTGTATCTCAATTTGATTTCAACATTCGATACAGAAAATGTTTGAAATAAAGGAGAGATACGGTTTTCATGTCGTTTCTTGTGAAAAGATAAGCCTCCCACGACTCTTAAAAGAAAAACTCGGCAAAGGGTCTTATACGACGAGAATATCTATGGAAAATACTATTTTTTACGCCGAGGATTAAAGCTTAACAAAGGCATTGGTCTTCGAATGGTTGGAGGAAATAAAACGAGTAGACACAAGCTTGTAGACAGTAAAAGAGCGCAGAACTTTTTATTCAAACCCGTAGCCACGTTGGTTCAGAAAGCGTTCTAGTTTAAGATGTTTCGCTAAACCTAGAGGGGGACCCTAAGCAATTTGTGGTGCTCAAAACAAGATACTTAGCAACGAAATAGAGCTTTGCTTCCATCGCAACATGGGAGTATTTTCTTGCAAAAAGCAAGAGTTTGCACTGTGAAGGACTTTGTAATTAGATAAGACGCGTTAAAAACGAAACCTGTTACAGTGATGAAGCTCAGTTTTGCATGTAGGTATTGGAAAACATTTCAGGGCAAACAACCGCTCAATCTGAAAAGAATGAAGGTTTGTGCCGGTTTTCAGCAAACAGTGTCATGAGGCAGGCTGAAGTTATTTTGATTAAAATTAATTCTTTTAACCTGAGTGATGTTTTGTTTTTTGTCAACACGGGGCAACATCGGCGCTACAGGCTGAACTTGCTCTTGAAGTCCAAAAATTAGGGCCCACTAGGTGTGTGGCATAGTGGGCTTTAATTTTTGGACTTCTAGAGCAAGTTAAGCCTTTGAGACATGCAAAGAACTTCCATATAATTTTTGTCACAGTTCAGATCGGAAGAGTTAAGTGGTGAGGATGGTGTAAAAGCTGGTGAACAAAAATGCTGCTTTTACCAAGAAAAAGTTCTAAGCCGCCTTAAGTCGCCGCTATCACTCGCTGAAATGCTCTTGCAGTACAAGCGATTTTGAACGAATTGAAGTCAAGCGACGAAACTCAAAATAAATTGCTTTTGCTTTAGTTTATTCGCTCAAAATCGGTCAAGTTGTGAGAGCAAACTTTGAAAGAGTACAACTCCACAAATCAGCTTTATGACTTACAGGATAGGAAGACTAATGGAAAATGACACAAAATAGTCTTGACAATTGGCGTCTCTGGTGATGTTTTCCAGTCACTTTCCAACTGTGAACATTGGCAAGGTATTAATCCGAAAAATGTACACGCCAAGCAAGAGATGTGCAGCATAAAAAAAATACAAAACAAGCATAAATGTTTTCACATTTTGAACTTAGCGAATAAGAGCGAAAACATGAGTTCTTTTAATCGCACTAATTTATGCTGAACATCCCAAAATTTGAGTAATTTTTTTTAGTAGGGGATTAAAGACACAAAGCAAAAATATTTAAAGTCAACCTTCGGTCGGTCCGAAGTCTGCCCTTAGAAAAAATGATTTTTCTTAAGCTTGGAGAGAGAAGGAAAGAAGATTATTGAAAAACAAAAACTATTTCCTAAAGCGACTGTACACTAAAGAAAAGCATCATATCACAGGGAACTGTTACACAAAACAAAAAAAAAAAAAACACCAAAATTTAAGGACCAAAAATCATGTCATCTAAGAGCAGACTATAAGTTTGATGACACCTGGTACGAATACGATTTAAGTCGCCAATTTTAAGAAGTCATTCAATCCACTTTTTGACAACCTTTAGGAAATGTGAAGGAACCTGGATGGATTTAGGATCTCAGGGTTCGGTTCCGAAAAAAGGCTCGCGGCATGTAGACTGCAAGGTTTTGTAAATTTACCTGAATTTCACCCACAATGTTTTAATTGTAATTTGCATCGTTAAAAAAAAAGATTTTAAGCTTTTTCTCGTAAACTCAGCCCACAAAAATCATTTTCCGTAAAATTCCTGACAATTTTAATAAAACCCATCATTCTCGTCGTTGGGAAAAAAATTTCAAATTTTTTGCCGCAAAGGAAATTGTGCGACAAAGTGTCGTAGCCACAACCGTCTGTTGTTTGTTGTCTGCTACACAAGCGCTTGAGCTTGACAATTTGCCGCACGATTTTCTGTTCCAAAACATTGACTTCCGTGCGATTTTTAATGAAAACTGTAATTTTAACAATTAGGATGTAAAAATGATCGTCGTAATCTCGGCACAGGAAAAATGAATTTCCACGCGATGCCTGACAATTTTAATGAAACCTCTTCATTTTTATCGTTAAAACAAAGTTTTCAAACTTTTTCCCGTTCGTCTTCCGAAGGCCGAAATAAAATTGTCCGAAATAAAATCGTGCGACAAAAAGTTGTAGTCGCAACCGTTTGTTGTCTGCTATAAAAGCGCTTAACCTTCTAGTCGGACGACAGTTTACCCCACGATTTTCTGTCGTTGTTGTGTTCCTCCTGGCTTTGATTGAATTTTTTACAAATCTAGCGGTTGCGCTTCTCGTCGTACCACAATTGTCTGCACGATTTTCTGTTCGCCGTGTTGCTCTGACTTTGATGGAATTTTTCATAGATCGAGCGCTTGAGCTTCGGGACGAGAGTAATTCGCTGCACGATCTTCTGACGTCGTGTACGTGGCTTTTATGGGATTTTTTAAGAGATCGAGCAAGAAATAATCTCTGCCAATTGCTGGTTCTTTGGACGAAGAAAATTGATGAGTGGTAAAATTATGTTTCGAATGACTTTGCTTGTTCTAAAAACAACCTTACTCCTTCAAGTCCTGATTCTGGGCGCTGATACATTGGTTCTATTTGAAGCACAATCTGTCGTACATTAGAGAGAGCAGAAGAGATAATCTAAAAACGAACATTAAAAGTTGAGAAGCATCATTGACCGGGTCTAAAAACTGTGGGCTTGAACTGTATGGGGCATGTAGAGACAACGTAAAAGAGAACAAGTTCGTCTCTTGGAAAATGGAAAGAAAAATCAAGGGACGTTAGTTATATTCGCTGGATTTATAGATTGTCGAATTCAAATGGTAAAAGGGACATGAGTAAAAAAAAGAAACAACTAGCACTTGCAGCTCAGAACAGTCATCGCCTGACCTCACACGCACAACGATGCATGCTTTGCGCGTATAAGTGTTTTTACGCACATGGAGGGGATCTAAAATAGTTTGTCGTTTCCAAACGGCGAACTGAGATGTCTCTCATGACAAATGAAACTATCGGAGGGTTTGAAAGACCGTCGCGTAGGTGGGACCGTGAAAAACTTTTTTTCTGTCGCGGTGGGGATTTGAACCAGAGACCTCGTGCACAGCAGTCCGAAACACAAACCACCGCATCCACCTGAGTGAACAAACATTCAATTAGAGCCTTAAGGGATTTAAAGAAATTACAGACGGGGTTATGCGCCCGTCGGAGCTTTATCACAGAGCTGAGCACAAACAAAAGGAGTTTATTTGTTCCATCCTACTCTTTGAATCAGCAGTGTCGCGCATATAAACCTGACGTCCCATAAAAAGATTAGCAAATAAAAATTGTAAACTTGAAAGCAAAACCGAAACCGAAATTAATGAAGGAGAAAAAAATATTGAACTAAAACGCTCGGGAGACGGAAAGATGTCAATTGGAAATCCATTTTACATACATAATTCTTCTTTCGTTAAGCTGTGCTAAAAATATTGATTTTCTTTTCGGCTTTTGTTTAATCACTAATAGTAATTTATAGTTATATTAGTTGTTTTGTTTTCTTTAATAGAATTATTATTATTTTGAGCCATTTTGAGTCGCTCACAGATAAGTTTCTTTTTCATATCTTCAACTTTTTTGTATATAGTTTTATTTTGTTGTTTTTTTTTTATATAAATATGGCTGCCTTTTGATTACTTTGAACTAAAATTTTTCTCTCTCACTTATTTTTTTTGTTTTTCTTGTATATATATCTATAGTACTTTTTTTTGTTATTATTTTTACATAATATATACTTTAGCCTGGCGAACGATTTTCTTTTTAAGTAGTTAGTTAAACTTTTGATTTAATTACTCTACGGGGAGGGGGTGTCTGTGTGTTTGTATAGCCTCTCTTAAGGGGAGAATAATGATCTTTTTGTTTTTTGGGACAGTGAATGAGAGGCATACTCCTAGGAAAAGGGGCATCGTTTAGTGGAAGAAATCTAGACCTACTAAATGTCTTTAAATAATAATAAAAAAAAATAAAATAAAATTGCAGATTATTTACAATTGAAAAGGAAAAAAATAAAAATAAACAAAATAAAAAATCTAGAAAAGTAAAAAAATAGAATTAAAGATGATGGCGAAATAAACTCAACTGCTATTGAGGGTGTTGCACCGGATTGTGTGGTGGTAAATTCGTCGGCTGCGGTGCTCCAGGCATCGGCGGATATGGCGGCGGCTGCGGCAGCATATGATGTTGTGACATTTTTGGTCCGTCCTCGGCTTTCTCCTCTTCGCGTCGCTTCAAACAAGCTGCCTTGGGGTTAAGATTGCGTTCACGTACCTGTTGTTCCAGTGTCATGATAACTTCGACGGCCATATTGAGGATACCCAGCTTCGTTTGTGGCTTATCAGATTTCAGGTGTGTCATGCACATACGACCGAGTTCTTTCAGAGCCTCATTTATGTCCCGAATGCGTATCCGTTCGCGGGCGTTGTTCGCTTGTCTGCGCTCCTTTTCACGCAACGCCTTCACGACGGGCTCGCCATCGTCTTCATCGGCACTGGAGCAATAGCGACGAGCACGCTTACCTTTGCTGCCCGGCCCGTTCGAGTTAGCCTCCATGGAACTGGTGGGTTTTGAGTCAGCATCTGAGGGTTCTTTTCGTTTTTTCGCCGCCTTTGTCGTGGTGGCAGAGGGTGGCACAACAGGAAGGTTTCTCTCCATTTTTATGTTAGTTGGGGTCGCATCCGGGCCGAGGCCCACACCACCGCCGATCACATCGCCGGGTGATGTCATCGTGCTGGGGCCAATGTGAGATGAGGGAGAAGTTGGCACAAATGTGGACAGTGCTGCGGCAGCAGCACTAGCATCCAGGCCATCCACCATCGAGGGGAGGCCTCCAAGCTGCGGTTCGCAGTGATTGCGCAGCACGTTGAGGGCGTCGTCGAGTCGCTCCTCCATACGGGCACCTTGAAAGGTCATATGGAGATTTGGTGGCACAATGTCATTCGCGTATGCACTGGCGGCATTATTTCCAACAGACGATGCTGAACCAGCGCCAGTGCCGTTAAGAACCGGATTAGCTGCAGCTGCCAGGTGTTGCCACGATGCACTGCTCGAGGCGGCAACCACTGCCTTATCGGAGAGCAGAAGATGTGCGGCGGCTTGTTGCGCATTGGGAGCCGTGGTCAGTGGTGGTGGTGAGTTAACCGGTGTCGATGGGTTCGAACTGAAACTACTAATACTTTGATCTGGCGCGATGTACATGGCTGTTGTGCGAAGAGCTGCCGAGGCGGCCACAGCTGCTGCTGAACTTTGCAAAGCAGGGCTGTGCTGCTGATGATGGAGGGTGTGCTGAGTGTGTGGGATACTGTGTTGATGCTGTTGCTGTTGGTGTGGTGGGGGTCCTAAATGAGGCGGTGAACTGTAAAGGGCCCCTGGCGAGCCGGTGGCAGCACCTTGTGAGCCACCGGGCGTGCCCATTTGCTGGACTGTTGTGTTGCCGCGAAATGAACTCATCGGTGGTAGGGACGTTGCGGCCGGATTGTGCTGTTGTTGGCTTCCATCCATGTGAACCATACCGGTGGCGAGCGCGTGTTGTTGTTGTTGCTGCTGCTGCTGATGGTGGAGGTTATGGTGGTGGTCTTGGTCACTGTGCTGCGGATGGCCCAACGTGTTCTGGTACGGAGTTTGAGGAGCATAGCCACCCACTGGTGATGAGTACCAGTGGCCTCCGGTCGCATCGAAATACTGTTCGGTCTGATAGAGTCCGCCGCTGGTGTCTTTTGCTACCGAGAAACGACCACTGCTTCCTGGATTGTCATGCACAAACTCGTCGGTTGCGTACATTCCATTGTCCAAGCCACCTCCGCCGCCACCGTAGGGCGATTGATAGCCATTTCGGTCGTTCGGTACGGGTTGTTTGTTAGCAATTTTATTAAAACAATTTTGAAATACTTCATACAGATGCATGGGCTCATCGTCGCTCGTCGCCATTTTTTCTATCGCTTTGTTGAAGGATCACCAGCGTCAGCAAAAATCAAGTAAACCCAACGGGGTTAGTTGTGCGAACTCACCCGACGCGTTTAAGCCGCAGATTCAATTTTGCGCGAGCGTGTCTGAAAGAAAGAAGATTGATACAGGTTAACGAGGTGAAAGGCAGGGTGTGATAGAAATTGTGGATCAAGAATTTTATTTTTAAGTCCTTAAACAAGGTTCAGTTCAAAAATTAGTTGATTTTCTTTTGGTTTTCCCATAAATTTTTCTCATCTCAATGTAAGGGGCATAAGAAGTTCAAATAAGAGGTCGGTGTCGAGTCAAATTGAGGTAAAAACTCTATCGGTTTGACGAAAATCGTCGGTTGTATTGCATGATTTGAGCCCAAAATACTATGAGAAACTGTCGAGAAGCAATTACAAAAGCTGACGACAGCTAAGCTCTTAGCTCTTGGCCAGCGTTAAGTTGTATTAAGTTTGTGACGTGGAAAAGCATAGTAAGAATTCCCAAGAGTCCCAAGAGAATAATGTTCATAAGAAACTGTCAAACTGGCACTGGCAGTTTAAAAACTAGGTCGAGACCAGCCGAAGCGCCCAGTTTCAAGGACAAACAAACCCAATTCCAGAAGAATACCTTTTTGCGAGTACATATGACCGTACATATGCTGTTTAACGTATGTCTACGGCGTTAATGTCGAATCAAATTCTTTTGCTGATTACATTGTATTTTTTTTTGTGAATAAAAAAATTGGTTATCACAGCGAAAAAGCCATAAAATAAAAAAAACGATTACAATCGTTTTTCATTCCTCGGTTAGTTTTGCTTCTGTTGTGATTATTTTGCACCCAAATTGTACCCAGTCGTTATCGATAGTTTAACGTGAGAATTAACATTCAAACTATCGGATTGTGGATTTTTAAATTTTGCTAACGCACCCCTGATAGCTCTCTGATTGCAGCATTCATTATTAAACTATTTTTGAAATATGTATATGTACATCATAATCAAATGAATGAAATATGTAGTACTTAACAACTGAACGGAGGATAAGTTGTTTGGGATTAGCAATAAAGTTTTATCGTTAACCTAAGTATTGTTCCGATTATTGTGGCAAAGGGTTAGCAACAAGACTGTGAAGTTAAAAATAGATTTAACAACAATTCATATTTCTGAGGTGCGTGTTTTTATGCAAGAAACCAGCTTTGTTAATATTTGCCTTGATAATACAAGGTTAGGCAACACAAGACAGAAACTTATCACCATCTCTATAACAGGCGAAATGATCCTACGTTCGTTACAGCGAAAAGTATAACGCTCCTCTATATTCCATTCATGTAACAAACTGGAAGCTTTCCAGGCAGGCATAGCTATCATTGCTGTATCAGCTTTTGGATTAGGAAAGTGTTCCAAAAACTCAAAAAGAGCAGACTGGGAAAAGTTCACTAAGGAACTACAGAGAACTTTATCCCCTCTTTCTCTCTCTCTTGCCCTTCGAAGAATTTTGCCCGAACACCAGCACATGAGAAGGCATACATCTCCCCTGGTGGAACTCCAAGATTTCGAAACTCATCAAGAGCTCAAGATCTTAATGTAACCTTACAAAAGAGGAACTCATCAAATCAAAGACTTACTCCCTACCATCGCTTTCATGCGAAAGAGTCCCGAAAAGAGTGATCAGATTTCCGAAAATTTTTTTCAGAGCGCTGCTTGGAACAACACTTCGTCCCAAAAGAACGCAGTTAGCACCGACGGGCGTGTACGTAAAACATATCCGCTCGAAATCGAAGAATTGATTCGTGAAAAGAGAAGAGCGCGTAGGAGATGGCAAGGCACGAGGGCTCCCCCAGACAAAACCCTCTTGAACCACCTCTCTAACAAACTGAAAGGAATGTTGCAAGATCTTAAAAATCTTGAGACCACTGAATACCTTGAAGGCTTGTCGGCGGATAGGAGCTCAAACTACTCGCTGTGGAAAGCAGTTAAGTCTATCAAGAAACCTATAATCCACTCGGCACCAATAAAAAAAGCTAACGGCGAATGGGCAAAAGAAGACAAAGAGAAAGCGAATTTGTTTGCTGAACATTTAGAAGAAACATTCAAGCCTTTCGACGGTCCGCCGTTGGCTGACGTTCTAAACAACAACGGGGAACCTGATAGCTTTAGAATGAAAAAAGTTTCGTTAATTAACCTCCGACAGACAATTAGCAAACTTAAAAATAACAAGGCCCCGGGTAACGACCTGATCACTGGCGAAATATTGAAAGAGCTACCAAAAAAGGCATTAGTCAAGCTACTTTATATGATAAACGCTTCTCTTAGACTTCTATACGTTCCAAGACAATGGAAAGTTGCTGAAGTCATTATGGTTCCAAAACCGGGGAAATGCGCAAATGATAAAAAATCTTATAGGCCCTTATCGCTTCTGCCGATAATATCGAAAGTATTGGAGAAACTTCTGCTGAAGCGATTACAACCAATAAATGCAGAAAGACGCTTGATCCCGGATCATCAATTCGGTTTCAGACCTCACCATTCCACAATAGATCAAGTCTACAGAATAACGCATGAACTTGAAAAAGCCTTAGAAGGGGAAAAAATATGTTCAAGTGCTTTCCTCGACGTATCGCAAGCCTTCGACAAGGTATGGCACGAAGGCTTGAAATATAAGCTACGGCAAAACTTGCCGGAAGACATGTTTAAAATATTGGAAAATTATCTTGAAAGCAGACTCTTTCGTGTTAGGTGTAGTAGTATATACTCGAGTTTCAAGCAAATTCGGGCTGGCGTACCCCAGGGAAGCGTCCTCGGTCCGACCCTGTTCCTGCTCTACACAAGAGACATACCTCTAGATGACGAGACAGTCGTGGCCACGTTTGCGGACGATACGGCCATCCTGGCAACAGGTGAATCAGTCGAGTTATCAACGAGAAACCTGCAACGAGCATTGGACAGAATTTGTGTCTGGACGAAGACTTGGCGAATCGCTCTTAACGAGAACAAGTCTACGCATGTGAATTTCACTTACAGAAGGGTTAACAATTTGCCTCTGTTCATAAATTCTGCACAAATACCTTATGCAAATGAAGCGAAGTATCTAGAGATGACACTGGACGCTAAACTAAGGTGGAAACCACACGTAAAGAAGAAGCGTGACGAGCTCGAGATTAGGCTCAGGGAAATGTATTGGCTTATTGGAAGATTTTCGAAATTAAGCACATATAACAAACTGCTCTTGTACAGGCAGGTGTTAAAGCCGTCCTGGACATACGGTATACAACTTTGGGGTTGTACCAAGCCGAGCAACATGTCCATGTTGCAGACTTTCCAAAACAAGACACTAAGAGCAATTGTGAATGCTCAATGGTATATTAGGAATAGCGATATTCACAGAGATTTAGGAATAGCTACCGTGGGCGAAGAAGTAACAAACTTCGCTCGAAAGCTAAATGCTCGCCTTCATGGTCATTGCAACAATGAAATGATCCGTACTCTAAACGAGACTCTTAACGATGTTAACAACGAGCGACGACTACAAAGAATAAGACCCTTCGATCTAGCCACGTAGGGTAAAGCCGCATGAATGAACGGCTTAGTAGGTGCATTCACTGGAAAGCAACCTATCCAATGCGATAAACACTACGGAAGCGTAAACTACTTGTTAAGTTAACTTAGTTGTAGTCAAGAAGTATTATGAGAGAGCGAAAATTTACTACTATGAAGTGTGTTCTGGCAGTTTCATAGTGTCTCTCATAAATGGGTGGTTTTTTAGCACGTGGAAATCGGGCATAACCAATATCGGCTACTTCGGTATTATATACCTGCTATAGTGGGCGTATTTTTTGGGGTCTTTGAAAGATTTTGGAGTTTAAGTCTCCGTCCACCCTAGTATTCAACAAAAAAAAAAAATATTTCCGAAAAAAAAATTCATGAAAGATTTTCTGCGAATAATGGAATCTAGAACTGAAGTGTCTCTTCTGGGTGTCTCCATAACATTGGATGACTTCAAGGATTCCCATCTTCCAAGTTGTAGGAAGCAAAAATCAGAGCTTCAACCGATAAGGTTGGTCGGGATGATCAGTTCCTTCGCTCTGCTCAAAACACCAGAGACGGATAATATTTAACTAATAATGCTCCAAAACACCCAAATGTTCAATGTTTTTAATGCTGTGTTCTGATGCCTCTGGACAACCAGAGGGAAAGTTAGAAAAGGAACACAACAACGCGATGCCTTTCCGTTACGCAATGCAGACGATTTGTCATCATATATAGTCTGTCATCTTGATTTGCTCACCAGTGGGCGAGTGGTCTTTTCATAAGTCTTATGAGTGACGCACAGGTGATTTGCCTTTTAAGGTTGCTGAGTTTGGCTATGGCAGTCCGATGCTCATACTTTTTTTTCGACCACCCCAAATATGTTGCTGGCATGAAAATACCGCTATAATAAGTAGGTACCCTTTTCTACACTTTCCACCATTGTGTAGAATGGGAGACTTGTAATACCCCCTTTTTTGAAAAAGAATCCTCGACCCTATCAGGTGTTTTACAAAAGTTTGATTGTCAGTTGGGCCCCTCGTTAACTCATACCTTTACTTATTTGAAGTACGTTTTTTGTTTAAATTTAGCTATATAAATCCTTTCATATTGTGTGCGTATCTACCATCCATAAATAGCTGCAGACAGTTTTTTGTGCCCCTCGTAATGTCTTACGAAAATAAAAAGAAATTCATCAGGAAGTACGTAGGTACTTCCATCGTTTCTTTTACTTCAAGTTACAAGTGATATAAAAACGGGTGTTATCCTTGCAAATGGATTTTAGCAATACGTACATGCATTAACATGTTTGCGTCGAACTCTGCATCACCCTGGATTTGTTACCTGTCATAAGCAGATTTCTTTTTCTTTTACACCAAGGAAATACAGGGAAATTTTCCAGTGAACACTGACAAAGACTTTTCCCCTAAATTATTTCCTGTAACTAATGTATTTACTACGTATCTTTAGTTGTTTTATAACATATTGCAACGCTTTAAGATACAATTTATTTGCGAAAGGAATGCTTTGTATAAGTATTTGGGAATGGGTATGGGTATGATACAAGATGAAAATAAAGATGGTGTCACAGGTTTAAGCTAAAAATACTTTAGCTATGTGCACGGCACAAAGCTTCGGAAACAACTATATCACTTCCGTTTTGCAATGGTGGATTCACGTCACAATTTCGAGCCACTTAAACATTTTGTCGTCCTCGCTAGCATTTTTGGTAATGACATCATGTCTGATATGATGGGAAGAATACCCCTTTTCAATCGGGTTAAGGTGAGTTTGTTCTTATATAGCTCAGCTCAGCTCAGTCCTGCATATGTCGCCTAGTCATGCCTAATCACGTTCTATTAGTTTTTATGGACTTCACGGCTTTCCGTGAATAGTTCTCGCGACTTTTAAAATCTTGCAGTAATTGCTTTAGCTTGTTATAAAGGTGGTTCAAGATATTTAATCTTATCCGGGGGTTCACGCGATCGTTGCCATCTCTTGTGCGCTCTCTTTTCGCAAATTAGCTTTTCTTTTTCACGCGGGTAGGTATGTTGTTCCGCTGGTCTATGATGCAGTCCTCGCAGTCCTCCGGAAAGACGTATTATTCCTTGCAGCGCTCTGGTTGACTTCCACGAGTTTTTTAATTTCATTTTCTATTTCTATTGGCGTTTTAAGTACATTCATTTTTTTGTACATTCAAGACTATATTTTCATTGCAGTATTTCCTCAAGCCCTCCCAGTCGGTGTTGTTATTAGCTAACTCAGGCGCTCTTTCCTTTTTTGCCAGACTTCCGCCGATTTTCAAAAGACCTGCCGAGTGATCTGAGCAAAGATCATAGGGGTCTTCTACGTTCGTGAGGAACGCGGGACCCCTTTTACGATAATAAGTCGCTGATGTCAGGAATTTTATTTCTGTCAGTTAGCCAATACGTTCGCTTTCCCGTCGGTAAGAAAACTTAGCCTCATTTCATACTTGCTTTGAAAAGTACTCTGCCTCTTTTTGAATTACACCGTGAGTACCAAAAGGTTTTTTTTCGTATTAAAGTCCCCGCCGATGATATAGTTTGGCGCGGGGGAGCCAAAAAAAACAAGACCGGTGTCCGCTAGCCTATGCTGCGGAGGAAAATAACTCCACGCGATGGTGTAATCTAGGTGACTTAATTTTACTGAGATTGAAGTTATTTGCATAGACCACACAGTCAAGTTCTTGTTCTTCGTTTTTGTAGTGCTGAGTGCAGTCTTTAATGACGTATTCTTTTAAACACCGAACTGTCACATAATACTTCGAGTTCGCGACAATTTCGTAAACAAAATAAGTATTAAATTGCTTTGACTTTATTTTGTTTACTCTTTTCAATTCGTAGCGTGATTTTGTTGACGTCGTACTTTGGCGTTTTGTACTTTTTACTTCAAATTAATTTTGTAAGATTTTAATTTCTGATATTTAGTATTTTTTATCGATTTCATACAATTTCAGTCGCGTTGTAAAAAATGACAAATGAAAATTCAGTCGAAACGTCACTTCACATACTCAATCGAAGCTGCACCCAGCCTCCACCGTCAAATACGACGGTGGCGAAAATTCTAGTTCGGTGTCGACACCGAACTAATGCGTAGTTCAAAAGAACATTTACATGCACACGATTCCGTTCAGGTGTACGAGAAAAGAACAATTCTCATCTGTATTCCACACGTTTCACGATTCGGTGTTGCAAAGAATACGCCATAAAAAAGAGGATCCGCCTTTCAAATTTCCGAGGGATGATACGCGTATAAGTCGATTTAACCTTTAATTTTGGGACCCAATAACTTTTAAAATTTAATTTCCGAAATCAGGCTTATGTCGATATTGTTCTTTCGAAGGAATACTTCTAGTTCGTAAATTTTGTTTAAAGTTTGTTTGCATTCCATGTAAGTATGTAAATTAGCTTCATAGTCATAAGTTTTAATCCGTTTTGCGAGGTTTATACTTAAGCTCGCACAGTTTGCCAAAAATCACTTGATTAAATCACTGCTCAAATGTTTCCAATATCATAAGTAATATTTGCGCTACCGAATCTGTTGTGGCAGATTCTGGTTTGCTTTTGCGTGACGCGACCTCTGCGTTGGAAAAGAATTAAGTTTTATTGAATTATTGAAATACCAAGTTACTGCCACATTTAAAAAATTTGCTCATATAAATGGTGCAAACTCCTGAGTGCTTGAACCAAGTACAAAATCTCAGAATTCAATGGAAAATATACGCTGTAGGTGTAAGCCAATTTAGTTTTGACACAAATTACAGTAAGTGCAACAAAGCATAAATATCAGATAGCCAGGCAGCTATCAAGGCGCTTAATGCCTTGATACCTGCCTGGCTAATTAAGGATTGCACAGGCTCAATGATCTGACCCTGTCCAACCATAGTGAAAGGAAGGTGCGGACTCCTTAGCAAGACAATGAACAGCAGAACCCTTCCCTACCCCAAGAACCTGAACTTATCTATAGAAAAATGAACAAGTCCTTAAATTTAAGAAAACGGATGTAAGACTTCAAGGCCTGAGGCAAGCACGGGGTATTTTAGACTCAGGGAACGCTTTGTTTTTTTTTTTTGTCATCCCCTCGCGAATAAGTTATTAAGACTACCCTTTTAATGTTAGACATCTCACGAGCGAAAACGAATTCAAGAAAAAAAAGCAGTAGAGGTACCGGTGCACTTTTGTTTTGAACTGTTGTAATGAGTGGGAAACACAGCCTGTGGTAGGACATTCCACATTCGCGTTGTACAACTTACGAAAGAACCTCTGAACTTCACTCTGCGTCCGAAGGTTGGCTCGAGGGTGAAGTGAACTGAAGAGCCTTCTATCTTTGACGAGGATACGGTTGAATATCTTGAGGGGAACATTGTTCGTGAAAAAAGCGATAAAACAGTGACAGACATGGGATATTTTTTTGTCAGTGTTCAAGTCAGTCAATTGACTTTTCTATGATTCTGTCACGAATAAGTTTTAACGCCAAGGTGTTTCGAGGCGTTCTTTGCAGTCTCAAATATGTAGTCATTCCCACTTAAGTTTTTATTGACACACAAACCAAGTGCCATTCATGGTTAATCGCTGGCTGATACGGTTTTGCTGGGGTTTTGTGGGGTGCCGTGTCGTAGTGGTTAGTGTGTGTGCTTACTACGCCGGAGGTCTGGGTTCGAATCCTGCCATCGTTACCTGAAAAAAAAGACTAGTTCTTTTTCACGGTCCCCACCTCCGCGAGGGCCTGACAAGCCTTCCGAGAGTATCATTTGTCTTGAAAAACTTCTCAAAGTGCCGCTCGGATTAGGCAAAAAATTGTAGGTCCCCTTGTATGTAAAGAAATTAACACACCAACATACATTGTTGAGAAGTTGGCGCTGGTTCACCTGGAGCTGTTGCGCCACTCTATTTATTTTTTTATTTATGATACGGTTTTGCTTCAATGACAGAAGACAGCATTGAGTTTTTAAAGCATTAAACTTCACTCTGTTAGGAGCTTCCCATGATATAATGCTGTTAAGGTCGGAGTTTAATGAGTAAGACAGACATACGCTGTGGTTCCAGTTCTACGTCCGTAAAGCAGGGGCAAGGAACCAAGAAAGAATATAACAAAATAAGGCTACTGTCATCGGCAAAGGATTGCATTGGATTAGTAGTAGCAGACAGGAAATCGTTTATGAAAACGAAGGCCAGAGTTGGAGTCAGAAACGAGCCCTGGGGATCGCCAGCGTAGTTTTTAAGAACTGTAGACTTCACTTTAATCCAAAACAACTAGGATTAAACGGTTCGAAAGGTAATTACTAATCCATTGAATAAGACTTTCGTCGATTGCCAAATTCACGCATTTTCGACAGAAGAACTTGGTGCCAAACTAAAGAAAATTTTGTGTAACGGACGACCCCCTTTTGTAGATTTTGTAATGAGCTTCGTGATAAGACCCCGAAACTTATTCCGCAATACTGTTCGGCCATAAAGCACAAAAGTAAATTATGTCTGAAAAAATACCAGTCCTTAGACCCACTTCTTATTTTCGCACTCCTACGTGAAACGGGCCCAGAGAAAGTGTTCTAGGGTGAGTTTTTTCAGGCAAGGCGAATATATAGTTCGAAGGGTGCTCTTTTAAGGGGATAAGGCATCTCCAAGTCTTAGTAGGGGGCGCAATAGACCACAAGGTCGCATTACAAAGCTTGATTTGAATATTAATATATACATACAACTCTTTTCCACTACAGTCATCTTGGTTTTCGAGTAACTACGGTAGGTGTAATGGAGTTTTAAAAGCAGCTTCCAAGCGGTTTAAAATCCTTTGTCCGATTTCACTTTTCCCCGTTGCACTTATCTATATTCTACGACAGAATTCCAAAAGCTTCGCTTCAATTATCTCGACTGTTGATTGAAAGCAACCAGTAACTTAACAGAAGTTTGTGTCTTAGCTCCTTTTGTCTAAGATAATCTAAAGGCTCCCCAATAAATGCAGGCATCTTCAAAAGCCGTCCAGGACAACAAAGATATTATTCATTTTACGGCAACTTAATCCGCACAAGTTAAAAGTGGTGTACGTTTCAGTTTGCGTATGAATTGTAGAGCCACACTCAAAAGCCTTCGGTCACAGCCAATCTGAATTAAATCAAAGCGCAGGTGGACATCGAAACTCATCCAAACGTCTTCAAGGAGAAAGAAAAATAAAAAAAACCAACAACTCATTCAAGATGCCATTACATTGACAAAGTAATTAACACTTCTAAGCCCATTACAGGGGCGAAAATACCAATTAAGGCAAAATACCAATAAATATACACAATCAACAAGTGATATCAACTTTTGAGACAGGTGGCCAAAAACCGGGATAAGAAATTCGATATCGTTCAGCATGATAATGCGACGACGACGGCGGCGGCAGCCGTGGCTGTCGGTGACTGTCCCACAGGTAGTTCTTAGCCGTAAGTGTTATTTGCAGATGAAAAAAATCAAAGACCGGCACTTTTAGGGGTTTTCTACCTCGGAACAGCTTTTGGACACTTGATCTAAAAATAAAGAGTTTACCAATAGCCAAACTCTTATTATAAAAAAAAAAACACAATCAGATGGTTTATCTTGGGCAGATATTTTTACTTCTCGGTTGGAAATGATAAACCATAAAAAGTTTTATCACTCTGTACGTGTGTAGATGGACTGACTATAACACACTCGCGTTGGCACTACACTCTAGTATGACAACAAAAGAATATTCACTTCGCAATTCCACTTTGCACAAGCGAACACACCGCCGAACACTCCCCTCTGCATGCATGGCTTTTCGAGGAAGTGTATATCTAGCACAAGGCAGTGTTGCTATTAGAAAATGGCCAATAGCGACTACATCCTTAGAGCTATTCAAAATCCGAACAATATTTTGGAGTACTCACCACCTTCGGGGGAACAATGTTGCTGCCGTTCGGTACTTGTCGGATGAATGTTGCTCGAAACACGAAACTCTTCGTCGTGGTTGTCGTAGTCGAGGTGCACTCGATACTCCTTCGTGTGGGTAAAAAATATGGAAACTCAAAAACAAAAAAAACCAAAACTAAAAACGAAAACCAACAAAATAAAAAACAAAAAAAAAACAGTTCACAGGTTTTCACAAAATTTTCTGGTTAAATTTTTTCAGTAGTTTTTCTCGTCGTGGAAAACATATAGCAAGAGAGAAAGGGAAACTCTGCTTTTCTTTTGATTGGAGGTCGTCACTGAATTTTTTTTTTTTCTTTTTCGTCGATTCCTTCTTTCGCTCCGTGCTTTGCCTTTGGTGCTGCTTTGAATTATTGTTCTTGTGTAGTGTTGCACTTTATTTTTTCTCGGCCACTTGAAATTGTTTATGCGGGCGGCGATTTCTTGACGATTACATAATGCTGGCGATTGTTGCACATTTTATGAATGGTTTTTAATCAAAACATAATTAATGCGATGCGTTAATTTGGGGGAAATATACTTGGTAAACTATTGACATAAAATGCACAAGAGAGAAAATGGCGGCGTACATGTTTTCGTTTAGTTCGTTGAGTTTATCCCACGAAATGTATTTTTTTTTTCGTGCTACAACTTTCGATGAGTGGTTTTTTGGGTCTCTGGACGAGTCGGTCGGTTTTTGTTCGGTGGCAGGGTTCAGTGGTTTAGGATGGTTTGTGTCTCGAGTGTGTTCGTACGGGTTGACGTTCGTGTAGTGTATTGCTATTGGCAATGTCATATTAGACTAGTTTCCATTAGGGGCGCGTTTCTTTATTCCTTCCAACTATTCTGGCCGTAATATCTGCGGTTTTTTATTCATTTGGAATATTCCGATGAATCCATTTTGCGTTTCTTTATTCGAATAATCAAAATGCAATCTTTCCATACTATCTCCAGAGGTAGTACGAATTAAGCCGCGTTGTCACAAGCAACGTAAAACAGGAACAGAAACAGAATCTCATACATTAGCAACTGAAACCAAAATTCGCTGAGTGCTTTTTGCGTTGCTAACGTATGAAATTCTCTTTCTGTTCCTTGTGATTACGCGTTTTAAATAACGATCCGAATATTCTAACCTCATAATGAATAAAGAGACGCATCCAGGATTTTTCTGAATTTGGGAAGAAATCGCAAATTCAATTCGATTTCTCAACTCTCGAATTCGAGGAATATGTAAAGACCTGCAATAACGTTCGCTTTCAAAAACTTCCCAAATTTATCATCCGGCTTTTGTTTAATTGTCATCTGGGTGAAAAAGTAAACTGAACAATCACACTAAAGCCGCATTGTCACAAGGAAGAGAAACAGAATTTTATACATTAGCAACGCAAAAAGCATTCAGCGAATTAAGGTTTCAGTTGCTTTTGTATAGGATTCTGTTTCTGTTCCTGTTTTACGTTGCTTGTGACAACGCGGCTTAAGGTGAGAAAACAGCATTGAAGTTTTTGTCAGTCAACAAACAAACAAAATTTTCTGTTTTCCGTTGTTGCAGGTCTCTACATATTCCTCTACTGTCCGTCAGGTATCGCATTATGAGTTTTACATTCGTAGATTGACTGGAAATTGATCGAATGGAAAAGTCACAATGCTAACCTGGTGATATACCTGCAACAACGTCAAACTGAAAATTTTGACTATTTGCTGACAGATAAAAGCTTTTCTCACCTTTAGTTTGATTGGTCAGTTTTTGTTTATTTTTCACCCAAGTGCACTTTTTCACCCAATTCGTCACCCATTTTTTTATAGATAGAGAAATAGAGAAAAAGAAAATATTTTCATATCTGCGTATAGATAAGGTGCGGCTGAACTCCTTTTTATTTTAAGCAGTTCTAATATGCGTTGGCGACGTTTTCTTTTGTAGAGACTAACATTGATTGTCAAAGTTATTAATGTCTTCACGTAAGTTTAAACACTCGTTTCATTAAAAATTATTGTTTTAAAACATTCGAGTTCATTGTTTTTCTTTGTTTACAAATACCAACTAACAATTTTTCAATTATTGTCAAAGTGACTGAAATGTCAACCAAACTTTGGTTGTGTTCAGTGTGAATGACTCAATGAGTTTCCGTAAACTTTTTTCCGAAAACTTAGTTTCGAGCAGTTTTAGGTGAAAAGGGCATAGTTGATAACCTTGAATGGGGTTTGTCGAATAAAACTCAATTTCACTTTCATAATTAAAAAATCAAACAATTTAATCAAATCACATTTAATTCAACGTCGCTCCTTACAATGCAACACTTTAATTCAATTCGATCACTTTTTACTTAAGTCTCGATTTCCACTTGTCAACTTTTCAAATATTTCTAGCACTTTCTGTATTTCTTCTTTGCTAATTTTCCATTGGTATCTATGTTGCCACTGGTACTTTCCATTGGAGGGAATTCAAAATCTAAACTCGAACTTCGAACGTCAGTTTGCTGTTAGCTGACTGGAATGACAGTTAGGTGTGTTCGTTTAGTGAATCAATGGTTTCTTTTAGCGACTCCTGCATGTCTTTTTTACGCTTTGTCGCCACATCATATTTCCTTCCTCTTGGTTTTGTTCGTCCCGAAAAAGAACGTCATCATTGCTTCCATGGTAGCGATCCACATCGACAACTTGCGTCTTCGCTTTCGTCATCGTTGGATTCGAATGACGACATCATTAATCGTGTTACTACTTGATAGGGACCTTCGCAGTCCCGCCGCAGCTTTGGCGATTTTCCCTTTTTACGATGTAGATCTCCCACGTTGAATTCGGGTAGTGTTGCGCTCTCATATCGTACCTGGTCTTCACACGGTCACTCGCAGTTTTCAACTTCCCCCGCAACTTTCAAATCCTTTTCCTAAGATTCACTACGTACCTACTCCTCTTCGCACTTTGGGTTTTCAATAGGAAATCCGTGTTTTAGCTCACCGGGTAGTCTGGCTTATCTTCGTATGCAGTGTTTTCAGCTGTACAATGAATCGCACTCCGGTATGCAATTAGAAATAAAAGAATTCGCCGATCCCAATCCCGTTGAGTTGATTCTTAGATGTTCAATCAAGGCCTTGTTAAAGCGTTCCGCCATGCCATCCGTGTGGTTGTGGTCCGTAACTTTAGAAGTCAGAACGATGTGCAATTTACCTGGATTATATTCGACTATTGAGGAATCGTCATTAGTCGGAATATATTTCCCTACGCACACACCTAAACCTGCAGGACCACCATCTGGTCGAAAACGGTTTTAGCTTCTTGGTTTGGAATCGCAAACACATCAGGCCACTTGCTTGAGTAGCCCGCAATTACAAGGATGTAACGGTCACCACATCTCTGCCGAAAATGGACCTGCTATGTCGAAGGCGACTTTTTCAAAGAAGCACCTTCACATTTTACATCTTGTAGTTATTAGTTTTGGGCGCCTTTGCTAGCTAGAGTGCTGTGGCGTCGCCGCGTAGCGGGCAGTGTGGCCATCGTGTGTAGCGTAGTGCCATGTGCCTTTTGCGCGGGAGGTCTGGCGCAGTGCAAATCTCTCCATATAAAAGCTGGTGTTCTGCGCAGAAAATGGGAAATGCCGGATGGAAAATTCGATCACCAGCTTTAAGATGCAGCTGGCGATTCCACAGTCGGAAGTGCAAGCGATTTTAGGGAAAATTTACGATGAAGTATTGGGTCCATACTTGAGACAAGCACAAGACCCTAGAAGAGGTACGGAACGCTTTTATTGGCGCAATGCAGGAAAATACGTCGATAGCTGGTGTCTAAAGTGCACTACGTGCGCAGCTGAAGTGGCGGTGGCGCATAGCTGGAGGTGAACTAAGGCCAATTTCTAAACTATGTATGCTGTATTCTCCACATAAAAGGGGCCTACAATTTTTTTTGCTGAATCCGCACTTTCTCAAACCAAATATTTCTCTTAGATGGTTTGATAGACCCGCGTTGACGAAGATACTGTGATAAAGGACAAGTATTTTTTTTAGATAACAGAGGTAACGGCACCCTACTGGGAAAGTCTTCTGAGATAGAAGCAACTGTTCATCTAACCGCAAGTTTAAGGGCTGTCGAATTATGTATCTTCGTTACAAGAGGCTGCATTTCTTTGCGGTCTGTCGTGGGAATATTTCCGAACCTTCTGCTTCTTGACGTAATGGAGCTTTTGAGCTGTTCGTACTGATACTCTACTAGTTTCCATTTTTCATCCATTGCTTGCAATTTTTCATAAAAAGAATGTATTTTCGGCATCGAATTTGCATTCAAGGGAATTCCTTTGTTCACTTTGTTGCTTTTGCAAAAGAATATTTTACTCCTCCAACCCAATATCTAGTTTATCAAACTTTTTTCGAGAGCTTTCTTTTGTTCACTTCTGCGACCCATTATTATCAGTTCCAGAAAATTCGCTACTGAATAGGTAATTTCATCGCACAATCAGGGGTGGAATCGGCTATGGTGATCTGTGATTTTCTCATTTTGTGACAGTCAATGTGATCAAACCAAATAATCCGTCTGCGTAAGGTGATCACAAAAATATTATTCCGAATCGTTGCTTTATTTAGGCTTCTGATGTAAGAACACTGATTTTCATTCGTACATGCAGAGAGCCAGTCTAAGGATAGGCAAAAACACCACCTTACCAGAAAGCTTGAAAACTGGTGACCAGCTGATTTTGACGGTGATTGAACGGGAGCTGTCACAAGAAAATCGTGATGATCACAGTTTTCGCAAACGAATTTTTGTGATTTGTGACATCACTTATCATAAATCACCTTAGCCGATTCCACCCCAGTTAAATTTATCCGGAAAATTCCATCAACAAAACTGCATGAGTCACAGTTGCTGTTCACTCACAATATTTCTAGAAAATTCCTTAAAAAACCGGATAATTGCACTGTAGAGCTAACTAAATGTAATACTTTTGTCTGGCCTGAGGTTTGTTGGGTAAAACCATAAATTACTTCGTTAAACAGAACTTATTCAAGTTCAAATTACAATGAATTTAACTTCAGCACTTAGAAATCAAAACTTTATTGCAATTTAATCTCTTTTCACTTGGATACTTGGCAGTTAGTTACGTTCGTTAAGAGAATAGTGGGGCGAGTTCCATGAACATACTAATAATAATAGGGGATTTATATGGTTCGGTTCCTAATGCAATTATTTAATAATTGCACAAATCCCAAAACAATGACAGTGAAACCCATGATTAAAAACAAAATTTAGTATTTTTTTAATATAATTTTGTATTACTTTAGCACAATTTAGTATTTTATTTTTGTATAGATATTTTATTATTGCCAAAAAAAAGTGTTTTTTATTAATCCTTCAGACATTGCGCGACACGAGTTAAAACGAACTTCCTGTCAGGAAACTCACTTAAAAGCGCTTCCACTACATCTGTCAAATGTTGGTTGAATTCCGTTTGCTTTTGCATATTATATTCGATCGACGTTTCCGACTTCGATAAACGTGGCTGCGATCTTACGCCTGTCATACGCTTATACTCTTTAGCCCTGTTCTGCTTGCGTATGATACTGTCTAAATTTTGATATTTCAAAAGGATTGCTTGTTCAATTTCATTTTCAATCAATTTGTCTTGTTTGATCTCGGCGTCCATGTCCTTTTGGACTTTTGCTTTTGCTTCTCTCACCTCCTTGTATTCTTGGACCAATTCGTTGAGCTTCTTTTCAACCATTGTTATTTCTGTGTGAATGTGTTTCAGTTTAGTCTTCAAGTCGTTTATTCGTTGCTGTATATTTGTCCGCGATCGAAAATGTGCGCCTTCCATCTTTTGTTTCGTGGTAGCTGTCACGAATATACGTTCACGATGCATAACACAATGATCAAGATCCAGGATCAGCTTTTCTTGGGCCCGCTTAAGTTCTTTGTGTCGAATTTGCATGCGATGTATTTCAGCGCGCATATTACCGATCTCACTTTCGGTGGCTGATTCGTTACGACGCCAGCGAATGGTTTCATCGATCAGCTTGTACTTTGTCTCCCAGGACAGAGCCTCGCGATGATGTTCAAGAACGAGTTCTTTGTGGCGATCAATGTCGTTTTCCAGCTCGATGGTTTCCTGCTCCAATCGAAGTACTCCCATTTCACTATCCTGTCGCACAGGAGAAAGCATATAAAGTAGACTTCATAAAGGCGCTATCAAAGACTTACCCTTAATTTTTGAAGCAACTCGAAATGCTCAATTTCACAATCGAATTCGCTGTTTTCATGAAACATCTTCTTTTCGTAGACTTTTCCACTAAGAAGCTCGAGTTTGGTGGCAAAATGTTGGACCTCTCGAGATATCTCCCGGGTGCTTGCTTCAGCCTTTTCCATGTCACTGTCTATTTTGAGAGACTTCTGGCTTATAATCAAGAGCTCTGAAAAGTTAAAGATTTTACGTTTTGTCAAAAACTTCAACCAATCTTACGTTTTCGAGCTACTTGTATGTCGTTCAACTGATTATTGCGCTTCTGCGATAGATGCACGATGTGTCCTTGTAAGATCAACCAAAACTGCT
The DNA here is from genome assembly GCA_947623515.1 of Neoascia interrupta. Lineage (NCBI taxonomy): Eukaryota > Metazoa > Arthropoda > Insecta > Diptera > Syrphidae > Neoascia > Neoascia interrupta. The sequence goes on from OX392462.1 coordinate 190,747,494, forward strand.
GCTTTTCAAGTACCTTCTGGTCAGTTTCTTGAATAGCCTTTTCCAATGTTTTTATCTGCGCAGAAAAAAAATAAACACTCGTAACGACAGAAATAAATCTAGGCACGAACAAATAGGATTTACCTTATATTCAGTGGGGCTAACCTCACAGCCCTCAGCTTCCTTAACTAGCTGATCCAATTCCTTTGATAGTCGAGTGATTGCTTTCAGTTTCAAAGAAATCTGATTATCAACCGATTTGATTTCATTGTTAATACCGTCAGCTTCGTCGTTTAGATTCTTCAATTTCAAGCCTAAGGCATTACCTTCTTCGTGAAGGTTAAGGATCGTCGTCTTTTGGCGTTCCAGCATGAGTAGCAGGTTTGTTAGTTGATTTTCAACTTTGAGCAAGTTAGTTTCCATTGCGCGTCGGCTGATTTGATTATCAGTTAGAACCTTAAGGCGGTACTCGCTCGCCTTGTCGCACATGAGTTGATCCTGGGCTATTTTAAGTACAGCCTCCTCAATACCACTCTTGATAGCGTATTGTTTTTCCAATTTGAATTGGAGCGAATTCAGTTGGATGTTCAGTTGATGACCTTCCTTTTTAGCCTCTAGGAAATCCTTTTCAGTTTGATCCAGAATTTTCGGTAGCTCCTCCATTTTCATCTCCAGTTTAGCAAGGACCTTTGATTGTTTGTCAGCTGGAATGAGTCGGTTGTTTAACGTATGGGAATTAGAAGCGTTTTATTTTTCTCAAAATTATGCATTTTATACCTAGGTACTCTTAATTTAGGTACTTGACCTGGTGCAGCGTAGTCACGTTATAGACTTAAATTATTGCGCTATAGCGACAAAATGGAACGATTTTCAGAATTATCATTATGTTTTAACCCTAACCTATAACCCATTGAACTGTCACTTCAGTCAGCTGACAGCAAACTGATATTCGAAATTTGAATTTTGATACTGATGACTGGTAATGCGATACCTGGTGGTAAAATTTGGAGTATGTAAAGACCTACAGCCGTCAACACAAATGACGAAGTTGACAAACGTACAAACATTTGACCTATCTTCGATGAACGAATTGGCGTTTTTCGGTGTGATTTATCAGCGGAATGATTTGTGAATAAAATAGTTTGTCCTTTCATTAAAAGTAAATAAAAAGGATAATATCTTTCCAGAACAAATAATTTTCGTACTCGTTTGACAAATGGGATGACAGTCAGCCATATACGTGTGTAGTTCTGCACATATTCTTAAATTGACCGCCAGGGTAAAGCCTTCAATCGTCAATTGGATTTTCCCTCCAGTGGAAAATAACTAAATTCGAAGTTTTGAGAATTTGATGAATTTTTTTCGAAAAAGCTGACTCTGACAGTTACAGTGAATTTTAAGCCATTGTGTTTGACAGATAAAGTGTTTCATTGTGTAAATCTAAAAATTAAATTTAGTTTTATTCGACGAACCAAAGGTAAAAACATTACATTACGTATTTTTTTTATGTGGGCGGTTTTCTTTGAGTTTTAATGCTGCCACCGTTTTGCAGTCTGGAAATATAGCCCTTTAACTCTTTAGTGTAAAAACAGCATTCAGCACGCAAATTGGTTACAGCGATTTAATTTATAATAACTAATTTGGATTCAGAAGTTCTCGCAAGACGCTTCACATGTCACAGGCAAAGTCACCTTAAATACTCTTTTCGGTTGGTAAGTCGGAAGGACGCTCGAATTCGGAATTGCAATCGAACAGACATTAGGGCTTGTCTTTCGTTGTATTTGTGAAACTCAAGCAATGCTACAAGGGACAAATGACATTTATCCAACTTGACACAACATGTTCTTTAGGATTTTTTTTTTAATCTGGATTCACGGCCAGAAGCTAATTCATCTTATTTCAGAAGAGGAACTGTCAAACAAGTGCCAAAAACAAGTTTCAGGAGAGTCCAGAATGTTTCCGGACTCTTCTGGATGACCAACCGAAAAGGGCACTAGGTTCAGAAGACACTATTGCCCCCGTCATCTACTGAGTTAATAGAAAAGTTAGATAAGTAACTGGCATTGGAAACGACTTACTGTCCTTTTGCAGTGCTATAAGGTCTCTCGACAAGCGTAACTTAAACGCCTCCAATTTTGCATTGTTGACCGTTTCATTTGAAATCTGCTTGCGCGTTCCTTCAATTGCTGCAAAAGTTAGTTTCAATGACTCCTGTTGTCTCCTGCAAAATAACGGTCGTAAAAAGTTAAGCACTGCAATTCCTAGCTTCCAGCTATATGTCCAAACTTACTCCAGACTTTGTTTGGCTTGAAACAAGACCTTATCACGGTGCTGAATTGCCACAATGACTTCACCCCATGACTGAGTTAATCTCTTGTGTTCGACTTGCAGAGCTTCCAAGTCCGCGTTAGCATCCGACAAACTAGAATGCAGGACATTGTTTACCTGCTTTTGATCCTGAATTTGCTGTGTTAGCCCGGCTAGCTCTTCTTCGCGTTTCTTAACTTCCACTTGCAAATTAAATGACATCAAATCGGTTTTTTGCTTCTCCTCAGCTATGACCCTCTGCAGCTGGGCATCCTTGCTGACAATACGCTTCGAACTCTCCAGTTGCGTTTCGAAATCGTCGGTCCATTTGCGAATGTTATTCTCGAGGTCCTGCAGATGGCCAAGCTCGACCAAGCGTTGATTGTATTGGGCTTTGTGTTGCTTGGTAATCGAGTACTTCTCATCATACTCATTACGAAGGGAGTCACGAAGTTTTTCACTTTCTATCCGCATGGTAACAGTTTCGCTGATGTTTTGGGCGTATTCCTCCAGGACACTATTTTGTTTCTCGATTTCGTGTTGCATGTCATAGAGTTTCTCGCCGAACTCTTCGCGTTCCTCCTCCTTGAGTTTGATTTTGTGGTTTATCTCATCGATGTCATTGGTCAACTGGTTCTTGATACGCAAAAGATGCTCCTTGAGCGACTGTTGGAATCTCGCAAGCAGGGGATGATCCGGTGGCAAAACAGAGTTTGGTTCAAGTTCATATTTTTCGGGTTCGCACGGCACAAACGGCTCGGCAGGAGATGGAAGGTCTACCTTAACAACATTCAGCTGTTCGTCGTTTGTAGAACAGTCCATAATGATAATGTTTCTAACTTCAATGAAGTTGCAAAAAGAACTGTTAAGGATTGTTTGTTTGGTGCTAGATTCGTGTTTAGAGCTTTGTTTGATCGATATTAATTTGGATTTTTAAATTCTTAGGAGACGGTTGTTAGGATTTTTATTCATACAGTCAGGTTAGATTAAATTAAGTTATATTTGTTTGGTGGTTATCTTGGACATGATTGATCCCATGCATAAGAGTTTTGGAATATCTTAATAAGTATCCCTTGACATCTTCAGCGAACAAATAGCTGCAACCACGTCCACAACGTCTCTAACGCTTCATTGTTTGTAGCTCAAAATGGTTCAACGGGTCGCACGTAGGTTCGTTGCTATTCTTTGTAGGTTCTATGCGCCATTCCTAATCAGCAACAAAGAATTGCAACGAAAGAAGGCAAAAACGAGGTGATCGAAACCGGACAAAGAATCAATTGTGTATCAATTGAGTACTAAGCCTTCAGCCCAATGAATCCGTTGCATCCGTTACGTCGAAGTACACAACTGACAACTCAGTGAATACACACGCTCTTATGAGAAGCGACGTACGTCACAAAGTTCTTCAATGGGCCGCTTCGCATAAGAATGTGTATATTTCACTCAGTTTTCAGTTGTGTCCTTCGACGTGACGGATGCAACGGATTCATTGAGCTGAAGGCTTTACTCGCGACATGTTAAGGTTGCAGGATCGTACCCTACCGGTGACCCGTACACGTTTTTTTTTCTTTGGACATTTCCGCCGCTAACATTTCAACTCCACTTTATTGTTGGGAGGAATTGAATTGACTCGGGAAACTTCCTTAAAGATTTTGACAAGGCAGACGACTGATTACGACGAGTGTTTGCTGTTATATAGGATAAGGGTCCTCTGAAATGTCACCAAGTGTAGAGTGAGATGCAAATCTAGTTGGGTGAAAAATGTCGCGAACAGTCAAATGATTACTTCAGCAATACCAGCTCGAGCTCAAATAGGTGTATCTGGACAATCAGTAGAAAAACTGCTTTCTTTGGAAGCGACGTGGCGTCTAATTCTAATGATAGTGAAACTGAACGCGACTTTGACAATGGCAAAGTCAAGTACATAATGTTGTTCTTGGTATGAAGAACCAACGTCCAGCCTGAGGACTATATCTACGCTTCGTCTCTTCCATTCGAATTTCGAATTTCTGTGCTTCTGTATGGATGCAGTGTTTGGAAAGTGACCGGCTCTAAGACGAAAAAGTACGCATTCGTGAGTAAGTGCTTACGGAATTCATTAAAGATTTACTGCCTAAACCGTGTCTCGAATGCCGAACTCTATCTGAGAACAAGATAGAGTTCTTCACAGAACACACTCGTCGTCGTCTCGTCATCGCTCTTACACGATGAGGCTCCAGGTTAGGAGCTCATAAACCCAATCACCCAACGACAAAAATGACAGTGGATCAGCCACATTCTACGGAAGGGTGACAGATTCCATTACAGTAAAGGCAATGGAACCATGTACCCAAGGTGGCATAAGTGCCGGTCCGATTCCGAAACACATGGCGTAGGACCGTGGAAGCAGAATGCAGACAACTGGGGAATAGTTGAAGAGACCCAACTTAGCGATTTGTGCGATCCAAGCGATTGTGCGCAGGCGTAGTGGAGGGTGGAGGCCCCGTGCTACATACGGGGCCAGAAATAAACAGAAATTATAGAAATTAAGCTCATGCCCGCATTACTTTCGGGAAATTCAAATGAAACGTTCTTTCTCTTGCAAAGAAGTTGGGTGCAAACAACTTTTTCATGTATCGGAGGCACAGTGTCACACCTATTAGGGCTTTAATCCCATCAGCGGCAAGGAAATCGCCATCGACAGTTGTGATAAGCTTGAAAAACATTAAACCTTTTGGAAGCGATAGACGACCAACCACAACTGTCGGTCGTGGAAGGCCTCCGACAAGATTCAATGTACCCAAAAACTATTTTAGCGCTCTTGAAGGATCAAGACCATCACTTGATCGGTTCAATTTCTAGACTTCCCGAAAACCTGCTTCTTTAAACGGGATGGCTTTTGTGATGTCACTGCCTATCGCTTCAGGATCACAAGTTCAAACTTTTTAGGCTTAGTGAAAGGAGGGCAATAGAACTTAGTGCAACTTTGTCGGCTATTTCACATAAAGAGCGAGAGAGCGAGCGAGGGTCTCGGGCGAGCTGTCAAATGATTTTCAATCAATGGCAATATATGGAGTGGTTTACAATACCGGCGTGATCGCTGTCTCGATCGCCGCCGGGCTTTTCGAAAAATTGAAAAACCCTCGCCGAGGTTGACGATTTTTCTGTCGATCGGTGTTGTGAGTTATGACACGCTGTTGAATAGATATTTTTTTCTCGAAGCTAATACTTGTTGTAAAATATAAACTTTTTATGTGCAATAAAGTCGACAAATTTTAGAAATATGTTATGTTTTGTCACTGTGCAGTCAAAACAGTCGTCGCGCCCTCTCGCTCTCATTGTGTATTAACAAACGATTTCTCTGGTCTCGTGTTGTCGCTGCCGCTCTGTTTTGACGCTCTCGCGGTGAATGTGAAACGGCCATGTGGAGCATCTGCGGGTTTCCCTGGCTTGTGGAGCGGTAGACTTTCTTGCTTTTGGACCACTGTCAACTCAAATGAATAAATTTTTGCCACGCCCACTTTTGGGGGCGTTTTTAAGTATACACCAAATTTTTAGTATGAAAATGCAATCAACACGTGTATATCACTTCTGATAAAAAATATAAACAAAAATACGATGTTATTGAAAAGGGGTGGATGCCACACCCCTTTTTAGGAAGGAAAATTCTTAAACTGAGAAATTCTAAATACAATTGAAGTTAATAGAAACTGAAATTTAAAAACCAAGATTTATGACACAATTCGGAGCTGAAAGTGGTCAATTGGGATGGGGTATCCAACGATTCGCCTAAGCGCATTGTAAACCTCCCTGTAGTTTGTTTGGTTTTTGATGTTTGTTTATATTTGGCTAGGCTGAAAGTGACACTGAATTTGACCGTGTTTATCCACTTCTGCTTTCTTTTTTCGTCAAGGCTTTTAAAAAGCTTATTGGGTAGACTAGAGTTCCACTTGATCGGAATTCTTCGTACATGTCACTGTCTTCATTCTAGCATGGTCCATGGTGTATCCCTTGCGGAAGGCCCTGGGTATATAGCCGTCTGCGCCGTTGCTATAAGACGGCTAGTAACGATAAAAGTTGGACGTTGTTCGAGGTATGAATCGGATAGCGTCAATTTTTTGAAATACGATTTATATGATTAAAATTTGAATGGTTTCACCGCATGAAATAGTGATGGTATAAGGTGATAGCAGACGCTTCCCTCGATCTAAGCGTTTTGAGCTTAATTTCAATATTTCTGTGAATTTGAAAGAGTACCATACTAGCCTTAAATTCGAAGCTTCCAACGAAAATGCATACTCCACGAACACTTAAAAAACTACTTTATTTACAAGCACAGCTTGCAGCTAACATTTTGAATTTTGCTTTAATTTTGTCTCATTTCTAAGCCATATTATTTACAAACAAAACAGACAGAATTTTTAAGCTTAAACTATGATACGATCACGATAAGTTAAACAAGTATACACATTAATTTTTAGGAATCAAAATATCATCGATCAGATGTGCTGCTGACCGTTTCATCGGTCAGCCGATTGTCCTCAAATAAATAATAATCGATACTGTCATCGTCATACAACTCATTGGCCAATTCTTCCACCTCTGAGTGGCACACAGCCTCGCTGAATGCGCCTAGGAACACTAAACTCTTGATCATGTGTGATTTCTTGTGCTGGATATCTTTGTAGGTATGCAATTGTCGATGGGGACGTTGGACAGGCACACTTGAGGATGAAACCATTGCTAAAGCATCCGGTGGATGAAGTTCCATCTGCAGATGTGTGCTTTGCGACATTCGCATCACAAGTGATACCACAAAGAAGCATGCTGCGTTCATGGGAAACGCTCGCAAGAGCGTCGATGTGAGTCCACGACAGAAAAACCCAATACCCTCCGAGTGATAACCCTTTCGCATACAATCGACCACGCCAGAGTACTGAGGTTTCGCCATCATTCCATCCGCTTGAACGCAGGATTTAATCACATCCATGGGGAAGGTGAACAACCAGGAAACTGTCCCAGCAAGTCCACCCGCGATGAGGCTATGGAATGCAGTGGGTGAGCCCACTTGTTGCATCATCAATTCGTAGGACACGAAATAGCTGGCGAATCCTTAAAAATACCATACAAAAAGAAAATCTTGTAAAGCTGACAAATAAGTTCGTTATCTTACCAGGCACATCCCTCAATGCTGTGATGCCGAGTCCTCGAAAAATTCCACGAAATCCTTCGGTACGATGTATGTGCGCCAGACACGATAATGGGCCCTTATGCTTCACAGCTGTTTTCATGTTCTCTTGCAATTGCAGGCGGGTTTTGGCCAATTCCATTGGGGAACACACTAGGCTTTGGATCAAACCTGCAGAGCTGCCCGCTACAAAGTGGGACAGCAATGAGTTTGGATCGCTGGAGTTTCGCTGCACATTGCCGTAAACTCCGAAAACAATTGCATTTACTATGGCAACACCGCCCATTGGACTGGACATTCCACGATAGAGCCCACGCACTGAGTCACGGGCAACAATTGTCCTTAGACAGTGTAAGGTTCCTCGGTAAATAGGTCGCTTTGCATCCTGTGTTTGCATGTGCACCTTGATTGTATCAAGGGGGTAGCCGACAAGCACACCAGCACAACCTGAAAGCCCCGTAGACTACATTAAGATATTTAAAAGTTGACAAGTCTTACTAGAGGTGTTGGTCAAAACGATTAAGCCGAAGTTTTTTTTTTTCAATTATAATCTTTTCGCCATAATACATACCTCCAACGCAACCCGCAGCAAAATCCAAAGCCATTGTTTAGATAGAGTAGTGCAGGTAGTTTAGTATCACAAGCTTAGTACAAAAGGGACTGAAAAAGTTAAAAAAAAATCATTATTTTGTTTAGGTACATTAAAAATGCAAGTATAAAAATTTAGAAGAATCTTGATCTTGATGTTAAAATCATACATCTTCCTTGCTACTTAATGCTTTCACTACAATCGGCATAAGAGATACCATTTTGGTAGCTATATTTGCCACAGAAACAGAAGAAGAAACGTCATCGTGTGTAAAATAATTCTACAATTCGTAAGATGTAATACCTCTCATAAAAGATGTAATACCTTTCCTCATAAATTTCATTCACCTGCACAAACTCCTTTTATGCCTCTTTTAACCGTTCTCAAATACTAGTTGTTGATTTTTGTAGTGAGTTTTGTCGTTCTCAATTACCTTTGTAACTTTTTGGGACTTGAAAAGGGAAACGAAAGCTATGACCGATCTGTCACAAGTACCTTTATACGTTTTTTATTGGGATTTTTACAATTTTCGCTCATGGAAAACGACATCGTCATCGTCACTCTCTTTTGAAAACGAAAAAAACAAAAAACAAGTGGGAAAGTGCAACAGGGCACTGTAAAAACTTCAGTCCATCTGTGACAGATTGCAAGATACCCTACCCTACCAAAAAACGAAACAGCCACGCCTTCAAAAAGTGGGCGGGATATAAAAATATAGTTAACTGTTGAATTCTTAATGCTAGGTGGTTGCATACATTTCTAAAACTAATGAAATGTATGCAACCTAAGTCGGCTAAAACTCCGACTTTTTAACTAAAAAATCACTTTTTTTAAAGCCACGCCCACGAAAGCGGGCGGAGGCATATACAATACATACAAGAAAGTTATAAAATGCAGAAATCTACAACTTTTGTAATGTATTTTTTAGTTAATTTTCATATACATTAATTAGAAAACAGTTATTTTAAGTCAAAATCCCTTAAGAAGTGGGCGTGGTCATCTTAAAAGCGGGTCGGTCGACACCAACCCCCCGGTCTGGAAAATCTTCAAATCGATTCCACAGGAACAATGATACCAACTCTCCGGCCCTGAAAATCTTTGAATTCATTAGACAGGGGCAGTAGAGAAGCAACCAGGCTCTGGTGGAACACCTGGTGGAAAGAGACTGCAGTCAACTTCACGCGAAAAGCCAGAAACAGAGCTGCCTGGTGAAGCTTGTTAGTTGAGGTCCAGGTTCACCTCGGACTGTAGCACCACCAAGAGGAGGCATAAGCACTTAATTCTTGGACTTCTATAAATGTAAAGGATCATATTGCGCAGCACTGTATTCGTTTAGACAAGCGCCTGCCGTACTGTAAATGCAGTTGCATCTGTAGAAGGTGTAATCATAGAACAGTAGGTACACTTCGCGGAACATACAAAGAGCTAAACGCTGTGTATGGCTTACAGCCTTCAGTCAAACGAAAAAACTTCCTATACTAGAATTTTTCTATCCGACTGGCAAATAACAGCGTTAAGCCTTCAGCCCAATGAATCCGTTGGGTCCGTTACGTCGAAGTACACAACTGACAACTCTGTTAAATACACACGTTCTTATGGGAAGCGGCCCATAGAAAAAGTGTGTGACGTACGGCGCTTCTGATAAGAACGTGTGTTTTTCGCTGAGTTGTCAGTTGTGTACTTCAACGTAACGGACAGAACGGATTCATTGGGCTGAAGGCTTTAGGAATATTGACCCAATATTCATCATTATCATTATCATCATCATCATTACCGCTTATCCTCAAAATTCAACCAACTTAAAACACAAAGCTTTGATTGCTTTGCTTCTAATTTGAATTTGACATTTGCATTAGTGCAGCACCTGACAAATGATTAACACTGACCCACAAAACCTTAACTTTCTTTGAAACTTCAACGCATTTCGTTCAAAATGTTAGCCACTGATCAGACTGTAAAGAGATAGCCGACTCGGCACAAGAATTCTCTTTTTGCTCCCAAGTTTCCACTGACTCTCGACTGCATATGTGTTCTGTGCTTTGCCAGTACTACTAGTAGTGTGCCAGTACTAACGGGTGATTTTTTAAGAGGTTGAGAACTTTTTTTTTAAAAAAAACACAAAAAATTCGGAAAAATTAATGAAATATTTATTTGAATCGATAGTTTGAACCTTGCAATTTAATGTTTAAAGATAATTTCATGCAAATGTTGACCGCGGCTGCGTCTCAGGTAGCCCATCCGCTGAGTCCAATTTTGGCATACTCTTTCACACATATCGGCTGGTATCTCACGAATGAATGCATGGATGTTGGCTTCCAGTGCGTCAATCGAAGCGGGCTTGTCCCTATAGACATTAGCCTTGACATACCCCCACAAAAAATAATCTAATGGTGTCAAATCGCACGATCTAGGCGGCCAATTGACCGGCCCGAAACAATCTTCCGAATAGACTGCTCAGAAGGTCGAGAATGCCGACCATAAAATGGAAGCAACGCGCGATGAACATTTCGAACCGAGCACGAATTTTGATAGTAAAATTCAATAATTTGCAAGCGTTGTTCAATTGTAAGATGATCCATGGTTAAAGTGCAAACCAAACTGAAGCTGCTTGACAGTGACACAAGGTACTAAACACACGTCAGCTGTCAAAACCAGTGTTGCCAAAACCAAGCCAGCTAAAAAATCACCCTTTACATTCTCAGCTGGCAAGTGTTTTACACAGACAGGCAGGTTCCGCTATACGTTCCGTTTCGTTCCCTGTAGATGTTTTTGCGAGTTTTAGCGGGCAGGGGGTTGCAGAGTTGGCTATCTCTTTATAGTCTGATCATTGTCTTAGCTCTGAGAATTAAATTATATGGGGACAAAGTAAAAAAAACCTCAGACCCTTCCGAATTAAAGTAGGAGTGGGTTGAAAGCTTCACTTTGACCAAAAAAAAAGCGACGAATTGTTTAAAAGAAACAAGCAAATGGCGAAGCTAAAGAGAAGTAAACTATAACTTGTCCCTTAACAGCAGACAGAAGTTTTATACTCTTTTCATACTTTTTTTCGCAGTTCGATAAAGCGAAGACAACAACCCGATGCGCCATGCACTGTATTGATTAGAGCATTGTGGTTGTGGCGCACTGGTGCAGCACTGAAGTACCTGAAGATTTTTTCGCAGAAAAAGGTTCAATGCTGAAAAAAATTAGACGTTTCAGTTGTTTTTTAGTTGTGCAGTGTGATTTGCCAGTTTCACAGGTCGACATATCATTAGCACTTTGAAACTGTCACATATCAAACACTTTCCCCCTGATTTTGAAGGTTGTCATTCGAGGTAATTGTTGAACAAAAGCTGTGCAATGGACAAATGACATCTGACACATCCTAACTTGACACCATGTGCTGTATGATTGTGTGTGTGGTTTTGATTCTGGTTTTGATTTTTAATTCTCGAATCACTGTCAGAAGCAAATTTCTCTCTTTTTTCAGAAGCTGTCAAACGATGACCAAAAAAACAAAATCAGGAGAGTCAAGAATGTCCCCGGATGGTTCTGGGTTCTGGATGGCCAACAGAAAAAGCCAGTAGTCGGACGGAATTGGCGACCCAAATTGCAGCCACTGCGAGAGTCTCAGAAACCCTCCAAGAGGATCAAGTGTCATGAGAAGTTTCTCAAAATTTCATTCAGATTCAGCGAAAACTGGTGGTTCATCAATTATGTTTGTTAAAAAAAAATATATCTACACATAATGTAACTAGAGCTTTATTTCACTTCAAGCCGTTGCACTTTCTTTTATGTATTTTTTTAAATACGCCACAGTTCATCAAGCCTGTTGTTTGTCTTGTCATATTAAGTACAGAACTAATCTGATTAAATTGTGAATTCTTGCGAATATGGTGTCTGTTTCTAGGGACTCATTAGCTTCACTCAGAATACAGAGGCGTATGTTCAGCTAGCAAAGCAATGGCTTATTAGATTTTCCTTTTGATAGTGCCCGAAATAACTTGAACTGCCTCACAGTTCAAACTGGCTCCTAGTTTGCTTTGCTTTTTGCTTTGTTTCAGAATACGAGATATGCATACCTACACAACCATTTCCGTTAGTCTTTTTCTTTAAGTTTTTTACTTTGAAGTAAGCAGTCTTCAAACTTACTCGCACAAGAGCTCAGAAGAGCAATCACCTGATCTCTCACCACGATGAGAGTTTTTTAGTCCTTACACAGATGAAGAAGACCTACAAGTTTTTGCGAATTTCGAACGGTTTAAGGGTCTCTCTAGAAAAATTATTCTCTATGCAGGCTTTTTAGGCTACCACGGAGGTGGGACCGTCAAAAAACTTCTGGCCGGGATTCGAACCCGTGACCTCATGCAGAGTAGTCCACGTTGCACCACAACGACGCCCAACGAATAAAATTAATGTTTGCCTACAACTATTTTCTTGTTTAGTGTAACGACGTTTTTTAGGTCTTAACTAAATATGACGACATTTTTTTATAACTTATCCCCAAAATTGTGATTAAGCTTGTTCTTACCTGAAGCAGTTAATATCCACTGGTTGTCGAATGAAACTTTCTTCAAGTCTCTGCAAGTTTTCGTGAAAATGTTTTCCAAAAACGTTTTTTATAAGTTAAAGTTAAATGATTTCACTTAATAAACACTTCAATATTATTTCTAAGAAATTTGAATATAATATCACTCGTACGAATGTGTACAAAAAATTGCATATTGATCGAACCGATCTTACTATAAGGAGTTTTTATTTTATAGTTTCTGTGTTTGCTTTTTAATTTACACTTTTTTCTGTTTTTTTTTCGTGTTTTTTTCACAAATAAATTTTCTTTTTACAATTTTATGTAGTTAGATCAGCACTTTAGACTCACAAGAAAGCCACGTTCAAAGGAAATAATGTCCCCCGTGGATAAAACACTAATACGTCTGTTTACTTGTGGAGTTAGCATTTGACTAAATACCAAATAAGCATCGTCGGACAACATAATCTTTTAATATTTTAATTCATTATTTTTCTTATATAAAAGATCGCCACAGCAGCACATAATGTAGATCATCCGCGTTAAAAAAATAAATAAATTAAAACAAAAAACAAACGTCTATATGAGATAGGTGAATCGAGCTTAGCGCGATCCATACAGTTCGTCTTAGAGGTTATCAGGGATAGATTTCAGCTTGGGCAGAGAAAAGTCGCATGCAAAAACAGAAGATCTATTCCCTACTAGCATACACTGGCTAAGTGGGCCGTCCGTACAGTAATGATAAGAAGCTTCTATCTGACTTGAAGAATTTGGAAATTTTCCTTTAGCAGAAAATTTATAATTTTCGGGTGCAGATACGGCTGTGTTGACTTGGGGATGCATTTTACCATCGATGAGTAAAATGTACCTTCATTACGTTTCACTCTTTCGTAACAAACATCTCTCCCATTCCCGAGATAACCTCGGATGGGAAATTTTATTCGATTATTCCAAACAACCAATAATTTGCTATGAGATAAGTTTTTAATCTAATATAAGATTGAATGTGCTTGTATAGTCAATCGCAGAGGGCGGGTCGATGGCATAATGCACTTGAATTATTTTAGAAAGTCTTTACAACTTTGAGTGGAGTCTAAAGTTTGGAAAATTTTTCAATCAAAGCTACCTGGGATGTGTCTGTTCCTAGTTCCTTATGAGTTATAAGCTAAAGTTGAGCTATGAGTTGAGCTAAAATTTTAAGAAGTGGGATGGGCATGTTTGCCTTTTGGCAAAATTTAGCTAATAACCCGGTTAGAAATCCGGTGGTCTAATGATAAGAAACTGCTGATCTGTCTTAAAATACTTAGTATAAATAAAATAGGAAAAACGACATTATGAACCTTATCAGCTGGTCTAGCAATTAAGAAGACGTTTTTGGAAAAATTGTGCTATCTCGCACATATGAAAATTAATTTTTGTTGTTGCTTGAAAAAAATAATTTAGAAAAAAATTATTATTTTGCAGATAGGATTTTTAATTTTTTTTTACCCCATGACATTGGATTAAGTTTGTCACATAGCATGTAACACGATGAAACAATAATGGTACCCCTTTGGGGTCTGCGGTAGACTCCCAAGACCTTAAGACTACATGATTGAGACCGTATTGTAAGTCTAATAAGCCATATCGTCAGTATGACCGTCTGTATGCCACATGGAACTCAAATTTCGTAAATAAGCTCCTTTGTTGTGCGAAGCAGCAGTTATGTTAAAATGTTTGAAACCCGCCCACGTAGACGCCTACAATTGGTCTAAATGTTGAAAGCTACCTTAGTGATTTCAAAACTGTAACATGTCGTTAGAGACCGAAATTTAAGATTTAGTATCTGCTGGTGATTGTAAAATATACCTACAATGGGGGAAAAATATGTCGCTAAACTTCCTCCAGAGGATAGGATCGATTTTAAAGGTAAATTTTTAATTGCATTTGACTCAATACACCTTACCTACCTACTTTATTCCAAACTGAAATATCAAAAATTGTATCATAATACATATTGTGCTTACGAAGTGTTGGCCCATGTCCAGATATGAAGAAAAACTTTTGTTTTAAGGCAGTAATAGAATCCATTGATGAAGTCTTTGACACTTCAAACTTTTTCGTTGAAGTCTTTGGAGCTCCAAGCATTTTCATTGAAGTCTTCAAGCATTTTCCCAAGTTCGACCCAAGTCTGAAAAAAGACTAATTCCACTTTCTTATGGGGTATCGATAAACTTTTAGGTTTTGAGGAATTCACTTTTGAGGATTTTACTTGCTAAATTCCTCAAAACTTCAAGGAAAATGTTTGGAGTGCCAAAGACTTCAACGAAAATGTTTGAAGATCCAAAGAATTCATTAAAAATTTTTAAGTCCCAAAGATTTCAACTCAATGCGGTTGACTTCTAGTGAATGGTAAGGACTTCAAAGTGACTTGTCAAGACTTCAAAGAGAAGTTCGAGTTGGCGTACCCCAGGGAAGCGTCCTCGGTCCGACCCTGTTTCTGCTCTACCCAAGAGACATACCTCTAGATGGCAAGACAGTTATGGCCACGTTTGCGGACGACACGGCCATCTTGGCAACAGGTGAATCAGTCGAGTCATCAACGAGAAGCCTCCAAAAAGCTTTGGACGAAATTTGCGTCCCATGTCAATTTTACGTACAGAAAGGTGAACAATTTACCCCTATTCATAAGCTCTGTACAAATTCCCTATGCAAACGAAGTGAAAAATCTAGGAACGACTCTAGACGCTAAACTTAGGTGGAAGCCACACGTTAAGAAGAAGCGTGACGAGCTCGAAGTAAGACTCAGAGAAATGTATTGGTTTATAGGAAATTTTTCAAAACTGAGCATATATAACAAACTACTCTTGTACAGGCAGGTGTTAAAGCCCTCCTGGACATACGGACGGAATACAACCTTGGGGTTGTACCAAGCCGAGCATCATGTCCATGTTGCAGACTTTACAAAACAAGACACTTAGAGCAATTGTGAATGCTCCATGGTATATTAGGAATAGTGATATTCACAGAGATTTAGGAATAGCTACTGTGAGCGAAGAAGGAAAAAACTTTGCTCGAAAGTTAAATGCTCGTCTTTATGTTCATGATCCAACGAGCGACGACTACAAAGAACAAGACCCTTCCATCAAGCGACGTAGGGTAAAGTCGCACGAACTGACGGTTTTAGTTGGTGCACTCGGTGGATAGCAACCTACCCAACGCGATAAACACTACGGAAGCGTAAACTAGCGAAAATGGCGTGCGTTCTGGCATTATTCATAATAGTGTCTCTCGTAAATGGGTAGTTTTTTAGCACGTGGAAATCGGGCATAACCAATATCGGCTACTTCGGTACTATACACCTGCTATAGTGGGCATATTTGTATCTTTGAAAGATTTTGGAGTTTAAGCCTCCGTTCACCCTAGTATTCAAAAAAAAAAATCTTCCTTCTTTCACGAGTTTATCGAGGTTAAGTTTACGTTAACTGGTTAAAAGGTAATAACTTTCTCTCTCACTTTTTGTATCTCAAGCCTGATTCAGTAAATAGGAAGATACTGTTCCAAGTGCCAGCATTCGATATCTTACTCAAATGTTTATGCTGCTTACTTCTGCCCCAAGTCTGAATATTTGTACTGTCCTACCCATCTATTGCGCACGTAGAGATTATGATACTCGTCATCTACCTCGGAGTCCCCATACTGGCAGGCTGCGCTCTCTTTTTCCCCTATGATAGGTTATTAGACGTATACTTGTTAAAGAATATCCATATGCCCTGTTAGATTTTGGGTAATACTTTATAAATTATTGGCTAATCTCTTATTAATTTCGCTTTCCATCTTCCCCTTGTTCCTTTTTCCACACATACGTTTCCATTTCCATCTGGTCACTTCCCGTGCATCTGCTGTAGCCACATCGGAGCCTTGTTCTCTTTTGCTGCTGAAAGATTGGTCGGGATCACACCTGGCTCCTGATTGAAAGGATTGCTATAAAAAGAGACCCCCAAGACCTTAAGGGCATATGATCGAGGCTGAATTTTAAATTGAATAAGCCATGTCCTTGAATGATTCAAGGGGTTAAATCCAAGGACGGTACACTTATTTCAAATGGTGAAAGAAGTGTACCGTAGATGTCTTGCGCAGATGGAGAGAGCACTTTTCGGAGTTGCTCAACCCCCAACAGGGCACTGAAGATGGCATTCCCACTGCTGACGAGATAAAAGCGGAGAATAGTCCCACAGTAGACGTAGTCACTGAAGCGATTAAATCGCTAAAAGTTGGCAGGTCTGCTGGAGTTGATGAAATCCGGCCAGAAATGCTCAAGGCAATGGGTGAAGAGGGTGTTAAATGGCTAAAACGTGCCATTAAGGTGGCCTGGGATAGCGGAAAGGCACCTAGCGATTGGCAAACAAGAGCTATAGTGCCCATTTTCAAAAAAGGGAACAGGAGAGATTGCGCCAACTATAGGGGCATATCTCTCTTGAGTCTTCCGGGAAAAGTATTCGCGAAGGTGTTGGAAACGCGTTCCAGAGCTGTAATCGAGCCTTTGTTACGGGAAGAACAGTGCGGCTTTCGACCTGGCAGAGGCACAACCGACCAGCTTTTTACTCTGAAGGTTATTCTTGAGAAGGCCTGGGAATATGCCAAACCGGTCTATGCGTGTTTTGTAGATCTGGAAAAGGCGTATGACTTGGCGTATGATTTAAACAGGTGGATAAGTTTAAGTATATCGGGATCTTTTTCACGAAAGATGAGAGGAGTGATACTGAGTTGTCCTGTAGAATTGGCCAAGATGGAGCAATAGTAAAGGAACTGTGCCGGCCGGTCATCAGGAAAACTGAGCTTGGAGTGAAAGCAAAGATCACAGTTTTCGTTCCGACCCTCATCTATGGTCATGAAATTTGGGTAATGACCGAAAGAATAAGATTGCGGGTACAAGCTGCCGAAATGAGATTCCTGAGGTGCGTTGTTGGTGTTGCTCTTAGGGACAGAGTGAGAAACGTCAGTATTCGTAGGAATCTTAATGTTGAGCAGCTACTTCTCCGAGTCGAGCGATCGATTCTTCGATGGTTTGGACACGTTGTTCGCATGCCCCCTGACAGACTTCCTACACATGTCATGCTAGCCGAGATGCGAGCGCGTCGCCCCCCTGGTAGGCCAAGAAACAGGTGGTGGGATCAGGTAAAGAACCTTTCTGAGTCCCGCCTGGGGATTGTGCCGGTGTCTCTTGAGTTGGTGGCGGAGGATCGAGAAAGATGGAAGGACAATTTAGCCACCCTCGCTCCACGAACCTTTTAAAAATTAAGCGGCGTTCGAAAATGATGATGATGATAAGCCATGTCCGCCCGTCCATCTGTCTGTCGGTGGTTTATAGGCCTTAAATTTTGAGCTAGGAACTTGAAACTTGATATGTATGTTTTCTAAGTCTACGTTTTCTAACTTCTGGCCACTTCCTGTGCATCTGCTGTAGCCACATCGGCCCCTTGTTCTCTTTTGCTGCTAAAATATTGGTCGTGATCACACCTGCTAGCAGTATTGAAAGATTGGAAATAAATAAAGACCCCAAGACCTTAAAGGCACATGATCGAGACCGAATTTTGAGTTGAATAAGCCATGTCCGAACACCCATCTGTGTGTCGGTAGTTTATAATAGGCCTCAAATTTTGAGCTAGGAGCTTGAAACTTGATATCTGTGTTTTCTTAGTCCCGAAGGGGTACAAGTGTAAATTTTTTTGAAATCCGCCCTTTGACACGCCCACTTTACCTATTAGCATGAAAAATCAAAGTTGTCGTAGAACGCTGTAAATGTTCCGTTGTGTAATTATAAAAGTGAAATTGGCAATAGGCACCAGGCAAAAGCATTACAATATCTTAAAAATGCCTTGGAAAACTTTTGGTTATTTAAACACTCAATAAGGCTTTAGCTATATATGCCTTTACTTTAAAGGGCTTAAGTTTGCCCTAAGAGTTAAAAAAATCTAGCTTAAAACTCCATATTGAAGCTCCATTCAGAATTGTGATATTTTGCTAATAAAATGATTAAAAATCCAGTTCACGGGGTACCTCGGGTAAAGGGGCTTTAGACGACTTTATATGGTCCTAAAGCTTACTGCTCTGGATACTTAAGTTTAATTTTTTGAGGAGTGGAGTACAACTAAGACGTTTTCTACTATACTTACATTACTCAACTTGCACGCCTAATCCACTTAGTTTTTCGTGATTTTTCTTCTTAATCATTTTTGTAGGGCTTTTTGTTGGATGGATCTTGTAAGTACAGCCAGGCGACCCGCAATGAAATATTTTCCTAAATAGGAAGTAAAAATAGTAGGGTATACCGCGAACTCTGATTTACTGAAATACAGTATTCTGAGTCACAATTTTTAGCTTGTATCGGTTTAGTCATGCGCCATTAAAACGTTTTTTGTTATCACAAAAAAATACGTGACTTTCTCGTGATTACTGTGGATACTGGACTTTTAACATATTAAGCACTATTTGAAATATTTTTTATTTAAAAAATATGATTTTCTACATTTCTGACAACTGTACAAAACAGAAAAATATAATCATGCGAATATCCACAAACATACAATTTGTATGAATCAGCATTTTATTTAAGAAAAAATAACATAAAGTTCACTTTCCATGACATTAGAGAATGTAAGACACTATCTGAAAGGTTATGATCGGAATACAACCGACTTTTATGGTCGCGGCTACAATAAATTATAGCATGACATTATCAAAAAAAAAAAAAAACAATCCCAAAGCGAATCGTTTTGTTTATAATTTCTTAGTCTTAAATGATAATAAAATTATTAAACTGTAACTTATAGTCAGCTGTTTCTTATTGTGCAGTGAAAGCATTTACATCCGTAGTTTTCCGTCAACAACAATTGTTTACATTGAATCCTTATCAAAACTTGTCAACAAAGAGAAGATAAAATTGTCTTAAGAAACATATAGAAAAGTGTTTGTAAAATTTTTTTAAAGACAATACAAATACCTACTTTACTTGTAAAATAAAATAATTTAGAAAATTTGATAATATTTGGTTAAAGTATGTCAAAATAACAATAATAATAAGATTTTGCATAATGCAAAAAATTTGAAAAAAGCCTGACTAGATTTATTTTCAGATGAATGTCGTCACGAAAGATGTCATTTACACAGAATGCGTGTACAGTTACGTTTTATAAGAACAGAAAAAGTCCCAAGTTTTATAAAAGGAAAAAAAACCTACGTGAACGTATTGAAGATGTTATCGCTATAGTACGCATAACCATATTGTAATAGTCTTAAGAACAAGAAAAAAATAATTTGCTGACGTAAATTACTATCGCTTTTCCGTGTTAAATAATTAAAACAAAAGTTCATAATAACTTTTCTTGAAAAAAAATTATGTACTGAAAAGAATTATGTGCTATTAAAAAATTCTATTGCAATCATTTTATATTCTGCAACTTTTGACTCTTACTTTGACATTTCTCCTTATGACTTGACAATAGACTGTTTGACTTCGCAAGTAAGTCTTACTTTCGAACTTAAAAAATAATAAAAATTAAGTTATTGTTCGGTTATCTTTTATTTGAATATTTTAATATTTGAGTAAAACGTATAAGAATCCAGCTAGGGGGTATGTTCGAGATAACCTTTAAAAAAGCTAATTTTACCTTATCTCTTATATTTATTAGTCTTCTGTTGGTAAGTAAGTACATACACAAGGAACCTGCAACGAGCTTAGAAACATTGCAAAATTGCTTTGGATTTTGTGTTTACGGAGAGTATTTTTTTAATGCTATTTTTATAATATGATAAAGACAAATCTACCTACACGTTTTTGGGCGGGTCAAGCTATTAATTGACCAATCCTTATTTTTATACCCTTATCCAAAGGAATGGAGTGTATTAAGTTTGATACAGGCGAAAAAGTAACATGGAGAAATAAAAACGATAGACCCCCAAGACCTTAAGGGATTAAGGGAGACCTTAAAGGATCGAGACCGAATTCTGATTTGAATGAGCCATTCCCTTCCGTCCGTCCGTTCGTATGTCACCAACTTTTAGGCCTTACATTTTGAGCTAGAAATTTAAATTTTATACGTAGGCTTTCTGTCATCCGAAGCAATACAAGTGTTAACATTTTTGAAATCCCCCACAGACACGCCCACAATCGGTCTAAATGGGCAACTACCTCCAGTGCTTTCAAAACTGTAAGACGTGGTGAAAAGCTGAAATTTGACATTAAGCATCTCCTAATGATTATAAGATATAATAAAAAGTAAAAACGAAATCGGCATACCGCCGCTAGTGGGTGCGGCATCGATTTAGAGAGTAAACCTTCAAATGCAATTTATTCAATATATTTGTTCCAAATCGGAAAATTTTTTCATAATATATAATATTGTATAGTAATATATAATATATAGCAAATACTTGGTTCTACATTTGATTTATACAAAGTTTTAGGCCACGCCCACATTTAGAGGCAGAATTCAAGGAAAACCTATAATTTTCCAACAAAACATGGATTTACTAAAAGCTTTACGGTTACTTTAAGTACACCGGACACTATTTTAGATTTCGTTCATACAAAGTTCTTAGCCACTCCCATTTTTAAAGGTCAATTTCACAAAATTATTGAATTTGAACCAAAAAATTACATTTTTGCGTACATTTTAGCCGCAAACTTGGATATTTCTATGCTAATATTGGTTTTTGGTTAAAGGAGTTGGAGATGCCACGCCCCTTCCAAAAAAAATTAAACAAAAACTTATAAGGAATACTTATAAGAAATAAGTGAGTTGGCTGGAAGTCCAGTCCTTTAGATCAAGTTTAGAGGTTGGGCCACAGACACGCCCACTACATGCCTGTATGTGCGACCATCTCTAATTTCAAAAAATACTTTTTCCAATTTTTAGCTGTGTTACAATGGAGCTAGCGCATTCATTTTTGGTATGTAACATTGCCTTGTGATTGTGTTTGAAGTAGCTAAAAAAGTTTGGCCTTTTCATTGACCACGCCCACTTTTTTAAGGAATTTTAGCTTAAAATGACTGTTTTTCAATAAATATATATGAAATTTGTAGATATTTGCATTTTCTAACTTTAATGTGTATGTTTATCTATACATCAAATATATAGATATACATATACATTATATATGTGTACAATGACGTCATACATATACAATATATATGTATATATTTAATCTATATCTTTATCGTTAAAAAAAGTGATTTTTTTAGTTAAAAAGACGGAGTTTTATGCCGAAATGTATGCAACCACCTAGTATAAAGCATTCATCAGTTATATTTTTATATCCCGCCCACTTTTTGGAGGCGTGGCAGTTTTTTTTTGGTCGGGTATTTTGCAATCCGTCATAGATGGACTGAAGATTTTGCATACGAACTGTTGCACTTTCCCAGTTGTTTCTATTGAAATTTTTTTCATTGTTTTCGTTTGCAAACATTCCGTTGTACGTCGAAGAAGGATTGATGCTAATTAAGAGGCACTTTATTGTCGATAAGCACGATTGAGTCCAAAACAAGTGAACCTGCATCCCTACCACATCCCACATAGTTGCGAGCACCGGCAAAATATGCTGCAAAAGATTGGCTTAGTTACCACTGGACTATAATTGGTTGTCACCGGATTTCGCCCTGGTTCAACCCCATTGGGTGCGCATGATAAGGGGATATAATATGGCTTATAGGAAAATAATATCAACTTAAACTTCAAAGAGATCATAATACACTTTTCCGCAAGAAGATGTAAAGGGAGGAGGTTTGGCTTACTGCTGTTTTGTGGGCTTAGTACTTCATTATAAAGGGTCCGCCAAAAAACTTTTTTTTTTTGAAAATGCTATAAGAAAAACTACTGAATATTTTCTCAAATTTCTTTTTTTATTTGAAAGTACAATCCTTTCGGTTAATAATGGAAGGTAATTTTATTCAAATGGCTGCCTCGGCTGGCCATGCAGTAGCCTATACGATCGGTCCAATTTTTAAGCGTATTATCGATTGTGTGCAGCTGTATTTCACCAATGGCTTCACGAATATTGTCCTTCAAAGCGTCAATTGTCTTTGGCTTGTCGGCGTAGCACTTATCTTTTACGGCACCCCACAAATTATAGTCCAACGGTGTAAAATCGCAGCTCCGAAGTGGGCAAACGACATCAGCTCTGGGGCTGATAATGCTATCTTCAAAAACAGGGCGCAAAGCATCGAGCGCAGCTTTGGCTGTGTGGCACGTAGCGGTGGCCGTCCTGTTGACACCAAATGTTGCCAATATCCTCCTCTTCAATTTTTTTGAACGAATGGCGATCGTTTTTGGGCCATTCGTTAAACATGGCCCAAAAACGATTGCCATTGACTGTAACGGCCACTCCTTGCTCATTTTCGAAAAAAAAATGGCCCAATTATGCCTCTGGACCAAAATCCGCACCAAACAGTGACTCGTTTTGCGTGTATCGGCTTTTCAATGTATGCGTGCGGGTTTTCGACAATTTTGCTTGTTTACATACCCGCCAAGATCAAAAGAGCTTCATCTGAAGAGATGATTTTTTTTTGGCAAAATCGGCATCTTCTCTAAATCGATCGGAGGCCGACTTAGCGAAGCGAAAACGCATTGGATGGTCAGTAGGCTTCAACTCATGAACCAATTGAACTTGTTATGGCGTCATACCATGGTCTTTATGCAAAATTCGTCTCAATGATGTCTCCGAAATGTTCAATTGTTGAGAAAAAATTGATCTACGTCCAAGACATGATCAAATTAACAGCAGCAATCCACAGGCGTGCAAGGAGTTCACAGAGGAGGGCTACTTTAAAATAAATCGCATAGGCATACCTGTAGTCGCCTATTCGTATACCTATGCCTATGGGCATGACTTTAGTCGGATATGGTCTTTAAACAAACTCTGGTGCGGTCCATGAAAACTTTAGGTGTTTTGAAGCGAGAAAGAGGAGTTATTGTTTCTGTACTCGCCAAAAAGGGATTTGTGGATAACTGAGAAGTTCTGCCATATGTGCTTCATGTGAGTGCGGTTTGTAAGCAAAACGTTGGCTTCCGGAAACCACGGCAACTGCGAAGTTTGCGAAATCAATCGAAAATTCGAGATTGGTTCGGTAAGCATCCCCCATTTCTTAGACTTACTCATGTAACAGTCATCGAACATCCTGGGAAACTCAAAAGTAAGCTGCCACTGAGCCGTGGATATTTAATGGAACCACAACCACGAAAAGTCCTTTTGAAAGCAGTTTTGGCAACATGAAACAGTCCAAGAAGAATGTAGTTTTGCTAATGGAAAATATCCGCCGCCATCAGTACATTGTTAAATTACGGAAGGATTAATATCAAAATTGTACGGTGCTTTTTAGCACTGAGTAGCATTGAATAGGGTGCAAAAGAACTCATGCTTCAAAGGCAGCATCATCATCACAGTTCAACAAGAGCATTTTCTAGCCACTGAAGAAAACAAAACCAAGCTGATAGATTTGCTTACTGAGAAGATGATTGCAGCAGGACTTTTAAAACCAGTTGCTTTAAGGAAAGGTTTGCTTTTAGCACAATTGGGGGTTTAGTAAAGCTTCATTAAACCAAGATTTTGCAGTAATAGACGAGTATATAGACTTGATAGTCCTCCTTGCATAGGATCGGCGCCAGCGTATGCAAATTTATAGTTTGTGAAGCCAGGCCAAAGATGTGAAGACCAAAGTGTTTTCTATACATAGAACTATAAAAGCTTCCAACTACATATAGATCTACAATAGCTTTCATAGAACTATAACGTGCACCACGGCGATTCATGCAAAAGGCATAGTGGGAATCCTTTAGCTTTTATCAGCAAAACCTGTCCTCAGCAAATAAAGCTAAGATATTTTTTAATAATTCCTCATCGCCTGAGGGCATTAAAAAGGCTGGCAAGAAGTGGTTTTTTGGCCGTAATCCGTAACACTGAATGAGTGGGTGTCTTTGCGTCGATCTAGTTGACGGCCACTTGATCGAGTAATATGGGAATGGGAGCTGTCCAAACTTGCACAACCTGTAGCGTGTAGTAACAATTTCGATCTGCCTGAGTCCATTGTAGGCCAGTAGTGTCTTGCAGGCTGTGCCTTATAACAGACATGACTCCCAGCCTAGAGGACGGCATGACCCCCATTCATGGTCAGTAAGTAGTTCGACCTTTCTGGAACTGTATGGTTGATACCATCTGGGAAATTTGTCTGCGCTTATACCACATAACTGTAGAATGGAATTGAAACCCAATGGTTACCACCCAGTGGTTACCACGCAGGGACATTAGAAAATGGAAATAATGTATCTAGGTATACCTTATTCAAAATCAGAGAAAACCTCGAATGTAAACGAACTCACGCAACGATCACGGTATCCCGACAACTTCAACTCTTAATAGGTACAGGTTTTTTTTTTTCCAGAGATGGCCTTCACGTTCCAAATGTTGTCGACGATATATATATTTACTCGATTTGGATATTATGCACAGTATGATAAGATGCGATTACTAGTTGTAAAACCAATTTGTTATTTAGGGCAGCTGCTAATGGAGACGCATCGTCCTCTGGAATTTCTCGCAAATCCATCCTTGCAATAGCAAGCATCATTGCACTTAATATTTCTTATTGGACAAGGTTTTCCCAAGTTTTCACAAGTGGTTTGACATGCTGATCCGCATGCGTACATTTCATGAGGCCGATCACATTCCAGTGTTGCTGAAAATATCAAGTCAAACTTAAATCTTACAAAAAAAAAAAAACATGTTGAGTTTACCTGCTTTGGCAGCTGTGAAAAATGTTATTAATAAAAATAAAAAGTTTATCAGTAAATATGTCTTCATTTTATGATCAAGTAGCTGGCGCGCGGTAAGTATACCTTTCAGTCAAAGCAGTCAAACACAACTGAGTAATTTATTTAAATTTCATGCTCATATCAACATTTTAATGTGTTGTTTCTTGTTTTCGTTGAAGTTCAAATAGGTAATTTAAGTGAATTGGAAAAGTCATCAACGAGGCAAAAAGCATTTAGGAGATGAATACCAATCTTTATGTTGTTTACTGGAAATTATTTGGATTGGATTGGATTATTTTAAACTCAGAAACCAACATCATCTTATCTATAAGTTTTATTTATTGTAGCTTACGTTCATAGCAATTTAGCTTTTAAGCAAAATGTCTTAAAATCCGACATGCGAGCGCGTCGCCTCCCTGGTAGGCCAAGAAGCAGGTGGTTGGAGCAGGTAAAGAACATATCTGAGACCCGCCTGGGGAGGGGATCAAGCCTGTGTCTCTTGGGTTGGAGGCGGAGAACCATTTAGCCGCCCTTGAATTGCGACCCTTCTAAGGATAGCAGCAACAGAAAATGATGATGATGTCTAAATCATCTCACTAAATCATGCAAACCTACGTCAGTGGAGGTTTGAAAGATTTCAATTGTTTTCTAAAAAAAACAAAGTGTTTCCAAAAAAATTAATGTTAGATCCCAAAAAATTATTGCAAAATCGTGAATATTGAGTTTTTTTTATTTTCCCCGTCTTAAATGGGCTTTCAAAGTTGACTGCAAACATTTATGGTGAATTCGCCAAAGATATGTATATGAAAATGCCAGCATATTGTTATGTGGCGACAAGAAATAAAACAACACGCAGGAGTCGCTGAATGCACCCATCGATTCACTCTACAAAGCACCTGCTCGATTCACTAAACGAACATACCCAACTGTCATTCCAGTCATCTGACAGCAGTTGTTATATTCAAAGCTCGAATTTCGATTTCCGCTCCTTGCAATTCAGCGGAGGAGTACCAATGGAAAGTTACCAAAGGGGAAGTATGAAACGTACTAGAAGGTGCTAAATTTTGTATAAATACACGGGTGACAGGCTCGTACGGGACAGTTATATTTTAAACCTGGACTTGTGAAAATCGGTAATTAAGTAAAAAGTGATTGAGTCGAAATAAAGTGTTGAGTTTTAAATAGTAAAGTTGAATAACAGTGTGATCTGAGTTTAAATAAGTTTGTTTGATAAATAAAGTGTTTCATTGTGTGATTATAAAAGTGAAATTGAGTTTTATTCGATGAACCCCAGGCCGAAAACATTACAATATTTAAAAAAGAAAATTTGACCAATCATCTTTTGGTAGGAAATGGCGTCCGTTTTAATTTTTTTTCGAAAAACTCCGATTTTGGCGGCAAAATTTCAAGGTTTTTTCTTCCTTCTACCAAGTTTTTCAGGCATTAAAATACAACTTTCCTCTATTTTCATGAAAGTCCGACAATATTTCCTCGATTTATTGCGATCGTAGTAAATAAATCCTAACTACTAAGAAATTTTGAGGTTAGGATTCACTTTTAAAATATCTCTGTCAGTCAGTCTTGTAGCTCTTTTCATCCTAGCATTATTAGAACCAGAGATATTAAAAAAAAGTGTTTCAAGGCTCCGGAAAAATTATGAAAAGCCACAATTTCCCGCTTTTGCCGAGTAGCATTTTTTTTGCGAAGTTTTTTTTTTTTAGCAACGTCTTATCATACATAATATAAAAAAAGTTTATTTTGTACCTACTCTAAGATACATCAATATGCCATATGATAATATGACAATTTCACTCTACTGTCAAAACAAAATGGTCGATCATAGAGGCGATGATAGGTATAGTCGTTTCCAGCAGGTTTTCATGTAACAACATCTTGTTTATCGGTGTTTTTAGCTGCATGTGCACCAATAGGGAACTATTTCAGTTATGGTTTGCAGTTTTTTGATGTATCGAAGTTTATTCAAAATAAATTTAACAGAGCCCGAAGGAGACGAAAAAATTGAAAAGACATGTTTTTAATCTGTGTTTAAACTTCGAAAAACTCTGGCAAAAGTGCAGACAGAGCTCGAAGAAGACGAAAAAATTGAAAAGACATGTTTTTACTCTGTGTTTAAACTTCGAAAAACTCTGGCAAAAGTGCGGTAGGAACCGTGATTAATTCTTGAAAAAAAAAACCACGACGTTGTTAGTGTTCCTAGAAATCAGGGCCTGAATAAGAGGCAGGAAAGACTACAAAACTTTATTTTTTAATTAATTTAATTTTTTACTTTAACTTATTTATTTTTATTTAAAAAAAAAATATTTTTTAAACTTTTAATTTGCAATGTTTTTTAGCCTTGTAACGTTTAGTTTAACTAAATAAAATAACACATAAAAAGAAAGAATAATTACTTAAACTTAAACTAAAAAAACAAATAATTACTTTCCGCAACTTCATAAAATTCGCCGCACTATGCGACGGACAAAGTGATACGAATCGTGCTCGTGTATCCCCTTATACTTGACGGTTATTTTTACGTGCTTTTAAAATGTCAAATCGAACACATCTTCAAAATATTTGTGGAATTCATTCCGATGCTATCCACAGAATGCTGCCACTGCCAGCCAAGCCGTCACTTGTGTTTGTTTGTTGTTCTTCACAAGTGTACAGTGAAATTTTTTGTTTTCATTTGATTAAAATAAATTTAACCTGTTGAAGGAAGTAAGTACAGAATTTCGTCAGTAAATTTATCAGGCTCTTAATAAATTCATAATTGATTTGTCGACATTATATGTCATGTCGTACATATTTCAATAAACTGAGAAATAGTTAATTTTGTCGGTTGTTGTTGTGTGCAAAAGCTATTTTTGTTGCTATTATGGCCGCTTATCATCTATGTTTGAAATGGGAATGTGAATGTACAATACGTGAAGTGTCTCTTTCGCTCAGCATGATAGAGATATGGATGTGTATATGTGGTATACTCTTCTTAATTGCTTTGTTTGGTGATTCACGAGCACGACATGACAGAGAAGTAACAACTTAACGTCGATGCGAAAAAGATTCCTAGTTTATATGCAAGGGCCGAGTTCGAGTTGAGTTGAGGCAAATAGTTGCGGTGCATTGCAAAAATTTCATTCGCCGATGTCTTAAATACGGTTAGGATAATTTTAACCGTATTGTCCGATTGTCTGAATATGAAAGTAGAGAAAAATCCATCGTCAGGTGCTCTGAAAAATAAGGAAGGTACAAATCAAGCTATTAAGATTCCCGTAAGTGCAAAGTAGCGATCGTTGGGCGCCATATAAACTATTGAGTTACATGGATAACTGCCCCGAAGTTCATCATCAGTAAAAATGTATAATCGGTTATATTGGACAAAGACTGAAAATTCCAATGGAATTAACCCGGAAAGTTCTTCTTCAAAGTATAAATTAATTGTTTTGAAAGATGTTAATTAAAAATGGTTAGTATAGGTGGAACGATAGCGTAAGAACAAAAATAGAGAAAATTTAAAATATCTTTAAGAGAGAAGCTATTTTAAGAGGAACCTAACATGCGTAATAAATAACAAGTAAGTAAGAAAGCGAATTAGGTCCACACTTACATAATGTTAAGTTTTTCATCAGTAAATGCCAAGTTTAATTATGCATGACAATAGTAGCAATCTTATAATCATTATTAACGTCACAATTTTCTTAAAATTTTCTTTTTTTTTTGTTTCAGATGGCTGCCTGTGGGGAGACCCGTCTTTCATTACAGTCCCGCACAAAGTCAATGAAGCTCCTGCATTTAAATGACGATTGCCTCATAAGAATCTTTAGCTACCTTGACAACTTTCAACTGATCGAGGCACAAGGAACATGTCAGAGACTTGACGAAATAGTACACATAAACCTTCGGCGATGTAAGGACCTAAGTATATCTCTTAGATTTTTCACCGATGAGAAATATGAAAAACTATTATGGGCAATAAGTCCATATCTCAATAGTTTGGAACTTTCTGCCGGATATTCCATGAGCTCAGACCTTGTCTTAAAAGTTCTTAACCCAATATCTCGGTGTGCACAGTTAAAAAGACTTGCAATTCACTACATCGCAATGTGTAAAGAGTACTTGCAACTTATAACATGTATTTCGGATAGTTTGGAAGCTATTGACTTTAGCTTCTGCTTGCTTGAGGACGAACTTATGGCCGAGTTTTTTCTATCGCATTGTGGTTCACTCAAAGAATTGAGCATCATAGGAAACTATAGCCTTGAGGGTCGTTGCTTGGTCCATCTTAAAAATCTAACCGAAATTACTCTTGAAAGACATGACGAGTTTAGTGTAGACATAGACGAAGTGAAAGCAAATAATCCTGGTGCAAAAATTTTTATCTACGATAAGGGACGATTTTCAGAGCCGCGACAAGTATAAAGAAACGCCACTACTTGTCGCGGCTATGAAAACTTCGCCACGCTCGGAATCTAAATTCCAATGCAGCAAGTTATTTAATATGTTAAAATGAGGAGAACTTATAAAAAAGTGCATGTACCTACAACATGTGGAGTATTTTCAAGACTTTTTGTTATTACTTTTATAAGATGTTTTGTCAAATAAAATAAGAGGCATATGTGAGCTCTTAAAATGCAACGTTAGTATTGGGACGCATTAAGTACGCGTATTTAGACTAGAAAAATATATCCGGGAGACGATAAACTCGATAAACTTTAGGAAACTTCAGGAAGGATTCGCCATCTTCATCTATCTACGATCCTTCCGAATGTAACTGGGGTTCACAAACATTATAAAAGCCGAAAGATGACACTTGGGAGGAAAGTTGAAAAAAATAATCTGAGATTTGATCAGATTAAGTACGAAACAAAACATATAGCTTATAGTTGAAATTGAAAAAAACTTGAGCTTTCCGAATTTTCGTAAGAACAAACTTAATGGTTTTTTGAAGCTGGAAGCTGAAGCTGAAATTCTGATAGTTTTTTATAGATTTGGTAATGATACAAAAATCAGCTTTTTAAATAAATAACAATTTGGAAAATTTCCTTTTTTTTCGTGCATAGAACGCAAAAATGTCAAATCGAACACACCTTAATCTTTAAAGTAAAGAAAAAGTTCGTGACATACTTTCGAGGCTTCCCATAATCACGTATGTATTCAAATGTGTTGTCAGCTTGTACTTTGAAATGTTGGACGCTACTTATTCAATGGGGTGGAGCCTTTACTGAGTTGTCAGTTGTATGCTTCAACGTGACGGATACGGAAAGGATAAGCAAAGTCTTGTTTGTGTTATTAAAAAAGTGTTGATATGGCCTCATGAATTCAAGGAGGTTGCATCTTCGGAATACTTTTTTGATAGCTTCCCTTTATTTTGTCTCAATTATACTTAGACTAATTTAATGAACTGAATGAGCACAACAACTTCTTTCCTTATCGGCACACCCTACGTTGGAAATTTATTGAATTATTCGCACTTCTACGCAAATTACAATGCGATTTTTTGGCATCCCTTGGTCGGAAAACATGAAAGACGTAATATTTTGACAGCCAGGCTAAAAGCTCTCTATTTCTTTTTCTTTTCAAAGATATCTACCTGCAATAATGACCTTTTCGGTTGGTCGTCCGGGAGACTTCTGGACTCTCCTGAAACTGTTTTCTTGGACTCGTTTGACAGTTCCTCTTCTGGATAGAAGAGAAATTTGCTTCTGGTTTTGAATTCAGAATCAAAATCAGAAGCACGCACACAATCATACATGTGTCAATGTCAAGTTGGATAAATGTCATTTGTCCCCTGTAGAATAGCTTTTGCTATACAAATACAACGCCAGACAAACTTCAAAATCAAGAAAAACGTGTTTGGCTGTTCGGAGAGAAGCTCCAATCCGGGAGAAGAACGCCCTGATCCGGGATCGCCAACCGAAAAGGCCATTAGTATAATACGAAGTTGAATCTAACTTCCAGGTCGATTTTCTATGAATACCTGGATCGAGTTGAGTTGACTTGAGCCGAGTCAACTCGATCGATCGCTCTCGCTCTGCGCGATTGAGTCAATATTTTACTTTTATTCCTAGTTGAGGTAAAGAACTAGAGCATTTGCATAAAATGCCTTTTTCTTGGTATTTGTATGCTTTTTTGAGATGATTTAGAATGCTCGCAATTCAAATACTCAGGGAAAGAAAATAATTTGTTCACGATTTCATTTTTCATTGTTGTTATTTCAGCTACTCAACTCTGCTTGCCCAAAAAATTCAACTAAACTCAATTTAAATTCTGATCCAATTTAAATTCTTCGCCATTGCATATAAACTAGATTGAAGTTGTTCGGCTATCATAGAACCATATAGAACCTTTGTCCGGTTGTCAAAATGTGTCGTGTCAAATCTGGCAGGACTGGAATGATGATGCTCCTACTAGGCCCGATTTTTCAGTACTGAGTTAAGCTCAGCTTAAACCAAGATTTGTTAATCCCGTAACAAAGCCAATCTGGAGTTAACCCAGCGAGCAGTTTTTCAGTGCAGAGTTAATTCCGTCAGCAAAGTTGTCAAAATCTTCGACTCTCGAAATTATTGACTCCCCAACTCTCAATTCACATAGAAATTTACAGGAAAAGAAGTTCGAGTTGTTCTTTGAAGTCACTTTTCATAAAAATACATAAAATAACTGTCATTCTACGCAGGCAAAACATTCAAAGAAGTTCATACTGTTCACCAGAGTTTATCCGGGATAAACTCACCAAATTTGGTGAGTTAAGCCGAGATAAACCCCGGATCTGGATTAACTGAAAAACTCATTGCTGGGGTAAATCTCAGTTTGAAAGTAATTGGCCCTAAGTGGATACTTTAGTTGCTCTTGCTCGAGATAGGGCATTGCCTACTCGATTGCCTTCTTTGATTTAGACTTATTTTCTTTAAAACTCCCCCTTTTCCAAACGGCTTTTGATCTCATCACGAAAAGATTTAAAAACAAAATAAACAAACCCTTTATTAACAGCTGGGTATCAGAATCATCCCATGTATTTTGTAAGAGAATGCGCAGAATGGTCGATGTTTATGTTGACGTTGTTGGGATTGGACCCGTCAAAAAAGTTGAATGCGCTGAGCTGTGCACAAAATGGTGGATGTGGATGCTGCTGGCTGATGTTGCTCAAGTTTTTTCAGCTTTCAACTTTGATTGGAATCCAATGTTTGACACGCATGTTTGACGTCCTGTTTTTTTATTGTTTTTTTTTTTGGAATTTTGGTAGATCGAAAATTCGGTTGTAATTCAAGAATTAATTTTTTTTTTTTAAAGGCTTTGGTAACAATTTTTTATTGTGTGGGTGGTGGCACATTATTCTTTGGGTCACTTTATTGTGCAAGCAATAGGCATGATTTCAAAATGTCGACAAAATGTTGACAAAATGTCGCCGATTCACACTTTTAGAAGGAGCAACATCAACCATTCTGCGAAGGGCTTAAATACTGTTTTATTTATTTGGTAAACCAACTTGGAATGGGCTGCATTGTTCTGCCGAAAATGACGTTATGTGAAAATTACTTCAATGGGCATATGTCATGTTAATCTTCTATAATTTAAAACGTTAAATGGAGTGGCGCAACAGCTCGAGGTGACCAGGGCCAAGGGCCAACTTCTCAATAATGTATGTATGCTGTGCTGGGTGTGCTAATTTCTTCACATACAAGGGGACCCTTCAATATTTTTCCGAATCCAAGCGGCACTTTGACAAGTTTTTTCAAGACGAATGATACTCTTAGGGAGCTTGTCAGACCCTCACGGAGGTGGGGACCATAAAAAGAACTTTAATCGATGTTTTATGTATGTCTTCAAAGCTGGTATGGTTGTCTGAATTGAAAGCAGAACCCAGGTTGACAAAGTCCTTAACTACCCCAAAGTTATAGCTGCTTGTGGTGATGTTTTGTCCAAGACGTGCGTCGGTCGGTGTTGGGTGTCTCTTCTGCATGGCAGTCTGTACTTGCTTTTTCGCTCTTTGACTTCTAAGCTCACATTCGCCGCATGGGATTTTAAACGCCTAAAATCCTACCCTGTCTACGATCTCCCATGTTTATTATCTATGTCTATGTCTAGGTCAGAGTTTAATAAATTTAAGCACATGTTACCGTAGAAGTAAGATGTTTTCTTGATACAAGAATTTTAAGAGTACCTAAAACTCTTCTATCAATGTGTAAGAATTATAAAAACACAGGAATTATAAGAGTGCTGTCATCTTCCTTCTGGGGTTGCTGATCTTCAATTTGGTGTCCTCCCTCACAGATCCGCAACCCTGAAAACCTCGTTTTTATCGAACGCAAAAAGTCGCACTGAACTGTGATGCTGTCAATTTCTACTGCACCAGCTGACAAAGAAACTGAAACTTGAAATTTTATCTGCACTGAAGTTTCTACCCTAAAAAAATTATCGTTGCGCCCTTAGTGCTGCATAAGTGTACCACAGCGACCCCATCGAATAGACTACAGTACAGGCACTGGGTTAATGTCTTCGCTTTATCAAAAAGCGAGAAAGATGTTGACCGCATCATAACATGCCTGTACTTTTATAAGTTTAAGAATATTTTCGAACTATTTTGATTGGTTATATAACTACAACCCTATTTTTGTTGTGTATTTTAGTGAATTTTTTTTACAGAGAGTTGATAGCAGCACCCCACCCACATTTAAATCGACATTATCAATTATACGACGATACTCTTAATTCGCAGACAATTTATATGAATTTGCATCTTTTTCTCTGTGAAGACACAATTATTCATTCTCTTCGTATTTTCTTCTCCGCAAATATACTTAAATCTGGTGTAATGGTTAGCAAATATCCGGCTCGAAGGACCATGCTAAATAGTCAATAATAAGTGTCTAATAAGTTGCTTAAAACTCTTAAGACTAAAATATACATAAACGCAAAGTACAAAAGGAACAAGTCTATAACTGTTTTGTGTTAAAGATTCTATTTTACGAACCACAAAAATTGCAAAAAGAAAAGCTAACTTGAGAAAAAAAGCTAACATCCTTATTACAACCATGACAAACAGAAATTTTACATAGATTTATGGGGTTCTCAACAGGATACAATATTCCAATTTTATTTAGAGTTTATTCACAGTCTGGCAACGTCCTTTTGACAATATAACAACTCCACACATTTTCTTCAGCTGACTTTACGTACACAGTCCACACATTGTGCGTATGGACGAGGAATATGCCCCCTTTTCGAAATATCTAGATTCGGCGCAGTATGCCTGCCGAAAATCCTACAACTGTCTGCCATTGCATAGATACACGAGATTTTCCGTGAAAAGTGAACTATTTTCATTCACAGTCCAAACAGATGTCAGGCGTCTCGTCATCAGCTCGCCGCAGTGCATAGAAATTCTTCGAAAATAACCAACAAGAAAATAGTTGCTCATACGCAACAGTGTCTGTCCTCCGAGCTACGTTATAAGAAAGAAAAAAGTCTCAAATTTATTCGCAATTGAATTGATACAAAATAATCAATTTTGATTAATTGAAAACCAGCACATATCAACCAAGTCTGTGTGGAAAGTTAATTGCTTGAACAACATACGGATCGCGAGTGAAAAAATTCTATTAGAAACCGCAGACCATTCAATTCCAATTGTGTGATAAAAATAAACTCTGTCGTCTTTGGAAACTTTTTTCTCGCTTTTCTCGGCGTTCTTCTTGTGAATTTGTTATTTAAGCCTTTTTTTGCGGTACGCTCTGTTGGCCGAGCGGTTTGTATTTCGGTTGAAGAATCTGTAACGAAAATTAATTGAGCGCTCATGTACAATATGGGCATATCGACGGATCCACCTTTGCTAGACGTAGAGTTGCCATCAACTCTCATCGAATCACCCTCGGTTTCGACATTTCTGCCCGAGGAGGAGGCATCCATGTGCCCCCTCTTGTCGACAAACTCATCCACCCCACTGGCGTTTTCGCATCCCTTAACACCCAGTGCCGACAACGACAGTAACAACTCGGGCATTTGTGAGGACACCAAGGCCGAGACTAGTTCATCGTCTGGCAGTAGTTCTGGCATCGGAATGGATGTCACAGATACAGCAGCCGCGAGTCTGTTCAATAATAATAACGCGTACCATCACCTGCGAAAGAACAACAATGAAATTATTCAGGTGAGTTGATGCACGAATAGTGAGTAAAGAAGAAGAAGTGATTTGCGATGAAACGCGTGTTTGTTTTCAAAGTGAGCAACCCTCCTTTTTGGGGGATGAAAAAGGCAAATGAAGGTCAATTGTGAAATAGTGTATACGGTAATTACAATTGAATCGCTTTGTTATTGTGTCAAGCACTTGAGAAAGGGTTGATCCTTTTGTTATACGAGTATTTGGAAAAACTCAATGTGTTCATGTAAACAACGACATTTTTAGTGGTTTCCTTGTTTTTGTTTTTATTATTTTGGTTTATTTGCGTATTTGTGACGCGTAGTTTGTGCCAAATTAAAAACGAAGATGATTATGACGCAATAAAAACAAGAGCCCAAAGTGTAGGTACCTACTTTCAACATGATGAATTTTGAAAAAATGTTGAAGATAAAAATGACAGAGCTAGAAATGGTTAAAACTAACAATTTAAATTTAAAGCAAAACTAGCAAAGTTGTTCGTAACCCCTGCAAGCTGCCCAATGCCTGTGAGATAGTTATTTTGTGATGACGTGAAATAAAACAATCTCCAAGTAGGTATCAAAAGCCTTGGATGTCATTAGCTAGTGGTGGCATAAATTGCGTGTAGTTTGAATGAAACACAACTTCTAACATAAATCTTTTTTGAAATGAACCGGACTTGCATATTCATGACTTAAAATGTTCACTGAAATGGTGCTTTAAGCCAAACCTAACCTATTTAAAACAAAAGAAGCACAGATTCTCGACAAGTCAGTCCTTAAGTCAAATGAAAATTTTCAAATAAAAATAAACAGAAATTGCAAAATGATTAGTTCATTTATCTGATTCCTTTGTCAGTTTACGGATGAGACTTACTTTAAATTGGTGTCAATTCCCTCTCAAAGATATTGGAAATGTTTTCTTGTGAAGTGTAATGTATAGGAGAGTTCTATGAAGGAAGATTCTGTGAGTTTTGAAAGATTATTTGTGAGTTTAGGTAAAACTAGAAGGCAACTTCTTAAATTACGTTTACATGAAAGTAATGCCTATGAAAAAAATATTGAAAAATTCAATGTTAAAAGGACCCCGGTATACCCTATTCCTATTATTTTTTTCCATTCCTATTTTCCTTCCCATTCCTATATTCCTATAACCAAAAGTCAATATTAGTATAGAAATATCAAAGCTTGCGGCCAGAATGTACGAAAAAGATTTCATTTTTTGGTTTAAACTCATTAATTTTGTAAAATCGGGGCAATTTTTAATAACAAAGTGGGGTTTGCACTTAAGGCATTTATTTGCATTTATTTTAAAACCTAGAAAATAGAAGAAAAGCAAGAAAATATCTCTATGGTTTTCATCCAAGAAAAAGCGGTTATTAAAACTATAGGGGAAATCTTATTGAACAAATTTCTAAGATGAAAAACACGAAGAAAACTTTTATAATTAAGAACTAGTGGGAGGGTCACAATCCGCTTAGGCAAATAGTTGGATACCCCATCCCAATTGACTTTGTTGTTGTTAAATTTCTGTTTCATTTAACTTCAATTGTATTTAGAATTTCTCAGTAAAGAAACTTCTCCCTAAAAAGGGGCGTGGTATCCACCCCTTCTCATTAACATCGTATTTTTGTTTATATTTTTTTATCATTTTCATATTAAAAATTTGATTTATACTTAAAAACGCCCCCAAAAGTGGGCGTGGCGAGAATTTATTCATTCGACTTGATAGCTTTAGCACATATCTGAATATTTTATAGTGCAAGTTTTTTGGATTTAAAGCAAATATATCAAATAAAAACCGTTTGTTAGAATGCATATTAAGTACGACCACGCCTACGAGGGGGCGGTCTCCGCTTTTTTTTAAATTCCAATCACAATACACTAAGCGCGGATATCGCATACCAAATTTCAGATTCCTGCGACAACTTTGATATTTTATGCTAAAAAGTAAAGTGGGCGTGTCAGTGGGCGGATTTCAAAAAAATTTACCCTTGTGCTGTTTCGGGACTAAGGGCCCAAAAACTACCGACAGACGGACCGACATTTGACTTACAATTCGTCCTCGATCATATGCCCTTGGGGGTCTACGGTGGTTATTTCTCTGTGTTAGAAACTATGAATTAACTTTAAAATACCTCCTATCCTATGGGATGAGGTTTAAAAAGCAAGTGGGAAAGTGCAACAGTGCGTATGCAAAAGCTTCAGTCCATCTACGACGGATTGCAAAATACTCGACCATACAAAAAAAAAAAACTGCCACGACTCCAAAAAGTGGGCGGGAAATAAAAGTATGACTGTTGAATGCTTTTTACTGGGTGGTTGCATACATTTCGGCCTGAAACTCCGCCGTTTAAACTAAAAAATCACTTTTTTTTAACGCCACGCCCACAAAATTGGGACAAACTACATATACATGAAAGTAAGAAAATGCTAATATCTACAACTTTTGTCATACAATTTTTTGTCAAATTTTATAGGTATTTATTGAAAAACAGTCATTTTAAGCTTAAATCCCTTAAAAAATGGGGCTTTGTCAATGAAATGGCCAATTTTTTTTTGGCTGCTTCAAAGACTAATTGTCTTGGCAATGTTACATACCAACAATTAATGCGCTAGCACCACTTTAACATAGCTAAAGTTCGGAAAAACTATTTTTTTAAATTAGAGATGGTCCCACATACATGCCTGTAGTGGGCGTGTCGGTAGTAGGCGTGACTGTGGGCGGATTCAGCTAGTTTTCAAACTTTTTCCTTTGATATGAAGGACTGGACTTCCAGCCAACCCACCAAGTTTCAGCTGTCTACCTAAAATTTTAAGACCTAAAAGTTGTTTACATACGGACGGACGGATGGATGGATGGCTTAATCGATTCCCCTGTCGGTCCCATTCATATCTCTAAAAGGTCTCAGGGGTCTACGGTAATTATTTCACTGCGTTACAAACTATACATCAAACTTAATATACCCTGGGTCGGATAACTAGTGGGAGGTAACAATCCGCTCTAGCGAATTGAATTGACCCAATTGACCACTGTCAAGCTCCGAATTGCGTCATAAATCTTTGTTTTTAAATTTCAGTTTAACTTTAATTGTTTTAAGATTTTGTCAGTTAAGAATGTTCTTCCTTAAAAAAGGGGCATGGCATAAACCCCTTGTCAATAACATCATTTTTATACCCGACCGAGGGTATATTAATTTTAATGCATAGTTTGTAACACAGTGATATAATCCCCGTAGACCCCTAAGACCTTTTAGAGATATGATCGAGACCGACAGGTTAGTTGATTAAGCTATGTCCGTCTGTCCGTCCGTCCGTCCGTATGTCCGTCTGTCTGTATGTATGCAGTTTTGAGGTCTTTAGAATTGAGCTAGGAAGCTCAAACTTTCAGCGTTGCTTGGTTCTCATTTTGTACAGACAAAGTATGAAAATTGAAAAAATCCGCCCACAGCCACGCCCACAATTGGCGTGAATGTCAGACAACCTCAAATTTACATTTAGTTTCAAAATACCTTTTGGTCAAGATAGACAAATTATATGAACTCAAATTTTGGTGGAGAGCAATATCAACCAGAAGCCTTTAATAAGGCAAAAATTGGACCGCCCACCCCATTAACCATGCCCACCTTTAACATCTGAAATCTTTGAAAACCTGATTTCTCGGGAAATTCATTTTAAATTAAAAAAAAATTATATGACAAATATTAAATATATTACCATTTGCTAAGTTTGTTGCATACAAAGCATTGAGCTCCGCCTACTTTAAGGAGGCGTTTTTGGGAAAAAAAAAACAGTTTTTTTTAAGCATAAATATTCGCTTTTAATATTTTTCTCGTGTTCCCAACGAAATTAGAGTTAGTTGATTTAAATTTTCAGCCTACGCCCTTATTAAGGAGCGTGGCTTAAACAAATAATTGACATTCAGTATATGAAACAGACCAAAAAATTTTAAATTTGGTGTAATTGGGAAAGAGGGTCGGGTATTTAGAAGTTCGTTACAGACGAACTCTTGCACTTACTTACTTGTTTTGGTTAATATTTTTATACCCGACCCAGGGTATATTAAGTTTGATGTATAGTTTGTAACGCAGTGAAATAATCACCGTAGACCCCTAAGACCTTTTAGAGATATGAATGGGACCGACAGGAGAATCGATTAAGCCATGTCCGTCCGTCCATCCGTCCATCCGTCCGTCCGTATGTAAACAACTTTTAGGCCTTAAAGTTCAAGGTAAAGAGCTGAAATTTTGTGGGTTGGTTGGAAGTCCAGTCCTTCAGATCAAGTTTGAAAATAAGCTGAATCCGCTCACAGACACGCCCACCACAGGCCTGTATGTGCGACCATCTCTAATTTAAAAAAATACATTTTTTTAAATTAGAGATGGTCGCACAGCGCATCTAGCGGGTGCTAGCGCATTCATTTTTAGTATGCAGCATTGTCTTATAATTGTCTTTAAGGCAGCTAAAAAATTTTAGCTTTTTCATTGACCACGCCCACTTTTTAAG
Organism: Neoascia interrupta; assembly: GCA_947623515.1. Lineage (NCBI taxonomy): Eukaryota > Metazoa > Arthropoda > Insecta > Diptera > Syrphidae > Neoascia > Neoascia interrupta. Next base: position 190,787,465 of record OX392462.1, read on the forward strand.
GGATTTTAGCTTAAAATTACTGTTTTTCAATAAATATATACATATGAAATTTGACAAAAAATTAGATGACAAAAGCTGTAGATCCTAGCATTTTCTAACTTTTATGTGTATATTGTATGTGCCTCCGCCCACTTTTGTGGGCGTGGCGTTATAAAAAGTGATTTTTTTAGTTAGAAAGGCGGAGTTTTAGGCCGAAATGTATGCAAACACCTAGTATAAGGCATTCAACAGTTATATTTTTATCTCCCGCCCACTTTTGGAGGCGTGGCAGTTTTCTTTTTGGTATGGTCGGGTATTTTGCAATCCGTCGTAGATGGATTGAAGCTTTTGCATACCCACTGTTGCACTTTCCCACTTGTTTATCATATGTTATGTGGTATACACGTGTTGATTGCATTTTTATTTTAAAAAATTGATTTATACTTAGAAACGCCACCAAAAGTGGACGTGGAAAAAATTCATTCATTTGGTTTGATAACTTACATACATAACTGAATATTTTATAGAGCTCTTTTTTATTTGAAGCAAATAATATCACATGAAAACCGTTTATTAGAATTCAAATTAAATATGACCACGCCCACATGGGGGTGGTTTTCGCTTTACTTTGAAATGTCAGTCACAATACACTTAACCGAGGAAAACGCATACTTAATTTCAGCTTCGTAAGACAATTTTGATTGTCGGATTTTTTTTCTAAGAACTTGGGTGGTTTTGGGTTGTTACCTAAACATTGTTTGGGTGGTTCTAGGGAAAACACTCCGGTCCGGTCCCTTCGACTCATATACCGGCCCGAACTCAAAATACCGAACTCAAAGTACTGGATATAAAACAGTGTTTGGGTACAAAAAAAGACCTCGGGCGTATCTTCGGCTCATACATCGGCCGGCCTTTCCTCACATGCGGGTGAACAGGGCGACGCCAACGCGCTACGGCATGTCGGGATGAACTTGGGTGATTTTTTATTGGGTGAATTTTCATTTTTTGCGGTTTTGCATAATGATAAAACGCCCAAAATGTCGTATTAGTTGCGTTACAACCATTCAGTAATGTACGAATTTAGGACTCAGTTGGGCGATAATGTTAACCGGAAAGTACAAAAATATGTAACAAAAATGATTTTATCATTCATAACGAATCCATGGCTTAAATTGATAAAGAAACTTGACGTCTGTAAAAAATTTAGATTGACAATATTAAGATTGACATCTAACATCCACACTGCATGTTGGTTCGCCTCTTAGTTGCATAGCAGACCCAACCCTGTATAAGCTTATATGCCTGCATGTTAGAGATCAGAAACATCTGGGACTATAGTGGAGCGGATCATACTTCTAGTTTCAAAATTTTTAAACATTTAACAGCGATAAAATTGTTCCTTTTTTTATTTTTTAAGCAACCTTTTGACTTTTTTAAAAAAGTCAAAAGGTTGCTTAAATCCTACCATATTTATTTTACTGTATCGCAATGTAAAAATTGCATTTCATGAATTGCATGAAATAGGATCTTAGAAAGCCCAATTTTGAAAGGTGAATTTTGACCGCAATCGGACTGAAATGTGCCAGTCAATCTACTGATGGAAGGTTCCTTATATAAAAAGTTTCAAATCACCTTAATCAGTCGTATCATTTCACTTATGCCCGGTTTCTCAGTGGTTTCTAACATTCATAATAAATAAAATAAATAAATTGAGTGGCGCAACAGTTCGAGGTGAACCAGGGCCAACTTCTCAACAATGTATGCTGTGTGTGTTAATTTCATCACATACAAAGGGACCTACAATTTTTTGCCGAATCCGAACGTCACTTTGAGAAGTTTTTCAAGACAAGTGATACTCGGAGGAGGGCTTGCAAAACCCTGGAGGTGGGGCCGTGAAAATGAACAAGTCTTTTTTTTCAGGTGACGATGGCAGGATTCGAACTCAGACCTCCTACATTGTTGGAAGGTAGATACGTGATGATTCTTGTGTAAAGTGCAAATAGCCCTATGATGTGCGTGTTTGATACCACGAATCGTATAACATAGTTGAAGAGTTGAAAGGGTTGGAAGATGGTAAAACGAATCCGTTCCTTAATCAAACCTGTATGGAGTGAGATAAGTTTTGTTGTTGGCTTTTATGTGCATTTATGTATGCAGAGAGAACATGAAGGCTGTTTAAGCACTCGATTTAAGAAGTGGGGCTGTAGCTCAATGGTTAAACGAGAGCATTACCCACATTCTTCTCTATGTTCTATTTTGTAAAGCTATAATGTTATATTCAGTTTAATGGAAATCACCGTCCAAAATATATTTATTATTTGTGCTAACTGTATTTTCCTAAGAAAAGTGCTCTAAAATAAATATTCTCTTTAATTACAAACTGGACAGCAAAACTGTCGGCGCCGGGTAATAAAGCGAAAATATTTAAAGAACTTGCGCAGTATAATTTTTTGCTTCGGTAATTATATTATTTGGAAAAATATTTAAGTTATTGTTAACACGTGACAGAATTTCAGCGTCGTCTAGACCTCTCAATAAAACCATTTGTCGCTTTACACAATAAAGAAATTTACTGCCAAAATAACTATTCGGCAGCTTTTATCGACAACTTGCAGCTTCCTCACAAGCGTTCATTAATTATTTGGCTTACTTAAATGATTTCAACTGATGCCATTAATGTATGACATCGTTGTGAAACTTTAATCTCTTCGCACCGCAAATCCCATTAATTAGATCATTTCAATACAGTAAATTTTGTTAATTAGAAGGGTTCTATTCCCTAGTTCAGCTCATAATAAAAGGTTTGCTCAAAAAAAAAAAATTGTCATAAAAACTGACCGGGATCAACTCTATACTAAACATAATCAGAATCACCATAAGAAAAACAGGGCAGATGTATTAAACTCGTGCATCCTGGATTATAATGTCTTAACAATTATAATGGTAATAGTAAAGTCTTATCCACATTTTAACTTCCTTCTGTGTATGTGAAGACCTGGACTAATGTTAATCTTTTTTTATGTCTATTTCTTTATTTATATTTATTTCCTTATTTACAGGATTCAAATGGGCTAGGCATAAAGGGACACTTAGTCATGAAATCATCCAACGACACACCATCCTTTGTTTCCTGGAATTGGCCTCTAATACGGAAATGTACTTTCTTCATTTTTATGTCCAGCTTATTGGCAATGTGCGCTGTAGTCGTGGCTATGATCATCACACTACCAACCACCTGTAATCCAAAGTAAGGAACAACCTTTAGCAAAAAAAAAACTCTTCTCACACTGATTATTTCTAGAACCGCTTGGTACAGGGGAAGTGTCTTCTACGAGATCTTTCCGGCCAGCTATCAGGACTCAAACAATGACGGTCTCGGTGATCTTCGAGGAATTGTCACGAGACTCGACTACTTGACTGCCCTGGGGGTGGGCGCTGTTCGGTTGAACTCAATTTTTCCCACCGAACACTATCCCGACGATTTTAACAATGTAACTTCATTAGTTAGTATAGCACAGCAGCTGGGGAATCCGGCGGATTTAATACAGCTGGCACGTGCTCTACACACCAGGAATATTTCCCTGATACTGGACCTTCCAATCTATCCCTATCTAAAGCATTTGGAGGAAGCAAACGAGGTGAATCATACATCCACTGGCAATGCCACCGAAGCGGCGCCGATCGAAACCGATAACCTTGTTTCGGTCGCGATTCAAAAGTGGATCGCACACGGCGTCGACGGGTTTTACATAAAAGGCTTGGAAAAGTACTCCGGCGATGATCATCTTTTGAACAATATAGCCGAATGGAAACACATTCTAGGACCAGAAAGGGCTCTTATCATCGATGGTGAGATAATAGAGAAACTTACACCCGCCAAGGCGAATCAGATCCTCGCACACGTTGATCTGGTCGATGTACATTTGGACGTCGCAAATGGTACCCAACGGATGTGGCAACAGATTCAAACAGCTTTGAATGGAATTCTATCACCCCGAGAGGATGGCGCCTGGATTCACTGGTCACTTGGAGGAGTCGATCAGCAGCGCGTCTCTAGACAAATGAACGGCAATGCAACGCTGGCAGCCACTATCATGCAGCTTATGCTGCCAGGATCCCCGAACATATTCTATGGCGATGAGATCGCTCTCGAAAACGTCCACGATCCGTACAACGAGCACTCGGAATCGAGCCATCTTCACCACTTGTCCACCATGGAATGGCCAGATGCACTCAAGTTCACCAGCCGCGAAACTCTGCCATGGTTGCCAAAAAGTGCTTCTTTCAATTTGGAGAATTTCGAACATGTCGCCAGAATGATCCACTTACGTGATCGATCGCCGTCAATTTACAAGAATGTGATATGCAAGGCGAGCCAGAATATTCCAAACACTCAGGTTAGGCACAGCAGGAACGATATAATTGTGGTCGAGCGCGTCTATCCCAGGCGAAATTCGTTCGTGTCGATTTCGAATTTCGGCCCCAAGATGGTGTCAATGGACATGACCTCAATGTACTACAGTGGACATGTTATGCTAGGGAACACGCAAAGCGAGAAGATCTATTTTGGGGAATTCCAAATAGGCGGTTTGGAGACTATTGTTGTTAGATTAGATAAATAAAAGAAAGGCATATTTTTTCTAGTTTTCGTAGAGTTCGATGTTCTTCTTTTTATTGCTTAACTTCGAAAAAGGATCGTTTTGTGGTGGTTTTCAAATGAACCATAGGAATAGCTTCCTTCAATCTTCCAGGATGCTCGGATGAATCGACTTGAGTTCGCATAAGTACTCTGTGCATGATGTGTGTGTTATATTCTTGATTCTTGGGGGAATCTCGAACTTTTTGCTGGCCCTGAGCAGCCCTTTGAAAGGAAGCTGGAATACAGACACGAAAATCAGTCAAAAAGTCCAAGACAAAACGGTTAAACAACATGGCTGAGCCGTCCGATCCTTTGTATGGTTACACTCCAGCTTCTCCCAGAAATATCCTCGAATCCCAATGGTTTTGTACGAGGCGAGCCAGAAAATCTGAGCCTTTGGGCGAACCGACAGATAGGGTTGGGGGCACTTAGTTGTGTCATATACGTAACTGTTGATGGAAGACATAACATGAAAGATGGCTCTTGTGAACCTTTCCTTCCTTTAAAAGGAAGATTAACAATATTTCTTCCATTTAAGTCCCGATAATGATGAGTTCGAAAGAACTGCCGTTTCTAACTTTTGAGGTTTTGGCTGTGAATAATCAAAGTTTCCGGGTGATTACGCTCAATGAAACTTAAGCGATATATTCGAAGTGAGTACTTTTAAGCACTAATTTTTTATAAAACGCGGCATTATTTCACAATTTTTACAATTCTTTATCCTTCTTGGATAGAATTTATTAGCTGTCGTCTTTTAATGGTCAAAGAATTTGCAAACTTAAGACGACATCTACCTAAGTTTGTGCGAATCGGAGCTGGATACTTTCGACTAAAAGTTTTCTGAGGTTTGCTTGGTTCGAATAAAAAAATTAAACGCTCGTTCCCAGTAGAATTTTCGTTACACTCGAGATTGTAGATGGGAGCTCACTGAATGATCTTTTGAAGCTGTTTACCACATATACCAAAAGCAGGACGATCAAAGCGCATCTTCAATCTCCCTGTGCACCTGTTTATATCCCGTAAGGGTGCTTCGCGATGCCCTAGTTTGCTTTTTGGGTGAAACCCCCCTTAATCAACCCTTTGACTGCACAATCGTTAGTGTACTCAAATCTACAGGAGAATTAGAAAAATTCCCAATATCCTAGATGAATGGAAAACCTAAATGATGTTACTACTCAAGGCGATTGCCCAATTCCACCCCACGTATTTTCGACTGTACGTTCGGGGCATGGATTTTGAAGGCCCTAAAATTTATGTTTTATCGAGCCAGCAAATCATGCAGCTCGGAATCCAACTCGCTGGGAAATCTGAGCAAAGACATCATCACAGCTGACCTTCGAGTGGCTAGGCATCCATAGGCTTACACGTGTCGTTTGCTTGGCTCCTGGGAATCTGGGAAAAACGGTGGATGCGTTTGTCATCATCATCATCATCATTTTCGAGTGCCGCTTATCCTTTAGAAGGGTCGCGGAGCGAGGGTGGCTAATTGGTCTTTCCATCGTTCTCGATCCTCCACCACCAACTCAAGGGACTCCGGAGCAATCCCCAGGCGGGACTCAGAGAGGTTCTTTACCTGATCCCAGGGGGGCGACGCGCTCGCATCTCGACTAGCATGACCTGTCTAGGAAGTCTGTCAGGGGGCATGCGAACAACGTGTCCAAACCATCGAAGAATCGATCGCTCCACTCAGAGAAGTAGCTGCTCAACATTAAGATTCCCACGAATACTGACGTTTCTCACTCTATTCCTTGCTTAGAGTAACACCAGCAACGCACCTCAGAAATCTCATTTCGAGAGCTTGTACCCGCGGATGCGTTTGTGAGCTCAAAATCCTTATTGGATTCCACAATCCATCCAGGCTTTTGTTTTGAAATCAAAATTGCCCATTCCCACAGGCAGAAAAAAAACCGACTGCCTGGAGGAGTTGCCTGGTTGTGAGCTCATGGACGTGACTTCTGCCGAGGTCACCGAGTCTAGTTACGACATGCGTCCCTCTCTTCATTTTGGCGGGATCGACTTCCAAAAAAATTGTATACAAAACCGGGAGTATACATTTAAAACGTTAACTCAGATCCACTTACAGCACTGCAAGGCCTCGAATGCGCTACTTGGTAGCAGATTTGCGGCTTGTTGTGTCGAAACATGCAAAATATCCATCCAGGAACCATGGGTGTGAAAAAGTAACATCTGTGGTCTCGGTGGATAAGGTGGTTCGCACGACAGTCTACACGATACTAGGTCTGAAAGACCGCTATGACTTGTCTGATTGTATCGATTGCCAAAGGCATCAAAAATTATCTCCAAGGTGGCACTGTAGCAAAGAGACTTTGTCAAAATGCATCCGGTTTATCATGGGGCTTGGTGCATAGATGACACTGTGAACTAGAAAGAACACGTTTGTGTAAACGATGCTAACGACACGGATACGTATATCCTAATTGGTTAGTCTACACTCAAACCTTAAGAACCATCCTTTAAAGCGCCTGATATAATTTCCTGAACATAATTACAATTACGAAAGACACTGCGATGATTGGAAGACTTGGAATGAAAAAAAAACCACTTCGTTTTATTAAGTCGCAAAATATATTTCACAATTCTCTATGTTTGATATTACAATCCAGCCGAATTGCCACCTGCAACACCCATTCTTAAGTCAAAGCCTGCTGCAAGCGATGCCTTATCGATGCCCATTTCGTCCAACTTTTCATCAATCCATGGGCGTAATGCTGCAACATTTGAGTAGACTCCAGGCACGTCCTTATCCCCACAGCCAATACCCCAAGAAACGATGCCAGCTTGGTAGTATTGATTTTCAGCGTCACGTATTGGGCACACCAATGGAGATCCACCATCACCTTGACAAGTGTCCTTATCAAGTTCACCACCCGCACACAAGAAAGTCCAGTGCAAATTAAATCCCCTTCCCAAGCGAGTTTTTCTCAAATTTTTCTGGCACACATGCTGCGACACTATTGGCAAATCCACTTTTTTCAAAATGTTCTGGTACTCCCCGCCATTGAATTTATTTGTGCCCCATCCACTGGCGATGCATTCCGAGAAGTCAAAATTATATCCAGTTGGTGGCAAGCAAACTAAATTGACGTTCGGGGCCAAGTTAAACGGTGCCTTTAGGCGTAGTAGAGCCACATTATATTGAACAGTCAAGATGTCGTGGTCCTCGTGCATGATTATTTCATCCACTTGGCGATCTTGATGGGGATGCAGCTCGTTTGCGCTATTTGCCTCCCATTCTCCAGCACGTGCTTTTAGGTCGGAGGCTTGTTGATTGTCAACACAAGTTGCTGCAGTCAAAACGATCTGAGGATGAATCAGTGATCCACCGCAATGGAAAATTTTGGTTCTTGAATCGAGGCTGCTCTTTTTTCGGATAATTGCTACCATCCATGGGAATTCACCGTACTCAGCATCACCAGGGTGGCTTAGGGTACTAAAACCAACGCCAGCTACGTTACGGATACCACATCTAGTGGAAGTGTTCATTGGTCTCACAATTGGAGTTCTTACCTGAAAATAAAGTAGATTCATTAAACTTCAGCAAGTGTTTAAAAAAAAAGTATTATAAGGGATTATAAAGTATTATTTAAAAAAATCAAAGCGAAATCAGTATGTAGCTACTTACGATATCTTTCTTAGAGCAGCAGGTTTGAAGGAACGGGCACTTGTTTTGAACAGCTTCATCACCACCTAAAATCCGAATGTCGATCTTAATGGCTCCGTCAGTACTCTTTTCGCTACTCGAACAGTAAAATTTACCGACGCATTCTTCGCCGGAGTCGCACGGGTTGGTGTTAAAGAGGGAATTAATAAGCTGCTGATCAACTTGACTCTGGCTTGTTTTTATTAACAGAAGTGTGACTAAAATACATCTTATATCCATCATTGGTTTTAAGTAGTCTGGAAAAAATGGGTAATTTATGTATTTGAAATTTCGGAAATTTCGAAAGCCTTATTTGTAGATTTCGAGAACATACAGTTTTGAAACAACATGATATCTGAAAAAAGAATTTTTTTTTAATTTATCTTTTTAACAGATTTCCCGAAAAAGAATACAATTATCATAGATAATGCCCAAAGTCCAAAAGTAAAGTAAAAAAAGGCAACTCTTAGCTCTTTAAAACCCGTATAACTGGTCAGTGCTTTATGAAAAAGCCATATATGTTAACGGTACCAAACGAAATCACTTACTTGAAATCCTTTGTGGGTTTTGAATGTCTTTGGTTACAAATGTCGAAAAATGACTTTATGACATTTGTATCGCAGTAAAGACTTAAAAAAACTATTGGAATCCGGTGTTGACGTTTCTGAATGAAGGCTGCCAATAAATTGGGAGCTAAATCCGAGGTTCAAGAGTTTTCTAGAACAATGTGTTTTGCCCTAGCATAGCAAATTGTAGGAAATAGTACTAGAACGAATTAAATACTTTTATCGAATATGTAAATACACTCGAGATCAATGATTTCCAAAATACATACAAAAAATTTCTAACACCAATAATATCTCACCAGTATAGCAAGTTTCTTTGCCAACTTTCACCAACTGTCAATAATTGTTGAGTTTCAAAGAAAAAAGCCGGAACCTTTGAGCGAAGTGAGTGAAGCAAGTTCCACTTTGTATAACAAACGAAAGATGTCTGGGCTTGTTACTTTTATACTGCTTTCGGGTGGATGATTATGATATGACTGTTCTTGGGAACTTCCAGGTTATGCGTTCATAATACGATACAGCGGGCTTAAATATAGCTTCATGAATTTATATTGTTATCTCGTTGCATATTCACAAGTCAAGAAATAATTTAAACTTATGAGTGAAAGGCAAATATTTCGGGAAAACACAAATATTATTTTGCATGGCAGATTAAATGGAAACGTTTTTTTCTTCTTTTTACATCAAATAAATAGTATACCCAAGCCTACCCTTGCAAGGTCATGTCAGAATTAACTTAAAAAGAAATATATGTCATGTCTGTCTGCCGTAAGGGCTGGATTAAGTAGGCTATAACTGCATCAGGAGCTCATCGAAGAAGTTACTATACCGGGATTCCTTCACCGCATACTATAGTTAGGGCCGGGCACTGCCCTTGGCAGATTCCATTTCTTTAACCTCGCAGCAATTTCTGAGATGATCTTTTTGGCCTAGCCACTTCAAGAGATTGCCATAGCACAGTGCCCCGGTAGGGACCGCTTTAGTTGCGAGCTAGTCGGACAATAAATAGTGATTTCAGGCCATAGATCTCTAGTGTGCCTCCACGTTTCAGGTTTTGTCCAGAGAAGGTAAGGTTTTACTAAAGACTTTACTAAAGAAGACAAATGGATTTGAGAATCAGAGATGCATGTTTTACCAAGATCTTGCAAGATCATTTTCGTTCCCTGGGATCTATGAAGCTAACATGTCAACTCTTGCGATTGTTTTCCCATCCCATTCCACTTTTTTCTAGTTTTTTGTGAGACAACCTTTTTAGACCGCTGTTGCAGTATAAGACCGAGGGAGTGATATTAGGTTGTACCTTCAATGCCTAAATGGGCGTGGTCTTTAGTAAACATAAAGATATAATCTTCTTTACTTAAGTTCATATAGCGAAGTGCATAAGCTAAGGCGAATGCTGAGAACTGATGGAATATAGGCTGGAATACAGAGTTGCCACAACGTCTGAATAAGCGCTCACAATAAAACCTTCCTTCATTATGATCTGTCAAAGTTTAACAATTACCATGATCCATATGAGCATGGAAAAAGATAGACTTATGCACTCAAGAGGGATCCGCTCAGGTTTTTAAAAGCAACTAACTCCCATCTCCCTGTGGCGAACACCGGGTGCGCACATGTACCTCAACAGGACATTGGGCTTCCAAAGGGGCTGGAGGTACACAAAAGTTGTTTGCGGTGCCCCAATTCCGCAGATGGAATCAACAGTGGCGTCCACACAGTTACAATCAGGCCGAACAACTTAGTGAACACCTTATATGGGCTAATTCTACTTTGAAGTATTTAAAGCGCAGGCCTATAAGGAGTGGGATAATGAGTTTCGGATTTGTAATGTAAGGTCCCTTCATAGATCACGAGCAACCGAGCAACTAGCGGAGGCCCTAAGCGAGATCACTGCTATCCAAGAAACTCGTGGGATGGGCAAGTCAACAGAAGGATGAAAAACTATGATATAACGGTGACTGCTATACTAACATCAAAACCAACGCTTTGGATGTGGTATGGTCAAAGATGCCATACTTTTTTGTCGGAGGTTACTACTATCCGACGGAGCATTGTATACTATACCTACTCTATACTATCTATCTACCATAGGTCCTTTGCACTACCATGCAGGCACCTTACTTTTAAGTATTTAGTTTTCCCGTCTTTCAAAGAACGACTTAGTGACCGACGAAGCATACAGACGATATCGTCCTCCCAACTGGAATGTAGTGAAAGTAGCTGCAACTAGGAGTGTAATAGTGGCCAGAGCCCTGATCTTCAATGTACCAAGTGGCTCGATCCTCAAGAAATATCACCCTCTGAATTGTATGCAAACTACAGATCTTTTTTGCTGTATTGTGTAAACGCTGAAAGATTGTCTTTAGGCCAGAAAAGTCCACCGTCGGTCAAATATTCACAATGCGGCGAGCTATATAGCGCAATTTCTGGTTTTGGCACCTCTGCCAAACTCGTCAGTCTGTACAGGATGACGATAGAAAACTTTAACAGTTCTGTTAATATCGGTTAAAACCTCACTGACCCCTTTGGTGTAAAAAAAAAGGATCTAGAAGATTAAGGCGACGTGCTGCCTAGTGATAGTGACTGGTTTCCGCCATAAATTCAGTCAATGACACCACGCTGAAATCAATTGAAGGCTAAGTCTTGCCGAACGCTACTTTTTTGCCCTAAGGAAGCAATTCAGTAGCAAAGCCCTCTCGAGAGCAACTAAAGTCTCCATTTATAAGACTGCACAAGCATGGAAGATGGACCCTGTCAAAGTCGGATAAAGACGCGTAAGACTGCTTCGAGAGGAACATCGTTGGGGCGATTTATAGTCCCGTCTAGATAGATAGAGGTGGGGTGCCGTGGCGTAGTGGTTAGTGTGTGTGCTTACTACGCCGGAGGACTTCTTTTTCACGGTCGCCACCTCCGCGAGGGTCTGACAAGCCCTTCGGAGTATCACTTGTCTTGAAAAACTTCTCAAAGTACCGTTCGGATTCGGCAAAAAATTGTAGGTCCCCTTGTATGTAAAGATATTAACACACCAGCATACATTGTTGAGAAGTTGGCCCTGGTTCACCTCGAGCTGTTGCGCTACTCTATTTATTTTATTTATTTATATTTATAGATAGATAGAGTGTGGAGGAGGAGATATAACAACGACCAGTGCAGCGACACCGACTTCGCCAGTAAAGTCAAAGTACAAGGGTTGCGATGGCTGGGTTCCAATTCGCTGGATTCCAATTCGGAAAATTTTTGGATTCATCCCGCAGGGACGGCGTGGTAAAGGAGCACTGGCACTCAGGTGGTGCACGCAAGTGGCAGAGGACCTCAGCCAACTTGGTATGCAAAACCGGAGACGACTAGCTGGAAACATGGCTGGCTGGCAAAGCTTGTTGGCTGAGGTTCAAATCCACTCAGAACTGAAGCGCGAACTTTAGTAAGTAAGTAAGAAGGTACATATATGAGCGTACCCCGTGCATATATCAATCAACGACCCTATTTTTTGCAAGGTACGATTTTGAGCTCTTGTTGACTTCCCCGATCCTAAAGTTCCCTCCAGGGAGGGTGTTTTATTTCTCTTGTACCGCTATTAGATCAAATTTTTCCAAGAAGCTAGGGAGCTGGATGACAGCATCACTGATTTCTTTTTCGATGATTTCTAGTGTTTAGAGTGCTCGAATTTTTGAATAATTGAATAATTATAACCAGAACCAAGTTACTTTAAATTTAATGCCTAAATGCAGTTTACATATGGTCGGACGAACAGAAAATGGCTTATCATTAGTTCATCGGACGAATAAACATAAACAAAGATTACGCTGCTGAAAACGTTGAACAACAAACCTAGAGCCCAGCAATTTATTCCTCTGTTTCAGGTATACCTATGTGTATCGTAATTACACAGTGTCCTTTGCTTTATTTTTATACTATGTATGTCTCCACTGGCCATAAAGCTACGATTAGCGTGTGACGATTAACAATAAATCCCGAAGTGTCTCCACCGGACAAACATTAGGATTAATTTGACACTTTCACTCTTTTTTTTTGTTAGTTTGCCTTTCAACAGAGATTGTCGATGACAGTTCCCAAGGGCGTGAGAAATGTAGAAAATACATAAAAGAATAGAAAACGTTTATATTTTTAAAAAAGAACGTTTTTCGATTTTTTTGTGAATAGAAACTACAAACAGTTGAAAAGGTGTGAACCTATGATAATTTCAAACGTGTTTCCATCCGTCAGGCTCCTTTATGCACCCAAATGTTCTGCCCCTGCGACTCTCCTCATAAGTTTTACTATCCAAAAAAAACTTGTATGTTCCTTTGTTGATTGCAAGAAATATTTTTGTGCGCCGCATGTGCCTTTTTAATGTTGAATGTTAGCAGCACAGCGTCACCGTCTATCGGATACAAATTGAAACTCTAATGACTAATCACTTACGATTTTCTTGTATTCGTACTGCTGAATATATTGAAAAATTTAAAAATCTAAAGTATATTCTTCTTTTATTATATTTAATTTTTTATGTATTTAAGTTTTATATATTTTAATTACCTACACAATGGTTAAGAATAACTTCAGTTTATTTAATTTTTGTAAAACATTGAATTGAATTTCGCTTAATATTAATACTTTAAGGATATTGTAAGTTTAATTAAATTATAATCTTATACTATATATCCACCCGCAACAAAAAGAGTATTGACAGGAGACGATTAAAAATTAATCCCAAAGTGGCTCCACCGGACAAATTTAGGATTAGTTTGATACAGATACTCTTTTTCTGACACATTGGCTCTTAAAAGAGAGTAGCCATGGAATTTTCCCAGGAGAAAGCAAAAATTCAGTTGTAAAAATCATAATAGAAAACGTTTTTGTGATAGATCTGTCATGCAGGGAAAGTCTCAGTGTGTCTCAGTCTCTAAATGTGCAACTACCTCCAGAGTTTTCAAAACTGTAAGACGTTCTAAAAGGCGGAAATTTGACATTTAGCATCTCTTAGTGTATGTTAGACACAAAACAGACAAATTTAATTGGTAAACCTCCTCTAGTGGGCGTGGCATCTATTTTAAGGGTAAATTTTCAAATGCAGTTTACTCAATATTTTTGCTCGAAATTGAAAAAAAATTGCTTAATATTTTATGTAGAAAACGCTTAGTTGCACATTTTTTTCATACAAAACTTTGGGCCCCGCCCACACTTGGAGGCAGAATTGAAGAAAAACTTAAAATTTTCCAGAAAAACTTAATTTCGACTGGCCTCGAGCCTAATATAGGAAAGCATGAAACAAAAACGGTAGCAGGTTAAGTAAACAATGCTTCAGTTTAGATTTCGTTTGCATAAAGTTTTAAGCCACGCCCCTTTTTAGGGATCGATTTTTCAAAAATATTGAATTTGAACCAAAAAATCGCGTTTTTACGTACATTTAAATGTAACTAAGAAATATCTGTGGAAATATCTTATAATGAATAGTTTGTAATTAGGGGCGGTTGGACCACGCCAATTTTCGAAGTTTGCATTACTTATAAAATGTCAAAAAATAACTATGCCATCAGCATTTTACAATGTGGGATAGGATGGGGTATTCAACGGTCCGTTTTACGGACTGTAACTTCTGCGTACACACTGTAGCAATTACTCACTGGTTTAATTGTCAAACTATGACAAAAGTGCATAAAATAGGTTTGTGAATAGGATGAAAGGGATTTATGAGAGGATTTATTTTAAATCGCTTGCCGGGAGGATTAAGTTTTCTATGATAAATCGCATGATTTGTCTAGGATTTAATTAAGATTTATATTAATTGCAGACTAGTGCCCGGTGGAGACATGGTATTAGGCTCCTTGTAAATCAATAGTTTCTTTTTTGCAGTTTAAAATATTAATATATAAACTATGGTTACTGCGTCTACAGAAACACAACATGTGAAATAAAAATGATATGAGTGAGTTAGTTAAATTGTTTAAATAAATTAAAGAATATGAAAAAATCAGTATAAATCAATCCCAGATGAACATGCTGGGCGTTTTTCCTATTCTTCCGGCTCGAACGTTTACAGCATTATCACTTCTTACAGAATACGGCATTCCCAAGTTCAGCCTCTTTAGTTTCTCGTCAATCCAGGTTTGGAATTTCGCTACGCTTACATAGACACCAGGTATATTCTCATCGCCACAGCCGATCCCCCAGGCTACTATACCCGCTTGGTAATACTGATTTTCGGTGTTTGGTATCGGGCATACCAACGGTGAGCCACCGTCACCTTCACATGTGTCCTTGCCACGTTCACCACCAGCGCATACAAAACTTGAATCCAACTCAAAGTACGCACCCAATCGAGTTTGCCTCAAATTATCCTGGCACACATATGACGGAATCATGGGAAGTTCGACTTTCTTCAAAACATTCTGATAGCTTCCGTCGTGGAATTGATCCTTGCCCCAGCCCGTGGCGTAGCATTTTGAGAAGTCAAAATTGAATCCGGCAGGTGGCAGGCAAACTGTGTTAACATTTGGTGCCAATTCAAAAGAAGACTCCAGTACAAGTAGGGCCACGTCGTTATGTAAATTATCATTGTTGTAGTCTTCGTGGATGATTATGCTTGTGACTAGGCGATCTTGATCAGGATAAAGCTCGATCTTGCTGTTGGTTTCCCACTCCCCAGCACGGACCTTGAAAATACCGGCCGGTTTTCCATAGACACAATGTGCTCCTGTCAGCACAACTTGTGTATGAATCAGAGATCCGCCGCACTGATATAGATTTCGGTTTTCGTCAAGCTCATGTTGTCCCCGAAGAATGGCTGCCATCCATGGAAATTCTCCAAAGTCCGAGTCGTTGGGAGCTCCTTTGATTTTAAAGCCAACGCCGTCTACGTTGCGGAAGCCACAGCCAATGGGATTGTTACTCGGCCTCACAATTGGAACCGTCACCTTAAATAAGAAATAAAAGAATTACTACTAAGCAACCACTGTTCCAAATAAGGCCGGTTTCAAAACTAAAAAAAACCTTATTCAAAGCATTTTGAATTTTTTTCTTAAGCTTACAATGTCTTTGTGAGGGCAGCACGTCTCAAGGAATTGACACTCCTCTGGGTCATTAGAATCGATCCGAATGTCAAATTGTGTTTCGTCATACGAACTCCGTGACGTATTTGAACAATAGAATTTTGGCACACATCTCCTTCCACTTTTACATGCCTTCGCTACTTTAGGCGATTCCTTATTACTTGGAGGATTATGTTCCTTTTGGTTAAATACCTCGTTGATAAGGTCTGACAAATCATCGCTTTTACAAACTTGTACCAGAAGAAAAAGTAAAATAAATGGTTTTGCGTTCATGATTGGTTGTACTTAACTGAAAGTAAAAAGAAATTTTAAAAATATAAATTTTTAGTCAATAAACGGGCATAAGGGTTTGAAGCGAATGGCTGATATCTCTTTTTTCTAGGCTAACTTTGCTTCGAACAATTTAAAGGAAGTAATTTGGCTAGTTTTTGCATTTTTCAACAAAATGTTTTGGTTTTCCTGTTAATACTTCCTCAAAAACGAGCCTGGCTCCAAATACAAAATATTAGTTAGGATACGTTACAAAACAAGGCGGGCAGCTTAATGAAAAAAAAGAAATCAAAAACCAATTTAATGAGTGTATATCGCGGACATCTCGCGGTGTCAATCTTTTAATCTTTTAACCCCCTTCGGGTAGGGGTTAGAATATACCCGAGGTAAGGCATGCCTGTCGTAAGAGGCGACTAAAATCCACCCTCCGTATGCCGAGCGCGTAGCGCATACAAACTATGCAATGGACAAAACAAAAGATTTTATTACCCCAGGTGGCAATCCAGTTTCACTGGCAAATCCACCCTCTTCGGAGGTAGGCTCTACGGATTCTGGGGAGAGCCATTTATTGCTTATAAATCCCTTTTTGAAAAAATCAAGGGTGCCTCGATCTCCACCAGCTGGATCGAAGGTCTCCGGGAAAGGAAGTCCGCCGGTTAATCAGGACTCAGCGAAAATTAAATGCTTTGAAGCGGAAAACAACGAACTCCGTGCTAAGCTTAATGAAATGGAACGTCTCTACCATGAGCTTAAAAGCGAAGTAGATTCCTTACGTAAAGAAAATGAAGCCTTAAGGAACCCCCGTGGTACTATAGTATGCGAGGAAACGCCGAAACGTCAATGTGAATACCAGACGGACGAGGAAGAACTTGCACGCGAAACGAATCCGGTCTTTAGGAAAAGGCTTACCAAGAAACGAAAGGCCGGTTCTTCACCCGAAGTAGAAACCGTGCAGCAAAAAGAAGAAACACCAGTCGTATCAAACAAAGCCACAGGAATACCCCAAGAAAAAAACCGCCGACCACCTGCAATAAATGTCGTTGGGATCGCGGACTACGGAAAGTTGCGAAACATCCTTAAAAATACGCTTGGGACGAAATATAACTTAACATCACTTCGAAACAACGTATGGAAAGTTAACGTCGATGACTCTGATGCATATCGGTCACTGTCACAAAAGTTAAATTTAGAGAAAATCCAATGGTTTACTTATGAAAATCACCTCGAAAAGCCGTTGCGGGTTATAGCGAGGGGACTACACCCATCCTGTACCAAGGACGAAATAATACAAGACGTTCAAGCCCAAGGCCTTAAAATTCTTGACGCCGTGAACATAATAAAGAAAGAGAAGCAACGTACGGACGAAGGCAAAGATTCCGCTGTTGTCCGACGCGGCCTGCAAATTTTTATGCTTTCTTTTGATAGAACTGAAAATATTAACGAAATCTACAAAATTAAATCAATCCTTAACATCAAGGTAAAAATCGAGCCCAAGCGGAAGGGCAACAGGCTAGTTCCCCAATGTAAGCGATGCCAGGGTTTCCGACATACGCAAGCGTACTGCCAGAAAAAGCCGCGATGCGTAAAATGCGCCGGCGAACATCTCTCGACGGATTGCAATGTCAGCAGTCAGGCTCCCGCGGTTTGTGCCAATTGCAGGGGAAGTCACCCAGCGAGCTACCGAGGTTGCGAAATTGCCATTGAGTTGCAAAAACGACATGAAGCTCCGAAGAAAAATACTGAAAATAAGGGCCCAAGCCTAAAACCTCCTAAAGTAGATAAGCCAAAAACCCCTAAGTCGACAAGGGATAAGGGTTTGATTAAAGGCAAAGTTCAAAATGCGCAAGAAAACGTCGCTGGTCCTAGTTCCCACCGGAGTCAAAAGAGAGAATCCACACTTGTTGGTCCAAAATCGTACGCTCAAGTCGCGTCACGTGAAAGTAAGCCACAATCGGCCGCATCAGATTCGGTCTCTCAAATTCTAGGCATGATTTTAGAAAAGTTTGAGCAACAGGTGAAACTTAATCAAGTAATATTCAACAAATTGAGCGAGCTCGAGTTTAAACCTCGAAAAACATTTAATAAAAAATCATGAATATGGGAAAGTCAATCAAAATAATTACATGGAATGCAAACGGCCTTTTGCAAAAAATTGACGAACTAGAAGTATTCCTACGGAAGAATAATGTAGACATATGCCTGATTTCGGAAACCCACTTTAAAAAGGGTTCAGCACGCAAAATAAAAGGTTACATTGACTATCACGCGCATCATCCTTCAGAAAATTCGAGAGGTGGATCCTCTCTCTACATTAAAGACTGCATAAAGCACTCCAAAAACGAAGAAATAGAACTTGACTCTATGCAAATAACCTCAGTCTCAGTAAAATTAAGTCACATAAATTACAACATCGCGACGAGCTATTTTCCTCCGCAGTATCGGCTGGCAGATGAAGATCTTGCTCTGCTCTTTGATTCACTTGGGTCAAACTTTATCATCGGCGGGGACTTTAACGCGAAAAATACTTTTTGGGGCTCACGGTGCAATTCAACAAGAGGCAGAGCCCTCTTTAAAGCAAGTACAAAACGCGGCGTGATCTTCTTATCGACGGGAAAGCCAACATATTGGCCAACCGACAGAAATAAAATACCTGATCTCGTCGACTTCTTTATCGTTAAGGGGGTACCTGGTTACCTTACGAACGTAGAAGAACGCTTTGATCTCTGTTCAGATCACTCGGCAGTTCTTTTGAAAATCGGCGGAAGCCTAGCGAAAAAGAAAAGAGCGCCTAGATTAACTAACAACAACACCGACTGGGACGGCTTTAGAAAATACTGCAAAGAAAACATAGCTTTAAATGTACCGCTCAAAACGCCACTTGAAATAGAAGAAGAATTAGATAAACTCGTGAGAGTTGTTCAGAGCGCTGCGTGGAATAATTTCGGAGGTCCGAATTATCGAACAGCGGAACAATATATCCGCGAGAAATAGAAGAGCTAATATGCGAAAAGAGGAGAGCGCGCAAGAGATGGCAACGTTCGCGAGCACCCCCGGATAAGACAATCTTGAACCACCTTTCTAACAAACTGAAGCACGAACTTCAAGATTTTAAAAGTCGCGAGACTACTGCTTACCTCGAAAGTTTGACTGCCGATAAAGGTTCGAACTACTCTCTTTGGAAAGCAGTCAATTCCGTTAAGAAGCCTATAGCACACTCTGCGCCATTAAGAAAAGCCAACGGCGAATGGGCAAGAGAAGACAAAGAAAAAGCGGATTTATTTACAGATTACCTAGAAGAAGCATTCAAACCGTTTGACGGGGAACCGTTGGTCGAGGAGCTCAATCCTTATGCGGTACAATATAATTATAGAATAAAAACCGTGTCATTGGCTGAACTTCGTCAAACGATTAATAATCTGAAAAACAACAAAGCCCCTGGCTACGACTTAATTACTAGCGAAATTCTAAAGGAGCTGCCGAAAAAAGCTTTGGTCAAGCAACTCTATATCATTAACGCTTCCATGAGAGTTTTATACGTTCCAAGGCAATGGAAAGTGGCCGAGGTCATAATGGTTCCGAAACCAGGAAAGTGTCCGAACGACAAAAAGTCATACAGACCTATTTCGCTACTGCCGATAATAGCTAAGGTGTTCGAGAAACTGTTGCTTAAAAGGTTGCAACCAATCATTGAAGAAAGACGATTGATTCCGGATCACCAATTCGGATTTAGAAAAAAACATTCAACAATCGACCAGGTCTATCGTATAACAAACGAAATCGAAAAAGCCCTGGAAGCGAAAAAGATATGTACTAGCGCTTTTCTCGACGTATCGCAAGCCTTCGACAAGGTATGGCACGAAGGCCTGAAGTACAAATTAAGGCTTTGCTTACCAGAAAAGCTCTATAGAATCTTAGAGTCTTACCTTAAAGACAGAATCTTTCGCGTAAGGTACGAAAATGAGTACTCGGAATTCAAAGAGATAAATGCCGGTGTCCCGCAAGGAAGCGTTCTCGGCCCAGTATTATTTTTGCTCTATACAAGAGACATACCCCACGATGAGGGAACAACTTTAGCTACGTTCGCAGATGACACTGCTATTCTCGCTATTGATACGACAGTTGAATTATCAACAGGGAAACTCCAGCGCGCTTTAGACAAAATATGCGAATGGACGAAGAGCTGGCGAGTTGTCCTTAACGAGACTAAGTCAACGCATGTTAACTTTACTTATAAAAAGATAAACAACAAACCTTTATTCATTAACTCGGTACAAATCCCGTACTCAAATGAAGCGAAATATCTAGGAATGACTCTAGACGCAAAACTAAAATGGAAGCCGCACGTTAAAAAGAAACGCGACGAGCTCGAAATCAAGTTAAGAGAAATGAATTGGCTTATCGGAAGATTTTCGAAACTAAGCATATATAACAAACTGCTTTTGTATAAGCAAGTGCTAAAACCATCTTGGACGTACGGTATACAACTCTGGGGTTGTACTAAACCAAGCAATATATCTATATTAGAAACTTTTCAAAATAAGACACTCAGAGCAATCGTCAATGCTCCATGGTATATAAGAAATAGCGATCTACACCGAGATCTAGGAATCGCAACCGTGTCTGACGAGGTAACAAACTTTGCTCGCAAACTTAGTACTCGTCTTCGCGGACACTGCAACAATGAAATTATCCGAACTTTGGATCAGACAAATCTTACGCGCCGACTACATCGAATGAGACCGTTAGATCTAGCAGCATAAGATGAAACCGCATAAATTGACGGTATTGTAGGTGCCTTCGTTGGAAGGCAGCCTGCCACACGCGATTATTACAGAAGCTTGAACTACTTGTTAAGGAAACTTAGTCGTAGTCTGACGGAAAATGGGAGGTTTTTTAGTGAGTAAGAATCTCACACTACTATGAGCACGCGCGGCCGGTCCTCGTAGTGCCTATGAAGGTTTTTCCTACCCACGGAAAAAAAAAAAAAAAAAAAAAAAAAAAAAAAAAAATCTTTTAAGAAATCTTAAGACTTTTTCAATTTTAAGTAATTTTCAGAAACAAAAAAGATAATTTAGCGCAGTGTTCATTGCAATGTGATAATGGAAGGCAATCGCAACACACATATTATTAAATACGAAATAGAGCACAGTAAAGCTTGGAATTTGATGAGTTTGAAATACGCAGCCGATCAGTTTAAACATGCGAAAGACGTTTGCAAATAAACGAATACGGAAAACTAAGACAATTGCCATCGCCGAAATGAACTGGATTAAATATGGCAGAAAAGATATTATTGAAATCAGAAAAAGTGTTGGTGATAAAACTGACCCCTGGGGTACACCAGCATTTATACCGCGAACATCAGACTTAAAACCGACGAGAACCACTTGGATTAAACGGCTCGAAGCAAATGCCTTATCCGAGTAAAAAAAAAAGTTGAATCAATTCCAAATGCATACGTATATTTGAAACGAATTATGATACATGCTGGAAACTTAACACATCCTGCTCACATAAGACATCCCCTAATAGAGCAAGAAAATAAGTCCGGTACACCAACAACTTCCCACTGGTGGAACCTTGGTCTCATACATGGGCTCATTTAAAAAGATTTTCAAAAGCGATTTTTTAAAGTCTCCTCGACAGATTTATGCCTTGCCGGTTTCTACGAATAGAATGTGACTCTAAAACATCTAGTGGATAAACTAACTGCTGTCAAGACCAATTTCAGTTATTTGCCAGTAATTAATTTTCCAATCCTGTACGCTGGCTATGCGTATGACAATTATTAACAATGGTTTTCACTAAGCCATAAAAGTATGATTAACGGGAGGCGATTAAAAGTAAATCCCGAAGTATCTCCACCGGACTTATATAGGAATAATTTGCCACAAACACTCAGTTTTGTCGTTTTGGATGTCAAACAAGAGTGACGACGACATTTCCCAATCTTTGTGATATATGTGTACAGTTTCTGTTTCGTTTTTCAGTCGGAAAACCATTATAAAGGCTAAAGTTGTGCGAAAAGGGTTAAATGTGGCATAAAGAAGGTTTATGCAAGGGTTATGAAAAGGTTTATGAAATCGCAGTCCAGATTTATGAAGTGATTCATTTTGAGTTATTCGCCGAAAGGATTTAAATCTGTATGGTAATTCTCGAGATTAATAGGAGATAAGTTTACATGCATTAGTTTCTTTGAATTTAAATGAGACAGAGAATATTTGAATGTTCGAGTGTTCCGATGGTATTAGTACTGTTGGCTTCGAAGCCCGCTATGATGTGTGGCTTATTTGAAAAGATCTGCGACTGTTTGGACACGTTGTTCGCATGCTTCCCGACAGACTTACTAGATGAGATAAGTCATGCTAGCCGATGTTCAAGCGCGTCGTCCCTGGAAGGCCAAGAAGCAGGTGATGGGATCAGGTACAAAGATCATCTCCGAAACCCACTTGGGGGTCACGCTCTTGTTTCTTGAGTTTGTGGTGGAGGATCGGGAACGATCGAAGGACCGTCCACACTGCGCGGCCCTATTATTGATAATTATGATGACATTTGATTGAATTGCTGTGCGGGTCAACAAGAAAGTGTTCATTCAGATCAATAGGATCAATAAGGCAGTTGAGTTTATACTTACTGCATAGTATCTACTGTTTCGCAGATTAGTCCCAAAGTATTCACTTTATTTCTCTAAGTAAGAGTTAAATCGGCAGTAAAAGAAATGTAGTTTGGCTGGAATTGACTCAAAACTAGAGTACTTTGCATGTGAATAAATTTTAATCGCTCTTCATAGGGGCACAAGATGAGCTGATCGATAAAGTTTGAAACGCATGGTGGCGGTAGGGTGTCTCGTGAATATTTGAGAGTTTTAAACCGTTAAAGAAGCCATATTAACATCTGTTGATGAAAATTTTCATTAACATTTTAAAACCACTAAGGTCTGGTTTTTCTTTTCACTTAATAAATTTTCTCTAGTAATTAAGAGTTATTAGTATTTTCAGAGTTAAGCCCAGCTTAAACCAAGATCTGTTAATGCCGCGACAAAACGAATCTGCAGTTAACCCAGAGAACAGTTTTTCAGTTCAGAGTTAACTCCACCAACAAAGTTTTCAGAATCTTCGACTCTCGAAATTACTGACTCTCTCAACTCTCACTTCACATAAGAAAACACAGTAAAAGAAGTTCGATTTATTGTGAAATGGCATTTTTAAAAGAAACACGCAAATCATCTATACAATCACCACAAAGAAAAATCATAAAAAGAAGTTCATACTGTTTTCTAGAGTCGATCCGAGATTAACTCACCAAATTTGGCGAGTTAAGCTGAGATTACCCCAGATCTGAGTTCACTGAAAAACTTATTTCTGGGGCTAATCTCAGTTTAACTCGGAAAGTCGGATGATCTTGCACTGAAAAACGGGCCCTAAAAGAAAGCATGACGAGAATTTTTCGACGATGTAGGGCGTTGAGAGAGTTCAGAGGCTACAATTATTGGATTTGAAACTGAACATCTAAACATGACCCTGTAAATATTATCGATCTGTGAGGCATGTGGCAAACGCGTGTGGAAGCCAAGCATTTCAAATGCATTATGTACAGTAGAATCTGGGAAAGATGAACAGTTCGGAAAGATGAATGAGTTTTCGGCCGCAACCATTGTACTGTTCCAAAAGATGAACGGGTTGAATTATAAGCAAGAATTATAAGAATTTTAAGAATTATTACACTTTGCTCTATTTTGGAGGAACTCCAGGGTATTATTAGAGTATTAGAAGGAGAGCGTATAGGAACCGTAACGAAATCAATTCGCGGGGATAAAAAACATAAATTTCTGGAGCAGAGAAACGCATGCATCGGAAATATCGGAAATGGAAGCTTCGTTAGGTATAGGTATTTTTTTAGGCTGAGTGAGAGAGTTTTTCCCATTTTAGGCATAACGTTGAAAACCAAGGCTAAACCAGTGACTAAGTGCTACAGTGTGCACGCAGAAGTTACAGTCCGTAAAACGGACCGTTGAATACCCCATCCTATCCCACATTGTAAAATATTCATGACATGGTTTTTTGACTTTTTATAAGAAATGCAAACTTCGAAAAGGGGCGTGGTCCAACCGCCCCTAATGAGAAACCACATATATATCCAAGTTACACTTAAATGTACGTAAAAATGCAAATTTTTTGGTCCAAATTCAATATTTTTGAAAAATCGACCCTTAAAAGGGGGCGTGGCAAAAAACTTTATATGAACGAAATCCGGACTGAAGTCTCGTTTACCTAACCTGCTACGTTTTTTGTTTCATGCTTTCCTGAATTAGGCTCAAGATTATTAAGGCTAGTCGAAATTAAGTTTTTCAGACAAATTTTAGGTTTTTCTTCAAATCTGCCTCCAAATATGGGCGTGGCCCAAAGTTTTGTATGAATAAAATGTAGAACTAAGCGTTTTCTACATAAAATATTAAGCAAATTTTTTTTAATTTTGAGCAAAAATATTGAGTAAACTGCATTTGAAAATTTACTATTAAAATAGATGCCACACCCACTAGAGGAGGTTTTTGTGTCTTAAATTTATTAGGAGATGCTAAATCTTGAATTTCAGCCTTTTAGAACGTCTTACAGTTTTGAAAATTCTGGAGGTAGTTGCACATTTAGACCCATTGTGGGCGTGTCTTTGGGCAGATTTCAAAAATTTTGAATACACTTGTAGTGCGTCGCATGACGCGGACCTTACAACGAAATTTCAGCACCCTAGCTCAAAATTTAAGCCCTAAAAACATGTGACATACAGACGGATGGACGGACGGTCGGACGGACATGGCTCATTTGATTCAGAATTCGGTCTCGATCATATGCCCTTAAAGTCTTGGGGGTCTACCATTATTATTTTACCGTGTTACAAACTATGTGACAAACTTAATATACCTCCTATCCTATGGGATGGGGTATAAAAATTGGAGGCCATCAATGTGAGCTTTTTTGTATGGCTCCTATAAGTTGTGCTCTAACTAAACTTCGCTGCTTGAAAAGATGAACATTTCGCCAAAATGAACGGGACTTTTTAGTAATTGTTCATCTTTTTGAGATTCTACTGTATAACAGTTTCATATAATTCGGAATTGTTTTGATTTTGTTGATTAACAAATAAATCATCAATCCGAAATAAGAAAACCCCGCACCAACCCGTAAATGTTTTTGATAATAAAATTTAGCGTTGATCTTTTAAATGTTGAGTCTGTGATTGAAACAAAGTTTAGAGCTCTTTTAAGCAGAGTTGTTTTATTTTAGTATTGACTGAGCAATATAGTCAAGATACGTTTGTTATCAACAAATACACTTAATCTAACAGGTACATGCATTTTTTTATTAGCCGCAAAAAAAATAACACATTTAAGGCTGTAGTAGCATTTCTTCTTTTATTGATAAATCACTTAGTGGCGTTTAGCGATCACCGAATATTTTATAGTGGCTGAATATTTTCGCAAATTAATGTGCCTTATGTTTATGATATTTTCTGTTATTTAAACGAACTTCAAACATTTTTTTATACAACTAAAACGACATCTTACCAACTTAGTTAAGGATCAATTGTGGAATTTTCGACACACACACAAAAAAGTTCGAACAAATTTCTTGCCGGCTTAGTTCCGATCTTAACTGAACAACGTTTGAGCTTAAACTGCGGCATGAGACTATTTGTTTAGATCCTAAAGTTGAATGAAGATGATTATTTAACTTGGGGGTTTTCATGGATTTTTTTTGTGTTTTATAAACAATTTTGTATTTACACAGTAAGCTCAATGCTGCGTAAGAGCAAAATTGACGAATACATATTGTTTTAAAGTAAAGGAAGTTAATACTTATAAAATAAATAAATAAATAGAGTGGCGCAACAGCTCGAGGTGAACCAGGGCCAACTTCTCAACAATGTATGCTGGTGTGTTAATTTCTTTACATACAAGGGGACCTACAATTTTTTGCCGAATCCGAACGGCACTTTGAGAAGTTTTTCAAGACAATTAATACTCTCGGAGGGCTTGTCAAACCCTCGCGGAGGTGGGGACCGTGAAAAAGAACAAGTCTTTTTTTTTTTTTTTCAGGTGACGATGGCAGGATTCGAACCCAGACCTCCGGCGTAGTAAGCACACACACTAACCACTACGCCACGGCACCCCACAAGTTAATACTTATGTGCGGGAAAATTTATTTCGTCATTGGAATGTTATGTACCTATCTGCACATTCTATTAATTTCGTGACTTCATGAGATGGAATTACATTTGCAAGAAAAGAAACAATTGTTGTATGTACATACCTAGTTGATGCTGAAAAATTTAATTAATTTGCTGACGGAATTTTCTTAGTTACTTTGTAGTAAACTAAATAGTTGTCACCTGCAAATTGTGGCTTGTATTGGTAGCCAACGTTAAATGGCATTTTTAAAGAGAAGCCAATTTTTAGTCAATCTTTTCCGGAAATAACGAAATATTTATTCTGGAACAATGGCTTTGACAAATCTAAACTGCATAGATACCTACCTGAATGCATTTTAGTTTCTTCAATACTCTTCGGTGAACCTTACAAGGTGGTAGAATGAAGTAGATGTGGAAACTAAATGATCCCTTATTTCAGATCATAGCTTTCTTTGGACCTTTCCTCAATCTTAAAGGCAAAGTCTAAGTTCATTCTTCACCAGATGGTTCTTGTATTGAGTTCCTCAGAGTTCCCAACTCTATTTAAAAGACAACCAAGACTTTTTCAAAAAACAAAAAAAATCCAATACAACATTTATGACCTTGTACCTAAAGCAAAAATAAGAAATTTTTAGCCGTATGTATTTGCTTTATTTCTTCTCTCTTATGTACTTCGTAATAGAGTTGAGGCCCTTAAGAAGCCACATCCTGGCTCACAACAGGTTGCCGCGCTTTATTTGGTTGATATAGCAAAATTTCATAAAATAAACCACCCTTATTTTTGTCAGAAACTTTTTGTTCTACAAGGTCCTAATCCGTTGCTGCATTATCATTAGATTTGTTTAAGTTGACAGGCGTAGCAAAAGCTGCTTCTCTACTCTGGAAGGAGGCTGTCCTTGCAAAGGTGAATGTTGCGCACATTGCCCAAATGACGAAAATGATAAAAACGGATTTCATTTTTGAAATAAATATAATGAGTTTTACCAAAAAAATGACTGAGGTTTGAACTTATGGATAATCACGAGTGGAAGCGTTATTTATGGTGAAAAAACAGCCTTCATAAAAATTTAAACAGGTGCTAACAAATTTAAAAAGCTTCTTCCGCAATTTGTTTTTGAAAAACATCTAAAACTGGAATTGCAACCAATATTTGCGTACCCGAATTCGAAATAGGGTCAAGGGAGAGCTAGAGTTTTTTTTTATTACTCAAATACGGCAAAATTTATCATGACTTGAAATTATTTTCCAGCATGACTCATTAATTGAATCGCTGTGAATTGGTGTGAATTGCGAGCATTAAAGCTGGAACATAGGACCCATTCATCGCGAACATCTTCGGGTGAGGCTACCCCAGATATCAACTGTGCTAGAAGATGAGCAAAAAATCAGCACCCTTAAGGAGTTTGTATCATCCTTTGTCGAAGAGTGAGCGCAATGCTAGCGTAAGACAGAAACTGGTCAGCAAGTCACCGACCGTTTATTGGTAGAGCACTAGCAAGCAAAAATCGCGTGTTGTGCAGGAGCGAGCACTTTCTCTCTTCTTCTGTTAGAACAAGGATGGAGAAGTTGCTTCAGTATGGAAGTTATGAGAAAACTGTCTCAAGCCTGAGCATCTTTCTGCCAGTTGCCCAGGGAGGGAACTGCAGGAGATGAGGTAAGAGACACAAAGATGATCTATGTCCGGAGCAGGAGCACAGCACACTCAGAGCGAAGTGTGCGGCAGGAGTCAGCGAGCCGAAAAGCCATTAATTTGTCGGATATTACTACTATCTTATGGAGCACTCAGACTCAGCACTTATGGACACCTTACTTTAATGTATTTAGTTTACCCGTCTTTCGAAGAAAAACGAGTAGGAGCTTCAGTGATGAAGAGCTTAGGTGTTCGGCACTCATCACGTCAGCCCCGCCCCAAAGATCCGTCACCTGATGCGAGCAAAGGCAGGACAACTACAGAGGAAGTATTCCTCTCCACAGGCAGGGCAGGTGGTGGTTTCGCTTAAGACTAACACATTCAAGTATCTAGCAAAAGCTTGGTGGCCGGTAAGGATGCCTACAAGAAGTCTGCAATCTATTCTCATAAGAGATAGAAGAAAATACGCTGACCCCTCGCAGATATCCGGGCGTAGTCGATTAGTCTGTCTGCACCCATTGCAGTCACGCCAACTGTGCTCACGAGAAACTCAAGTATCAATGGCAGACTTGACAATAGATACAGGCAGGCCTAAAGCAGGTTCAGGTCTTGAGAAAACCTCTGAGGAAAGTCAACTTGGTAGTTTTTAGCCCGCAAGGGCACTTCACTTATGTGAGGTGACGGGTGTGACGATCCCGCGGACCCTAGTTTGTTTTTCGGGGTGCAACTCCAAGCCCCGAAATCAGTCCCTTCCACCCATCCCTCTTATTCCTTTACTCCCCCCCCCACCCAAGCAACTATAACCTACAAGAGCAGTAGTTAAAACACAAAAAATGATAACTGGATGAAGAACCCAATGGATGTTTCTACTCCAGGTGGTACTGGCCATGGCCAAGCACCACCCGCAGTCCTTACGACTACGACCGCGCATGGATTTTGGAGGCCTCAACATTCATTTTTGAACAACCAAGCCACTCTTGCAGTTCTGTATCCGGTTCGCTCGGTAATCTGAACATGAGTGAACACCCACTGTACTGCTGCTGACGTGACGACTCGGGATATGCCTGTGGTTGAACGGGCTCCGGAAGAAGCGGGCTCTGAGGTGCGTCTGACTTAGGGGTGGCAGAAGGGGAAAGGAAAGCAGCTGATCGAAGAGGCGTGCATAGAAGCTTCACGGGCTGAAGGCAAAGACTCTTTGGTTGGCTTTTTGGCGGTTCCCGTGATCGCTTCCTGTTCTGCTGAACCGAAAAGCAAGAAGAATCAACCCAAGCTCGTTATGAAATTAACTTTCCTTCAAGCCAATGAGTCTGCCCGCGCACGCCTTCCAAGTGAAGTCAGTTCTACTCCTATCGAGAGTTGTACTGACAAATGGAAACCGGACGTCGTGGGCATGAGTCCACGAAGTGCGCAAATTCATGGAGCCGAAAAGCAAGTCAGCGGGTTACAAGGAACCTGGGACTCAATCGTCAACATCATGGGTAGAGCAGACAGACCTATAGAGACCTTATGCAAGAAGGCCTGATCATCAAGTTGGTTACTGATGTCAGAGGACACTCCAATGTGCAGTTTTCTGAGAAACGTGAGTTTATACATCCATTGCCAGACAGACTTATCCTTCACCATCCGCCTAAAGCAACTATTAAAGCATGACAGGAATAATTTCGGACAAACTGGAAAGAGAGCTACAGCCCAGTGCAGTAGCAGAGATCACCGAACGGGACCTAGCCGGAAAGGAGCTTCAAAAATGTTTTAAAAATTGAGGTTATGCTGACCCAGGTTTTGGGCAGAAGGTATTCAGGACTCCGGCTCAACGGAATAGGACACTCATCTGGGCTGGATTGTCTTTGGGGAGTCACAGTCGTTGACAGAGCAGAGTGCCAGAATCATGCTGTTGAAGAGCCATCCATTCAAGAGCCTAACGACCTTCCCAATGCGTTCTGGGCGACAAAGGATATGTAATAATAAGTTTTGAGTAAGGAAAAAATCCGGTACAACACTACTTTCGAATTTGGGTAGAATGCGATGAGCACCATGGCAACGATTTTTCCATAAAAAATTCTTCCATTTTTAGTTTGGAATACTGCACTTACATATTTACTTTACGTGGCCTTACAGGACACCCGGGGTTCAATCAAAAAGCTTCGGAAGCCAGTTCTGGATCTAGGTAGCCGTCTCCAGTTTTGCACGTGAAGATGACTGAGGTTCCCATCCACTTACAAGCGCCACCTGAGTCTTACTGCTATAGTCCCTGTCCCTGCGGTGCGGAAGACTTTGCGGGTCGGGCCGTTTGGGTCCATCCGCTCTAGCTAACTCGGCCATCGTAACCTTTGTTCTCTGACCCTTCTGGCAAGTTTGGTGTTGCTGGTGCCCATACAGTTCGATGTTATATATCTTCGCGACACGAATGGTCTTCGCTTTCATCCTTGATAATTTCATAACAATTAGTTTATGGGGTTCCTATAAGTTTACAGCTATATGCTTACGATCAAAAAAACAAGTTCTTCTTCGAATCTCAAATTATCCTACTAGGGTTGCTGGTCCCCAATTTGGTGCCCTCAGCTGGCAAATAAAAAAACGCGCACCAGATATGGTATGGAAAACATCCCGGTGGATCAAAACCCAGCAAGTAACAAAAAATTCAGAAGCGTCTGTCTCAAGAGGAGCGACTTCCTGGTTGGTGTCTGTCGACCGATCCGTTAGAGGTCGGCCAAATATCAAACTTTTTTTTTTCTTCCAACATACAAGTGCAACAATTTAATGTATGCTACATGTTTTTATTAAATACTCTGCCGGTTATATCACTGCCTTTCTCCCTAAAGACATTACACTTGAGGGGGTAAGATTTGGTGTTTTTGTGCAGGGTTTTCAAGTTCCGCACTGGCTCATTAGCTTTTTTGTTAGTTCGAGAGCTCCTTTTCTCTTCTTCATCTATCCTCCAAATCTTTCCGCTCGCAACATGCTACGCATCTTGAGGGTAGTCACATCCCCTTTGATCGCGAGCTTATTATAAAAAAAACACTAAGTAAGTGCTACAGTGTGTACGCAGAAGTTTCAGTCCTTATAACGGACCGTTGAATACCCCATCCTATCCGACATTGTAAAATGCTGATGACATTGTTATTTTTTGACATTTTATAAGTTATGCAAACTTCGAAAAGGGGCGTGGTCCAAATGCCCCTAATTACAAATTATCAATTATAACATATTTCCACAGATATTTCCAAGTTATACTTAAATGTGCGTAAAAATGCAATTTTTTGGTTCAAATTCAATATTTTTAAAAAATCGACCCCTAAAAGAGGGCGTGGCTTCAACAACTTTATATGAACGAAATCTGGAACGAAGTCTCGTTTACCTAACCTGATACTTTTTTTATTTCATGGTTTCCTGAATTAGGCTCAAGGCCAGTCGAAATTACGTTTTTCTGGAAAATTTTAGGTTTTTCTGCCTCAAAATGTGGGCGAGGCCTAAAATCTTGTATAAACAAAATGTAGAACTAAGCGTTTTCTACATAAAATATTAAGCAAAATTTTTCCAATTTAGAGCAAAAATATTAAGTAAACTGCATTTGAAAATTTACCCTTAAAATAGATGCCACGCCCACTGGAGGAGGTTTACCAATTACATTTTTCTTTTTTGTTTCTAACATTCATTAGGAGATGCTAATTTGAGGCTGAGATGTTAAATTTCAGCCTTTCAGAACGTCTTACAGTCTTGAAATCTCTGGAGGTAGCTGCACATTTAGCCCGATTATGGGCGTGTCTTTGGGCGGATTTAAAATTTTTTTACACTTGTACTGTTTCGCATGACGTGAATCTTACGTACGAAATTTCAGCATCCTAGCTGAAAATTTAAGGCTTAAAAACATGTGACATACAGACGGACGGTTGGACGGACGGACATGACTTATTCGATTCAGAATTCGGTCTCGATCATATGCCCTTAAGGCCTTGGGGGTCTACCATTATTATTTCACCGTGCTACAAACTATGTGACAAACTTAATATACCTCCTATCCTATGGGATGGTAAAATAAAATTTTACTCTTTCACCTGTTTTCGGATAGCAAGGTTCCGATTATAATAACATAAATCCAACAGAAGGGAGGCAAAAGTATATCAACAGGAAAGAGGAAACTAAATGTATCAGGGGCTTATTAAAGGGAGGCTTTTTTAAAGTCTTTTGAAATTATTTTTATTTAACATATCAAACGCTTTCGCCCTGATTTATATCATAAGGACTATCGACATTATCGATTATCAGACCGCGGTGACCCAGGGTCAAATCTCAGATGAACCAAAAAGTTTTTTTTTAGAACAAAGTCTAAAAAAAATTAAGCAATGTCGAATTTAATGTTGAAACAATCTTCATTTTGCTGCGCTAAGTTGTAAGTGAATAGTTAAAAAATCATGTTCCAAAATTGTGAGCATTTGAATTTAATACTTGTTCACTAAACATTGAGAACATAAGAGGATTAAAGTCAAAAAAGGTGCTTTCAAGATACGAAATGTTGAACTTACTATGGTATAGTAAAATTAAAGGACCTGCTTATGGTAGTCTCAAAGTGGGCAGTATTTAATATAACGATGAAACGTAATGACTTTAAATATTGTCACTTCTTCAAGGGTAAGTTGGCTAATGGACAATGACCAGGAAGCCACTCCATATTCCATGCCGGTATTCGTCGCTTGTGGTAAGCACACAAAAACTGCTCATATAAAGAATTTTGAACTTCCTATAAAAATAAAGCGCTCCTTTTTGAAAGTAAAAACCTTAAAATAACTCAATGTTTGAACATAAATAAATAATTTTTACTTTTCCATCCAATATACAACGCAAATAGATAAATATATTGATAAATTGATATTATTGGATTAAACTGATAAATTCAAATAAACTTCCATCTGCAGGGTTCCGTTTTCTTCTTCTTCAGATCTTTGCTTATCATCAGGGTTTTCATCTGCAAGTCTTATATTCATAGGATTCTCATCGTTGTTATCGTTGCTATCGTCATCATCGTCATCTTCAGAAGCAGAGACATCATCCGCTTCGTTCGAATCCTCATCCTCATCAATTTCATCAGATTCTTCTTCTGAACTCAAAGAAGATAGTGCCGCTGGAGCAAGAGAAGCTGAATCTGCTGAAGCAAGAGAAGCTGATCTGCTACCAGGAGAAGCTGGCATTGCAACGGTTAGGGCAGCGAGCATTGCAAAAATAATAGCGAATAATGAAATAACCCTCATGTTTGAAAAAGTTATGGTTTTAGCAGATTACTTAGGATTTAAACTTGTCAGAGTGAATGACTTGTCAACTGAATGACTTTCCTAGATTGACGACGCAATTTATAGCACCCAAAATCAAAATTCAAAGTGTATAAACAGATGCTCTTACTCAAGTAATATGTTAAGGAAGAGTCTACGAAATTTGGGCTAAAAACTGAAACACAAATTAATACTATTATTTTCCTAGTTAAATTTTCGAGATCAATCACAAGGCTGCCAGTTGTCAACATTTTCAAAAGTAGCGAGTAGCGTCTTCGTGTCATTATTAGTTTGATCTCATTTGCAGTTAATTTTTTTTCTCAAAATTTTTCCTTGACCCTATTTGCCAATTATTTATTGATGTTCCAATTTAAGCCAGATTTCAAACTATGGCAAGAGAAAGAAACAATGTTTGGAGTAATACCCAGCTGTGCAAATGATTCAAATTTATGGGAAATGATTTCGTATAAATACTGTTACCACCTTATGCTTTTCATTCAGTTCTCAAGCAAATTCAAATTCTAAGTATTCTCTTTATACAACCAAAAAAACTTTCAAACATGAGGATCATTTCGGTAGTTGCTTTCATTTTGGCAATGTGCGCTGCACTAGCCACTGCAATGCCAGCTCCTTCTGGTGGAAGATCAGTCTCTATTCCAGAATCGGCTTCTCCTTCACCTGTGGCGTTAGCTCCTTCGAGCTTAGAGGAAGAGGAGGAAGATTCAGATGAAGCTGGTGATATGGATGACGTTTCTGCTGCTGATGAGGACGATAATGAAGAAAACGAAGATGAAAATGAGGAGGAGAGTGAGGCGCCTGCAAATAAAATTCTTGCCGATGAGAACCCTGCTGATATGGAGAGTTCTGAAAAAGCGGATGGAAGCTTGCAATTCGAAGTTTACTTGAATTTGTCAGTTTAAATCGAGCGAAATTGATATAATGTTGTTCTGTTGATTTTAAAAGTAAAAATAATAATTTATTTTTGGGTTAAATATGAAGTTTTTTAATTCAATGGATCAAATATCTTTAATGTTTTTCAAATAATATTTTTTCGATTTAGGGTGAATTTTCAGAGAAATCAAATTTTAAAAGATATAACACCCTGTAAAAGTGGGCATGGTCGATAGTGTGGGCAGTTCAATTTTTAACGCGTTAAAATTTTTTAACCCCAATTTCTATACCTTCATTAAAATTGGTGTTTCTAGGCCTAGATTAAGTTGTTCAAAAGGTTTTTGAAATAAAATTTGAATTAGATGTTGACTCACATTGATGGCATTTGTGGGCGTGGCCGTCACCGGATTTAGCCAATTTTCACACTTTGTCTGACGCGACATAAGAACCAACCCGTGCCCCTTGTTTTAGCTCTTTAACTTTATTTTGAAGACTCTATAATTTATTTTATATTTTTCGAATATTTTTTAGCATTTTGGGTTGGTCGAAAGAAGAACGCTCCAATGTGAAGTTTTCGTTTTTTAGAGGCCGCGGCCCCCAAGTAAAACACTCAGGAACCATTAGCTTTGGTTTAAGAATATTAGACTTAAAATTCACTTTAAATGCTATTCAGAAACACTTATGGTTTTGTAAGGTCTCGTTATCGTCCCATTGATTGGTGCGCAGCTTATTTACTTATAAATCTGGACATAGAAACATTTACAGCAGCAAAATTATTTAACCAAAAGTGTAGCACCATCAGTTTTTTAAACCTGGTGCTATAAACGTTCAAAGGTTTGCAGTTATAAGGCTATAAGCATCTAAATGAGGAGTTACAGCGCAGGTTCCTTAGACCTTTATAGTGTAATTTATTAAATGATGGTATTGTTGCCAAAGTTGCTATTTAATGAAATCAGATTTTAATATTTGTTTCAAATGTCTAGTAACACTTTTTATTTGCGGGAGACGTAGAAAGAGTTTTTTCAAAACTGCAATTCGTGGGGGACGATAAAAGAAAAATCCCGTAGTGTCTCCACTGGGCAAAAATACGATAAACTTAATACGAGCACTCTTTTTTTGTCGTTTTGGCTCTGCAAAGAGAGTGACAATGACATTTCCCAGGAGCAAAAAATGTTGTAAATCCAATAAAATTCTTCCTTCCAATAAAATCATGTTTGTGACAAATCTATCATACGCGGTTAGTTTCTGTTTTCTAGTCTTTCTGGTTCTAAACATGTGCGAAAAAAGTTAAAAGTGGCTAACCCTTTCCAGAGGAGACGAGGAGATTTTGAAGGAGAATTATTTTTAATTACTCGCCGAGGGCTGGCTATTTGTATGGAAAATCTCTAGATTTTCTATACAAATCTCTAGAAATCTCTTTGTTGGAGATTAGTTAAAATTTGTGTAAATTACGGTGTATATTAAGTATTACTATTAAGTAATTTTGCTACAAAAAAAGGGCGACCAGTCAAAGTAATATTCGCTGTCGAATTTTATCTTTTCTGATAAAGTAAAATTTTGAAAAGATGTGTTATAAGCAAAGTTGTCGTTTTTTAGAACTGGTAAACTTATACGAGATTTTGCAATGAGTCTTAAGCATGGCATCCAAATGTGCCCAGAAATGCCAAAATTTTACTCCTCGGCTCCTTGAACAAACTCTCGTTTCCATGCATAGTTTCGACTCGGCTCGCAAAGCATATACGAGTCGATTCAAACCGCATTTCAATGCGATTGAAGCCGGGATTGACTCTGCATATATGGAAACGCGATAATAATAATTGTTTCATTTTATCCAACAAAACTTTGGATTCGGCCCAGGGATCCGATTTCTTTGCTGTGTTCTTCTTGCCTTAATGTCCTCATATAAAATCTTCAAAATTTTTATGCTTCTACGATCTTAGAGAAGCCAAATTTTTCGACGTAACACTGTACAGATCTGCAGCAGGTTTTAGTTATTTCCTGAGGCGACAAGATTAACCGTAGAACCACAGTGATGTAGCTGTGGCGGTAGTAGTAGCGGTAGTAAGAGCTGTCAAAAGTTAAAACACATGTATTCAGTGTATTGCGCACACAATGTGTTTCTGTGGCGGTAGCGCGTAGCTGTGGCGGTAGTAAGAGTTGGCCAACTTTTAACTTTCGTAGCGCTACACGGTTGACAGCGCTACACGGTGGACAGTTCAATACAAGTTAAGTAAACAATGGAGGAAAGGGACGTCAAAAAGTTTATTGAGATGGTTAAATCTAAAGAAATTTTATGGAATTTGTGTCATCCGTTGTACAAAAATATTAAATCTAGTTCAAATTAACTCAGAGTATCGGCCATTGTTTATAAACGGGGTTTTTGTTTTGTTTGTACTACGCAACATGGCTCCGCGGCTGTACTACGTACTACTGCTACATACCACCGCTACGGGCATTGTGGTCCCCCGGTAAAGCATTTACTTTTGCAAATATCTCTTCGAGAAACGCTAACAATATAATCCTTAACATACCTTCTCACACAAACCACAGTATTTATCTATCAGAAACAAAGTTACAACAACCCGTATTTTAAGGCAACCATCGATTCAAAATTTTGACTTCCTTATATTTTGTTCATGTGTTTTTTAATTTTTTTTTACGTATCTGTTCGCGGAGCCACCTGGTCAACGCTCGCGGAGCGCCAAGTGTTTGGCAAAGTACTAATTCGGACACATCCGATATTAGGTACAAGCGGTGCTACAAACGAATTCTTATCTGCTGTATGTGACCAGTTGCGGTTATTACGCTAGCTATTTTTCTGGTCTGACATTTGAGAGGAAGTTGATGCAAAAAATAGACTACACTCAAATGGTGGTGTAATAAAACTCAAGGCAAGGCACTTGTGAGTTTTCTGCATGAAAACTATGATTTTTATACCCCATCCCATAGGATAGGAGGTATATCAAGTTTGTCACATAGTGTGTAACACGGTGAAATAATAATGGTAGACCCCCAAAACCTTAAGAGCATATGATCGAGACCGAATTCTGAATCGAATGAGCCATGTCCGTCCGTCCGTCTGTTGTCACATGTTCTTAGGCCTTAAATTGAGCTAGGGTGCTGAAACTTCGTACGTAAGGTTCACGGCATGCGAAGCAGACCAAGTGTAAAAATTTTTGAAATCCGCCCAAAGACACGCCCACAATCGGTCTAAATGTGCAACTACCTCCAGAGTTTTCAAAACTGTAAGACGTTCTAAAAGGCTAAAATTTAATTTTTTAGCATTTAGCATCTCCTAATGAATATAAGACACAGAAAAGAAAAATGTAATTGGTAAACCTCCTCTAGTGGGCGTATTTTAAGGGTAAATTTTCAAATGCAGTTTACTCAATATTTTTGCTCAAAATTGAAAAAAAATTGTTTAATATTTTATTTTCATATATAATATAATATAATATTTCATTTTGTTCATACAAGACTATGGGCCACGCCCACATTTGGTGGCAGAATTTAAGAAAAACCTAAAACTTGCCTGAAAAACTTAATTTCGACTAGCCTTGAACCTAATTTAGGAAAGCATGAAACAAAACAAGTAGCAGGTTAGTGAGAGGTAAATGAGACTTCAGTCTAGATTTCGTTCATATAAAATT
Source organism: Neoascia interrupta (assembly GCA_947623515.1). Lineage (NCBI taxonomy): Eukaryota > Metazoa > Arthropoda > Insecta > Diptera > Syrphidae > Neoascia > Neoascia interrupta. The sequence continues at coordinate 190,825,246 of OX392462.1, forward strand.
TTTAGCCACGCCCCTTTTAGGGGTCGATTTTTCAAAAATATTGAATTTGAACCAAAAAATTGCATTTTTACGTACAATTAGGTGTAACTTGAAAATATCTGTGGAAATATGTTTTAATTAATAGTTTGTAATTAGGGGCGGTTGGACCACGCCCCCTTTCGAAGTTTGCGTTACTTATAAAATGTCAAAAAATAACTATGCCATCAGCATTTTTCAATGTGGGATAGAATGGGGTATTCAACGGTCCGTTTTACGGACTGTAACTTCTGCGTACACACTGTAGCACTTACTTACTGGTTTTTTTTAATCATGATTACTAGTTTATCATGAAAAAGGTCATAATTTACGCAAGAGGTCTACTGTGAAGACTAAGAAATTTCAATTGAAAAATGGGGAAGGGCAAAAAAGAAGAATATTATGCCTGAATATTATGCGAAAGAAGATCTTAAGTCTAATGCCAAGATGAATTTTCCACTGAATTTATTCATCGGGCTCAGTTCATGCGTAAAAGACATTCTTCAACCAAAAATATTGCCAATTCTGACCTTGACAGACAAAGCAGATAACAGTATTATATTGCAAAAAAGGTGGATACGGCGGCACATGGTAGCTGCAAAAATGAATTAAAAGGATGGCGAACTTTGGATAGCTTCTTAGTTTGAAAGTTAAGTGGGACTTTTCAGTCTCGTAACCGTGTCTATCATTGATGAGAATTTAGTGAAAGATTTGCGTATCAGTGGCATCATGCGAACGAAGCTTTTCAAAATTAAAATTAATTGAGAAGTATTTAACACTAACATCAACTATGAGCCAAAATAGGTTGACTTATCTGGTTATGCTTTCGATTGAAAAGGACAACCTAATAAATAAAGGGTTTGATAGCTTCATCGAAGCATTTTAAATAAATGTATAAAAAATTAAATCACCTTAAAATAAAATCATCTTTGTTTGTGTTTTTGATTTTTGCTTAAATTTTTGAAGGGGTGTAGTGTAAGTTTACATTGCCGCTTTGGGTGCCACTGCGTCTTAGTTCGCCCCTGACAACGGCAATGTCATCCGCATGAGTTATCACTCTGCAGCCCTTTCACTTATTATGTACATTTGTTTGTATAATGAAACAGCAAACTTAAATGAATTTCCCCTGATGTGTCACTGAAAGACATTATCGATTTATTTAACATTTTTATTTATACAACTGTAATCTATGAAATTTACTTCCGAAAGCGAAAATCGATTCAACTCATTCTAAAAATAATTGAAAACTTTTTCTGCAACAGTTGTTCTATTGTCTAACAAATTTATGCTAAGTAAGTAAATTTCGACTAAATTGCTTTTGTAGTCACATGTCACGCTCGTGCACTTGGCAGGGCCTACGTGCGTATCCCAAACTATGCGGGAGAAGCAGGCGTGTGTTTGACGAGCAAAAATTACAAAAGTTTTTAATAAAAATTTTATTAATAAATATTTTTTCTGAAGCGTACTTTTAATCATAGTAACAGGGCTGTTTAACTCTTCTCTGGGGATATTAAAGGAAACACTTGTTTTATCATTATAAAGCAGTTACCTACTCACCCGATATATTTTTAATTGACTTGAATTAAATTCAACAAAAAAAAATATTGAAGATTTAAATCAAATCTATCTGGTTAGATGAATTCTTTAACTAAACTTAGAATGGTCAAGACTATTCAATGCCACAGAACGAACTTAATCCACAAAGTAAGAGTTACTACTAGAAATCAATTTACTTTAAAGTCTTCGAGTTAATCTCTTATCTCAAAAAAAAAAAAATATTCTTCTTCCTCTATCGCTTCTTGGAAACCGAAATCAATAAAATATCAACAAAAATATCAAGAAGCATTTATTCAAGGAATTACTAACAATTCATTCAAATTTATTCACTCAAATTAAATATATTTTAGAAGAAGGTAGTATGTAGTGGTTTGATTATTATTCTTAATTTTTCTATTTTATACATATTCACAATTAATGTACCATTGGCTCTTAGACATCACTCAAATGAGAGTACAAGTTGACAAAATTTAGCATATTGGGAAACTAGCTATTCATAAGTGAAAAAAAAAAAAAATACTTTAAAATGCTTTGTTTACCATAAATTGACGATATTTCCAGGCTTTCTTTATGTAACTTCATAGTTAGTAGGGTCCAGTGCCAATCGCTTCCACTCAGAATATTATAGCTTCATGCTCCTGCAGATCACCCTTCCCCCAGTGAGCTCTTTGAGTTCCACTCAGCATCGGACACACTCCAATAAAATGCAATGCATCCTCCCTCGCTCGTTGGTTACACAACGTGAATTCATAATTTTCCTCAGTTCGGTGTGACATGTAGTGGAGACATAAAAGTTCTGCTCTTGCTTCATGCGATCATGGAAATAGTTCCTTTCCCGGAGATCGTGCTGAAGAATTCTATAGATGCTCCTGGATGCACTTTGTTGCACCTCTTCTGAGAAATAAGCAAATATCGTTGCTTTAATCCTGGGGTGGAAGCGGCTCACGTGATCTGTGATTATCTCTGTGATCAGCTCTCGATCAATCACCGTCAAAATCAGCTGGTCCCCAGCTTTTAATCTTCCTGGTAAGTTTGTTTTTTTTGCCTACACTTAGGCACACTTTCTGCATGCCTTAATAAAAAAAAGATGTTCTTACATCATAAGTCTAAATAAAGCAACGATTCGGAACAACAAATATTTTTGTGTTCACCTTACGCAGACGGTTTCACCCCTGATCAAAAGCTTCTGCATATTATGTTCACGTTATGTTCACTGCAAAGTCGCCACCACTCACTGAAGAACGTAAATTTCGACGAAACGTATATGTAACTTCATAACTTCAGTCTCGGTAAAAATAGGTCACCTAGATTATAATATCGCCTCGAGTTATTTTCCTCCACAGTACCTATACGCTAGCGGACGACGATCTAACTCTCCGCTTTGACTAACTTGGATCGAATCTTATCATTGGCGGCGAATTTAATGCGAAAAACACCTTTTGAGGATCACGGTGGAATTCAGCAAGAGGTAGATTAGGTTAGTCTACAAAGCTAACATAAAAACGTGGTGTGGTTTTCCTGCGACGGGAAAGCCAACGTTGGCCAACCGACAGAAACGAAATACCTTATCTTTTTCGCAAAAGGGGTTCCTCGACGCCTCACGAACGTAAAAGAATGCTTTGATCTCTATTCAGATCACACGGCGTCGGCATTCGTTCTAAAAGTCGGCGTAAGTCTAGCAAAAAATGAGAGAGCGCCTAGGTTAACTAGTAAGAACATCGACTGGGATGGCTTTAGGAAAAACTGCAAAGAAAAAGTACCTCTGAATGTACCACTTAGAGTTCCTTTAGAAATAGTGGACGAAGTCAATAAACTCGTTAGAACTATTCAAAATGCTGCTTTTTGGAACAATACTTCTTTCCGGAACAATATAGGTACCGGCGCGAAATTGAACAGCTCATTCCCGAAGGGCGAAAGAGATGTCATTTGTCTCGAACTCCTCCTGATAATGCCATCCTGAGTAGGCTGTCTAACGAATTAAAGCACTTTATTCAAGATTTTTAACGGGTCGCGAGATTATCGATTACCTCGAAAACATGACTGCCGATATGACCTTCTAGTCTGCCGTTAATGACCCTCGGCAGTCAAGTTTTCGAGGCAATTGGTAATCTCGGGATTATTCGCGAACTATTCACTTTGGATGGGTGCCGTGGCGTAGTGGTTAGTGTGTGTGCTTACTACGCCGGAGGCCTGGGTTCGAATCCTGCCATCGTCACCTGAAAAAAAAACACTTGTTCTTTTTCACGGTCCCCACCTCCGCGAGGGTCTGACAAGCCCTCCGAGAGTATCATTTGTCTTGAAAAACTTCTCAAAGTGCCGTTCAGATTCGGCAAAAAATTGTAGGTCCCTTTGTATGTAAAAAAATAACACACCAGCATACATTGTTGAGAAGTTGGCCCTGGTTCACCTCGAGCTGTTGCGCCTCTCTATTTATTTTTAATATTCACTTTGGAAAGCCGTGAAATTCAGCCGTGAAATGAAAACCGTGTCTGAACTTTGTCAAAAAATCCGAAATCTGGAGAATAACAAAGCTCCAGGCTTAATGATTTAACTTAATGACTTAATGACGGTATTTAATACCGGGTAAATTTTATAGGAGCTATCGAAAAGAAGTTTGTTCTCGGATTTTTTGACAAAGTTGATAATGACACGGTTAGTCAAGCATCTCTACATCATAAACGCATCAATGAGAATTTCATACAATCCAAGGCAACGAAAAGTCGCAGAGGTAATAAAACCAACGAAATTCCCGAACGACAAAAATGAAGGTTTTTACCTACCCACCGAAAAAAAATCATTGTCAGAAAAACAGACTTTACGCATAGTTTCATAAGTCAAAAAGTGTAAAAGTGAAAATCCCCCTTTTAGGAGTACTTTCCATCCCCTTAATTTTGTCTTGATATTGAAATTTTGAGTTTGCATTTTTTGACTTAAATTAACACTCAAAGCGCGAATATAGCAAAAAAAATCTTTTTTTTTTGGGATATTTTTAGGGTGATTTAAGGGTGGATGAAGCCCCATTTTCTAAAAAAAAAACGAAATTCATGATCAGCCACCCAAAAACCTAAAGTAGAGCAAATATATAGTGGTGACCCGAGGGTATACAACCAACGCCGCAAATTAGCTGGAGTACTTTTAACTGGAGTTGAGTACTATTTTCTGAACCCCGCCTTAAATTCAGTCGGTTAACCTCTCTAGTATTATCCCTGTAAATATTTCCATCACCGTGTTCATAAGGGATATGGTAAAAAAGTAGTTGGGAGACATTTCCCTGACAGTTTTTCGGAACCTCTCATTCGTAGAATACGACATTAAGTTTTTCAAGGAATTACTAAATCGAAAAATTTAAATTTATAACCTGCACGCGATAACCATCGGGTCCATTCGGACTTGGGCTGCTTAACTCATAAGCGCATTGATGTGGAATGGAAAAACGCGATGCTATATTTCTCACGCGAGAAAATGTTGTGTATCCTGTCATGGCGAAACCTGGTTTACCCAAGTGCAATGACAATGGTGAAAATTTTGTTGACTTCCAAAATGGCAACACTGACAGGTTAATTGGTTATGGCAGTATCAGCAGAAGTTAGCAGGACCGTGTTCTGTCGATGAGCCTAAAACGTGTTTTTCTTTCGATATTTTATCCGCTAATATTTCAACGCCTTGTGACAACTTTGCCAAACTATTGGCCGATTCCCCTTAAGACACCATTTTGCGAAAAGACGCGTTATGAACACTTCAGCTTCGTACTACTGTCATCCGTCGATCCCAGGAAAACCAGTGGATCGACAGAACCACATCGAAAGGTCAAATGATTCCGAACTCCCGAGGGCCACCTCTCAAACCATCTCAATCAGTTTGTTGCAATCTTTTAAAACTACACCGAAGCTTAGACCTTCAAAAACTGAGCAGTTATTTTCCCTATTACAAGATTTCCTCCCTATGAAAAGCATAACGCATAATGAAACGTCTTTAAGGCGACATTTGCTTGCGTAGGTATAGTCTTTCTTCGTATAGTATTTTGAACACACTTGTCTTTAGAGTCTTATTTGACTTCTTTTTATAATGAGGAATACACGTGTTCTGTATAAATATTTATCAAAAACTGAAAATAGTTTTTCTTAAAAAGCTTTGTTAAAAAAAAAAAATTACGGCTTTGTTTTCTTCTTAATACAAAGAATATGTTTTTTTTATTTAATGACGTAATGTTTTGTACGTCAGCATGTCTCAGCGCTTCCAAAAACCGTATAAAAGCAGGAAGAGACAAGGGCAAAATCACATTTCAACGAACACAGTTGTTTCGAAGATCCAGCAGTCCAATATGAAGATCACCTTAGTTTTGTGTTTTGTGCTTGCTTTATGCTTAGGCGTAGCAATGGCCAAAACCGTTTCCAAAATAACAACTACAAAGACACTGACAAAGTCAACTTCGAAATTACCCACGAAATACGTTTCTAGGGCTACTTCGGGTTCTGGTAGTGCGTCTGGTGCTTCAAGCTCTGGTTCAGCATCTGACATTTCAAGTTCTGGCTCAGCATCTGGAGCCGCTTCGGAGCCCCCGAGTGATGGAGGCCAACAAGGCGGACAACGACCACATGGAGGCCCTCAGGGTAGGCCACAAGGTGGTCCACAAGGAGGACAGCAAGGTGGATCGCAGTCGCAGGGTAGACCTCAAGGTGGACCACAAGGTGGACAACAAGGTGGACTACAGGGTGGTCAACAAGGTGGACAACAAGGTGGACAACAAGGTCGTCAACAAGGTGGACAGCAGGGTGGTCAACAAGGTGGACAGCAGGGTGGTCAACAAGGTGGTCAACAAGGTGGACAACAAGGTAGGCAACAGAGTGGATCACAGAATGGGCAACGAGGATCTTCCAGCAGCTCTTCAAGTGCCACACGAGGCTCTTCTGGACAAAAGACCGGTCAAAAACTTGGTTAAAAACTAAAGCGTAAAAATATACAAGCTTCTGCAAATTATATAAATGCTTTTTGTGTTACATTGTTGAGTTTTACATTGTAGATCCAAATTTTTATCTAACCTAATTTTTGTGTTTTCTTGCAAACGCCTGTTTCTGGCGGGAATATCAAAGTAATAAGTACTGTATGTAGGCACGTTTAAGTACCTACTTATATGTAAACCAGTTTTCAGTACCAATTCACCAAAATTTCATATTTCCCTATTCCAAACTGTTGGGTTAATTAAGGCCTCTAATATTGAGCTAGAGAATAGAGCTTAAACTTGGGATACGGCTAGGTTTGTATGTTACTTACTTACTAACATACTTAAGGTGCAGCTACAGTCCGGAATGGACTTAGGTTTAAGCCACAAAGCTTGGTTTTTATATTTCAAATTAAAATTTTCCAAATCCGCCTACAGCTATACAATCTTTTGTATCAAATTATATTCTATTTCTGAGCATTTCATTAACCATAAAATTCGCTCTTAATTGGGGGAATATAAAATATTTTAAAGATATTTATATGTATTATATATAAGTTTGCGGACGATTGTAAATATCAGTATTCATTATTAGTTATTATTATCATTATTATTATCAACTAATATCAATATTATTATTATTTTCTTTTTTTTAATGTCTTCTCTCAGAAAAGACGAACCTTTAACACTGAAACAGTGCTCGAGATGTAAGGAGATACTTATTTACTTTATTTTTAAAAGTTTGCAGTTTATAAGTGTTAGGAAATATGTAATCAGGCAGTGAATTCCAAAGTGTACTTGTTCTATAAAAGAAAGAATTTTGAAATAGTGTAGTGCGAGGTGTTTCGAGGTGAACATGGAACTGATAAGCGCTTAACGCTTGCCTTGTAGATCGAACAAAAGAAGAATTTTTTAGGAATTAAGTTACTTAATTCTTCACAGCTATTATAATTAAAAGTTAAGAAATCAGACCGGTACCATCTACCAAGCACTAAAACGTACTGAAGACTCTTCAATTCTCCCTCTAAACGTGGGCGTAGCCAAAAAAATTGTATAAACCCAATGTAGAACCAAACATTTTGTTAGAAAAAAAAAAATATTGATTAAAGTGCATTTGCAGGATTACTGTTTAAGTCGATGCCGCCAAGCCCAGAACGGGCGGTTTGCCGACTCTATTTTTATTTATTTTTTGTCACATAATAACTTAAAGATGCTAAATGTCAAATTTCAGCTTTTCACGACATCTAAGAATTTTGAAAGCGCTGGAGGTAGTTGCACATTTAGTGCGTGCTTGTGGGTGGACTTGAAAAATTTTAGCATTTAACATTATGTAAGCTCTCTGTATTGCTTCGGATGACAGAGAGCTTAACTTCAAAATTTCAGCTATCTTTGGAAATTCAAGGCCTAAAAATTCGACCAGAATTAGGTCTCGATTATTAGCCCTTAAGGTCTTGGGGGTCTAACGTTATTATTTCTCTTTGTTACGTTTTCAACTGTATCGAAAATACTCCATTCCTGTGGAATAAGATATAAACACTAGTGAGCACCTAACGAGAATTTTTTTTTATGCGCAGTCGCAGTGTGCAGATTTAAAATTTACCTAAAATAAACAAAAGAAATTTCGAGCATTTCACAAATCCAAAGCAAAACAGATTCAAAATTATGAAACCAAATGAACCCCGTAATACGAAGTGAAATTAGAGTCAGATTTATGAAACCAAATCGACACCGATTCTCGGTTTCAAAGATTCGGAAAAAAGAGTTGATTTGATTTAGTAAATCAAACTAAAACCGAAGAACGACCAGCGCGTCAAAACAGAATCAGAGTTTTGAAACGAAATGGTCTCTGAAAATCCGAGTTTATAAATTTTCAATCCAGGAACGGTACTTAACTTTAAAATTAACACTAAAATTGAATACCGAATCGATATCATGTAGAGTGGAGATTTCGATATACCCTACTGATATGGTACTAACTTTTAATGTTTGATAATTAAAATAACTTAAATAGGTACCTAGTTTCTAACATAGTAAACTAATGTCCGTAGAGGAGTGACCCCTAATATGTACCCTTAAGTATGATATGATCGAGACCGACTAGTAAATTAATTAAGTCGTGTCCGTTCGTCCACTTGTACGTATGTGTGAAGTTTAAAGGTCTTAAATTCGAGATTCATCTAGAGCGGATGGACACCAACGCCCCGGCCCGAAAAATCTTCGAATCCACACCGCAGGGACCTCAGGCCACCTCAGGTGGCGCACGCAAGTGGAAGGGGACCTCAGCCAACTTCGCGTGCGAAACTGGAGACGGCTAGCTAGGGACAGAGCTGGCTGGCGAAGCTTGTTGGCTGAGGCCCAGGTCCACCCCGGACTGTAGCGCCACCTTAAGTAAGTAAGTAAGTAAGTAAATTCGAGATAGAAAGCTAAAACTTAAAATGTTGCTTGGTTCTCAATTGGTCAAGTTAAACGGCGGCCTATAGGAACTCGAATTTTAGTGTATAGTAATAGTTACCAAAAACCATTGATTGGATAAAAATTGTACCACCCACACCGATGACCATGCCCTCTTATAACATTTTAGATCTTTAAAAAGTCGGGAAATTCGGGTATTTTGCCGATTTCTCGGGAAATTTGGCCTGAATGGAAAAAAATTCACAAAAAAATTGTAACCGATATGACCGTTGGTAAGTTTGTTGCATACAAAGATTTAAGCTACGCTCCACTTATTCGTTTAATTCATTCAAAATATTAAAATTAAGTGATTTAAATTTTTGGCCTACGCCTATTTTAGGGGGAGAGGCTATTGCATACAATTTTTTAACTCATGCCAAAAAATTTTTTGGTGTTACAGGGTTAATAGGGTATGGGTTTTAAAAAGTTCGTAACAGACCAACACTTGCCCTTACTCGGACTTGTTATACCTTGTTATATGATGTTATAAGACCTTATATGCCTTGTTATAGACATTATACACTTGTTTTATGATGTATAGTTTGTAACGTGAAAAGATCATCGTAGACGCCTAAGACCTTTTAGAGATATGAATGCGGGACCGACGGGAGAATCGATTAAGATATGTCTGTCCGTCCTCCGTCCGTCCGTCCGTATGTTAACAACTTTTAGGCCTTAAATTTTACGTGAAAGTCTATAGGACCAGATAAAGTTTGAAAGTTATTTGAATTCGCCCAGTCACGCCCACTACGGGCCAGTAAGTGCGACCATATCTAATTTTCAATAAAAATACTTTTTTAAAGCTTAGCTATGTTACAATGGCGCTAGCGCACTAATTTTGTATGTTGTCTTTGAGGCAGCAGAAAAAGTTCGGCCTTTACATTGACTACGCCCACTTTTTAAGAGACTTTTTCTTAAAATTACTGTTTCTCAATATAATTAATAAATAAATATATGAAATTTGACAAAAAATTACATGAGAAAAGTTGTAGATATTAGCATTTTCAAACTTAACTCCGCCCTCTTTTGTGGGCATGGATTTAAGAAAAGTGATCTTTTAAGGTATTTTTTAATCTGTCGCAGACGGATTAAAGTTTTTACATATCTACTGTTGCACTTTCCTACTGGCCTTTTCCTTTGTTTTTTAAACTGCTTTAGAAAAACTTTGAAAAGTTGAAAAAGCCTTAAAAATTAAAAAAAAAACGTTTTGAAAAATTTTTAATGCTTGCCTTGTTAAGGGTTTATCTTTAAACAAAAGATAGGCATTAAGATACTAGGCATTTCAAAAAACCGGTTTTTGATCGATTTTAAATTGCTTCAGGTTTTTGAGTCAAATCTCGATGTCAGAATTTTTGAATCTTTTAGGCTAGCTATAGTTAGTTCTTCATAAAGTTTCAGAAGATGTACTATATCTGTTATTTATTTCTTTATTTCGTTAAATTATACCTATTTTTACCCTATTACTACCCCACGTGGTTAGTGTGTATGCTTACTACGCCGGAGGTCTGGGTTCGAATCCTGCCATCATCACCTGAAAAAAATACTCGTTCTTTTTCACGATCCAGACCTCCACGAGGGTCTGACAAACAATCCGAGAGTAACATTTCAGAGGGTTATTCGTTAAGTAGGATTATTACAGCGTCGATTCTATTTTTTTTTTCAACTGTTTTTTCCTTAAATTTAACGAGCATAGATACAAAATCTATGATGTCCTTATGTTTTACCGTTATCTGAGAAAACTTTTAACGACAAATTTGAAAATTTTAAACGCAGTCAGCTTGCCTTTTTAACGTGTTAAACTTTTACCAATTGCTCGTCTTTACTGTGAAGATATCATTTTCAAAATGCTTTTAAGTTTTCTAGTCAAATCTCGAAATTTTCTTAATCGCAGTATATTAAGTTTGATACAGGCGAAAATGTAACTTAGAGAAATAATAACGATAGACCCCCAAGACCTTAAGGGCATATGACCGAGACCGAAATCTGAGTCAAATGAGCCATGTCCGTCCGTCCGTCCGTCCGTGTGTCAACAATTTTTAGGCCTTAAATTTTGAACTAGGAAGCTGAACAAAGCAAAACAAGTGTTAAAATTTTTCTAATCCGCCCACAGACACGCCTACAATCGGTCAAAATGTGCAACAACCTCCGGTGCTTACACGTGCTTAGACGTCGGGAAAAGCTGAAATCTATTATTTAGCATCTTCTTATGATTACAAGTCATAAAAAATTAAAACAAAGTCCGCAGACCACCCCTTGTAGGCGTGGCATCGGTTGAAAGTATAATCTTTCACATGCAATTTATTCAATATTTTCGTTCCAAATCGAAAAAATGTTTAAAAAAATATATTATGTAGAAAACGCTTTTGTCTACATCTCTTTCATACAAAGTTTTGGGCCACGCCCACATTTGGAGGCAGAATTCAAGAAAAACCTCTAATTTTCCCGAAAACATGGGTTTCGACTACTTTTTAGCCTAACTTAAGTAAGGATAAGAAATAAAATTTAGCACATTAGTTTTAACGGGTCCAATACTAGACTTCATTCCTTCAAAGTTTTTGGCCACGCCCATGGGTAGAGGTTGATATTACGAAATTTTTGAATTTTACCCAAAAAATTACATTTTTGGCATCGAATTAAAGAGTTCTTGTTTAAATGCAATTTATTCAATATTTTTGTTCCAAATTGAAAAATTATTTCCTGATATATTATGCAGAAAATATTAAGTTCTACATTTAGTTCGTACAAAGTTTTGGGCCACACCCATATTTAGAGGCACAATTCCATAAAAACTTATGAACTTCAAGAAAAAACATGGATTTCGACTGCTTTTTAGTTTTACTAAGTATAGAATAAGAAATAAAATTTACCACTTTAAGAACACCGGATACTATTTTAGATATCGTTCATACAAAGTTTTCGGCCACGCCCACCTGTAGAGGTCAATTTCACAAAATTATTGAATTTGAACCAAAAAATTACAGTTTTGCGTACATTTAAGCCGCAAACTTGGATATTTCTATGCTAATATTGATTTGCTGTTAAAGGGGTTGGACATGCCACGCCCCTTTTTAAAAAAAAAAAGTGAACGAAAACTTAAAAGAAAGGATTTTTTTATGATGATTGACTATTTAAAATGATTAAATAAACGGTAACCAAACGGGATGGAAAACAAGAAAATAAACGAATGGAAAGGAGAATAGGAATGAAAAGGAGAATAGGAATGAAAAGGAGAATAGGAATACGAATAGGGTATACCGCGGTCCGTTACAGATGGACCGAAGCTATTATATACGCACTGTTGCATTTATAGGTGCGTGAAAAAAAACAGAATTAGAGCCATTTGAAAAAAATATGACATAAGCCGTTACCTATTTTGAGTTGCTCTATCTATATATGTATGCATTCAATATCAGCTTGGTGAAGAAATTGATTCAAGATTATGACCTCAATTACTTTGAAAAAACGGCATCTATTTTTCAGTTTCTTCAGTTCACAAAAACTTTTAGGAAACAAGAAAAAATTTTTTTTTAGCTTTTTTGTTATCAGTTTTCTGGATTAAAGAAAATAATTAAAAAAAATTAAGAAAATTTTCTAAAATACAAAAACTTTGTGTAATTTTGCAAAAAAATTTATTTATAATCAATACCATACATTAGTATATAACTTTTTTATGTACATACGTATTTTACGACAAGATTTTAATACAAGCCAAGCTTTAGCAGCGCTTTGAAGATGCATAAACTTGATTATACTTTTTACAGATTAAATCATAACGAACTACGACGATTCAGAATTTATTGCGGTGGTGGTGGAAGCGTAGTACTGTTCGATGGTGGTGGAGGTGGTGGAAGCAAAGTGCTATTCGATGATCCTTGCGGTGGTGGTGGTGGAGGAAGCAAGGTACTATTTGATGGCGGTGGTGGAGGAAGCAAGGTACTATTTGATGGCGGTGGTGGAGGAAGCAAGGTGCTGTTTGATGATCCTTGTGGCGGCGGTGGTGGAAGTTGTCCACCTAATTGAGCCGCTGATCCGGAACTTGAGCTCGCCTTGACTACTGTTTGCGATACTGACTTGGCAATCGCAGCACCTGCGCATACTGCCAATACAATGCAAAATACTAGTGTGAATTTCATTTTGGAATAGCTTGTTCTTCGAAGTAGGACCAACTCTATAGCCACTATGAGAAGTAATGTAGCGAATTAGGGTTGAAATTGCTTTTATATTGTTTTTGAAATCTAAAATAGTAAAACGAGTAATACGTCAATTTTACCTAATATTTTTAGAACCTTGTTTGAGCTTTGTCTGTATTAAATCGACACGCCTGATTCTATATTTGCATTGTAACGAATTGCCAGACATCATGCGGAGTACAAGTGATGATCAAAAATTTTAAGTAAACTTACTGAAACGAATCGTATAACCGTCATAGGTGCTTTGTATAGTTGACGCAATTTCCTGAACACGCTTATCAATAAATCGTCAGAAAATTATTAAGGTTGTCTTCTACAAGCTCTAAACTTTCTTTACCTTTTAATTGGAAGTCTTTCAATAGAGTGTGACCGATCCGCTGCTTTGAGTCACGTTGCCTGTTCTCAGATAAAGTTTGAGACGTGGTTTGGCCAAAAAATCCTTAATATATTCCGGGAACACTTACTAACGATTGTATGCAGCTTCCTCGTGATAGTGAAAAACTCGCTTGGAAAATTTGAAGCTTGGGCTTAAGTTGACAGATTTTTTTCTCCATACCTTCTCCATAGCATACGAACGTTGACTTTGTTTTGCAAACCCCGTCAGCTAGATACGGGAAGCTTACGAGTACTTCTCTATCGGTTGTCCAGACACACGTATTAGAACTAGATTCGACGGTGCTGAACTTATCACTTTTTGTGGCATCGATTTTCAACCAAGATACAGATTTGCCTCTCTCTTTACATTTGCCGAATGTTGCATCATTGCTAAAAAGATGTCCATTATTCCATCTGATACACGTTCTATGCGTAGTCATGATCTTTCAACCCAGTTGTCACAGTCGAGTTCCTTCGTTACCCATAGGGCAATGCGTTGCGCGGGATACATCACTTACGGGATACATCACTTACGCTTTGAACACTTCGATCCATTGTCGTTAACCCTTTTGTTTGCTAAAAGCTTTTTCGAAATACGCCTTTTACCTAGAGAATGTCAGTTAAAGCCTCTGTTGTTGCCGTCAATAGCCTTCTCCAAGTCTGTAAAGGACAAGTTGAGATCTGCATGTCTTCAGCATAGGAGGGGGTGCGAAACCTCTGCCAACGCCAACGACGTTGAAGATGCTCTTCGCTGGAATTAAACTGAATCATGTATCGCGATTTGATCGCAGGTGCATATTACGATTCATCACTGGTGTTGATGCTAAATGATCTGCATTCAGTAAACTCTTCCCTGGGTCAACTTATTTTGCCTTGGGGTCGCACAAGTTAAAAAAAAACATGATTCATTACCGATACCGAAAATATTCCTTGCACCAGTTAAGTTTTTCTTAATCCGATAGAAGCAGAGCTCCATCTTAGGCTTTCACAGGGTGCTGAAGAGAGCTATGGCCATCTATTGGCTACTTCCTGTTTCTGTAAACGGTCCTTCCGTCACACCTATCGGCTGTATCTCTAAATCTGCAGCAGTCACACGGTTGTATGCTTTTGTCACGCCGCACACTATACCTTACCAACATTTAAGACCTTATAAGCTCTCGAAGCGCCTTAAAAGAGTTAAGCACAAGAATAAAACTCTTAAAATTTTTCTCGCTGGTAGAGTGTTTTAAGAGTGTTATGATAATATTATAAAAGCGTTAAAGTGGGTCACTTCAACTAGCTATTTAAGTATAAAAAAATTGATGTTTAAGAAAATTATTTAAGTATAAAATCTACGCGTTACTCTATTCCCTCGACATGGCTCGCAGCAAGAAATGGCAATAAACAGTTGAAAACACCAGCTTCGTCCATTCCAGTCGTAAGGCCTGGAGTCTTCTCCCAAAACTTTGGAATAGCACGCCAGTTACCGCTCCAAAACCGTCAATCAGTCCCAACGCGATAGCTGCTGGAATAGTTCTACTTTCAAAGGCCCCTCCCGATAAAAACGAAACCAAACTTATCAAGAAAAGGCTTAAGCTGCTAAAACAAAAATCACATGCGCTGTCGAAATTCTCACGTCCATACAGCCTTGAGGAACTCGAAGCCGCGCTTGGCAAGCTAAAGGGGGGCAAGGCCGCCGGATTAGATGGTATTTTCCCTGAATTTATCCTACACAGTGGGGTTCACTTCAGGAAATAGCTAGTACTCTTTTTCTCGGACATATTAAACTCCGGACAATTTCCGTCCCAGCTTAAAGGACCAAAAATAATCGCCTTACTAAAACCTGGCAAGCCCAACGACCAACCTGAAAGTAATCGACCGATTGCTTTACTTAGCATCGTGTACAAAATTTTCGAACGGTCGATATACAACAGAATTGAGCCTGCCATCAACGCTGTAGTACCTACAGAACAGGCTGGGTTCAGGCCTGGACGTAGTTGGTCGGACCAAGTACTGGCGCTAACGACACATATCGAATCTGGTTATCAGGCTAACCTTAAAACATCGGTGGCATTTATCGACCTTACAGCAGCGTACGACACTGTTAGGAGAGATGGGCTTATTTTGAATTTCCTACAAGTAGTACCCTGCATAAAGACAGCTACGATCCTTAACAACATGCTCTGTGACAGGTCATTTAAGGTCTTCCTTAACGAAACACAAGGCTCACGTAGGAAGCTTAACAACGAACTTCCTCAAGGCTCAGTGTTAGCTCCGCTGCTTTTTAACCTATACACTCATGACCTTCCACGGACTCTTGCACGAAAGTTCACACACGCGGATGACCTCGCAATAGCCACACAACACCAGGGCATGGGCTGTACGGAGGCTATCCTCAACAACGACTTGGCCAGCCTAAGCACTCACTTAAAAAAGTGGAGGCTATGCCCAAGCACGAGCAAAACGGAAGTAACTTGTTTTCACCTGAACAACAAACTTGCTTATGTAAAACTTTCGGTGTTTTTCAACAATGTCCAGTTGAATCACAACCCTTACCCAAAATACCTGGGAGTTACTCTGGACCGTACACTTTCATTCAAGGCACACCTGTGTAACACAGCAGCAAAGCTGAAAACCCGCAATTACATCGTCCCCAAAAGCTAGCCTCAACAACATGGGGAGCTCCCGCAAAAGCACTACGCTCCACGACTTTGGGAATTGTTTTCTCCACAGCCGAATATTGCGCATCCTTCTGGCTTAATAGTGCCCACACACACAAAGTGGATGAACAGCTTAATGCATCAATGCGCATAATCTCTGGCGCAATAGGTTCTACCCCGACGAGATTCCTCCCAGTGCTCAGCAATATACTCCCAGCAGGACTTCGGCGACAAAATTCTTCGCGTATATAGAAAAATCAAATCAAACCGCCCCCTACCAATACACGACGATATCGAGAGCAGTGCAAGAACTCGGCTAAAATCTCGGCACCCACCCTTAGCACTGGCACAAAAACTAGACTCAAATAACTTCAACGCAACCGAGTCATGGAGAAACGAGTGGATTGCTTCCTCTGGAAACGACCTTTTTCGTATAAGAGACCCTTCATCTATGCCAGCTGGCCACGACCTTCAAAGGAAAACTTGGGTGAGCTTGCATCGCTTGCGATCGAACCATGGCAGATGTGCCGCAACACTGTATAAATGGGAAGCGGTCGAGTCACCTTATTGCGACTGCGGAGCTGTCCAGAACATCAAGTACGTGACCACCGAATGCTTCCCTTGAAGGTTTGATGGTGACCCAGCCGATTTTATCACTGCCTCCCCCGCGGCCATCCAATGGCTGCAAAACCTCGACATTCAATTTTGATAAATTGTGCAATACATGTAAGAGGATATTTTTTTCTTATTTTTTTTGTTTTGTTATGTACTGTATCTGTTCAGTCAATTTGCCATACGCTAAATAAATGTGAAAAAAGGCATTGGAGTATAATTCGAACTTCAATGCCTTATCCTTTTCTATGTAA
Organism: Neoascia interrupta; assembly: GCA_947623515.1. Classification (NCBI taxonomy): domain Eukaryota; kingdom Metazoa; phylum Arthropoda; class Insecta; order Diptera; family Syrphidae; genus Neoascia; species Neoascia interrupta. Next base: position 190,842,278 of record OX392462.1, read on the forward strand.
AGATACGGCAGAGAGAGTCAACCATTTCCACATTCGAAGATTTCGACTACTTTTTTGAACGCTTGCTGTGTTACCTCTAGGTTCGTTATGTTCCGGGGCAAACAGATCTGGGAAACTTGGTCTAGACCTTGCACCGAAAAACGGGCCCTAATTTGCATCATCAGATCTAAATACAAAATGCTTTCATTTCAAGCTTGACCGCATTTCAGTGTTAGAAGCTTATACCTCTTCTAAGAGGGTGTAAAGTGAAGTAAGAAGTTTAGCTGGCTTCATTCATCAAAATCTGCACAAAAAAAAGAAACAACACATATAAGCTTGCAGAACCTTTTATTGCTGGCAAACACCTACACCTTGAGGTTCAAAACATTTTTACACAAATAAGCACGCAAAGCATGCTAAGATTTTAGCCCTGTTTTTGGGTAGTTTTTTGCGTGGTTTTTGTGGTAGTTGAACTGCTACTAGACGATCCTTGTGGTGGTGGTGGAGGTAGTTGTCCACCACGCGGTGGTGGTGGTGGTGGAAGCAAAGTACTATTCGACGATCCCTGTGGTGGAGGTGGGGGTAGACGTCCACCCTGTGGCGGTGGTGGTGGCAACATGGTACTATTAGACGATCCTTGAGGTGGAGGAGGTGGTAGCAAAGTGCTATTCGATGATCCCTGTGGTGGAGGAGGGGGCAGATGTCCACCCTGTGGCGGAGGTGGTGGCAAAGTACTATTTGACGCTCCCTGTGGTGGCGGTGGTGGAAGCTCTTCTGATAGTCCAGAACTACTTCCGGAACCAGAACCAGAATCAGAACCGGAACCGGAACCAGAATCAGAAGCAGAACCAGAACCAGAACCAGAAGCAGAAGCAGCACCTGACCCAGAAGCAGCACCTGAACCAGAAGCAGCAGCTGAACCAGAACCGGCATCGGAAGCTGAACCGGATCCAGAACTTGCCCTGGCCACGGATTTAGTGGACAAAACTGACTTAGAAATTACATCGCCGGCAAACAATGCAAGCAGAATGGAAGCTACTAAAATCACCTTCATCTTGCGGTTAGCTTGAACAATATGAGAGCAACTCTAAGTGGAGCGAAGGAATGTTCTGAACTTGCAGAGTCTCAGCTTTTATACCTTTTCACAAGCCTGAAACTGTTTGATTCCTCTGTTTTTGGAATTAATTATGTTCTTATTATTAGAACAGTTTTCTTGAAGTTCGGCTTATTTACTTGGTCTGATTCGATGTTTGAACTTCAACAGCCTGCTAGATTGAAACACAAGGCACACGTCATATATTAAGTAAGCCAATAGAAGCAATTCGAATGGATGCTTGCTTTTGACAAATCTAGAGAGACATGCATTTTTTTTTATGAATGACGCAAAAGGTTAAGCTGGATCTGTTCTTGTTTGCGCACTCAAATTCGGTCCATAGACGAAGGTTCATATGACGAAGAACAAACAGTAAGTCCACATAATTTAAAACGATTCAGGACCCAGGACATTTTTAAACCAAGTTTCAATCGCTGATTTCTATAAGCTCTAAGATAATTCTAACCTGTTTGCATGTCCGCATGTATAAGATGTTTCAATACTTTTATTAAATATTTAAATTAAAACCCTTTTAATATACTTTTTTTTTCATTTATTTAGTGTAGACATTGGCCGACATGAGAAATCGTTAAGGCTTAATAAAAATCGTAGGTAATATCTATGCTGTGAAAGGTTTCGAGTCGATTCTTTTGTACGCCAACTGCTCATCAATCCATGCACGCAGATATGGTACATTAGCATAGACACCAGGAACATTCTCCTCGCCACATCCAATACCCCAGGCGACGATACCGGCTTGGAAGAACCTATTCGGTGTATTGGCTATGGGACAGACCAGAGGCGAACCGCCATCTCCCTTGCAAGTGTCCTTACCGCGTTCACCACCAGCACACATGAAACTCGGATGAAGTTCGAAAAATTTGCCCAAACGAGTTTTCCTCAAATTCTCTTGGCACTTGGCATTCGGCACAACAGGCAAATCAATCTTTTTCAAAATGTTCTGATATTGTCCATTTTGGAATTGATCCTTGCCCCAACCAGTGGCGAAACAACGCGAGAAATCAAAGTTAAGATTAGCTGGAGGCAGGCAAACTGTGTTTACATTTGGAGCCAAATCGAACGGTGTGTCAAGGAACAATAGAGCAATGTCATTGTACAAGCTGCCCTTATTGTAGTGCTCATGGACGACCATATCAACGACTTGTCTGTCCTGATCCGGGTAGAGTTCGGTCTTTGTGTTGGTTTCCCATTCTCCGGCACGCACTTTGAAGCTGCTGGCTTTTCTAGCTTGAACACAATGAGCCCCGGTCAGCACAACTTGGGGTGTGATCAGAGAGCCTCCACATTGGTAGATATTGAGAATTTGGTCGAGAGCGGTTTCCTCGCGTAAGACCGCCACCATCCATGGGAATTCGCCGAATTCGGCTTCGTTGTTGCGATCTCCTTCGATTTTAAAGCCAACACCTTCAATATTTCGATATCCACATCCGGTTGGGTTATCAACAGGCCTAATAATTGGGGTTTCCACCTGGGAAGAAAATCAGGAGGGGAATTATTGAACAGATCGAGGGTTGGTTAATGACAAAAAATTACCTTATCAGTAACGGCGCAGCAAGTTTCTAGGAAAGGACATGACACATCATCAATACGGATATCAATCAGTGTAGCACCATCATTGTTGACTCTTCCATTCGAACAAAGGTACTCGCGGACGCACTCCTTGCCCGCACCACATGGCTGGTACGAATGGCCATCTCCACCTGAGGTAGGCGAAATTGGTATATTTGTATTAATGGGTGTCGCTGGTGTTACTGGGCCAGTTTGTGTTGGTTGTGTGGGTGGTGTTGGATTGATAATCAATGGAGTTGTACCACCTGTTGTGGGGGTACCCGCACTAGTGTTGAATATTGACGAGATTAGGTCATTTAATTCCTGACCACTACACGTCCCGACCAGAAGAATCGGGATAAGAAGTAATTTAGCATTCATCACTGGTGCCAATGTCTGTGAATGAAAAAATATAAATATGTGATCTTTTTAGTGATGCTGTCGCATTTAATGAGATACTATTCCCTATGGTCCAAAAAATTAAATCATTTATGTGTTCAAAAATAAAATAAAATATAGTTTTTTAATTTTCTATAACTTTGCTAATATACCTCCACCATATCTACTTAAATTAGTTATTTTACTTATGTTGTTATATATTTGAACTAAGACTTAACCTATTTTTATGTTCTCATTTTATGGGAATGAGATGGATGGAGTGTTAAACCTATCAAAACCAAACTATATATTTTAATATGAAAACAACATTGTCCCCCGATGAAAAAAAAAAACGCTAAGGTTGTTTCATGCGGGGTATGAACCAAAACTTCAGCCCGACCTAAACAAGTATAAGGTTAAGAATCTATTCAATCGTATCATTAAAATTGCAAAATAGTTTGTCTTAAATCTATCTTAAGTGACAATAGACAGGTTCTCAATGTAAGAAAATCGGGAGCTGGTCATAATTCTACTTTTCGAAATTCTTCTTTTTTAAAAACAAATAATCTGCTTTCGAAATTCTTTTTAATATTCTTCTTTTTTAAAACTGTGATCCAAGCAATAAAATTCTGGGCCCTTATCGCGTAAATATTGAGACGATTGTCGACTACACGATTGACTTAAACGATATCGACAAACTTGACTTTTTTGGAATAAAGCAGGGGTAAAATTGAAACAGGCAAGGGGTTGCATGCCGTCGCGCCGCCGTTACATATTTCACTTTGTCGTTTTGTATAAGTTGGTTTACAATTATGGCCAAAAGTTTTTAAATCTCTTCTAATTATACCCGACCCAGGGTGTATTAAGTTTGATGTATAGTTTGTAACGCAGTGAAATAATCACCGTAGACCCCTAAGACCTTTTAGAGATATGAATGGGACCGACAGGAGAATCGATTAAGTCATGTCCGTCCGCCCGTCCGTCCGGCCGTATGTAAACAACTTTAAGGCCTTAAATTTTAAGGTGAAATTTTGTTGGGTTGGCTGGAAATCCAGTCCTTCAGATCAAGTTTAAAAATTAGCTGAATCCGCCCACAGACACGCCCACTACAGGCCTGTATGTGCTACCATCTCTAATTTAAAAAAATACTTCCAAATTTCAGCTATTTTACAATAGCGCTAGCGCTTTCATTTTTGGTAAGTAGCCAAAAACGTTGACCACGCCCACTTTTTAAGGGATTCCAGAATAAAATTTCTGTTTTTCAAAAACTTTATATGAAATTTGACAAAAAATTATATAAAAAAAGTTGTAGATATTAACATTTTCTAACTTTTATGTACACATTGTATGTGCCTCCACTTACTTTTATGGGCATGGCGTTAAAAAAAGAGATTTTTTAGTTAAAAAGGCGGAGTTTCAGGCCGAAATGTATGCAACCAGTTAGTTATACTAGCATTCAACAGTTATATTTTCATATCCGCCCACTTTTTGAAGGCGTGGCAGTTTTCTTTTTGGTATGGTCGAGTATTTTGCAATCCGTCGTAGATGGACTGAAGCTTTTGCATACACACTGTTGCACTTTCCCACTTGTTTCTTAATTAAATGCTTTCTTCAGAGTACAGCTGAAAGAACTATACTCTGTTCAGCAAAAATAGTCAGTACAGGAAAGATAGAGCGTTTGCTTCTCACTTTGGGTTAATTCTAACTACATCATGTCGCTTCCAATGTTGGGCTAGTCAAAAATTTTATTTTAAGGTTCAGTGTAAAAAGCGTATGGAGAGAAAACAACAAAAGTATTTGATTTAAAATTATAAGAGTGAATTCGTTTTTTGGTCATTTTTATTTCTTCAAAACTCAAACCGGGTTAAACTACTTTCCAGCCAGACTGTGAAAGTAGTTTAAAAAGCCCACGTTACGGAAGTCAAGGCATTAATAAATAAGCCTAGCTGAACGTATCATTGCGGAAGGTTCAGCTAGGTTTAGAGATGTGTTTAGTTTTTGACAAGCTGTCAAAAAAAGAAACAGTGTTAAACCGCGTTGTCACAAGCAACGTAAAATAGGAACAGAAACAGAATCCCATACATTTGCAACCCAAACCTTAATTCGCTGAAGGCTTTTTGCGTTGCTTATGTATGAAATTCTGTTTCTGTACCTGTTTCTGTTCCTTGTGATATCGTGGCTTTAAGTACAAATTTAATCTCGGAGCTCTGGGGACTGTGAAAAAGAACAAGTCTCGACAGAAATTCTTATAATGGAACCTATTTAAAGCTCAAAATGTTAGTTTCGTTTATAACGTTCAATCAGAAATAAAAACTTCGAAATAACTGCGTGTTTTAAAGTTAAGGAAAAAATAACGGTCCTTTTCAACGCACGAATTTTTCAACCATTTTAATTGACCATTAAAGGCTTACTTATACTCCTGGAAACTCCGGAACACATTTTGCAATCCTGTGGGGCTCTGAACCACAAGAACATGAAATGTCTGGGCCAATACCAGATACTAGACAGAGAGATACCCACCTTGGACCCACTTCTCATTCTCAGATTCCTACGGGAAACTGGACTAGAGAATAAGGTACAAGGTATAATTAAGTAATGAATTATAGTGTGAGTGAAGCTCCTTTGAGGAAATTAACCTCTCCAAGGCTTAGTAAGGGGTACAATAGACCAACAATTTCGGATTTGAAGACTGTACTTATACACGTCAACGGCTGGCTGTTGTTGTCATTCCATATGCGAAATCGGGTTGATAACTCACACGGAAAAACGCTAATTCCTTTATCGAAGGCAGGTCAACTTGTCAATTTCGTGATCTGTGTTGACAGCTATAAGGTCATATCCTAAAGGCCCAACCATAATAGATTTTGATGAGCTTAAGTTGGCTTTCCGAAATGTCCCATTACACCCGATTTGTATGCCACGACCATAATAGCCTTATGCTGGGTTTCGTAAGGTTTTCTTTAACTTGTGTTGGCTTAAAGTTTTGTTTTTGCTTGTCATTAGTTCACTACTTGTCATATTTAAGCCCATATTTATTTTTAAACGTGCTTCAAAAAATCCGTGAAAGAAGGGAATATACCAAGAATTGTAGGCTGACCTCAAAAGTTTAAACACATTTTAGATCTGACAATCGGTTTCGAAGATATTAACATCCAAAGTTGATAAAAAAGTGACATAATTTTAGAATTTGATTTTGAATTTTCAAGGCAATGTAATACTTGAGACGTTCACAGTGAAATCCCATAAAATTTTCCAATCATTTGCTTAAGTCTATTATGGGCAACACAATCTTTTGGCAGAACTTGAGTGGGATTTTCGTTGTATTTCGACATAAGATTAATCCCGCTCAAGTCTATGACGTTTGGGCCTTAATTCTTACTTTTCTAATCGCTAATTATGACAATTTTTTATTCCCGACCGAGGGTATATTAATTTTATTGCATAGTTTGTAACACAGTGAAATAATCACCGTAGACCCCTAAGACCTTTTAGAAATATGATCGAGACCGACAGGTGAGTCGAATAAGCCATGTCCGTCCGTCCGTCCATCTGTCCGTCTTTCCGTATGTGTGAAGTTCTTAGGTCTTTTAGGTTGAGTTGCTAAAACTTGGAGTATATCTTGGTTCTTATTTTGTACAGACAAAGTGTGAAAATTGGTTTAACCCGCTGACGGCCACTCCCACTACTGGTTTCAATGTAAGACAACCTCTGTTTCAAAATGCCTTTTGGTGAAGTTAGACAAGGCGTAGGAATTCAAATTTTGGTTTAAAGCAATAATGGCCCAAAACCTCTATGAGGGCAAAAATTGGACCGCCCACAGTATCGACTATGACCACTTTTACTATGTTAGATCTTTAAAAACCAGATTTCTCGGAAAGTTTACTCCAAATTGAAAAAAAATCATATAACAAATACTCATGATATTACTATTTGCTAGGTTTGCTTCAGACAAAGTTCTGAGCTTTTGAGTTTAGAAAAAAACGGGTTTTTCTGCAATAATTTTCGAATTCAACGCATTTTGTCATGATTCTAACGAAATTACAAATAATTGTTTTTCATTTTTAGCCCAGACCCACTTTTGGGGGCGTGGCCTATACAAATAATATATGAATTTGGGACAAAAAGATTTAAGATTTGGTGTTACACGGTATATAGGGTCGGGTATAAAGAAGTTTGTTGCAAACGAACTCTTGCACTTACTCACTTGTTTTTTATCATAATCAGAAAAATCCTTTTCTTAAACAACATCATGAAATCCCGCCTTAAGGAACCTAACCGAGACTTTTCTTATACACCGCACCAGCGAAGACAAATTCGGTGACGCGCACGGCCGTTGTTGCTATAAAATGTTGGATATGTCAAAAAGCTACTTAAAGCAACACGGAGAAAAATTGACAAAAGTAAATTTTTCATATTGGATATTACTATTATATTATAATGTATTATATATTATACTGTATTATATTGTATTATATATTGTATTTTATATTATATTATTATATTATATTATATTATATATTATATTGGATATTACTTATATTAATATAATATATTGGATATTACTTATGGCGTACCTATGTCTTTTAACACCGAACGGGTACAGTGAGCTGTCATATAAAACTTGGCTTGGCTGGTTAACCACCGGCTTCATTGTGTAAGGAACAACAATTGTTGCACCGGTGGTGCAGACATTACGTTAAGTGCCGAATTGCTTTGACTTGATTCTGCTTAAATTTTTTATTTCAATTCGTGCTTTTTTGTGATTTTATACAGCACACAATTTATTAAATTAATCACATGTCAAAACCCGATTGCAAGGACTGCTCAACAAAACTGCTCAACATGTCAAAACCCATTTAAGGACTGCTCAACAAAATTCTTATGACTGCCTACACCTGTTGTTTTCTTTAATGACTCTTGAATAGCTATGTGCACATGTGCGCATGTGCACAATATACAATCAACTGCTCATTATTTTCCATGCGGTCACCTCGTTCGCATAGAAACATGGAACTTTTAGAGGAATCATAAGATACATGAATGAGACCGACAGGAGATTCGATTAAGCCATGTAGGTACATGTTAACAACTTTAGGCCTTAAATTTTAAGCTAGATAGCTGAAAATCGCTAGTTAAAAAGGTGGGATTTCAGTCCAAATTGTGTGAAACTAGGTAGCATGAAGCATTCATTCAGTTATATTGTTACATCCCGCCCTCTTTTTGGAGGCGTTGCAGTTTCCTTTTTAGGTAGAGTAGGATATTTTGCAATCCGTCACAGACTGATATTTTTTCATGCGCACTGTTGCTCTTGCCTACTTGTTTAAAGAGGGAACAATTTCTTACAAGCGAAAGTAATCAATTAAAATTGATACAACCGATCGCAAAGCATACATGAGTGTGTACTAATTGCCTACCTCTCAGAGACAACAATCGAATAAACAAAAAGTTCAAAAGTCACTAATATTATTGATAATTTTACCAAGCAAAACCGGACACCATAAAATAAAAAGACACATCGAAGGCGTTCCGAAATCGACAACGAAACAAGATTCACTAAGAAAATTATTATTGTTAATTATTCACTCTATGTGACGAGATTTGTTTCAGTGTGTGCATCCAATCTAGTGTGACGAGGATCAAGAGTGATAATAGCTGTTCCATTTTCAATTTTTTAGTAAAAATAGACGACATTTAAGATAGATGGGCAGGTCAGATAAGTGGTTTTTGGAAATTAAAAAAAAAATTGTCAAATTGTTTTGAACACTTAATTTCGTTTTAGCTAGTTGGCACAACTTTTGACATAGACGCTATTTGCAAAGTTCTTAGAAGCTGATTTTCAGGATGATTATTGTAATTAGCACTATGGCAATTGTTGTTTATGACACAAGATACACAAGCTTATAATATTGCAAATACGGAGGGCAATGTTTTAAGACTTAATTCACTTTTTACTAATAAAACCAATGCTAGTTTTTCTTTCAAATTCTTACACGATTGTGTCACACAAAACCGACGTTAAATATATTAAAATAATTTAATTCGATACTAAATTACGTCATACAAGAAAATCAGATACAATTATAGATCTAATAAAGGTATAAAATGAACAGAATAACTGCCGCTGGATTTATTTTTCCCAGTTCATCTACTAATACTTAAGTGACTTAAAGATTTCTTAAACTAACTCTAGACCAAAAGAGGAATATAAGAATGCGTACTGACCGGTTTCACGTACAGATTAAAACTGCGATACCTCGGTCTTGTCGGCTAATGAAGATGACTTGAATCGCCTCTGTCCGGCTGTTTGGCGGGGGTTTTAGTATAGCTCATTACGTTGAACCTCAAGTAACTATTATGCTTGACTGAGACTGCAGTCTGGATTTAGGATGAGGTAGATTTTCACATTTTAAGTATGCCTAGTTATTGTCGCCTTAGATTCTGGTGATCTTTAAGACCGAGCAATAGGAAAGCAATTATCTAATTATGTATGGAAATTTTTTAATCCCGTCCCGTAGAGACTAATTTTGTCTACCTTTTGTGCAAATCAGGTCCTTATAAGATCAGACATTAGACAATTGTTGTTAGAATTATTAGATTTTCAGGGATAAACCTGTCGCGAACTATGTCGCCTCATAGAAATCCTTTTTGATTCTTTAATATCTGTCTAGACAAAACATGACGGATAAATAAAAATGCACCGGCGCACTGTGGTCCCAAATGACTTCTTTCGTTGCAAAAATCATAACTTTTGAACGCATTAAGATATCGGCACAATTTTTTCGCCTTTTTATTATTAATTTCAGGAACTATAAATAACGTAAATTTAAGGAAATTGGCTGCACAGGGTGTTTCGAAATAATTTGCTGAATTGAGGTTTGTTAGAAAAGGGAATTATCAAAATAAGTCACTAAAGTAAAACTATAAAAACAGTCCTAAGACTTGTGGAATTTGAAAAAAAAATCTTTATGTCACTTGAATTTGTGCTAAAATTAAATTGGTAGTAACAGTGGATGCTAAAAGTAAACGAACCAATTTCTAAAATGTTTTTTTTTTTTTGCAAGTGGCATAAAACAGTATTTTTTCATTTCATGAAGGATCAGTATAGGGTCCTTTTAACCATTTGAGTAAAACGTTTAATATGAAACAGGGTAGGAAAAAAGTAAACAGATGTTTTTCATCATAAATTAAAATCAAAAATAAAATATGTACTAGTAAGTGCTCAAGGCGTATATAAAAAAAAGGTTAAATTTTGAAAGGTTATTTGATTTATTTCAAAAAAGAGGCGTGGCATAACAGTCCATATAACTTAAAATCAATATTAGCATAGAAATACCCAAGTTTTCAGCTTACATGTACACAAATATATAATTTATTGGTTCAGTTTCAATAATGAACCCTAAAAATGGGCGTGGCCCAAAACTTTCATTAAATTCTAGAATATAATCTGGTGTACCTCATATGTAACATTCATTTTCTTATTCTTTCCTTAATTAGGCTACGAAACATGTTTGTATGGCGAATCAGAGATTATTCTTGAATTCTGCCTCCAAATTGCGCGTGACCCAAAGCTTTTTTTTAACAAAATGTAGAACAAAGTGCTTTCTACATAAAATATCAAGTAAAACTTTTTCGATTCAGAAAAAAAAAATATGAAATTAGATGCATTTAAAAAATTACTCTTTAATCAATGCCACGCCCACTAGGTGGGGCCCACCGACATTACTTTTCTTTTTTCTATAATCTCTGTCTGACACAACTTGACAGATAAATTAAAATGCACCGGTGCGCGGCGTTGGCTGCTAACTATGAAAACATACATTTGGTTCCTACAGTTGTATGATTGTACTTAGAACTATCTTTTGTTTTACGCGATTTGTTTTTTGACTTTTTTTATCGTTTTTACTAAGAGGAATATGAAGAAATAAAAGTCAAAAATGTCCAAAGGATTGAATTTATTTTTGAAGATGGTTCTGGTCTCATTTTAATGTCAAAAACTCCCATAAAAAATTAATGTTTGTAGGTAGTTTTCATTCTTAGTCACTGTTTGTAATTTGTATTAAATTATTATTGTATTGAAGTAACATGTGAGCATTCCAATGACGTGTACTAGCAAGAAGTACGGATTTAATGATAAGAAACGACACTGCGTATTTCAACCGCATGGAAATTCATACTATTTACATGTTTGGTTTAAAGATGACATATATTTGGCAAGACAAACGAATTGAGTGGTATCAAATCATAAACAACCAATTAACTGAATCAACTATTGTATTCTTCAGTTGATTCAGTTGATTTGACTCATAAGAATTTTCATTATTTCTAAAAAAGTTTCCAAATGGTAAACTGGAAAAGCCAAGACACAGTTACTATGGTCTTAACTTTAAAACATCACCTTCGGGAGAAATCTGTATAGTTTGTCTGATTTAGCTCAAATAAAGAGCCTACAGCCTACATGTTCTCTCTGCATAAATATGCACTTCAAATCTGGACAAATAAGCAATCGTGTTCACTATTGCTCAAAGGTAGAGCATTACTCGCGACAAGTAAAGGTTGCAGGATCATACCCTGACGGTGAACGCCACACGGTTTTTTCTTTCGACATTTCCGTCCGCTAAAATTTCATCTCCACTCTACGACAAAATCTGTATAGTTTCGGGAAAAATCTATATAGCTAGTTTGTGTGGAATAGCTAAAATAGAGACCAATGTTGGGCTCGTCAATTAAAACATTTTTGGTTTTCCCTAAAAAAGTTCCTGTTCTTTCCTAAGTTAAGCTGAAAAGTAGTAGAAATTCATATTTTCCTGACAAATTAGAGGTTTTTCTTGCATTCTGCCTTAAGATGTAAGTGTGGCCCAAAATTTTGTATGGACATAATCAGGAATTAAAAAGGAATTAAAATATTTCAATGTAGATGCAGAAAAAAATTGAAAGATTACTCTTTAAATCGATGCCACGCCCCTACGGTCTACACACTTTAGTTTTATTTTGTTGCATGTCCTACAATCGTTAGGAGATGCTGCATATTAATTTCCGGATTTTCAACTACTTTTATAGCTTACAGTTTTGAAAGCAATTGAATTAGTTGCACATTAAGATCGATTGTAGGCGTGTCTATAGACGGATTTGAAAAATGATAAGACTTGTATGGCATATGACTGCTTTGTAAAGGCCTTGAATGCAACATATTTCACACTTGATGAGGAATAAATTAATATTCCACCGTAAGCAAAATGAAGAAACTAAAAAATCAAAAAAAAAATGTTTGAAGCTTCCATGCTTTATACCATGTCTCCACCAAGCACTAATCCTCGATGAATATAAATCTTTATTAAATCCTCTACAAATCACGCGATTAACCAAACAAATTTAAATCCTCTCGGCAAGCTATTATATATAAATCCTGTCTTAAATCCCATTCACCCTATTCACAAACTTGGGAATCAAAAAAGGAAACTAAAACTGTCCCTGTGCGACAGATCTGTCACAAGTACGTTTTCTATTGTGACTTTTACTGAGGAAATCGTTTTTCGCTCCTGGGAAAAGACATCGCCACTCTCTTTTGAGAGCCAAAATGACAGAACCATAGTTTTCGTGTCAAATTAATCCTATATTTGTCCGATGGAGCCACTTTGAGATTTATTTTTAATCGTCTCCCGCTAATCTTCTTTAAACTATCGGTGGAGACATAGTATTAAGATTTAGATTTTTTTTAAGTTTCTGTATTGAGACTCCGGTAAAACATTAAGTTTTTCCTCTATAACTTTGAAGTGTGAAAATCGTAGATAAGGCATTTCTCTATATGATTTCCAGATCGGGTCCCTCTGTCTCCATTTTAGAACTGTCAGTGTACAAGAAGGCGTACGTCAAGCCGTTGTGGTGTCGTTGGAACCTGTTTTGAATTTATTCCGGTTTTATACCCTTTGAAGGGATAATTACGGGGAAGTTGTCCTTGAAAGCCGTTGTAAGTGCCTGTTTTCATTTGGTTTATCCTAACCTGATGTGTCAGAATTACTAAGGTGAGGGGAAGCGCCAGTGTGGTGGCCACCGTTCAACCTCAGTTTTATTTTGAGAAATAAATTTTGGGTTAGGTTAGGATAAACCAAATGAAAACAAGCACAAAGGTGGCGTTTCGCCTATAGTTATGTACGGTAAATGAGTCTTCAGATACAATCAAAGACAGCCACTAAATCGGCCGTACCTATGTATGTGTGCACCAAACCAACAAAGAATACCATCCTGTTGTATGTTCTCAGAATAGTTCGAGAAGCAATCAAAATAAAAATTCATAAGAATTTTAGCCAAAACCAAAGAATAAGGGAAAAAATAGCCCTTTCATCCCCCAACTAAAGACGCCAACACAAACAACAACACACCGGTATAATTCCCGCAATGCAGAGCTCACTTGAAAGAATCTAGCATAGACGTTCTTCAGTCTGCCCTGAACCACGAAATATGTACATCTATTACTATTTCGTAATATAGGAATATATTAAAGTCTTATTCCATTTCTCCACCGGGCACTAATCCGCGATTAAAATTTCTATTAAATCCGCGACAAATCACGCGATTTACCGCGCGAATTTAAATCCTCTCGGAAAGCGATTAAAATTAAATCCTCTCATAAAACCATTTACCCTGTTCACAAACCTATTTTCTGCACCTTTGTAACAGTTTGAGAATCAAAAAAAGAAATTGAAACTGTCCCTGTACCACAGATCTGTTACGAATACGCGTTCTATTGTAATTTTTACAGCCAAAATATGTTTTTACTCCTGGGAAATGATATCGCTATGCTCTTTTGAGAGCCAAAATGACAGAAGCAGAGTGTTCGTGTCAAATTAATCCTATATTTGTTCGGTGGAGTCACTGTGGGATTAATTTTTGATCGTTTCCCACTAATACTCTAATGGCCGCTGGAGACATAGTATAAGATGAAGATTATTTGCTCCTTTCGAAAATGTCTATAAAATGCCAAAAATATCTAAAATCAATCAAAAAACTAAAATAAGTTTTTTAAGACTCAACGCCTGCAATCAATCTCTTGATGTTTAGTAAAGATTCAAGTCGCATTTTCTGGTGCCCTGAATGGCTACAACGAGAAGGTATATGGCCCTTTTTTGGCATAGCGCTTTGGAGGATTGCCACTTTTTCTCAACTAGCTATAGCCTTACCTCATTGGCAGGCCGCTCAATTGACGGAGATGGCGTTTATAATATTCATAAGTATCAATGAACATTGTACAAATAACAAAGAAAAAACTAAATTTTTTTCTGATAAATAAAGTTTTTACTTTTCGGAAGAAAAAAAAAGTTCCAGTGAAAAATAGCTAAAAACTTAAAAAAGTTTAAAACATACTTAAATTTTTTAAAGTTTATAATTAAATTTTAATTTATTTTAAGGTAAACTTTACCTACCTCAATAAAGGGACATTTACTTGCCAATTTCCGAACTTGTTTTTGGAAAATATATATATTACTAATAAGGGTTTCCAAAATTTCGAACCAACGGATTGCTTGATAAAAAATGTTCTCATATTGTGGTTAGATTTGCACCGTATTGAGATTGCAGAAGATTATCTAGCCGTCGTTTATACACACAGATACCTAATCCTTGCTTCATCTCAATCAAGGAAGGGTATGATGTGATAGCTTAAATACCCGCATCCAAGATAAATGATTTTTGTCTCTTGCTTTGGCTACCAAGTCTTTCGAACGACGTGTTTTTCCGCAAATCGTTTTCCCATTAATTTTTTTCTTGTGCAACCCTTGCGTCTAGATCGCCTAGTGGAGTGTTCAGGTTAATAGAGATAATCGAAAACCCTTCCACTTCTTGACGTCGTATCCGCAGTAATTACAGCTCACATAAACGTTGATAGAATTTACATACGGATATAATGCTCGCTGTGAAATAGTTGAAATATTTTTGAGCAAGCGTGTTAATTCTACCAAAAAGACGAAACCAACGAAAACCTCATTTAAGTCCATTCAAGTCTTAGTTATATGGCTGACAAACCAGCTTCTTCTTCTTAAATCGTGTGAGATTTTTACCGCACTTTTTTTAAAATGTGCTTGAAACTAAGCCCCTGGTCCATAGATCTAGGTGCGAAATGTATGTGACTAACATTCGATTCGACTACTTAATACAATGGCAATCAAAAACAAACATGCCAATAACTTCGGACAAGGTTTCTGGCGGTATACCCCAACCAGCCAAAATTTTAGTCTTCAGCCTTCGACCGATTTTATCAATAAATAATTTTTATTCGTCGAATTTACAGCAGACGACCTGTTTGCTTGTTTATCGATCTTGAATTTTTGTTTCGTCTAAATTTCATTTTGCATTATTGTTGCCGCCTGGGCGGGAAAATTTTGCATGTCTTATCTGGCTGGCCTATGTGAAGCGTCTTGGGCAGAATCTTAAAGGAGCGGCTATGGCTGCGAAAACCAGATGTTCCGGATACAAGTCTTAGCGCAGATAGATACCAAGCGATAGTCGACACGTTCAGGTTTTTATGTCGACTCGCATTTTGATTTATTAATTGGCAAATTTACATTATAGCAAAAGCCGAGCGTCTCTTTTTTGACGTAGGCAGGCAGCAGGTACACAGACATGAAAACAATGTAAAAATATTAACATAACTTTATTAAGACACTCTTTCGGGTAGGTTAATTACAGTCTGATCGTTAGCTTGAGAACACGTTTAACAAAACGCCCGTCTAAGCAACATCACCTGCTTAGCAAACAATGCCTCATTCATAAGCAAGGTTAAGGTAACAAGCCGTTTTTAATCGACGCGTCTGTGATATGTGTTGAATCATCAGAGCGGGTAATTCCTGTACACATCAGCTTAAAGGTTTTCCTCATTGCGATCACTGATAACAACCATGTGTCTGGACACTTAGAGCCTTGACACTTAGCCCATGTGTTGTATTTCTCCATTCGTGGGAATGTCCCAAAATTTTTATTTCTTTTAGAGATATGTGTACAATACATTATACTCAGAAGCTAGTTAATATTTTTTTTTGTTGTATAAAAATCTTCGGGAGTATAAGGTAAAAGGGATGTTTTGTTGCTAACTACCTTCTTCATAACTTAAACCTGCGCATGAAGTGATGAAGAGCACATTGAGGGTGAGGTGGCGAAAAATAGAGGCTGTTAAAAAGTTTGGCCTGATAATAAGACACAGTTTTCTGTACGACTTATTTGTCGTCATGATGTTTATAAAATTGCTTAACACGAAGTTGGATTAAAACTAGTGGGAAAGTGCAACAGTGCGTATGCAAAAGTTTCAGTCCATCTACGATGGATTCCAAAATAACCGACCATACAAAAAAAGCTTCTACGCCTCCAAAATGTGGGCGGGATATAAAAATACAACTGTTGAAAGGTGGTTGCATACTTTTTAACTAAAAAAAATCACTTTCTTAACGCCATGTCCACAAAAGTTGGCGGAGGCACATACAACAGGTACATAAAAGTTAAAAAATGCTAATATCTACAACTTTTGTCGTAATCTTTTTAGTCAAATTTCATATATATTTATTGAAAAACAGTCATTAAGGCCCGATTATACCCGACCGAGGGTATATTAATTTTAATGCATAGTTTGTAACACAGTGAAATAATCACCGTAGACCCCTAAGACCTTTTAGAGATATGATCGAGACCGACAGGTGAGTCGATTTAGCCATGTCCGTCCGTCCGTCCGTCTGTATGTGTAAAGTTTTTAGGTCTTTAAAATTAAGCTAGGAGGATCAAACTTGGAGTATATCTTGGTTCTTATTTTGAACAGACAAAGTGTGAAAGTAACACCGACGGCCACGCCCACTACTGGCTTCAATGTGAGGCAACCTCTATTTCACATTTCCTTTCTAAATGCCTTTCGGTCAAGTTAGACAATTTGCAATACTGTAATATATTGTTAGCAATATTGGCCCAAGACCTTGAACAAGGCAAAAAATGGACCGCCCAAAATATCGACCATGCCCACTTTCAACATGTTAAAAATAAATAAATAGAGTGGCGCAACAGCTCGATGTGAACCAGGGCCAACTTCTCAACGATGTATGCTGTGTGTGTCGAATCCGAACGGCAGTTTGAGAAGTTTTTCAGAAGATTTTTTTGAAGACCGTGAAAAAGAACAAGTCTTTTTTTTCAGGTGACAATGGCAGGATTCGAACCCAGACCTTCGGCGTAGTAAGCACACACACTAACCACTACGCCACGGCACCCCACATTTTCAACATGTTAGATCAATAAAAACCCGATTTCTCGGAAAGTTGACTCCACATCGAAAAAAAATTGTGTGACATGCATTAAAGATATTACTATTTGCAAGCTTTGGTCATACAAAGTTTTGAGCTCCGCCCACTTTTAGGGGGCTTTTTTATGGAAAAACTGTTTTTTTTTCCGATATAATTTTCGGTTTAAATGCATTTTGAGATAAATCTAACGAAATAACAATTAATTGATTTTAATTTTTAGCCCAGGCCCACTTTTGGGGGCGTGGCGTAAACAAATAATATATGAATTCAGGACAAAAAAATTTAAGATTTGGTGTTACACGGTATATAGGGTCGGGTATATAGAAGTTTGTCACAGACGACCTCTTGCATTTACTCACTTGTTTTAAATTAGAGATAGTCGCACATACAGGCCTGTAGTGGGCGTGTGTGTGGGCGGATTCAGCTAGTTTTCTAACTTGATCTGAAGGACTGAACTTCCAGCCACTTTCACTTTAAGGCACATACGGACGGACGGACGGACATGGCTCAATCGATTCTCCTGTCGTCCCATCCATATCTCTAAAAGGTCGTAGACCTCACAGTGATTACTTCACTGCGTTACAAACTATACATCAAACCTAATACACCCTGGCTCGTGTATAAAAAATGACTCGGCGGTCGACATTTGATACTTTGCAATCTCTACGCACAGATACCTTCTTCTTTCACAAGTTATGTAAATGTATTCTCCAACAACTACCACAAAGTTATAGCTGCCTATGGTAACGTTTTGCCCAGACATCGCTAAAAGGTATCTTTTCATGATGACAGTATACCTAGGTATACTTGTGGTTGTTGACCATTAAACTCATCTTCGCCACATCCGTCTCAGCTCATAAAGGTTTTGTTCTACGGTTTATGTCAATGTTATCTGTGAGTAGATATATGTTAAAAATATGTGCCTCTGGTGTTGGCCCTGGAGTTTGACAAAAAAATTTAAGTATGATGTTAAGAAAGTGCGGTGAGGTCTTTACCTACCTTGATAATATGCGTGGAGTTTCCATTGTCAAAAAAAAAAACACTCCGTTGTCATCAAACAAACTCCAGGTTGTCAAAATTACAAATTGTAATTTATAGCACGTCTCCTGGCATTCCGCATATAAAAATTCAAGCTCATAAGCGCCCATGGTAGCCAACAATTTTCCTCAGTTACATTTTTATATAGGTACCTACCCTACGCAGGGTTTACTAAGTTTAATATCGGTATGTATAGTTTTTTATTGACCCCTTTTTTGTTTTAGATATACAAGTTCCAGACGAACAGAAGGACTTATTAAGCCATGTCCGTCCGTGTTAACAAGTTATAGGCCCGAAGTTTCAAGCAATTTTGGATAAAACTACTTTTTTTACAACTTCCACTAATATTTTCAGGCCAGGTCTGAACATCTCTTTGTTTAGTTAAGACCTTAAGATTGCAATAATTGTTCTATTAAGAGTGTTAAAAGTCGAATAATATTGAATTAATCTTCCACAAATTGGATACAATACAAACATGTTTATATTTCTTTGTTTTACGATTTAATATAAGAATTACTCATTTTAAAGCGGGATAAAGCGCAAAATAAAAATATTTATTGCACACGGTTTTGTTTCTAGATTTTTTTATCCATTCACAATTATAAAATAATTTTACCAATTTAACAGAGTGAGCTTAAAGCTTAAATTAATAGGTTGTTTTTGTAATAATAAACAAACCTACTAATAAGCTTCAATCTAAAAGCGTCAGATCAGTTTAGCCGAATCATTCCAACTGAAAGGTTACGTTCCAAAATGAAGTCAATCATAGCAGTACGTTTGTTTGTTCTTATCGCAATCTTAGCATTTGCTAGAGCAGGTAAAAGGCTACCACAAAATATTATGATAATTTTATTTTGATTTATTATATATCTTTTTTTTTCTATAAAATTCTTGAATGTTACTCTGATGTATAAAAATAATTTCAGGAAAGCTTGAATGCAACCGTCCAAATGAAGAGTATCAGTGCGGTTCGGCTTGCCAAACAACATGCGAAAATTTGGGAAAACCATGTCCAATAATTAATATTCGATGCAATGATGACTGTTACTGTAAGGAGGGCTTTGCAAGAAACAACAGAGGACGCTGCACTGAAATAAGTAAATGCCCAAAAAACTAGGTAGCTGAGACGATATCCCTTTGAAACCTGTTTTACCTGCGAGGCAATGTGTCGAACAATAATGAAAAATTAACGAACCACTAATTATTTGAACTTTTTTACCTAAATGAATCTGATTTCAATTTTTTTTTTTCTGAATAAAAATAATTCAAAATTTTTTAAGTTTTCTGTTTATGTAATGTTATTAACCTAGATACAAAAATCAGTTTTGAATTTCTCTTTTAAAGCACATAGCCGGTTCACATTAGCCCATTGCTATATTTATTAAAAAAAATATGTGCCGGACTTTTCTGTGTTTTGCCATATTATTTGCAGGGGTATAGTGAGAAACAGAGTATTACCAAACTCTTAACGGCTACTTCTCCGAGAGAAGCTATAACTGTTTCGCCAGACAACTGTTTAAGGCAAAACTGTCTGAATCAATGCCAGACGACCGAACAGTACTGCTTCAGATGACTAGGAGCACACGCACAAAATTTCAACTCTCTAGCTCAAAATTTAAGCCCTAAAAACATATATGACACACAGACAGACGGACGGATGAACCAACTAACGGACGCACGGACATGTCTTATTCGATTCAAAATTTGGTCTCAACCATATGCCCTTAAGGTCTTGAGGGTCTACCATTATTATTTCACCATGTTACAAACTACTTAACAGGCTTAAAATATCTCCTATCTTTTGAGGTGGGGTATGAGAACCCGCATTTATAACCGATATTAAACGAGCTGTGCACAGAGTATTGGGAAAAATAGCCAATGCCAGCGTAAAGTACCTTCTTCTTTTTCATTTAGGCGCGAGGCTATAATCTGAAGTGATGGATTATAACCCTCCCACACTACTGCATTCCTAATGGTCCGCTTGTAGGGTACGCACGCCGATTTGACCTCAGAATATACCGGCATGCCACCCGGTTTTGCATCTCTTTGTCACTGAGGCCAAATAAATGCTGTTGTCGTTGCATTTGTGTGATCCATGAATGTTTAGGCCTTCCTTGATTGCCATTGCCTTTTTGACAGGGTTCGTAGGATCTCTCCTTTGAACGTGGCAATACCAACTGAGCCGGCCGTGCTCCATTTTTCTGGAGATATAGATTCTTTTATATTGAGGCATCCTCGGATCTTCGTACTTCTTATTCTATCTCGCTTTGTTACTCCTGCAGTCACGCGAAGCATCTTCATCTCAGCTGCCGTTAATTTGCTCTCATATTTCTTATACGCTGTCCAACATTGTGAGCCATATGTAAGCGCCGGACGCACAACTGCGATGTAGAGCTTTCCTTTCAGCTTTAATGGCGCAATTTTCGGTCGCAGAAGATGGCGGAGTTTTCTACCCCACGCTTACGCGGTGATTGATGTCGTCAACACAGTTTGCTTTGCTACATAGGCAAAAATTAGGCATAAAACATCTTTCAGTCCAGATCCACCCATTCTGTGACCAATTCATGCCTCTTAGGAACACTGGGTTGTTGCCCCCATCACGTATTACAATGTTTAAACCGTGATCTCTAGCTTAAAGGAAGACGGTGCCGATTAAAGGGTTCTATCTTCTGACTTTTTCTGTGAGCATTCTCTAACGTGTATAGTGCTGTATTTTTTTTTTTTTTTTGTGGTGAGTTAATAAATAGAAAAAATGTTAGTTACCAACGGTATACCATTCTGTTTGATTCTGGAAATATTTGAAGCTCTGAAATGGGTCACATTTCCCGGACCCTCTTTCCACACATCCACAGAATACTTTGAACGAATAATGCACCGGCACGGCTGATTGTAGGTTTGCCTTGGCTTTGGCAACAATGCACCACAATTTGAAGACACACATGACGCTGAACCTTGGATACTCTTAGAATTTCGAAGACAATGCGATGTTAATAAAAGTATATAAAAATAGCCGTCTCAATCTTTATTTTTTTCACGATAAAAGTCACTTAAATTAAAAGTGTCTATTTCCCACCTCTGTATAAAATCTTTTTTATAGAGAATTTTGTGTAGATTAATTTATTACTCAACATTTTTTGCTGGGAGCAATAGTTTTCGAGATATTTACCAAAAACTGAAAAAAGCGACCTTTAAAGCCCCGCCCACCCGTTAGTTCCTATCGTATGTCATTTAGGACACCTTTCTCTACAACTGTGCCAAAATTCGATTCTACACGAATTATTTCCCCTTTTCGGTCTTATTTGGTCTTTGTTGCCTGCACTAATAGTCAGCTAGCTAAAAATTTCAGGCCTTTCAAGTTTTTACGCACGGATGGACAGACAGACAAGGCTTAAGCAGCTCTCCACTCTCTCTCTCTCTGCGTTACAAACTATGCATTAAACTTGATATATACCCTGGGTAGCGTATAATAATTATTGGGTCACTTTTCCATAAACTAAACTTTAAAGACAGTAAATAAAAGTAGATATATTCATTCCTAAAATAATTTTTTTTTTCCAGTGTAGACATAAATTCAATACTTGCGTTATTGGTTATTATTTTAATGAATATTTTTTGAGCCGCAACGACATGGCTATTGCATAATGTTTTCTTGCGTGTTGTTATAACGTTAATGACGACGGCTGCATATCTCGACTCGTGAATACTAATTGCAGTTCTTCGAATCGAATCTTTAAAACAATAAAAAATAACCCAATGCTACCTTGTAGGCTTCGGCGAAAGAAATTTCAACAAAAATATTTACGCCTATTCTATTAACAAAATATTCTTTTAGCAAGTAGAAAGTTTTTTTTTGTCTGCAGCCATAAATCACTTCGTAGGTATAAAAGCCAAGTTGAATGAGCTGACAATGACAATGACAATGAGTCTGTCGAAGGGCCAGAAGCAAAAACTTCAAGAGTTGGACTAATGCGAGTGCGGTTATATTTAAATTTCAAGCCTCATTTGTATTAACTTGCTTTTTAGCTGCATTTTATAATAAAGGTGCAACATCTATCTGTTCCTTATACGTCTAACCAACCACTCGCACGAGCCATCACGTCGCAGAAAAGTTGTTGATGGCCAAGAGAAATCCACTATACTAAACGTTTGGTGAAGTAAGCGCAAAACGACGTTATTTTTTTATTGCTGATTCTTTTCTTACAGACTACCTAATTTGTGTTTTGGTTTTATAAGAAAAATTGTACTTACACTTATGTCATTCTTACTTAATTTTGTTTTCGGTCAAATGCAATCTTGATCGAATTAACATTCACATCAGCAAATGTTGCGCTAAGGAATATTGTTTTGTTAGCTGGTTTAAACGCTCAAGATGTACATTGAGATACGATAACTTGACTAACTTAGGTACCTATAGAGCCAAAGGTAATTGCAGTCGTAAGGAAGAGAATTTATAATTATATAATCATGAATTGCTTTTTCATTATTTACCATAAAAGCTGATTACACAAGATCAAGTGCAAGAGTTGCATCACTCTATCATAGGTAAGCGATAAGAATTCATTCCTAATTCTTGCTTTTTCATTTCCTTCCTTGAAAAAATAAGGAAGTTCCTTGATTTACAGGTACATAGGTAGCTACGTCAATTTATATTTTGTCAGTTAAAACCACAACAATTAGATGAAAAGCGAAAGCTTACTTTGCAAGCAAAAAGTCTAAGAATTTGAAAAAAAAAGTCTAACAAAATGATAATGTCAGCTCACATACCTCTTGAACCTATTTCACTTGGGCGTCATTGGAGAAAACATCGCAAATTTCATGAACTGAAATTATACACTTTGCTTATTTTCCCCAATTTTCCTAGGTTTACTTTCGAGAGTGCCTACCTACGTATTAAAATGAGGTATGATCTTCCAAATACCTACATGCAGCCACTGCATTATTTTTATGCAGATTGAACAGGCCAAAGAACTACGACCAGAGCGACAGTTCTTACATCAAAACGCCTCTGACATTTTTGTTGGCCGGAGAGCAACTCGAGGAGATAACAGAGGTACAATCAAACAAATCCAACTTTTTGCGCTACTTATCCTTAAGCTTATATAAAATTAAGTTGGCTTGAGATCACATCTGCGTTTTTTTGGTGTTTGGGCGCAATAGACATGAAAGGGCGCAATATGCCTGACAGATCCATAAGTAGTTTTTCAAGTATACTACCTAATTCAGGTATGCAAAAGTTGAAATGCGATACCTGATGATCAAATTTGGAATATGCGAAGATCAATAGTTGTCAAAGTTGACAATTTGACCTGCCTTCGATGAACGATTTCGCGTTTTTGGTTTGTGAGTATAATTGTTTAAATTATTGTTAAAATTGAAATACCTTTCGAGACAAATAGTTTTCGTACCTGTTTAACAAACGGAATGACAACTACGCCAGCCTTTGACGTATGAGTATAGGTCCTCACATTGCATTGGGTTGAAGGAATTTGACGCACTTCTTAATAAGCTCCCCCTTCTGGCTATCCCTAAAGATGACAGTGTGAGGAAGTACAGCTTCGAAAAGAACTTCATCGTGAAGCTCATCACTAAAAAGAGCTGGAGCAATGAATCCACAACATATAGACTGAGCAACAGCGCCATCAAATGGTATACAGATGGGTCAAAAACTGATGATGGAACTGGTGCAGGAGTGTTTGGGCCAAGAACAAAATACTCCGAATAAATATACAAGCATCTTCCAGGCTAAGGAAATATACGCTATGGACAGATGTGTTTAATTCTTTCTTGACAGAAATTACAGGAATTGCGACATAGCAATAATGTCCGACAGCCAGTACGGCGCTAAAGGCCCATATAGTCAGGTCCCAACTTTTATGGGACTGCCTACCCAAGCTTAATGATCTGGGCAAGGTCAATAGAGTGACCCTGTATTGGGAACCTGGCCATGTTGGAATAGAGGGGAATGAAGCAGCGGACTCCTTGGCAAGACGAGGAGCAGCAGAACCCTTTATAGGACCTGAACCTTTTTGCGGGATAGGAGAACACACCCTCAAGGAAGAACTCAGGTAAACAGAAAAGGTAAACCGAGCATGTGGAAAAGCCTTCAAAGTCTTAGCAAAGAAACTTCTAGGGAACTACAACTAGAGAAGATTCAAAGCATGCATCGGCCTTAGTAAAAATAATCTGCGCATTCTTACATACAGGTTCCCTAACGGGGCATTGTAAGCTCAGGGAGCACTTAAGGAACCCTCTTGCTGATTTTGCGATTAGGCTAGTGAAACTTAAGTCTCGGTAAACTTAACTCCGGAACACATTTTGCAATCCTGTGGGGCTCTGAACCACAAGAGAATGAAATATCTGGGCAAATACCAGATACCAGACAGAGAGATACCCATCTTGAACCCACTTCTCATTTTTATATTCTGACATCAAACTGGACTAGAGAATGTGCTAACAGGTCGCAGTGCAAAACCCAACTTAATAATAATAAAAATAAAAATAATAATAATAGGTCCCCACATATTTCAAAACTGATCGCCAGGGGTAAGCCTTCAATTGTCAATAGCTTTTTTTGATGTTTCACTGCTTAAAAATATGCCTGTGATACATATAGAAGTGCTATGTTAGCCTTCCACCCAATTTTGTCTTAGAGGCTAGCATAATTTTCCCGATCGAATCAGTAAAAAAACAATAGGAATAGTAACATTTTTAGAATTTTTTATCGCACAAGGTGCCAGAAAAAGTTAAAAGGGACAAAAAGGGGTCAAAAGTAGTACTGACAGATGTTCTGGAAAACTCTTAGAACGGGCGCACTCTGCTTGTCAGGTCAAAACGCTCACAAACTTGACTTCCAGTATCCAATCCTGGAATCTGAGTCCAGGAATGCAAAAATATCGAGCTAGTGAAAGCTCGCATTCTTAATGTTTGCTTGTATATATAACTGTATTTAATCAATTTACAAGAAAAAATGTTACAACGCCCACTTTTTGGGGCGTACTTGAATAAAAACTTGAAAAAAATGCACTTAACACGAATGTAAACCTCATGTGGACAATATATTTCAACGAAATATACAATGTTATAGAAAGGGGTCATACCACGCTCTTTTTTAGCTGAAGGAGATTTTCAATTTTGACATTTGGCGATTAGCTTGACAGGGGTCAATTGAAATGGATTATCGAACTATTCGCCTAGGCGGATGGTAACCCAACCACTTGTTGAGAGTCAAAAAGGCAGAAGAAAAGTACTCTAAAAAAAGTTAATCCTATGTTTGTCCGGTGGAGCCATTTCGGGATTTATTTTTAATCGCTTAGGTTAGGTTAGGTTGGCTGGTTAAGTGGCTGTCGGGTCGAAGAAACCAACTCACTTAGACCTATGTCGGTCCATTGTGATACCACGTGGATCTGGACAAATCGCCTATCTACTCGTTAAAGCATTTCGAGCTACTAATGAAGCATAAGAGACGCTTCATTAGCTTTAGACGGTTTTTAATCGCTTGGGCCGAGATAATTTAAATTTCTATGGTAAATTTAGAGATTTAAGGGCGATTAGTTGAGGATTTGTGTAAAATCGCAGATTAGGGTCCGGTGGGGACATGCGGTATAAGTCTTATATCTTATAATACTTACATATAAGATATTAGACATATGTACGGTCGTGATCTCAACGAGAATCGGTTAAAGCACAAATGTGCATGAAACCCATATTCTTGGATTAACAATCAATAAGTTTAAAATTGTGAATGGAATATTGCACTCTTAGATTTTTTTTATAATAATCAAGAGCTAATGACTACCCGGTAAATGCGTTATATTTCGGTGTTGACTCATCAGCGTTTGTGTTTCCTTCCAACATAAACGCTGATGAGCGATACAAAAAAAAAAACCCCTACAAATTTACTCCCGTAAGTGTTATGCCATTACGGAGACAAGCAGTGATATGACCAGCAATGATATTCAATAAAATCTATGGCGCCAGTAGAAGTGTACCTTATTGGGTTTTTGAAAACTTTTCGATTTCTTAAGTGTCGCAAAATATACAAGCTAACCTGAAACGGAAAGGTAAGCTGCATTTGGGAGAGTATTCAACAATGGTCTGATAGCGGTGCTACGGCTACCTATAAAATATACGCTCGAATTTCGAGCGTTCCAATAAAGTCGGACTATTTTCCTAGTTGGAGACTAAAAGGAACAATTTTGCTGTAGGTCTATGTGGAATTTCTTTGTTATTTTCAAAGAACTTCCACATGGATTACATGCTTTTACATGCTTTTATATTTTAGCAGCGTATTCGGAATCAGGAATCACTCAAATCCGTACATCTAAATATAAGGATAAACAAGATCTAACGGATTCCGCTTGAACCTACACTCGGTAAACTTATGCCGACTAAAAGATGGGAACTACCAGGCGTTAATAATTAAGTTTCTTTAGGTGATGTGATGGTGTATGAATTAGGTACAACCAACAGGCTGGTACAACCAACGGGCTTTTAAAGAGTTTTACACATAATTAAGATTTTACTTACACATAATTTTTGGTTTTACACATTCAAAATAAAAATAAAAAAACAGAACCAAAAATGCTCCCTCATCCAAAATATATTTTCAACGCAGTCTCCTGCCAATAGCCTTCATAGCAAATAAATGGATTCTTATAGTTTTATTGTCTGGTTGGGCAATCCTTTATATCAATGCATAGATCATATCTATCTCTTGCAAATCCCTCCTTACAATAACAGGCATCAATGCATTGGTCATTTTCTATTGGACATGGTTCGCCCAAATCACTGCACGTAGTTTGGCAAACAGAGCCGCACCGATTCTCTTCATTTGGACGGAAGCATTCACGCGCTCCTAAAATTATTTATATATATCAGAATATTGGTCGAAAATTTTATCAAAATTTGATTTATGTAGCTTGTATGATTATTATTGTAATTTTTTTTTTATTGATCTAAGCCGATAGCCCTGGTAGCTAGTGCTAAGATATTTTTAGGATATATTTTTATTAAGATGTTAAGATGTTATATTCTTAAGATGTTTTTAAGATTATAAATTGTAATTTATTTGCATGTTAAAAAAGGAATAATCTAATCTGTAATTTTGTAATTTTTAGAAAAATATGATTTCAAGTAAATCCTTTTGCAGTATTTTTCGATATTTACCTGTTCCAGCAAATGTTAAAACTCCGATGAGCACAAACAAACCAACTACTAGGCTTGACCTCATTTTGCCGAATTACTTGAAAAATCCACCAAAACTGATCTGAAGTAGTAAGTCTGAAGCTTTTAAATAGATGATGTGTTTATCAACACAAAAACAATCTGTTACCTAAAGACTTAAACACAGTAATTTAACATTATTATTTTAATTATTAAATATTAAAACGATCTATTAAGCACTATCTTATAGTTATAATCTATACCTAAACAAAATTGTTTATGATAAATTATTTAAAGCAAAATTATAGTCATTAAATATAAATATTGAAAATATTAAAAAAATAAATATTAATCATATTAAACAAAAGACAATAAAACAGGCAGCAAGAGCCTTTTTTTCAATACTCAACCTTCGCGAAGTCCTGGAAAACCCTGCTTTAATTGTACAATTTTTTTCCGATTAGAATCGGCAACAAATAATAGGTTGCTCCTGCTCCCTATATGTGAATTGAACGGTATGAGGGCAATCCATGTTTATAGAATAACCGGCACGAAGACTACAAAGACCGAATTAATAAAATAGTGTTCTGAATAAGATTGCGGAGGAGTTCCTTACAAGTGAGAGTGAAGTGTCTTGAAAACTCCATAACTTAAGGAGCCAGTGGCAAAATGAAATAAAAAAAATTTAAATTAGGAAAAGTGGTAGGACCCACATTTAATAACAAAACTTCCAAATTAACTGAGGTCATACGAGTAAAATTAAAGTATTGCTGAACTCTTCTGTATTGAGTTCGTTTAATAAATTATAGAAGGCACCAGCTTCCCGTCTTCTTAAAATCCACTCGCGAACCCAAGTTGACCTTTCGTTCTTTTTTAACAATAAAATTGTAATCGCGGCCACTACACGTTGACGTCTACTCACCATGATGGCACAATTCTAGTAAACTAAGAAACTTCTTCCAACAGTAATGGCTCTCCTGTGTAAACACCTCTGCAATATATTGCGACAGTTTGATGCGCAGCTTCTTGCAAGAATTTTATTGCAGAAGAAATTGCAGGAATTCCTGTGACAATGTAAGCGCTACTGCAAGAAACTTCTGCAAGACTTCCGCGAGTTGACTTGCAAATGTAAACCCGGCCTAAAGAACGCCTTAATCATTTTCAATTTCGATCGTTTGATTGTTGCAGGTCTGAAAACGCCGTAGTTAAAATCCACTTATATCCGAGTCCTTTTCAGTTTAATTTTCTGTTCAGTTTGGAAATAGGTACTTGCGATTATGAAAAAGGCGAGTAGATAGTCGTTTGAAAAATCCCATGAAGTTCCATGATTTTTCGACTGCTCAAAGCTTTCTTTTAGAAGAAGTGACAAATCAATAGATTATTAAAAATATAAATTTTCGTGTGAAGATTGTAGACTCATCATCTTTTTTCTTCTTCTGCGTGATGTAGGTACTGTCGATAATGAGTCAGCTCGAAAATTTTCAGTCAGTTGTACGGCATCTTCCAACGCAGATTCAAAGCCTTTATCCTCCTGTATATAGGTGGACAGAAATGCAGCACAATTTCTTACTGGTGCAGTGACGGAGGAAATGACAGCTGTGCAGATGAGGGCTGGGTTTTAGGTAGAGGAGACTACAGGGAAGACAATGAAGTCCTTCTTCGATCCAAGAAAAGCTAAATCTTTCAAATAACAACCCAGAATGTGGCACCCACCCTAAAGCCGGTCTTCATTGTAAGGAACGCACATCAAATGACTTTGCTGCATCAGTACTGGACAAAGTGGGGAGCTATGGGATGGTGCAGCACTCATAGCTGTCGTGTCCGTAAACTAAGTCCAAAGCAGAGCAATGGGGAAATTGGCCATTTCCAGAGCAATGGAAAACTTCGGAGATGGGAATAGCTAAAAACAATGTACGCAAGACAATATAGACAAAAACAGGCGGAGGTGTTATACAACCATAGAGTCCCTAAATTCCGATGTAGGATTGGGAAATTGTCTTTGAGGAAGAAAGACAATTTCCCAATCCAGTACCAAAACATGGTACCAGCGCCAGATGTTCGCTTCCAATGCCCGGGGTCCTTAAGGAGTAAATGTATAGCAGCTGTTGTCATTAGCAGCTAGTTAGTTAGCCCTCTATCTGCTTAGGCGAATCGCTTTAAGTATCCAAACAACTGACACTGCGATATGGCTCAATATTGTTATGTGGCGACAAGAAATAAAACAACATTCAGCTGTTCGCTGAATGCCCCCATCGATTCACTCTACGAACATACGCAACTGTCATTCGAGTCATCTGATAGCAAACTGCCATTCGAAGTTCGAATTCGATATCGAACTTCCCCGCCATGGAATTCAATGGAAAATTACCAGCGTAGAACCGTCGAGAGCATGGTGAATTTGTATAAATATACGGATGTCAGGCTCGGACGAGGCAGTGATATTTTAAACATTGACTTGTGCAAATCGGCAAAAAAGTAAAAAGTGATTGAATTGAAAAAAAGTGTTGAATCCTAAGAAGGAAAGTTGAATAACAGTGTTCTTTGAATTTAAATAAGCTTGTTTGATAAATAAAGTCTTTCATTGTAAAATTATAAAAGTGAAATTGGGTTTTATTCGACGAACCCCTGGCAAAAACATAACAATATGAACAATGTTAGCATTTTGTGTACGAGTGTATTTCACTTTGCTCATAATAATCTAAGTAACAAGAAACAAATTAAATCCTGAATACATAGGGTTTGCTCAGGTTTGTCAAGGACAAAAATCCTGACGATATAATGTGTCTTTCCTATCAGATTTTGTTTTTCCCACCGATCAGTTGGTCAAGTATTTGAGTAAGTATATCATAATCTATGAGGTACATGAGTAGCAGCGTCCGTAAAACTTAGGAAATCTAAGTCTTACTCAATAAGTGTATGTCAAGGACCAACAAGCTATCTGGGATAGCTAAGATATTAACCCTATAGAGGAGAGGTGTTTTCAACAGAGATTTCGCTAACTAAGAAGAAAACTCCTACAAAAAATCCTGTCAAAATATTGGCTCATTTGGAAAGAAACCCTACTTTCATTGGTGAAACTCCAAGATCGAAAAACTCATCAAGAGCTGAAGATCTATAGATGGAACCTTGCAAAGAGGGGCTCAATGAACACTATTACTTACTTAAGATGGATTACTTACTCACTGGGACTGAGCCAACAAGCTTCGTCTAGTTAGCCGTCTCCAGTTTTGCACGCGAAGTTGGCTGAAGTCCCTTCCACCTGCATGCGCCTCTGATGTGAGGTGAATTCGAACATTCGACATCCCGGGCGTTTGTGTACATCCACTCTAGATAGGTACCTAGCCGTTGCTTTTTTTACTCTTCTGGCTAGGTTGGTGTTGCTAGCCTATATAGTTCGATGTTATGTATCCTCCTCCTAAAGCGTTTTCAACAGCCTTTGACAGGGTCCATCATTTAACTCCAAAGGGGTAGGTATGAGGTCTTTCCCGACCTTGGCGAAACAGCGTGAGTTTTCCATCGTCCATCCTACTAGATATTGCGCTATATAGCTCGCATAATTCGGGCTCATTGAATGGACGACATAAAACGGGAGTGTAAAAACAATGAGAAAAGAGATCAAGTTCGCTAAGAGGCGAAATTTCTGCCTCATCGAAACTAAAACTGAAGCACTCAACCACACCCTCGGACATATACTGCGGCAGCAAGGCGGAATAAAACAGCTACCGGTCTAAGGGAATCCTTGCTGACCGGTCTATGGTCCTCAACTGGAGCTGGAGCTAATGTCGACTGGATACGCGTCTGTGGAATTTCAAGGGTGTGCCTCTACATTCTGACATTTGCCTCGGGCTCATATTCGGTTCAAGCAGAAGATTCGATCAGAATACCAAAAATAAGTGAATAGAATAGGAAGATAGTCGCAGGATGGCGGCGACAGGGTTACCGATGGGCGACGTATGTCGCAAAATGGCGACTTTTCTTTTTTTAAAAACAGACGACATTGGGACGCATTTTTAATTTTCAAATCAGTCAGCCACAAATTGAAAAAAGTTATTGCATATGCCTCTTGCTAAACCAATTTCACTTAACGAAATAAATGAATCGAATAAATTTTCAGCAGTCAAAGTCAGCAGTAAATCCGTCCAGTGTTTTCTTTGCGTAGCCGGGAGCTAACCCTGACGACGGGACGATCCCCTACCTGGAGGAATAGATCCTTTTTAATTACTCGAGGGCAGAGAGCGGGAAAATGCCTCCTTGAGCCGGTTTTTGAGTTCGAGATCATCAGAGTTTCCGAGTTAAACTGAGACTTAACCCAGAAATAAGTTTTTCAGTGAATTAAGATCTGGGGTTAATCTCTCCTAAACTCACTAAATTTGGTAATTTGATCCCTGATCAATTTCGGGACAGAAAACTGTGTGGAATGGCAGTAGCCTTGCGTGTTTCTATGAAAAATGACATCTGAGAACAACTCGAACTTCTTTTCGTGTGTTTTTCTATGTGAAGTGAGATTTGGGTGAGTTAATAATTCCGTGAGTCGAAGATTTTGAAAACTTTATTGACATAGCTAACTCTGCAATGTAACTCTCAGTTTGTTCTGCTAATAGCAGGTGAGCCGCCTACGTCATGTTATGTTAGGGATGATCATGTCTTGTCTGATTCTCAACTCAATATTTTTATATGTATGCAGAAGTTGAAGGTCGCTATTAAAAGATTTTGCAACAAGTAAGTTTTTATTCCACATTTAACACTTTGTTTTTTTTTTACTATTTTGGGTATCAAGTGAGCGGCGGGTCTGAGACAACAGATTTATGTAATCTTTTTTCTTTCATGTCACGAATTTTTTTTTTCTGTAAAATTTAAGCATTAGTGTAGTTTTTTAAGTGTGACGCATTTTTTGGCTCGGGCGACTTTTTTTGGCGACATTTTGAAATTGTCAATCGGTAACGCTGGGCGGCGATATGGCGAGATCGCAGAAGCATACGTCAACCTAACCCATAGCCAACCTGCTTTTTATTCGTTCATCGAAGTAGCGTAACTTAGATATATGGGATTTCAAACTTGAATGGTCTTATATGAGCATATGTATTAACTCTTGGTCGCCTTATTCTTATATACATTACCACATGCGTAGCGTACATAAGAATGTTGCTCTCTCCGAGCGCAACTAGAGCGAACTAGATATGCATAGAGACATGACCGAAAAAAAACTTTATATAATGAACTTCAAACTTATTTTTATACCCAACCCAGGGTGTATTAAGTTTAATGCATATTTTGTAAGAGTTAAATAATCACGGTTGACCTCTAAGACCCTTTAGAGAAATGATCGAGACCGAAAAGTGAATTTATTAAGCCATGTCTGTCCCTCCGTTCGTCCGTCTATATGTGTGAAGGTGTAAGCTCTTCAAAATCAAGCTAAAACGGTGAAATTTAGGGAGCTTAACTTTAATTCAAAGAGCTACATGGACAAAGTGATCAAACAAAATAATCCGTCTGCGTAATGTGATCACAAAAATATTGTTCCGAAGTCAGCCTAAGAGTAGGCAAAAACACCAACTTACCAGAAAGTTTTAAAACTGGGGCCAGCTGATTTTGACTGTGATTTATCGAGAGCTCAGAGATTTACCGATGTCACAAGAAAATTATCATAGATCAGCTTAGCCGATTTCACCCCTGGTCAAATCTGCCAACGGCCGCTTCCTCTATTGCCTTCAGCCTGAGACAAACTCTATTTTACATTTTATTTCAAAATGCCTGGTCAAGTTAGATCAAGGCGTAGGAACTCAAATAATGGCCAGAAGCCTTCACGAAGACCAAATTTGGACCGCCCACACCATCGACTATGAGCCGTTTTAACATGTTAGATAATAATTAAAAACCTGATTTTTTTGGAAAATTTATTTTACATCTAGAAAAAATTGTGTGACAAATATTGAAGATAGCTTTTACCATTTACTAAGTTTGTAAAATACAAAGCATTGAGCTCTGCCCGATTTTAGGGGGCGTTTTTAGGAAAATCCTGATTTTTAAGAAAAACTTTTCGCTTTAAATGCTTTTTTTCGTGATTCTAACGAAATTTAAATTAATTAATTTTTATTTTCTGCCCAGCCCGTTTTTGGGGGCGTGGCAAATATAATAAATAATTGAAATATCTACAGTATATGAATTCAGGCCAAACAACTTTTAGATTTGGTGTATAGAAGTTCGTCACAGACGAACTCTTGCACCTACTCTCTTGTTCAATTTTTCAAAATCAGAAGAAAGATTTTTTTCCTGTGTAGGTATAAAGTGCATGACAAATGCCGGCAGCTGCATACCATAGTTAAGCAACTTCCACAAAATAGCTCTCGAAAACCTGTCGACAGAAACTCACACTCAACGTACAATTTCCCCTGCCTTCGTCAGTCACTCGCAAAATAATAATTTAAATTCATCACGTTCGCAACAATGCCCCCCGACTCCATGTGTATAGGTACCAGCCGCGATTTGGGTCAGAAGAGTAAAGAAGAAAAACAAGACCATGGCAAAAGAATAACAATCAAGCAGAGCCCAAAAAAATATGTCTTAAGCTCTGCCAAACAGAGAGCACGAGACACACTTCTTTCAATTCCATTTCCAATTTACCTGGCAAAGTGCTCAGCTCGGAATTCTTTTATCCGACAACAATCCGAAGAAACTCATTTCCCTTTCTTTCTACCATTTATCACGATCTTCTCCCCGATCATATGTTCATTTCAGCGAAGAAGGCACTAAGCACCTCCGTGGGGCAACTCCAAGCCCCAGCATGGTCAGTTTCGTGATAGTGACGACCTGGCCAAGAAGACAATTGCAAAGCAGGTATCTGCGCAGATAGTACCGCTCCGAATACGAAACCGGAAGAACGTACACAAAGTTCGCTGGAGTTATAAAACGCGACTGTATCTCTCGTCATCAATCAGAAAAATGGCATCAAAGTGCATCTTAATTGCCGCGATAGCATTCTGTGGCTTGGCGCTTGCAGCATGCATCCCCAGAGTTCCCGCCGCCGCCGCCACTCCAGTGCATCCAGATTCGAAGCAGTTGTTTGGCGGAGCCCAGGGCAAGGAGACCACAACATCCGACTTCGTACGACTAGTTGTGATGCGATTAGTCTATGGCATCGCGTCCACGATGGGACTCGAAGAACGACTTGCGGATATGTTCAATGGAGCCTTTGTACCACCGGGTGAGGAAGATGGCGATTATGGTGGACTCGACTTTGGTGGCATTGACAACATCTTCGAGGAGCGATAGGTCAAGCGCGGTGCAAATATATTTAGCTATTTAAAAATGTAAATTAATTAACTTATTTATTTATTCATAGATTAGGTCGTCGTAGACGAGTGGGGGGCGTTACCCTACTCGATCAATCCAAAAAATAAATGTAAATTCAAAAGAATCGGAAAAAAGTGCTTTGTTACATTTTTTATTTGTTTATGGTGTTCGGTGTGGTGTCAATTGGCGGAGAAATTGTTTATTTAAACAAAGAATTTCGTCTAGAAAAGGTACTAAGTAACTTTCCTTTCAGTGCGGTGTTGACAAAGACAACCTTTTTTTGGCGTAATTATCGGCAATGTGATAAAGAGATTTTTTGAATCGGATTTTTTTGTCGTATTTTCACTTCTTTTTCAAAAGAACCGAAGGGGAAATTTAAATTTTTTCTGACAAATGATTCATTAGTGAAATTATGAAAAAAAGATCAACGAAACAAAATTTACCCGTGATGGTGTAATCAAGTGAAAATAAACGGGGAGACTTTTGTCAACGGTCCGTAATGTGGAAGTCAATTATAAGATGAGCTGAGAGATCGCATGGTTTGGGGTGTTTTACCAACAATAGTTTTGTAATGCGATAGTTAAAAGTGAATTTGAGTAGGTACAGATTGTTAGATGCGTCATGGTGTCAGAAGTATGAGAGTCTATGACTGAAAGTGAAAATAGTGTAAATAGATTTCATAAAGTGAATATGAAAGGTCAAAAATGTTACTCAAAATTGTCATAAAACGTCAAAGGATTTTTTGTGATTGGCATTTAAAAATAAGCGAAAAACGCCCCTATTTTGGGCGTGGTCGCATTTCATTTGCTGTTTTAAATTTCTTGCGTTATATGTTAACATATTTCTGTAGACCTAAAATCAATTTACTGCAAAAATTTTTACCACGCCCACTTTTGGGTTTATACTTGAATAGAAGCCTAATTTTTGATATAAAAATGCACTTAACACACGCAATATTTATCTGGGAAATATGTTTTAACAAAAACTACAATGTTAATGAAAAGGGCCACACCTTTTTCAACTGAAGGAGATTGTCATTTTTGACATTTGGCAATCTGTAGCTTGAGAGGGGTGAATAAGAAGGAGCATCCAACGATTCGCCTAAGCCGATTGTATCCCACCCACTAATTTTGATCTGTGGTCAAGCGGTGTTACAGGTGCAGTAAGGTTCCGTTCCTTGAATCTGTGCAAGTTCTCAGTAAGCCGTTTGTCTGTTGGTTACTTTCCGCCATGCCATGGCACGGTATGTAAGTATGGGTATAATAAATATCTTCTTGATTCTTTCCGCTGCGTTGAAATTCCAATTCAGTTTTTAGTCCAGAGCCCAGACGTTTCCCGCTTTTCGAAAAGGACATTTCCATCATCATCATCATCATTTTCGAATGCCGCCTATCCTTTAAAAGGGTCGCGGAGCGAGGGTGGCTAAATGGTCCTTCCATCTTTCTCGATCCTCCGCCACCAACTCAAGAGACTCCGGCGCAATCCCCAGGCGGGACTCAGAGAGGTTCTTTACCTGATCCCACCACCTGTTTCTTGGCCTACCAGGGGGGCGACGCGCTCGCATCTCGGCTAGCATGACCTGTCTAGGAAGTCTGTCAGGAGGCATGCGAACAACGTGTCCAAACCATCGAAGAATCGATCGCTCCACTCGGAGAAGTAGCTGCTCAACATTAAGATTCCTACGAATACTGACGTTTCTCAATCTGTCCCTTAGAGTAACACCAGCAACGCACCTCAGGAATCTCATTTCGGCAGCTTGTACCCGCGATCTAATTCTTTCGGTCATTACCCAAATTTTATGACCATATATGAGGGTTGGAACGAACACTGAATTAAAAACTGAGATCTTTGCTTTCACTCCAAGCTCAGCTTTCCTGATGACCGGCCGGCGCAGTTCCTTTACTATTGCTCCAGCTTGGCCAATTCTACAGGACAACTCAGTATCACTTCTCCCATCTTTCGTGAAAAAGACCCCGAGATACTTAAACTTCTCCACCTGTTTTAATGGAACTCCATTTATGTGCAGGGTACACTGCACAGGAGTTCGGGAAACAACCATCACTTCCGATTTGTTCACGTTTACTTTCATCCCAGCATCACCACAGATGGCTGCAAACCTATCCAGTGCTCGTTGAAGTTCCTCTTTGGATGATGCAAGGATGGCCAAATCATCTGCGAAAAGCAGATGGCTCATTCTGATGCCAGCCAATTCGAAACATTGCTCGCCAAGACTGCGCCTCACCATCCAGTCCATATATGCTATGAAAAGGAGCGGCGACAGAACACAGCCCTGGCGAAGTCCAACGCGCACATCAAAAGGACGGGATTTGACGCCATTTATCCGTACACAGCTTCTGAAGTTTCCATACAAAGACTGGATGGCTCTCAGAAGAGGCCCACTCAGCGCATAGTCCTGCAAAACTCTCCACAGTGTATCCCGAGGGACTCGGTCATACGTCTTTTCCAGATCTACATAACATGCATAGACCGGTTTGGCATATTCCCAGGCCTTCTCAAGAATAACCTTCAGAGTAAAAAGCTGGTCGGTTGTGCCTCTGCCAGGCCGAAAGCCGCACTGTTCTTCCCGTAACAAAGGCTCGATTACAGCTCTGGAACGCGTTTCCAACACCTTCGCGAATACTTTTCCCGAAAGACTCAAAAGAGATATGCCCCTATAGTTGGCGCAATCTCTCCTGTTCCCTTTTTTGAAAATGGGCACTATAACTCCCGTTTGCCAATCGCTAGGTGCCTTCCCGCTATCCCAGGCCACCTTAATGACACGTGTTAGCCATTTAACACCCTCTTCACCCATTGCCTTGAGCATTTCTGGCCGGATTTCATAAACTCCAGCAGACTTGCCAACTTTTAGCGATTTAACCGCTTCAGTAACTTCGTCTACTGTGGGACTATTCTCCGCACTTATCTCGTCAGCAGTTCCAGGGTTGAGCAATTCCGAAAAGTGCTCTCTCCATCTGCGCAAGACATCGCTCTCACTTGAAAGAAGTGTACCGTCCTTGGATTTAACCCCTTGGATGATATTTAACTTCCTTCCTCTGAGCCGGCGAATGGTCTGCCAAAATATCTTGTTTGCAGATCTGTAATCGTGCTCCAACTTCTCGCCGACATCTCCAGTCCGCTTAATTTTCGGAGTTCTAATTGCAGTACTTTCAGAAAGAGAACCGATTCCCTTTTCCAAGCCTTGGCACTGGGACCACCGTTTTTTGCCCAGGTGCTGATCGACTTCAGAGTAAACGCTCTGATTTTGCTTTTGGTGAACCGAGGTTAGCGTTAGGTTAGGTAAGGTGGCTGTCCCCGACCAAAAGGGACATTGTGGCTGTCCCCGATCATTTAGACCAAAGGAGGTTCGTTGTGCTACCACTTTTGGTAAGACAGGAGTTACCAGCCCGAATGATGACTACCCGATTTGGGTTAACAGATCGAGGCAACCAGTATCGGTATAAGCTCGTTGCGAAGAGCACCAATCGGTGGACGATTGTGTAGGGACTTACCCCAGAAAGGGTAATAAGGGATGGGGGCAACCGATTCGGTGTGAACCAGTGTCAGCGTAGGGTCGATTTTTTTATGTAATGAACTCGTGATCAAGGATAAACATGATAAAATTAATAAATAGAGTGGCGCAACAGCTCGAGGTGAACTAGGGCCAACTTCTCAACAATGTATGCTGTGTATGTCAATTTCTTCACATACAATTCTTTATACAATTCTTTATTCCTTAGAAAAAGAACAATTCTTTATACCTGACCGAGGGTATATTAATTTTAATGCATAGTTTGTAACACAGTGAAATAATCACCGTAGACCCCTAAAACCTTTTAGAGATATGATCGAGACCGACAGATGAGTCGAATTAGCCACGTCCGTTCGTTCGTTTGTCCGTCTGTCCGTATGTGTGAAGTTTTTAGGTCTTCAAATTTAAGCTAGGACGCTCAAACTTGGAGTTTATCTTGGTTCTTATTTTGTACAGACAAAATGTGAAAATTAGTTAAATCCGCCGACAGCCGCGCCCACTACTGGCTTCAATGTAAGACAACCTCTATTTCAAATTTTCTTTCAAAATGCCTTCCGGTCAAGTTAGACAAGGCGTAGGAGCTCAAATTTTCTTATAGAGCAAAAATGACCCCAAACCTCTAAGAACGCAAAAATTGGACCGCCCACAATGTTGACCATGCCTAAATTTAAGATTTGGTGTTACACGGTATATAGGGTCGGGTATATAGAATTTTGGACGAACTCTTGCACTTACTCACTTGCTTTTTTTCAGGTGACGATGGCAGGATTCGAAACCAGACCTTCGGCGTAATAAGCACACACACTAACCACTACGCCACGGCGCCCCATCAACGGATTGGATACCCTTTTAATGACTGACATTTCACGAGCGGAGAGAATAAGAGGAAGGGCGAGCAAGGGAATTTCCTGAAAAATAGGGTCCAGTACTGTTGGACCCAAAATGGGAATTTGTCTTGAAGATAAGTGGGGTAGGGTTGGTATGAATTGGATGAAATAACTTGACGTTGGGGGTAACCGTTTTCGGTATGAACCCGCATCAACAATAGGTAATTCAGGCCTCAAGGAGTACAGGGCTAACCAATTTCGGTATGAGCTCTTGCCTAAGGAGAATTCTTTGTCGAGACGCTAGTGCAGGGTAGTCGTTTTCGGTGTAATCCCGTACTTCATGTTTCTCAAATTAAAACTAAGCTTGAGGAAATGCGAGAGCCAGAGGTAACCGAAGGCGTATGAGCCCGTGCCAAGTGAAATTTATGCCGGTGTTCCCGTATGGGCGGTGAGGTGAGGACAACAGAAATGGTAGGAAGGAATTTTGTGGATGACAGCGTTTGTTGTGTGATGCTCTTCGATTGAGTTCCTGGTGCAGATTGTATGGTTCAACATTCAGGCATTTAGTAACCAGTTTGACTCGTAGATAAGGCTTATTATCGTCCCTAAGTCGAATCTTGCTAGATCATTTAGAAGAACTTCAAAGAAGTATTCACCTAAATTTTTCTTCTGAACAGTTACACAGAAGATGAACCATGGTTTCGTCCTGCTCTTTATCTCTGTACCAAGTCTTCGAACATGTCTCTAACTTGTTTTATCACCGTAGACCCCTAAGACCTTAAAAAGCCGGTTTTTCAATGCGAGATCATCCGACTTTCCGATTTAAACCGAGATCCACCCAGGAAATGAGTTTTTCAGTGAACTAAGATCTGGGGTAAATCTCGGCTTAACTCACCAAATTTGGTAATCTCGGATCATCGCTGGATCAGTATAAAAATCCTTGGATGTTTTTTCTGCGTGAAATGTCAGTTGATTTGCGCGTTGCTGTGAAAAATTACTTTTGAGAATGATTCGAACTTCTTTTCCTGTGTTTTTCTATGTGAAATGAGAGCTGGGAGAGTCAATAATTTCGAGAGTCGCAGATTTTGACAACTTTGTTGACGGAGTTAACTCTTCACTGAAAAACTGCTCGCTGAGTTAACTCTAGATTCGTTTTGTTACGGGATAAACGGATCTTGGTTTAAGCTGGGGTTAACTCAGCACTGAAAAACCGGCCCTACGAGATAAGATTATGAATTGATTAAGCCATGTCCGTCCGTCCGTTCTTCTATATGCGTAAAGGTTTTAGGTCTTCAAAATCAAGCTAGAGAGCTGATACTTGGCGCCACGACTTGGTTTTTTTGTTGCACAGACAAAGGGTGAAAATTGACTAAATCCACAAACTGCCACGCCCCCTACTGGCTTCAATGTGATACAACCTCTATTTCATATTTCACATTTGAAAAAAAATGTGAAATTGAGAACTTGGCCTTTTGGTCAAGTTAGACAAGACGTTAGAGCTTAAATTTCTCGCCCTTAGGTACTCACTTGCTATATAAAAAATTGGATTTTTTTTTAAATGCCCCCAAAAGTGGGTGGTGCTTAAATAAAATAAATAGTACGTATAAAAATGAATTTTAAAACGTGCAGATTTAAATGTCTGAACGTTTTAAAGTGCTTTTTTTATTCTAAGCAAATATATTGAATAAATGCCGTAATAAGAATACAAATGAAATGTGGCCATACCCAAGAGCGGGCGGTTTTTAAAAATTTTTATTTTCAATTTTGACCTTCTGCCACCAAATTTTAAAAGATTTTCAGCATAGTCGTAGGCTGTTGGGTTTGAATTTAAGCGCCTAGGATTATGGCTCAGAAAAAAAGAGCTCAAATTCTAATTAAAATAAGCTTTTAGCTTTTGCCATATTCCAGAAACAGAAAAAAAATATGCAACAGATGAATGTGGGTCAACCCAGAAGACTTTTGTTCACACTGTATTTTCATGGACATTCGACTCGAAGCCACAGTTTGTACAGGTGTATCTACCTTACATTCACTCCATAGTTGCTACTGAATGACCTTTTCTTCGGCTAATGAATAACATTCGCCGAATACGGAGCACCAAGACATAAATGCGTAGTCTTGAAGATTCAGCATACACCTTTCCTGATTCTTCGCTGCCGACTCTAACTCCTTAAGTGCGATCATCAGGAGGGTCCGGGAGAGGTTTTGAGCTTGGTCCAGCTACCTAATTCGGCCCTCCCCGCAGGGTGCGTTAGGGCACCCGTGGCGGAGGATCGACCAAGATAAAAGGAAAAGGATCCTCACGCACACTCTTAATGAACATGAGTCAAAGAACTTTATAATGACGATGATTCTGCGTATATACCGTAAAATGGGGTGTCTTGCAACACCGGTGTGACAAGCAACAATCTCCAGGAAAAAAGCAAATCGTACTCTGCAACCAACATAATGCCACACTGGAACATAGAAAGGAGTCGTATTGATCGGGAAAGTATAAAAGGACAACTTTTTAGCAGGCAAGTGTTTTTGTCATGGAATCACCGAATGGGAGCTAAATTTACTGAAGAAATCAGCACAGGCAAAAACGGAATAAAAGCACTAAACTAAAGTCAAGAAACTGGTATTTGTTGAATAGGCATCGTAATTTAAAAAAATTAATCTCAATGACTTGTTGTTTAGTTCAGGCCGTCTGAATTTTTATAAGTGTATGGATGAAGGTACTCGCATGTGTAGTGCACACATGACTTCAATGCAAATTAAAAAAATCTTTCCCATGGGCAATCTAAAGTATTGCAATGACGCCCAAAATTGTTGTTTACGCCTTATAAGACCATTCAGTGAACTCATGAAAGATACCCTTAAGTACACTGCTGCTATATTGAACGTTCATAGGACCTGTTTACAATACACGAAAAGATTATTATTTTTAAGTTCTTTACTCAAGTCAGAAATAAAGATAAGAATTTTGTGAAAAATTCTAAAAGCTCTGTGCTATGCAAATTGACCACCTTTAAGCGATTTTTTTAACCATACCCGTCTAACAAAGCTGGATTCCTTAAGCCTATATGGGCATAGGTATGACTTAATTGTTTGTTTTAAAAATTAAAGTTTCACGAATGCATGACATCAACGATCGCAGTGATGATCATGAGCTGTGAAATTTGATTTCGGTGAAGGTATTTCTACCTACTTATGAATGCATTTTGCATTTTAATTGAGTTCAGGTAGATTTGTTGGAAAAAAAGCTTTAATGAAACGCTTCGGTGAGCGTGAACTCTGATGAACGTTGCAGCTGGTATAATTTTCTTATATCACCACAACCAGGTTGCTCATACCCGAAACCCGTTTATACTAGTATTTTTGCCTGTAAAGGTAAAAAAAAAGTATTAAGTTTGTAGTAAATTTAAGCTTTTTTCCAGTTAGAGTTCATATTATAATGAATGGCAATTTGTAAGCAGAGTAAGAAATGTATTAAGGATACCTTAACGTCACAGCTGAAGTTCAGAAAGGTTATTTTGTAATCCAGAAAAAAACAAGTGGGTAAGTGCAAGAGTTCGCCTGGTAACGAACTTATAAATACTCGACCCTATTTACCATGCAACACCAATTTAAAAAAAAAATTGCCTGAATATGCTGTATGTCAATTGTTTGTGTTGGCCACGCCCCCAAAAATGGCTTCAGGCTAAACATTAAAAACAATTAATTCTCATTTCGTTACAATCATGAGAGAATGCTTTGAAAGCGAAAATTATTGCTTAAAAACTGTTTTTTTTTTTAGTAAAACGCCCCCTAAAAGTGGGCGGAGTTCAATACTTTGTATGTAACATATTTAGCAACTGGTAATATGTTTCTTGAATATTTATCATTGAATTTTTTTCCGATATAGAATGAGTTTTCCGAGAAATCCGGTTTTTAGAGAAATAACATGTAAAAAGTGGGCATGGTCGGTGATTTGGGCGTGGTCGATTTTTTGGCATAATAAGTCTTCTGGTCACTGTTGCTCTGCACCAACATTTTTAAAGGCATTTTGAAATAAAATGTGAATTAGAGGTAGTCTCATACATTGAAGTCAATTGTGGGCGTGGCTGTGGACTGATTTTATCAATTTTCATACTTGTCTGCGCAAAATGAGAACAAAAATACACGTCAAGTCTCAGCTTTCTAGCTCACTTTTAAAGACCTAAAAACCTTACGCATACGGACAGAGGGATGGACGGACGGACAAACGGACATTGCTTAAATAATTCACCTGTCGGTCTCGATCATATCTCTAAAAGGTCTTAGGGGTCTACGGTGAATT
The DNA here is from genome assembly GCA_947623515.1 of Neoascia interrupta. Taxonomy (NCBI): domain Eukaryota; kingdom Metazoa; phylum Arthropoda; class Insecta; order Diptera; family Syrphidae; genus Neoascia; species Neoascia interrupta. Next base: position 190,885,710 of record OX392462.1, read on the forward strand.
GAGTTAATATCATGCCCTGCCAACCACCTTCAGGGGAAAAAATAAATAAATAAATCAATAAATAGAGTGGCGCATTAGCTCGACCAGGGCCAACTTCTCAACAATATATGCTGGTGCGTTAATTTCTTTACGTACAAGGGGACCTACAATTTTTTGCCCAATCCGAACGGCTCTTTGAGATGTTTTTCGAGACAAATGATACCCTCGGAGGGCTTGTCAGACCCTCGAGGAGGTGGGGACCGTAAAAAAGAGCAAGTCTTTTTTTTCAGGTGACGATGGCAGGATTCGAACCCAGACCTCCGGCGTAGTAAGCAAACACACTAACCACTACGCCACGGCACCCCACTGGTGAAGCATCCAATCAAATTAAAAGTTCCTTCCTAAATCCGATTGTGAAAACATTGGAGCTTTATACTGAGCGTCAATTTCTGACTTGTTTACATAACGATTATGTAAGACTTATGTAAAGTTAGGTTAGGTTGAGGCTCACTTAGACCAGCAGTTGGGTCCATTGTGTCCATATTAAGAACCTTCTTAGCACCTGGAACGAAAACAGAAATAAACCGCTGTTAGAAGCTCAGAGTTCCGCCCTCTTGGATCCATCCGGATTTGTATACAAATCTTAGAAGGCCCTTTAGGTCTACATTGTTTAGATCTTCGAGCTCGTTGAAAAAGTACCTGCCGGGTGAACTACGCCTGATGCTGTTTGGGGCTGGGCATTCGCAAAACAGGTGACGAACAGATTCAATTTCTTCAAAGTCCCTGCAGCTTCTGCAGTAATCGTTATGCTGCTCAGCGTGTAGACCCACAGCGCAGTGCCCCGTGTAGATTTCTGTGAGTACTTGGATATTCCTGCGGGCTAGTTCGATCAAAAACAGTGATCTCTTTTTGCTAACCGCTGGCCATAGCTCCCTTGTGTGTCTGCACATATCAAGTTCTGTCCAACGTAGGTTTGTTCTACTCAAGGATTCAGTTTCTATCCTACGTGCTATCGACCTCAGCGGAATTCTTATAGATTTGAGGGCTAGAGTTGAATTCATCCCAGACCCATATCTCGCAAGCTGTCCGCTTCTTCGTTTCCCGATATATCGGTGTGACCTGGCACCCAACACACAGTAGTTACAGTGTTGAAAAGTGATAACTCGCCAAGAATTTCCCTGCATAGTTTCACAGCCCTTGACTTCACTATGTCTGATTCCAAGGCTTTAATTGCCGCTTGGCTATCATAGTATATGGTGATGGTCTTGTTTACGGGGCTGTGTTTCTTCAGCTCGGAGGCAGCTTGGATTATGGCTGCCAGCTCCGCCTGAAAAATGCTGCAGTCGCCATTGATCCGAAAAGATTAACTTAGTCCCAGAGCTCCACAGAAGATGCCCGCGCCGGTTCCGACGTCCATCTTGGAGCCGTCAGTATATACGGCGATCTCGTCGTCTGCCTATTCACCTCTTTCAGGTATTCTGGTAGCGAATCTCTTGTTGAAAGCGAATGTCATAGGGAGGTAATCCGTGACTGGGGTATCTGTGAAGGCAGCCCATTGAGTTTCCACAGAGGCGTATCCATAAGATATTGAGGACCACAGTCCGGACTCCCTTAGACAAACAGCTGTTTAAGCTGCCTTGCTGCTGTATATGCCCAAAGGGTTGAGATTGAGTAGTACCTCCAAGTGCCGCGGTGGGTGTGGTCCTTAGGGACCCTGTTATACCCCTGCAGGCTGCCCTTTGAATTTTGGTGAGGTTAGAGACATGACACTTTCTTTCCGTAGCCTTCCACCATACAACCGCTATATACATCCAGTGTACCATGTTTGGTTGCAGTCCCCGCATACTTCCGAACGTTCTGCGGCAGGCGTATAATGCCACGTATGCCCGCATGACACGATCTTCTAAAAAAAAAAACTTATATAAACAAGTCCTAAGTTTATATTGTTTACTTCCTCGGCTACATACGAAAGCGCGAGACCCTTTTGCTTTTCATTAAAAGTGATAAAAGAGTTCCCTGATGAAAAGGCCGCAGTATAATAAATCGCCGCATCCTATCGCCAGTTCTCAAGAACAGGATATCCAACTAAATCAGTGACATTTTTTGGGTCGGTTTCAATTGGCTCATGGTCGATGGTGTAGCCAAGTGACCTTTCTTGTAAGAACGTATTTCCGCAACATTACATGAGCTATCAGACAACACAAAGGCGAAATTGCAAAACCCTAACAGAGGGATATAGGGCATCCAGGTGGTAAAAAATCGTTTTCTCCCTGGGCTCTTTCTGAAGTAATATAACCCAGAAGACATCTTTGAGCCCATAGACAAAAAATGCTTCCTTTATGCTACCAATCAGGCGATCTATCAGGGGATGCTTTTTCGTGTCGTTACCTAATCTAACTTTATGGGGTTATTTACCTCAGTTCAATTTTGAAACTCGGACGATTAAGCACTGACAAAACCAGCCTCTTGGGATGAACGTTGATGAAACGTCAAGTTCATCCAATGTTGAGAAAATCGATATGGTCTCACTGCCCATACTTCCGTCAGTTAAACAACCCTTATTAGTGAGGGCCATGTTGAATTGGACCGATTGGAAGGCGATTTAAAACATCCAAACTATGTTAATGAACATGGCAAAATACGTCCGTTAAAAGCAGAGCTTGGCTGAGGATGCCTTCTAACTTAACCCTTGACCCTACCAATGCAAAGATCCCTTAAGAGAACTTAATCGCCCCTAACGTCGGCGTCGTTTTTATATAACATAAATGCTTCAAGAAGGTAAAAGGTGAAGGTTACCGATAACGTTTGGAAAACCTAATTTAACAATATTAGCTCTCCTTTTTTGTGTCGATTTCGAGAGCTATTAAAATGATTTCCTCGAAAGCCGGTGTCAAACACCACGGCTTTACACTATACCATGCCTTCGACCATTTATTATAAATTCATTTGCATTTGCGAAATGCCTCTTATTGTGTACGAAACGTAACAATGACCTACCTACGATTATGGTCAACTACTTAATTAGACCTAGACCAGTGTAATGAAACAACACTTGGTCAGTTGCGTGTACATAAAAGTTATTAACCCCTCAATTAACGACAATCGAAATGTGACGAGAAGAATTCTCATCCTCGGTACTCACGCATACTTTCATCCAAAAATAAGTCACTCTAAGCTTATGAGCACTCATTGATATTCTCCACAACCCATCGTTTGTCCGAACTACGTGCAAGTAAGTCGGAGAAGTGAACACATCGAGCGTTCCCCCTTCGCAAACTTTCCACAGTCTTGGGACTTTTTTCTTTCGCAGTTTACTGCTCAGTCGTAGCTTGAAATCACCTGTGACTAGACGGACCCATCAGAGACCCATCATCCACACACAAAAAGCCCCCAAAAATATTTGAGAGGTAAACACACAGATATACAGAGGTGTTTGAGAATCGTTTCTCTTGCAGATATTCTCAATTTCCAAAATTAAAATTTATTTTTAAATTCGAAAACAATCATCGTCATACCACCCACCCGCACTATAGTCAGTGTGTACTTCATTCAGAGAGTCTTTACATCTCTTCTAAATTTCTAGTGTTCAGTATCCATTGAGCGTTTAACCACCAAAGACACCATGTTGAAGCATCTTATTGTTGCCCTAGTTTTGGCTCTGTGCCTAGTGAATACCTGTGAGTGCTACAACTATCTAAGACAAGTGCCGCCCGATTTTCTAATACGAATAATCGTTTAAGGTTCCGCCATCAAGTGCTACTCATGCAGATCGACCTTGGATCCCAAGTGCGCTGAGGAAAAGATCGAAGACACCACCGGGCTGAGACAGGTGGACTGTGACACAGTGACCAGGGTGTCAGGACTTTCGTCCCCTATCCCTGTGACCAAGTGCAACAAAGTCGTCACCAAGGGTAAGTGTAGTAATACCTACTCGTTGTTCAGTCCAACCAAAACAATCGTGAGACTTCAACCGGAATGATGTCATTTCTCGAAGTGATTTTAAATTTGAGAGTTTTTTTTGCTTAGATATAAATGTGTGCGCGTATGGAAATTTTGTGGGCTGTGGCGATCGTTAAAACTCTTTGAAAATAAAGTTTTTTTTTTATTTTTGTGTGTATTTGCCATTCCGTTAAAATTACGGGTCAGTTTTGGTCTGCGGCGCAGTTCTAAAACCAGTTGAAAAGCTCGGCTCGAAAGAGCTTTTCGAATCGAGTTTAAAAAATTATTTTAAAAGTGAACTCGCTTTTCTCGATCAACACGATCGAAGCTTTTTGTGCTAATTGTTGTTTGTTTATTTTCCTGTTTTGAGATATTTTTTTTTTTTATTTTTTTTTTATAGATCGCGCTGGAACTATTGTGTCGCGTGACTGTCACTTTGAGGAGTTCGGTGATGATCCAAACAAATGCTCGGTGAGTCACAGCCAATCCATCGAGAGCTGCATGATCTGTAAGGGAGATCTGTGTAACTCTGCGACTAGCTACACTGCCATGGGCGTTATGGCAGTGATCGCGGTTGTGGCTGCTACTTTGACCATGTAATTTGATTAGTTTTAATTAGCAATATATGTATGTTTATTGGGTGCTTTAGTAGTGCCCTATTTGCGTATGAACCGCTTTGGGAAAATTGTTAAAGAGTTAATTATTTTATTCTTTTATATTTTTATTTTTGTTCATTTTTAATTTTTGTTGTAATAATTTGCTAGGATAAAAAGAAACAGTTGATTTTTCCAAAAATTCTCAAAATAATGCCTGATCGTGAAACTAATTCCTCCATTTGAAGTATTAATCTGGCAATAAATTTGTTTAATTTTAAAATTGTGTGGTTTATGTTTTTAATTTTTACTATGCAGGGAAAAGTTTTTAACCGTTAAAAATGCAACGATAATTTTTACGAACTAAATTTTCCCAGCAAGCGAAAAACACGTAAGTTCTTATAGAAGCGAAAAATGCAGAAAACGTTTGCTAAGGGTTGCCACCTCTCCACATAGAGCCAAAGGAGATATGTATACCTTGATTTGATCACTGACCAGATCACAAGCAAATTGTTTCAAATCGATGTATGACTTCGGCATGTGAGGTGAGACCCATTCTTTTTCATCTATCCACACAGAAATCCTTCCGAAGTGAATGTAATACAAACAATAAACAAGGAAATTTGAAAAGTGACGTCCAGCTGGTTTTGACGGCGATTTGTTACAAGAAAATTGTCAAGAAAATCTTTGTGATTTGTGACATCACTTGAAATCACCATGTACCAGCCCAGGTTGTAAGACGAGTAGGCTAGGTAGGTACGGAAGATGTTTCCCTCCACCTGTAAGGGTCTTTTTCTAGACTAGAGGTGGGGCTATGCCCGCCCGATTGAGGGTCGTTGGCAAAGAAAACTATAACTTTGGCTATTAAGTTCAAGAAATTAAGTTCTTGAAACTATGCTTAACTATTTGCTGCTAATCTGGACTTTACTTGGAGTTATAAAAGTTCACAGTTTGATTACTGGAAAAGCAGTCTCGATCTTTTGCAACTACGAAAAGATTTCTATCGTGCTACAGGAAAAGTGAACAAAGATGACGACTTAAAAGGTATCCAGGTCTTTAGCAATCGGGAAAGGTTTCTATCTTGACAGAGGAAAAGTGACTAAAAAAACTTAGCTAAACTGAAGAACTGATTCGTTAAAAGAGAGAAGAGTGGGTAGAATATATACAAGGGCAACCCCAGATAAAATCCCCTCGAACCATCTCTTTAACAAGCTGAAACGCAAATGGTGCCAGATTACGAAAATAGTGAGACCACTGAAGAGGAAGCCACCTTGAAGGCGGATAGGAATACAAACTACGCACTGTGGAAAACTGTTAAGAAGTCTCTAACCCAGGTATTTTGGTCGTCCCGGAGCGTTCGGCAGACTTCTGGACTCTCCTGAAACTGTTTTCTTATGGACTCGTTTGGAGTTCCCCTTCTGGATATAAGAGAAATCTGCTTCTGGTTTTGAATCCAGAATTAAACCAGAACCATGCACACAATCATACATGTGTCAATGTTAAGTTGGATAAATGTGATTTGTCACCTGTAGAATAGCTTTTGCTTCACAAAAACAACGCTAGACAAGCTTCGAAATCAAGAAAAACGTGTTTGGCTGTTCGGAGTGGAGTTCTCCAATCCGGGAAAAGAACGCTCTGATCCGGGATCACCAACCGAAAAGGCCATTATTTCATCATTGTTGAACTCCTTAATTGAAGTGAATTTTAAGTCGTGTTTGGGCAACGCGTTATGGAGCACACTGATGAACTAACCATCTCGTCAGAGAAACACCTGGGGTAGACACTACAAGCAGATCCATTTAAATTTCTAAATGACACCATAAAAACTTTTATCTTTTACTAGAAATATGCTTAGTTTGCTGGGTGGCAGTGGGTTTCTACCCAGAACGGCAAGTGGACAAAAGGAAACAAAGAGGGAGTGTATTTGTTTGCCGAGCGCTTGGAAGAAGCCTTAATTAAAGTCAAAGGCGTTCGGAGGGGGGAAAAACGGGGAACTAGCTGAAGTCATGATGGTCAAAAGACCGGAGTAATGTCCGCATGACAAAAAAATCTGAAGGGCCCTACACTACACTGCCAATAACATGGAAAGTGTTCGAGAAACTTCTGAAACGATTGCAACCAATAATTGCAGGAGGAGTCTTGATCCCGGAACCCCGATCGTCAATTTGGGACTAACCACTCAAGAATGTTAGGTAGAGTCTAGAAAACAACGCATAAAATTAAAAAAGTCCTCAAATCAAAAAAGATATGAGCCAGTGCCCTCCTCGAGGTTTCGCAAGCCCTCGACAAGGTGTGGAACGAAGTCTTGAAGTATAAACTTTGACAAACCATGTCGGAAGAAATGTGTACCTACAGAATGCTGGAAAGCTGTTTCGAAAACAGACTTATTCATATTCGAAATGGTACCTACAGAATACTTGAAATTCAAGCAAATTCGAGCTGGGGTACCCCAGGGAAACGTCCTCGGTCCAAATCTGTTCCTGCTGTATTGAAACATACATCAAAATTATGAAACCGTTTTGACCACGTTCATGGAACACACAGCCATCCTGGCATACAGGTTAATCAGTCATGCTCTAGACAAAATTTGCGCCTGGACGAAGACTTGGCGAATCCTTCTCCATGAGAAACATGTTAACACACTTCAGTTTTACGTACAGAAAGGTGAACAATTCACCTCTGTTCATGAATTCCGCACCAACACCATAACGAAACAAAATATCTAGAAATGGCTCTAGATATTTTGGCTGGCATCAGAATGAGCCATCTGCTTTTCGCAGATGATTTGGCCATCCTTGCATCATTCAAAAAGGAACTTCAGCGAGCACTGGATAGGCTTACAGCCGTTTCTGGTGATGTTGGGATGAAGCTTAACGTCAACAAATCGGAAGTGACGGTTGTTACGCGCAGTGCCCTGCACATAAATGGAGTTTCATTGAAACAGTGGAGAAGTTTAACTATCTTTTATCTCTAGGGGCCTTTATCACGAAAGATGAAAACAAGAGGAGTGATATTCAGTTGTCCTGTATAGAAAGTTGGGCCAAGTTGGAGCAATAGTAAAGGAACTGCGCCGGCCGGTCATCAGGAAAGCTGAGCTTAAAGTGAAAGCAAAGATCTCAGTTTTTAATTCAGTGTTCGTTCCAACCCTCATCTATGGGTCGTGAAATTTGGGTAATGACCGAAGGAATTAGATCGCAGGTAGAAGCTGCCGAAATAAGATTTCTGAGGTGCGTTGCGCTGGTATTACTCTTAGCGAAAGAGTGAGAAACGTCAGTATTCGTGGGAATCTTAATGTTGAGCAGCTACTTCTCTGAGTAGAACGATCGATTCTTCGATGGTTTCCTAGGCATGTCATGCTAGCCGAGATGCGAGCGCGTCGCCCCTTGATAGACCAACAGATAGTGTGATCAGGTAAAGAACCTCTCCGAGTCCTGCCTGGGGATTGCGCCTGAGTCTTTTGAGTTGGAGGCGGAGGATCAAGAACGATGGAAAGACATTTAGCCACCCTCGCTCCACGACTCTTTAAAAAGCTAAGCGGCATCTTGGAAATGATAAAGTGATTCGAGCCCATCAAGAAAAAGCGTGGCGAGCTCGAAAACAGACTCGGAGAAATCTTTTATCGGGAAATTTTCAAACCTAAGCATAAAGCTGTTTAGATGTTCCCAATCGCGAAAAAAAGGAAGGCATAAACATTCCTAGATCACACAAATGCAACAGCAGAATTTATTTGAGCTCAGTGACTAAGAGATCCAAAACCGGGTGGCCTGCCGGTATATTCTGAGGTCAAATCGGCATCTGCGTACCTCAGAAGCGGATCATTAGGAACGCAGTAGAGTGCGAGGGTTCTGATCCAGCACGAAAAAGAAGAAGAAGAAGAATGCTAAACAAACTACTTTTGTACATATTACCTTATGCTGCACTTGATACAACTTTGGGGTTGTACTAGCCAAACAACATGTCCATTTAACAGCCTTCCTAAAGCAAGACTTTGAGTGCAATTGTAGATGCTTCATGGTACATATATTCCTGGGACCAACAACCCCAGAAGGAAACAATTATGATGAAAACTAAGCCATACAAGCCGGGCCCTCTATTTAGTAGGGTAGAGCTACAATACTAGATGACAAATTTTAAAAAGAAAAATTTCGGTCAGTGGCAGAGCACGATCCTGTTTACTTCACCTGTCGTAAGTGCCTACTGCTTTAACCAATTAAGATACATTTTTTTAGGGACCGTACTGGCCAATTTGAATAATGGACTGTACCATCTCTACAAGAAACGAACTGGAGTGTTGAGCTTAAGTAAAAAAAAAATGAGGTGTAGGTTTCTAAGGCTTGTTGATAGCTACTTAATACCATATCTCGGCCGGGCACTAATGCACGATCTTTATTAAATCCTCTATAAATCACGCGATTTACCATAAAAATTTAAATCCACTCGGCAAGCGATTATAAATAAGTCTTCTCATAACACCATGTTTCCACCGCGCACTAATCTTCGATAATCTTCATTACATCCTCTACAAATTACACGATAAACCATATAAATTCAAATCCTCTCGGCAAGCGATAAAAAATAAATCCCATCATAAATCTCGTTCACCCTTTTCACGAACCACTTTCAACCCTTTTTGAACGCCTTTTTAACAGTTTGAGAATCGAAAAAGGACACTGAAACTGTCCACACGATAGATCTGTCAGAATAACAATTTCTATTATACTATGTCTCCATCGGCAATCAAAAGAGGATTACCGGGAGACTAAAAATAAATCCCAAAGTGGCTCCACCGGACAAAAATAGGATTAATCTGACACGTTTCTGTCATTTTGGCTCTCAAAAGAGAGTGGCGATGTCATTTTCCACGGGCGAGAATTGATTTCCGATGTAAAAAACACAATAGAAAATGTACTTGTGACAGATCTTTCGAACAGGGACAGTTTCAGTTTTGTTTTTTGATTCTCAAACTGTTACAAAGGTGCAGAAAATAGGTTTGTGAATATGGTGAATGGGATTTATGGGAGGATTTATTTTCAATCGTTTGCGATTTAAATTCGCACGGTAAATCGCGTGATTTGTTGAGGATTTAATAGAAATTTTATTTTTTATTTGATTAGTGCCCGGTGGAGACATGGTATAAGATTTTAATATATTCCTAAGTTACGAAAAAGTAATAGATATACATATTTGGTGGTTCAGGACAGACTGTAGAGCTTTTATGCTAGATTCTTTTAAGTGTGTTCTGTTTTGCGGAAATCATACCGGTGAGTTGTTTATGCTGGCGTCTGTAGTTGGGGTATGACAAGGGTTAATGCTTCCCTGATGCTTTGGTCTTGGCTGAAATTCTTCTCAATTTTTATTTTTATTACTTCTCGCACTATTCTGCGAACATACAATTTCTCCGTAAAAATTGACTTGACCTGGTCAAGACCAACAGAATGGTATTCGTTGTTGGCTAAGTGCACTCATATAGGTATGGCCAGTTCAGTGGCTGTCTTTGATTGTATCTGAAGACTCATTTACCGTACCTAACTGTAGGCGAAACGCTACCTTACAAGGGCTTTCAAAAACATCTTCCCCGTAATTATCCCTTCAGAGGATATAAAACCGGAAAAAATTCAAAACAGGTTTCAACGACACCACAACGGCTTGACGTACGTCTTCTTGTACACTGACAGTTCTTAAATGGAGACAGAGGGACCCGATCTGAAAATCATTAAGAGAAATGTTATCTACGATTTTCACACTTCAAAGTTATAGAGGAAAAACTTAATATTTTGCCAAAGTCTCAATACAGAAACTTAAAAAAAAAAACAAAATCTAAATCTAAATACTGTCTCCACCGACAATTAAAAGAAGATTAGCGGGAGAAGATTAAAAATAAATCCCAAAAGTGGCTCCATCGGACAAATATAGGATAAATTTGACACGAAAACTATGTTTCTGTCATTTTGGCTCTCGAAAGAGAGTGGCGATGTCATTTCCCAGGAGCGAAAAATGACATCCTCTGTAAAAGTCACAATATAGAAAACGTACTTGTGACAGATCTGTCGCACAGGGACAGTTTAAGTTTCCTTTTTTGATTCTCAAACTGTTACAAAGATGCAGAAAATAGGCTTGTGAATAGGGTGAATCGGATTTATGAGAGGATTTATTTTTAATCGCTTACCGAGAGGATTTAAATTTGTATGGTAAATCGCGTGATTTGTTGTGGATTTAATAAAGATTAATATTAATCGTGGATAAGTGCCCGGTGGAGACATGGTATTAGGATGTTTACAAGTAAAAATTATGTTTACCGAAATCGTTTTTCGCTCCTGGGAAATGACATCGCCATACTTTTTTGAGATCCAAGATGACAGAACCAGAGTGTTTGTGTCAAATTAATCCTATATTTGACCGGTGGAGCCACTTTGGTATTTATTTTTAATCGTCTCCCGGTAATCCTCTTTTGATTGCCGATGGAGACATAGTATAATAGAAATTGTAATTCTGACAGATCTATCATAGATGGACAGTTTCAGTGTCCTTTTTCGATTCTCAAACTGTTAAAAAGGTGTACAAAAAGGGTTGGAAGTGGTTCGTGAAAAGGGTGAACGAGATTTATGCGGGGATTTTTTTTTTATCGCTTGCCGAGAGGATTTGAATTTGTATGGTTTATCGCGTAATTTGTAGAGGATTTAATGAAGACTTTCGAAGATTAGTGCGCAGTGGGAACATGGTATTATGAGAAGACTTATTTATAATCGCTTGCCGAGTGGATTTAAATTTGGCCCGGCCGGTGGAGACATAGTATAAGACTCTTCGATAAAAAGCCAAATGTCTTGATAAGGTAGATGTCATGATTTTCATAGGTTTTTCGCCAAATTAAAACCGAGTTAAACCAAGATTTATTGATCCCGGAAGAAGCGCATCTGGGCTAGGTAAAAACAGAGAGCCATTTGTCGTCAAAGCAAAGCTTTTGTTTATACAATGATCGAAGCCTTCATCGCTAGAAATTATTTACTCTACTTTGTCCCACAGCTCCCACCCCAACTGTTATTTTTTCTCATAGAAAAAAGCAAAGAAATAAACTCGATTTATTCTCTTTACTCAGCTTTGATGTCATTCTACACAGAAACACGCAAAGCAACTGTTATTTCACATAGAAAAAGGAAAAACTATTTTGAATTATTCTTCACAGTTTATTCCGGGGTTACGCTACCAAATTTGGAGAGTTAAGCCGAGGGTAAACAGTCAGCATGGAAATTGACGGACAACTAATTTCCAGGGATAGCATAAGTAGGTACTCGAGGTCAATCTCGGTTTAAATCTGCAAATTTTGTAAGTTAACCGCGGAATAAGCATGACAACAAAATATGTAACTTGTTCTCTTTTTCTATGTGAATTGACAGTTATTTTGCGCGTTTTTCTTTAGTAAAAAATTATATTTGAGTAGAACCTAGGAAAAAAACTCGAACTTCTTTGCTCGTTTTTTCTGTATCAAGTGACAGTATGGAGTCGATAATTCGGTAGTCGAAGATTTTGATGACTTCATTGACGGAGCCTGAATTTTCTGCACTGGAGAAGTGGTTGCTGGGTTAAATCCAGATTTATTTTGTTTAAGGTTTTATTTCTTGGTTTTGCTCAGGCTGAAAAATTAAAGAATATGTCAAGTTAATCTTCTTTTTTCCTGTGGATACACTTTAGGATTACATTTTAATCTTTCTACGACAATCGTTGCTTTATGTGCGGAGGAAACACGCTATAACTATGTAGTGAAAAACTGGCCCTCGGTGAAGCTCTGACATTGCTTCAAGAAGAATGATGTTGGAAGCCTAATACCGATATTATAATTCAAAGTTGTGCTAGCAGCTTGGGCTCTCCAGGTTAATAGGTAAGAAAAATTCGAAATTGATGGGTTGGGACCGGCCGTATTCAGCTTGACTATGGATGTTTGAGGCATTAGAATCGATGAATTGTACCTCGGTCGATCGGCCAGAGGTCAGGCAATAACTTTTGGTTGAATTTAGACACTTACCCGGACTTGCATCGGTTTAAGAAAAACTTTTACCATTTTTTTAATCTTGTCATTTGTTTATTGTAAAAATTATAGACTTGTACATTAACTTGAAACTGTAAACCAAACACTCCCGACTTTTGAATAGCGTACACGCCAGTCTAAGTCTTATCATCGAGTGTTTGGTTTCGGAATATCTGTTGCGTTTGGTGTAAATTCTAGAAAACATATTTCGAGATTCATTTGGACGGAATGCTTGCGATTAAGTCCCATTGTCTACTTGGCTAAGGCACTTTAAGCATCAGTATGACTGAAGTAATTTAAAAAAGTTTGTCTTATCTACTAGTCGGCGCTGGCCGCAGATTATCCGCCTAGGCGTGAAGCAGCCACGCAAAGAGGCAAACAAATCCCGTCGTTATTGCCACAGCCAGGCTGTTGGGCGACAGAAAACCAGACGAATTGCAGCCATCCTTGCTGTTGCAGGTGCAGTACTCCATGAATATGTTGTAACTTCCGGTTCGCATCAGGCAGAAACGCTCGTCACCTTCGATTCCCGGCTCGCCCATGTAGGCGCAGCTCCTGAAGTACCTCCATTCGCCCGAAACTGCCGAGAGTATCAACTTTCATTACACTTCCCAGAGGCGGACGCATCATATTATTACTCACCCTTTTGGCGAATTTTACGGCACATAGTCGCCCGAACACCTGGCAAATGGGGCAATTCCGATTCCTGGGAACAGTCGGTGATAGCCAATGTGCTGTTGTCAAAGGGGTCTCCGCATTTTGGATCGTTGTCCGACCGACAGTCCCAGCATTTGATTGACAAACCTGGGCGTAGGCGATTAATAAACAAAATGTGATTCAAGAGTTCGGTGCATGAATTTGGTTTCGGTACGACTTACCTGACTGAACTACGAAGAGCACGAGGAGCAGGACACATACGGCATAGTTTTGAGCGTTCATTTTTATTAATAAATTAAACAAAAAGTTTGAAAAAAGAACGAAAAACTTAAAATACTTTAGAAAACAAATTAAAAGCCCCCGCCCAACAGCGAGTTTTGTAGTGGTATTTCACAGTTTGACATTTGCTATCAAGCGTCGCGGGTTTATTTTTCATTGCACTGCATTGTCGACATACAGCGGTTCTTATAAATTTCATAAGGCCTGTCTATTTGTAGATTTAAGACATCGTTATCGTTTGTACCACCATTTGAAATTTTGGTTTTCAATAATAAGTGCAGGGCGTTTCCACCCCACATGAAGGAAACAGACAAAATGTAAAAATGCGTTGTAATTTATTGAAATTTGAACTTTGTACTTAATCGAAATTTTGTGCTTATTTTGTAAAAGAATAAAATAACAATAAAAAAACAGATACAGTAGGAAGATTACAATATAATCCCAAAATGTTCCAAAGAAAAAAAAGGAGATTAAGGCTTCTGACACACGGCAGCATAAAAACGCGACGAACAACAGCGCGATTTTCTGCAGCAAGCCTGTGTTGGGTATACGAACAATTATTTTCCATGCGTTTCCAATAAGTTTTGGTAAAAAATAAACTTTCATGAAGTTTGTAAGGTCTTTGTGGTAAACACAAACATTTGTTTGCTGTGCGATTCCAGTGGATTGTGGTGCAATCCGTAATTTTTATCGTTAAAGAAAATATATCAATTTTTTTCGTGCGGCTTGAAAGAGTCGCAATTCGGAAATTTGTCGCAAATCGAGTCTCACGACTAATTGCCGCAGTCGAGTGTTGTCTACAATATAAACGCTTATGCTTCTAGCCGGACTGCAATTAGTCGCGCGTTTTTCTGCCACTTTTCTGTCGCGCACTTTTCTGTCGGCACGTGTCTCTGGCCTAACACAGCCTTTGCTTTTCAATATTTTACTCACAATCCATGAAAGCAGCGCTCCCATGAGCATATTCTTTAATCGGCAAATGGTACCAAACCATGATGTCGCTGAAATGAAAGAAATTAAATAGTTTCATGGTTGCATTAAAAAAAACTGCCTGTGTTGAAAAAGTTTTTAATGACAACGATCAACTAAAAAATCTATGGCAAAACACAGATTTAAAAGTTGCTGCAAACTGGTTCCGTGTCGGTTGTGCATGTGCACACATTCCCATACAATCATAGGACACACAAAGCCAATCAAATCATTGGGTGACTAAAAGTATCATGTGTACGATAAGTCTAATACTATGTCTCCACAGGCAATTAAAGCAGTATTAGCGGGAGACGATCAAAAATAAATCCCAAAGTGGCTCCATCGGACAAATAAAGAATTAATTTGACATGAACACTCTGTTTCTGTAATTTTGGCTCCCAAAAAAATGTGGCGATATCAGTTCCCAGAAATGAAAAACGATTTTAGCTGTGAAAATCACAATAGAAAACGCACTTGTGACAGATCTGTCGTACAGGGACAGTTTCAGTTTCCTTTTTTGATTCTCAAACTGTTACAAAAGTGCAGAAAATAGGTTTGTAAATAGGGTGAATGGGTTTTATGAGATGATTTATTTTTAATCGCTTACCGAGAGGATTAAAGTTTATATGGTAAATCGCGTGATTTTCAGACGATTTAGTTAAAATTTATATTTATCGTGGATTGGTTCCCGGTGGAGACATGGTCTTGACAACAAGCTAGAATCTTAGCTAAGTTAATTTCTTATTTACGACAACATGTTTGAAAGAATTGTTATTAAATCTTGTTGCATAGGGACTCCGAAACGATTGTATAAGAATTTTTGATATTTTTGAATAAAGCGTGGTCTTGTATTGGGCGTGCATGAAAATGGTATTCATTTTTAGGTATATTTAATTTAATTATTTTGCTATATCTTCAGTTTCAGTAGCGAAACGATGTAGCGCTTACCGGAACGGAGTGCGATACTTGAACGACCTAGCCGACGCCTGCAACAGGTGACCTGTCACTTTTCGCCGCCATCTTTGGCTATACATTTTTTGACAAGTGTCATCTTTTCCCAGAACGAATCTCATCAAAACAAAAGGAACAAGTGCCTTATTTTTAGTAAATAATTAAAATAAAATAAAATTTATCAACGAAAATGTCCAGCAACAAATCAGTCCTGTTGGTTATTAGTCTACTTTTAATCGTAATTGTTCCTGGTGAGTAGACAGTGTTCCACATCCTCCCCGCCATCCTAATCGTTGTTGGGTGTGGCTTCAACTCGGATGTTAATTGGAAAAATGCATTTCACATCCGCGACTTTGAACTGTTCACCTTTTCTAATTACCCGTTCGTCCCACACACAGCGTTGGCGATAAGGTGCTACCAGTGCTCCTCCGATCAAGAAGCCAAGGGACACGACAGTTGCGGTGCCTACAAGAAATTCAACAAGACCGAACACATTCCCATCGAGTGCAACAGCGATGAGTCGCACATGCCCGGCTCGTTTTGCATGAAAGTCGTCCAACAGGGGCCGAGGGGTTTCATTTGTGAGTTGATATTAGCGTTCGTGCTTGGCGGCCTAAATTAAATTGTGCTTTGCAGGGGACGGAAGGTGGCGTCAAGTGATCCGGCGTTGTGCTTCCGTATCGGATACTGGTGTCACTGGCGTCTGCAACTGGGGAGTCTACGAGAACGGGGTGTACTGGGAGGAGTGCTACTGTGTCAACGACAGCTGCAATGGAGCAGCTGCACTTAGGATATCTGTTGTGGGACTGTTATTGGCTCTGGCCGGGCTCATGATGAGGTAGACGACTCTTCTTGCGTGGAGCCGTGTTCATCGAATATTTCTAGATTTTAAGCTGACATCCCTGATTCCATGGAACTTTTTCCGTCCACATTCTTTTACCAGTAGTCATAAGCAAATAAGTTAATTATTGGTTTTTTTTTTAAATATATACACGACTCTTGTCCATTTTGCACAATAGAATACAAAAAAAGGATTTCCATTCAGAATTCATACGACAAAAAGCCTTTGTCCTGCCATCCGAGCTCTGGTTCACTGCTCACCGCCATGTAGACCAGCATTCCAAAGCCTGGAAGCGCCTTGGTTGCAACGAATGTCCTTCGATCCGGTGACCACAACGAGGTTTCCTTGGGCACTTTGTTATCCTCTTTCTTGAACTGAAAGAACAATTCTTTTGAGTCCGAGATTTGGCTTTCCTTTGAACACTTCACTCACCCATTGGTCGTATTCTGGCGGCTCTGTTTCCTTGGTCGTGCTGAGAACCCTGAGGAAGTACCTTGTGAACTCATTGCGATTGGCCTTGACATCCAGGTTGTTCGAGTTGAGTCGCATGACACGGTCAATCAGGCGCATAGCTATGACACGATCTACAATGGCGGTGGATTAGAAGCTGAAGAATCGCAGAAGCAACATACCTTTTGGATTTTTGAGTGAAAGAGCAATCTGATTGGCCTCCTTGATGTCGCAGTTGAATTCTGTGTCGAGCTCCTCTAAATAACTTTTGATAGAGGTTCTTGATGGCGACGACATGACCAAATATTGATAAAATATCTGATTGAAGCTTGAGAATTGTAGCACAGACTCCTGATTTGATTTAAAGTCTAATTTTGAGCATTTTTCTTCGGAGGCAGTGAATTTGATCAGTGTAGAGGCAGTATGTGAGGACAGCCTGCCTCTACACTGATGAATTGACAGAAGAATTTTGTGATTTTGTTCCAGGATTTTTATCGCTCTGGAGAAGGTTGATAGACAAAAGATGCAGATGCATTCAAAATTGACACAATCTTATGTCACGATATACGACAGTAGGTACCCGATTTCTTTTGCCAAGTGCCAGACCGAAAGCTAGGTGCAGAGTAGGGAACTTCAAGTTGAAACATGGAGAGTCCTTAGGCCGGAGCTAGTGGGCAATACCGGCAGCATTTTCTGGTGCCTTTAAATACGGATTGCCTAACATACCCAGAGAGAAATACAGAAATGGTTAAGCCATCAGCCCAATGAATCCGTTGGGTCCATTACGTCGAAGTACACAACTGACAACTCAGTTTAATACACGTTCTTATGGAAAGCGGCCCATAGAAAAAGTGTCCGACTTACATCGCTTCCCATAAGAGCGTGTGTATTTCGCTGAGTTGTCAGTCAACGGACACAACGGATTCATTGGGCTGAAGGCTTTAGATAGCATAAAAGGGGAGGTTGATATCCATGACGAGGGTGAACTCAAAGAAACAATCAGTCTATCGATAATTTGCACATTGACTTTTTCCATTAATTTATTGGCCATCGTACACCAGAGAATTTTGGAGAAGAGAACGACGGAGCTAAAATCTGCGATTCATACCATGTCTCCACCGAAAACTAATCCTCGATTTGATTAAATCTTCAAGTAACCCCTACAAATCGGTATTCTGTTGGGTACAAATCGGGATCGTCTACCCTGTATCTGATCGGCTGTACTGGAGAACTGCAACAAGCTGCACATGCCACTGCTCATTGGGTGCGACGACAATGCGCAAAACACTTTCTGGGGGAGGACGAACATCAACCATCTAACGGGTGATTTTTTAAGAGGTTGAGAACTTTTTTTAAAAAAAAAAACACAAAAAATTCGAAAAAATTAATGAAATATTTATTTGAATCGATAGTTTAAATCTTGCAATTTAATGTTTAAAGATAATTTCATGCAAATGTTGACCGCGGCTGCGTCTCAGGTAGCCCATCCGCTGAGTCCAATTTTGGCATACTCTTTCACACATATCGGCCGGTATCTCACGAATGAATGCATGGATGTTGGCTTCCAGTGCGTCAATCGAAGCGGGCTTGTCCCTATAGACATTAGCCTTGTCATACCCCCACAAAAAATAATCTAATGGTGTCAAATCGCACGATCTAGGCGGCCAATTGACCGGCCCGAATAGATTGCTCAGAAGGTCGAGAATGCCGACCATAAAATGGAAGCATCGCGCGATGAACATTTCGAGCCGAGCACGAATTTCGATAGTAAAGTTCAATAATTTGCAAGCGTTGTTCATTTGTAAGACGATCCATGGTTAAATTGCAAACCAAACTGAAGCTGTTTGACAGTGACACAAGGTACTAAACACACGTCAGCTGTCAAAACCAGTGTTGCCAAAACCAAACCAGCTAAAAAATCACCCTTTAGTTAAGTGTTTCCTAGAATTCATACTTGGTTCTTCCGTTGACATATAAGAATAAGAATAATCTTATTCGACCTTGATAGCACCATTTGAGATCTGTCAAGAAACCCAAGAAAGATAAATTGGGAAGCTTTTAAAGAAAACCTGAAAAGGACCACATTGACGTAAGATAAGATAAGCTCCATCCCATTGTCAAAGCTTAGAAAACGCAATAAGTGACATAACAACAGCCACAACGAACGCGTCTGAGAATCCGTCCACTGAACACGAATCGAGGTGCTAACGATATGTCAATATAATCTGTCAAAACTAAGATCCGAAACGCCAAAGCTGTTAAACAAAGCAAGCCGAATGGATACTGGCCTGGCAGAGATACAGAGAGGAACTTACCAACTACAATAACGAAATAAGGAAAGCTAAAAGATATTCAGGAAATTTTGTGAGACAATAACTAGCACTCCCAGTCCCAGTGCAGCGAAACTACATACACAAGGCTCTTACAATATCAGTTGGAGTGCCTAAGTCTCTCAAGAAAGCGTATGGAAGCTATACCTGCCGAGAATAGGGAACAGAGAGCACTGCTGTTCTTAGAAATTCATTTCCCCGGAAGCTTTTCTGACACTAATGTCTGGAAGGCCCAACACATCGGAACCTCCAAGGCCGCATTTGTCCTAGATGCCGATGTGAATGGGCAATGTGCTCGTTTTGAAACTTTAAGTCACCACGGTGTAGATGGCATTTTACCAGATCTTTAACCGAAAAACTTGCTAGAAATGCTGCTCCCGCACTTAGAGGAACCAATGGAGAAGGGGGAAACATTGGAATTACTCTAAAGGTGTGGAAAAAAGACGCAACCCAACCAAAGTCCTTTAGACCGATCAGCTAAACTTCCTTCTTTCTTCTAAAAACAATGAAAAAAGCTGTGGACAATTACCTAAGAGAAGACAAAGAAGATGTGCTGGACAACTTTCCTCTTCACCTCAACCAGTGTGCGTACAGAGCGGGCAGATATTTACCAATACCGCTCCATATCAGCTAACGGAAACTATCGAAAATCTTTGCCTTCCTAGATATCGACGGGGCCGTCACACGAAGTCATGAGGATGAGGGAAGTCCTTGATGGGAAGGGAGTAATTAGCGCAGTTTCCAGATGGATGCATGAGATGGAGACGCACAAATCGCAGGAAATTATCAAGATCAACACAAAAAGTGGGATTAACCAGGGTGGCGACGCTCTGAGATGCAAATGCGTCGCCCCCTCCCCCCTAGGACAAAAAACAGGTGGTGGGATCAGGTAACTCCGAGAACCGTCTGGGGATCGCGCCTGTGTCTCTTGAGTTTGTGGCGGAGGACCGGGAACGATAGAAGGACCATTTAGCCGCACTCGCTCCGCAAACCTTTTAAGGATAAGCGGTCACAGAAAATATATTGAGTATATTTGAGTATAAATATAGGAGTATTGTCACCCCTAATGTGGATCCTAGTTGTGGATGAACTATGTACTTGATACATTAACCATTAACCAGCCTAGGCATCAATATTCTGGTGACATAATACTATTAACCGCTAGGGTAAAGTTTGAAGGATCGCTTTGTCAAATTATTTAAGGAGCACTCAAGGCAGTCCAAGAATGGTGCAACAGAGCTGGACTCAATCCAATCTTAGTCCCGGCCAAAACAAGTCTAGAACTTTATTCACCCGGAAAAGAACATTAAAATGAAACCTAATCGGGCATGACGAACTGATACCGGTTATACATACTACGTATCTAAGGGTAAATCCCATAGCGTATCAATAAGATAGATCTGAGAAGAGATCTCTAGAAAGGAATGCAGCTGGAGCATCATTAGATGGCTGTACACTCCCATAGTGAAACCAATGATCACATATGGAGCAGTAGAATGTGGGCAAAACCAATCTTAGTCTAAGCACAACAAGGGAAACAATTGAAAGAGTGCAAAGAATGGCATAACCGGGGCCATGCGAACGTCTCGCACCGTACCTCGGACCCATTACACATCGTGGTTGAGGTAACGACTAGTGAAATGACTTTTAGGATGGATAAAGAGGGGATTGGGGGAGAGCAATTAAGTTTGACGCATTTCTTGGAAAACTATCCCTTATGGCTATCCCTAGCGATGAAAGTTTGAGGAAGTTTACTTTCGAGAAGAACCTCCTCGTGAATCTCAGCACTTAACAGAAACTAGAATAATGATTCCACAACGCATGCAGACTGATTAACAGAACCTTCATAGAGCATAGGGCATAGAAAAAAATAGTTTGAATCCAATCCATATAGCAGCTTTTTTCAGGCAGGAATATGCGCTATAGACAAATTTGTCGGGCTATACAGCCTCACCGACCTAGCCGGAAGAGTCACGAAACAGCGGCTACGATGGCTGGTGCTGGGTCATCCAGAGCGGATCGACACCCAACGCCACGGCCTGGCAAATCTTCAAGACGACTTCGCACGGACGTACGGCAGAGGAGCACCGAGACCCAGGTGGCGCACTTGGCTGAACTTCGTCAAACGATAAATAATCTGAAAAACAACAAAGCCCCTGGCTACGACTTAATTACTAGCGAAATTCTAAAGGAGCTACCGAAAAAAGCTTTGGTTAAGCTACTCTATATCATTAACGCTTCTATGAGAGTTTTATACGTTCCAAGGCAATGGAAAGTGGCCGAGGTCATAATGGTTCCGAAACCAGGAAAATGTCCGAACGACAAAAAGTCATACAGACCTATTTAGCTACTGCCGATAATAGCTAAGGTGTTCGAGAAACTGTTGCTTAAAAGGTTGCAACCAATCATTGAAGAAAGACGATTGATTCCGCATCACCAATTCGGATTTAGAAAAAAAAACATTCAACAATCGACCAGGTCTATCGTATAACAAACGAAATCGAAAAAGCTCTGGAAGCGAAAAAGATATGTACTAGCGCTTTTCTCGACGTATCGCAAGCCTTCGACAAGGTGTGGCACGAAGGCCTGAAGTACAAATTAAGGCTTTGCTTACCAGAAAAACTCTATAGAATCTTAGAGTCTTACCTTAAAGACAGAATCTTTTGCGTAAGGTACGAAAATGAGTACTCGGAATTCAAAGAGATAAATGCCGGTGTCCCGCAAAGAAGCGTTCTCGGCCCAATATTATTTTTGCTCTATACAAGAGACATACCCCACGATGAGGGAACAATTTTAGCTACGTTCGCAGATGACACTGCTATTCTCGCTATTGATACGATAGTTGAATTATCAACAGGGAAACTCCAGCGCGCTTTAGACAAAATATGCGACTGGACGAAGAGCTGGCGAGTTGTCCTTAACGAGACTAAGTCAACGCATGTTAACTTTACTTACAAAAAGATAAACAACAAACCTTTATTCATTAACTCGGTACAAATCCCGTACTCAAATGAAGCGAAATATCTAGGAATGACTCTAGACGCAAAACTTAAATGGAAGCCGCACGTTAAAAAGAAACGCGACGAGATCTAGGAATCGCAACCGTGTCTGACGAGGTAACAAACTTTGCTCGCAAACTTAGTACTCGTCTTCGCGGACACTGCAACAATGAAATTATCCGAACTTTGGATCAGACAAATCTTACGCGCCGACTACAACGAATGAGACTGTTAGATCTAGCAGCATAAGATGAAACCGCATAAATTGACGGTATTGTAGGTGCCTTCGTTGGAAGGCAGCCTGCCACACGCGATTATTACAGAAGCTTGAACTACTTGTTAAGGAAACTTAGTCGTAGTCTGACGGAAAATGGGAGGTTTTGGATCTTCGGAGGTGCTCACACTACTATGTGCACGCGCGGCCGGTCCTCGTAGTGCCTATGAAGGTTTTTCCTACCCACGGAAAAAAAAAAAAAAACCTGAGTCTAGGTGCTCCTCTACTGCGCCGTCCCTGTGCGGTGGATTCAAAGACTTTCCAACCGGGACGTTGGTGTCCATCCGCTCTAGATGACCCAGCCATTGTAGCCTTTGTAGTTCGACTTTTCTGGCTAAATCGATGTCGTTGTACAGCCTGTACAGTTCGATGTTATATCTCTGCCTCCACTCTGCGTCTATGCAGACGGCACCGTAAATTTTCCGAAGAATTTTCCTCTCGAAGCAGCGCTTAGTGTTTTCATCCGCCTTTGAGGGGGGCCACGCTTCTGCATCGTAAGGCAGGACGGGGACGATGAGGGTCTTATAAATGGACATTTCAGTTGCTCGAGAATTGCTTCCTACTCAATTGCCTTCTTAGCCCAAAGAAAATGCGCGTTGGGCAAGAGTTATACTTCGCTGATGTCATTCTCTGAATTGATAGCGGAACTCAGGTTGACAAAGTCCCTAACTACCTCAAAGTTATAGCTGTCGATGGTGACGGTTTGTCCAAGACGTCAGTGTTGGGTGTCTTTTCTTGATGACAGCATATACTTGGTTTTGCCCTCATTGACTGCTATCCCCTTTTCGCCGCTTCCTTCCCAATACTCACGAAGGCTTCACTGACATCACGCTTTGTTCTACCGATTATGTCAATGTCGTCTGCGTATGCGAGTAGTTGAACGGACTTTTGAAAGATTGTACCTCTGATGTTGGCGCGAGAGTTCTGCACAATTCTCTCAAGTATGATGTTAAAGAAGTCGCATGACAGCGCGTCGCCTTGTCTAAATCCTTTTTTGACATCAAAGGGGTCGGTGAGGTCTTTGCCGACCTTGACGGAACAGCGTGAGTTTACCATCGTCATCCTGCACAGACTGACGAGTTGTGCAGGGATGCAAAAACCAGACATTGCGCAATATAGCTCGTCTCTATAGATGCTGTCGTACGCGGCCTAGAAGTCGATGAAAACGTGGTGAGTATCGATTTAGAACTTCTTGGTTTTCTCCAAAATCTGCCGCAGTGTGAATATTTGATCGATGGTGGATTTTCCTGGCCAAAAATCACACTGATTATGCGCCTATCAGATTGTTGACAAACGGCTTCAGGCGTTCACATAGTACAGCAGAATAGATCTTGTATGCCTCTGACTGATGCCTCTGTACTTGGCAGTTCAGAGGGTCTCCTTTCTTGAGGATCGGACAAACTATGCTGAGGTTCCATTGCATTATCCGCCTCAGTAGAAAAGCTCGTCAGTTTACGTAATTTTAGCAACACTTTTGACATTTGACATACCGCGTAGTACTAGAGTTCTTCCAAACGTTTTTTCCCACATCACTAATAGTCCTTAACTCATCATAATTCAAATTTAGTAGTATACCCGCCCATTGTATCGTCTGATCCTTTCCACTCGTGTTATGTTTATGCAGTATTAGTTAAGCCAAGAAGTATACAAAGGACACCACGGTACAGTATTATCTTCAAAGCTTAGTTACAGTCTTGAGATCAATTTTCGAGTTATTTAAAAAGAAAGTGGCGCAATTAATGTATTCCTTTAATTTTTTTTTATAAATAATTAACATTTATTCCCTCATTTAATATGTATATTCATTATTCATTCTATTTATACACTTCTTTTTGTTTAAATATTTTATTAAACAAAAAATTCCAAATTTCTTTATACACCTTACAATACATTTATTTAAACTATTTTATTTAACGTTAATTCTTTTTTTTTTTACTCTTTTAATGTAATATATAAATGTATATATTCTTTTCAATTTTTTTTTTTAAAGCACAAATCTGTGATTTTAATTGTATTGGTTAATTTTGTATAAAATGCTTCATGTTAACATTGTTTTCTAATATACATAGGTATAGTTTCAGTTACAGTTAATGTGTTTGCTTATAAATATTGTTGAAGTTGATTGACAGATTGAGTAGAAATAATTTTTTGTAGCATTTTTGGCTTTATACTATTTGGACAGGGAAATCATTAGGAGTTTTTGCTATTTGGTATGGATGACATCTATTTGGAAACTTTATGTTTTTTGGGTATGAGTACAGCCTGCTTCTGTTTTTCTATTTTATTTCATTGTTTACCTTTATGCAAGGTTCGACTAAAAAGCTAGTAAGGTTAAGGATATATAATCCTTTTTTTCTTTTCTTTTTTTTCATATTTAACCAAATTTTTTTTTGGTGTGCCAATAGAACGCAAGTCCAACTCAGCGCCGTTTGAGCCTTGCATTTCGGTTTTAACGCATGAATTATAATAATTTTTTCAGTTGCCTTAACCGCGCCAATACAATAATTTCTCATTCCTAAACCAACTTCACTAAATTAAATAAGTGTTTCCCTAATACTTTAATTTCTTTAATAAAAAAAATGCTCATTACATGTGTGAGAAAAGTTTATAATGTTCATAAAATGGTGTCCTTAGAATGCGTATAGTAAAAAAATTGCAAAATTATTTTCTTGTATAATGTGCTGTTTGCTAAATTTTTATGTTGAAACGAATAAGTAGTACTAATGGCAAAAAATAATTTTAAACAACTCTATAGTTAATATGAATATGTATTTGAATATAAATTTAACTCTTTTACTTATTCTGCCTCTATATAATGTGACAGAGAAAGTGAAATGAAAGGACCTTATTCGATCCTGGTTGGTAAACTTCAAAGCTTCAAACGAAGTGGAAGAAATTGCTCAAAAAACTCAACGAATCGTTCATTATTATAAATATGTTTTTATTTTTTATTTTTATACCATCATATACCATACAACTGTTCGCGTGTGCTAATTATACGCGATGAAGTGTTCATTTCCGGTGCAACAAACTCCTGGCTGTCCTTGAAATTTTTGCAAATCATTTGTTTGTGTGTGTTTTGTTTATATAAAAAAAAATTCAATTGACTTTGTCTACCACGGGGACCTTTAATTCATAGATCCAATGGAATTAAGGATATACTTGAGAGAGGGAGAAAAAAAGGAGCAAGTGCTTTAAATGGGGACTCTGACTGGGTCCCTTTTCGTTGCTGGTGGCTGCTGTGTTAACCCTCTGTCAAGCTCGGACAAGCGAAATAATCCGAAAAAAGGTCAGGGAGTAGACTTTTAATAGATGTTTGCTCGGCGGGTAATAAAGTTTTCTGTGCTGTTTTTTATTCTTAAATAAATACACTTTAAGTGGGCATTATTATGGCCCCACGTAGGTCGTGGTTTTCGACTGTTGTTAAATAAACGACCATCCTTGGAAGGCGAAGGATTGATTTAAGTAACTCGAAAAGAATCGAGGAGCATAAGGAGCTGTTATCTCTGCTATGGATATTTATTTTAATTAGTTCTATCCTCGGCCGGATTGTGTGGTTTCGAGTAATTAGGGTTGGAATTGACAAAATTATTTGCCGGCTGAATACCTGATGTAGTGTGGGAATGGCTAAAAGGGTTCCATTTAACTATACACCACGCAGGGTGATGAAGGGACTAGTTGAAATTAGTTTTGGATAAATCCTTTAGAAGGGGATAAGCCAACCTTTGTTGGGATTAAGATGAGAGGAAGCTATCCACTGGGGAATTGTTTGTGTGACTTTTATTTGCTCTGTGTGTGGGATGATAAGAACTATGGCAGAATGATGATGTCCTTAGACATCCTTTCAGTAATAAATTAGTACACTCGGGTAGCTTAGGATATTTTTTCGATATGCTGCAAAAGGAGACCTGTTTTAACATCGATTTTCATTTACCTGGCTTGCCCTTTGACGGGGACAGCTCTGCCACTTGGGATAAAAGTTTCAATTTTTAAATGACAACTTTTTGATCATATAAAAAATTTCATAAAGGCAATTCATAGCTTTCTGCTTTTGGAGGTCTTTATTTTTCCTGTGGGTTTTACAGGACTTATTCTGGGATTAAGATTTTTACAGCATGAAACGACCTGTAAAACGCAATCGCTGGTCTGTGCAAATGCTTCGAGGAGGTCTTAGACTCGTCTAGAAAATCCTGGTTCTTGGTTGTTAACTGGGACCTTTAGTTCGTCATATAAAACTGAATTTGGAGTTTATATGGCGGCATAAAAAAGAGCCTCCTCCTACTAGTAAAATTTCCCACGCAAAATTTCTACCTTCCTTCTGTAAAAAACTGGTTATCGGCCCCTAAATTTTACACTATTTTTACAAAATAAAATCGATATGGAGGCAGCTGTGCAGACTAAGAATCTATGGAAGTTCTTCTTTGCAAGATCCTTTTAGATGAAGAATCTTACGCATCATATTTTTCCTTTGTGATCGTGCGAGTGTTAAGTGTGTCGGACTACTATATGCAGTATGCACGAGGTCCTGTGTTGAGGTCTGGACCGCGAGCAAACGCAAGTCTTTTTGCAATGTTTTATCTCCACGGGGACCTAAAAAAAACCCTTCGATAGTATCATTTGTCATGACAGAGCTCTCTATCTACCGTTTGTAATTAACAAGAAATTGTTGGTGTCCTGAATGTTTATAAGGACATATGAAAAGGTCACAGCATGAATGGTTGTGAAAAGCCAGACGTTGGCTCTTATGAGTTGCAAGTACCAGGTTCAGGTAGTAAGTCGCATTGTTAAAAAAAGCTCAAAAATCTGCACTCCTCAACGTGAAGGTAGATAATTTGGAACGACTGCTGCAACTTTATTATTATAAACAGATGCAAACGTGGAAGGCGAATTCTTAAAGCCAGCTTGGACGAGGTGTTATCGAAAAATGTTTGATATAGAAGGAACCTTAAATCACCGGGAGTGCAGCGCCATTTAAAGCACTCCCGGACTCACTAGCATTGAACAGGGTATTATAAATACGCTTTGTGTCCATTGGTTCATTGGGTAAAGCTTGGTTGTAAAATCTGTAATCCAGATAAAGACTTCAAGAGGGTTCTAAATGTCGACAATATTCCGAAAGAGTTAAATACCATTGGCATAATTGCCAAGGGATATTCAGGATAGATACTTAAATATCCGTGGGGGCAAGTTCCTTGGTAAGGCTTCCGCAACGTTCTGCGGACCTAAGAGGATCAGGGGAGTCAAACTGTACTCCCAAGAACGTCCATACGTGGTGGAGGACCACATCCGGCGACAGGTGTCGGTTTCATCCAGCCTTGTCTACGCATGCGGGGCTCTGTGCGTGAGCAGATGGACGAAGATTTCTCTAGCTATTCGGAGGTTCAAAATAGATTAGATAGATGAGATAGATAGAGAAAGTTATATCTGCCTGTCAGCCTCTTCAGCTGAACCTATTCGGGATGGGCGGACGGACCGTCTTTAACATCTAATGATCGACGGTGACTTAGAATCCATCGACACAGTTAGCTCTGTGCTTATACGGAAGAAGCCCACAGTAGTTTTTCTTGCTCCTGAAACTGATTTTGTTAAGAACATGGGGATAGAAAGACTATCCCTCCCGACAAAAAACCTCTGGCCTCTTCTAATAAGATGAAACTTAAACGTCTGATTACAAGTGGTCTATCATGCAATGAGGCGCTGACAACGATCCTCAATGAACCTGCACATTGAGCGAGATTGAAGTATGCACACAGTGTCCTCGATCAAATACCTTGATCAAAATTGCTTGTCGATGAAAAAGTAAAAAAAAAACAAATCCCTTTTTCCCTTCTGTTCTCTGAAAATTTAGGAAGGATAAAAGAAGGACTCCTTTAAGAAGGAGCCAGCAGACTTGAAAGCGCAAGATGCTATTATCAAGGAGGTTGCCCCAACCCAGATTAGATGTCTGGGTTGGGACTGCTCGTATAAGCCAAGTTGGCCTACTATTAACTGCTTAGACTCGCTCACCGAAGAATGGGCTAGCCATAGCCACTATCTTTGGGAAAACAGGAAGACTTCAGCCCAAAATACTATACTGGCTGTATGCTGTATGGTTGTAAGACCCATTCTTACCTATGTGTTTCTTACCTATCATTCGTTTCATCGAAGGCGTGTAAAACAAAATCTTACCTTAACAATCTAAAGAAGGTACATAGACTAGCTTGCTATCACTAGGTATCACAGGCGCCTATTAAGATCCACACATCAAACACCTCTGGAAACAAAGCTGCACCTCCAACCTGTGGAATTCTTCACAAGTAATGTGTCGGCAAAGACAGCACTCAGAATAAGAAAGAACAGCCTCTGTAAGCCACAAAGTCTAGAACATTTGAGCATATACTGAACCTCTTAAATCAAAATGGGATTGTAGCCCGTACGTAGACTATAAGAAACCTCAATTTTACTTCGATATTAGATTTAAAGTCATCATACCAAGTAGACAAGACTAAATAAATAAATAAATAAATAGAGTGGCGCAACACCTCGAGGTGAACCAGGGCCAACTTCCCAACAATGTATGCTGTGTGTGTTAATTTCTTCACATACAAGGGGACCTACAATTTTTTGCCGAATCTGAACGGCACTTTGAGAAGTTTTTCAAGACAATTGATACTCTCGGAGGGCTTGTCAGACCCTTGCGGAGGTGGGGACCGTGAAAAAGAACAAGTCTTTTTTTTTCAGGTGACGATGGCAGGATTCGAACCCAGACCTCTGGCGTAGTAAGCACACACTAACCACTACGCCACGGCACCCCACAAGTAGACAAGACTGGGTAGAGGCAAACGGTATCATCGAAGGTATCAGTATCTATACCGATAGATCGAAAAAAGAGTATTGAAAAGAAGATCGAAAAGAAAAGAACAGGATCAGGAGTCTTCTCGGAAATACTGTACATCAACCAGTCATATCGACTAAATGACTAGCGCAGTGTCTTTCAAGCCGAGATTTATGCGGTAAAAAGAGCTGCACAGACTGTTCACTCCTTGGAATTTCCGGCAATGGCAATCACCATATACGTTGACATAGTCAAGCGGCACTTAAAGCCCTGGATTCCAAGGATGGCTCTAAGCCTTCACACAGATCTGGCAGGAAATGAAACCATTCTGATATGGGCACAAGGTTGGCTGAACGGGTACTTTCTCCTTTCAACAAAGACTAAAGCTTCATAGATTAGCACACGGTTAACGATGGCAACAGTGCTCGACTTAAAAAGAATAACGGCTCTTCTTTCTCTAAGTAGAAACTTCATAAGAACACTCGTTGGCGTAGTTACAGGACACGGCACCATTAGTGTTATGGCTACGCGAATGGGAATCTTTGCGAACGACTTCTAAAGCTGTATGAAGGACAACGACTAAACTGTTTAGGTGTCAGGTCTTTTGATAGCCTGAACGCCCTGGCAGGATAACTACTACTAGACCTAAAAAGCTGTATTAGAAGATGTGGCTGGTTCAGTAAGTAAGACGTATGCCCAACCACGTTTGTCATTTTCTTTAGGGTAATCACAATGAGTCAACCTGGCCAACGAGTCTACTTTGCACCAGATGTAAGCAACCCTTCCAACCTTACCTAACCTATCCTAGAAGCTATTTCATCCGTGGAGGGTACGAAACTATATTGATGGTCGATGATCTCCCGAAAGCCTGCGTTTGTACGGCATACTTCCCCGGCACCGTACGTTATACGGACGACATTTCGCGGTGACTACAGAATAGAGCTCTGCCTACCAAGGACCTGCATAGTTCTTCGTAAAGTACCTACACAACGCACAAGCGGTACTGCCCAGACCATTTCCATGAAAAGATGGAAAAAAGATCATTAGTGTTTTCCAGGTTTTGCAAGAGCTGGTCTATATGGGCGATCTGCCGGGCTGGAAGCCATACTGGCAGGTGCCCCTGCCGAGAAGTGTGTCACAGAAAGGCTTATGATGCGCCACTACGTTTGATATGACGCAGCATTTAACAGGGATATGCCTCGATAGTTCTTGTAAGACCGAGGATAGCCTTTCTCGAAAATGGGGCATATGGAACTGATTGTCCAGTCTTCGGACATATGCTTTCTGTCACCCACTTTTAGTTAATGATTTGGTGCATGCATCGCACTCGCATCAAAACATGACCATCGTATATAAATAGTTTCACAGGTCAGCCATCAACGGCCTTGCTGCTCTTAAACATTTTTAAAATTAAGCTAACTTCTTCAAACTTCTTCGATCTCTACATGATACTCATTATTAGGCAGCTGCTGGAACTGCTGTTTTAATGCTTTAATTATTCCCTGTGCTTCGGTGACTATGTTTTCTTCGCTGATTTCTAAAGCCTGCGCTTCAGTTGTAAGGCCTTTAACCAATTGCTTGTCCGTTTTATAGAACTCTCTGGTCTTGTTTTTATCGCTAGACTATTCGATCTTCTTGAGGTGATTGTGAGATTGTGTAGGCCCTCTTCTTTCTACGCAGTGACCTTTTCTTCATATCCTACTCTTCATAATGCTGCTCTTGTCTTTGCTCATGCATCTTCTGTAATTTTTTCCTCCTCAAGCAATCATCATCATACCAAGGTCTCTTGTTTAGGGGTGGCTGAAGGAGAAAACCTAAAGTAAAGTTGATTAAACCTCGTTTTTAATGGTGTCTAGGTACTGACTCAACCCTCCACTGGAGTTTGACATTTGCTGGAGTCGAGACTGAATGCAAAGCAGCGAGTCTCTCACAGAAATGCTACCTCGAACCTGGGACCAATAACTAACTGTCGACTAAACAAACGCTATCAAAGAAAGTCTGTCAGACAGAGTTTTGACAACCATAAGAAATATGCATCGTTTTTGAACACTTAACACTCGGTAGTATAACTAGCATCACTAACACACACTCACTTATTGTAAAACGACTTTTAAACAACACATATGTTTGGGTTGGTATTTTTTTTTAGGTTTTTCTGTTTGTTTTGTTTGTTTACGGTCTTGGACGAGAACAACAAATATATTTTTACATGGTTTTTTTCCTTGATTTGTTTAAATGTTAGTTTTTTAATAAAATTTTTTTAACAACGCTTTTAACGTTGATTTTGTAAAATCCTATCCTATTATTGGTTTCATGCAACTCTAGTGTTTGCTTTAAATTTTGTTTTTAAATATTTTGATTAATCACTTAAACGTTCTTTATGTTAAATCTCTTTTCTGTGCCTAATTTAATTATCTATAATAATTTTATCATCTTAAACTACACAATCTAATAGGTTTAAACTTATACCAATTGTTTTTGTTTTTTTAATAACTATTTTGCGGTGTTGTAGTTTGCCTGTTGTTTGTGTTGTCGGTGTGTGTTGTGTGTCGCTTGTCGAGTTCTTACACTGGGGTATATAGAAAAATAGCAAAAAAGGATTCTTGTGTCGGAGGAGGAAGTTTGGTTCGGCGGAACATGGATACGAGTTTGTAAGGCTTATAAGGTGGGAGAGAAAGTTATGGAGGGTTATAATAACATTGTATGAACTCCTCTTCAGACAACAATTGGAGATCTTATGTCAATTGCCTTGCTGTCGGTTAAGGTGGATGACAATGAGAGCGATGTTAGGTTGTTGTTGTAGTTTTCGGTAAATGTGATGGCAGCATCACTGGTGGGCGATGGAGTGCGCGTCGAGGCGAACGCATCCGATGATATTGTCGATGCCGTGGATGCCATCTCGGTGATGTTATTTACAGTTGACATTGAGTACTGCATGCTTAGGTTAAATTCAATTGAGCAATCTATTCCACTTCGTTCGTCTCGTCAAACCTTCTCTATGATATTATGGATTTGTGACGTTTGTATACTGGGCGCAGCAGCAAATCTGCAATGAGGGAGAATAATAATAGCAATTGTTTAAGCTCGCTGAATTGAGACAGAAGATGGATAAAAAAGGAGCGTAAGTATTGGTTTATATCCGCAAGATGATTTCAAATCACCGCTTTATTATATTTTGTACATCTGAACAAATATATGAGATGGCTAGGGTCCACCTTCTTATGGACTCAATAAGCAGTCGCAAAACAATATAGAAATCGTAAACACCGCAGACTAAGTTTTCGTTAGGCCCACCCTCCGTTCATAAAGGTTGGGTTGGCCTAATGATTGCCGTGTAAATCCAGTAAACAATCCGGGGTGGGAGTCCCCAGTGTCGGCCTAGAGACTTTCTACAGGAGCATAAAGAAATTATGCAATTGATTTAGTTTCGTCAAGATTCTCGTATTTTTTTTTTTTTTGCTGTTCTATAAGGGCCGGAGTTAGAAACGTAGTGTAGACCTAGAGTACATAGACCGTAGTGTACCTCACATGATTATATTATTTAGTTTTCCCGTCTAAGGAAGACAAGAAAACATGAGAAGAAACTTTAGTGATTAGGAGCTTTTGGGCCTCTATGTCAGACCCAAGGATTCACCACGTGATGTAAGCAAAAGCACAATAACTACAAGCCTACCGCATTCAAACATTTTGCGAAAGCTTGGCGGCCTGTAAATA
Source organism: Neoascia interrupta (assembly GCA_947623515.1). Taxonomy (NCBI): domain Eukaryota; kingdom Metazoa; phylum Arthropoda; class Insecta; order Diptera; family Syrphidae; genus Neoascia; species Neoascia interrupta. The sequence continues at coordinate 190,918,519 of OX392462.1, forward strand.
TACCCCTACAAGAAGTTTGCAGTTTATTCTCCTGAGAGATAAAAGCCGAAACGTTGCCCCTTGCAGATGTTCAGCAGTAGTTGTTTTGTCTATCTGCGCCTATCGTTAGTCACATCAACCGAGTCCCGTGTTCACGCGAAACCCAAGTGTGGCAGATGTAGCGACAGATACAGGTCGACTTCTAAAGCCTCGTAGCAAGCTCATCAGAGATCTCATTTTTCTGGATACCAGTGCGAACTGGGAACCAAGTACAGGTTCACTGTATTTAAGTATACCTTTCCGACTTAAGGCCTAACCGTAGGAGGCTTATAGTTTATCTTTACAGCCCATTAAAACAGTGATAAGCGGAAGAATATTAAAATTAAACTTTAAAGTGGCTCCACCGGACAAAAATATAGGATTAGTGTACGGTGGAGACATGGTTCTATAGATAATCTTAAATCAACTTGCATTAATGTCCCATTTCGCATAATTCGATGCCACGAACATAATACACTTTTGCTTGATTTCGGTAGGTTTTCGTTAGCTTTTGTTGGCTCGAATTTCGTGGTTTGACGCGGAAATTCGACAGGTGGTAAGAAACAAAGAAAGGTCTTGCGATTACCAAAACGTTTACTTAAACTTATGATGGGCATGCAATCGTTGAGCAGGGCCTGGGTGAGATTTCATATTAATTTCCACACTAAGTTAATCCCAATTAAGGCTATTATGGTTGGGCTTGGGCCCAAACATTTCTTGAAAGCTTGACTTCGAGCACTATCTTGGACGAGTTTAGAGGCTTAGGTTAGGTCAGGTTAAATAGGGGTGTGGTCAAAAGGACCACACAGACACTAGGCACCGAAATTGACCCATCGCGATCCCTGGGGAACCACTTGAAAATAACATTCAAAAGACAAAAACAACCTAAACATTCACCGTGAAACAGCCAATTTCCCTGTAAAAGCCAAGAAGGCCTTTGAAGTTTGTGCCGTGTACCTCTTCCAAACTTTCAAAGAAATATTCCCCTAAAAATTTTCTATAAAAAAATTGCCTCGCCTACGCACATTATTTGTACTATATTCTCAACCGCCTGCAGATCACTGCAGAATCGACAAATATCCGTGTCAGAAAGCCTGCGCCTCCTTGCGTGTTTTCTCAGGAGACAATGTCCTGTCAGAATTCCCACCAAAGCCCTAAGCTCGTCCCTGCCCAGTTTTAATAGTGCCTTCGATCCTTTTTCGTCTAGTCGTGGCCTGAGGGACCTAGATACCCTGTGTCCAGCGAGACGAGACCACCTTTGGTTGGCCTTCTTTTCAATTTTCTCCTCATTAGTGCCTTTACCTACGTAGAGGGGTGGTTTGATGTTAGAAACCACACTGTGTCCAAGGAGCCCTCCTTTTCTTGCAAGCTCATCAGCTTGTTTGTTACAGAGGTAAACGATAGCGCAGTGTCCTAGCACCCTGCACAGTCTCACCCGGTTCTGACTGCACAATGCCTTAAGCATTTTGCGACAGCCTCTGACTATATCAGATTTTATGTTGATCGATTCCATTGCCTTGAGCGTAGCCTGGCTATCGATGTAAATGGCGATATTTATGCCGGATATAGATCTCATCTGCAAAAGCTCGGCCGCCCTAAGTACAGCCAGAACCTCTGATTGGAAGACACTGCATGTATCCGGTAGTTTTAAGGATACTTTTAGTTCCGGGTCTTTTGAGAAGATACCAGAACCTGTTCCTTCCTTTCTTCCTCTTTTCGAACCGTCTGTGAAAATTGCAATATCATTACGTCTGACAATTGCATTATTTTCCCAGTCTGCCCTCACTGAATAAATGACTTCATACGGTGTGTCAAAGTCGACAAGGGTGGGAATTTCATCCGTTAAAGTTGGATTGCCTGGCAGTAGCTCCGACAGGATCGAGCCGTGTCTGTAGCTACAGCTCTTGAAATAGTTTAAGTTAGTGTGCCGTAGCGCACTATTGCCAGCAAGTTTTTTTATCTGTAGATCAAGCGGTGTTAGGTTCAGCAGAGTGTTCAGAGCTTCCGTAGGTGTAGTACGGAGTGCACCTGTGATAGCTATGCAGGCCGTTCTTTGAACCGCTGATAATTTTCCATAAACTGTTTTTCTGTTTGTTGCTTTCCACCAAACCAAGGCACCGTAAGTAAGAATGGGCCTTACCACCACAGTGTACAACCAAGGGACCATGGCGGGTTTTAAGCCCCAAATTTTCCCTACAGTTCTCTTGCAGATAAAAGAGCATTATTTGCCTTTTTGATTCTTTCCCCTACATTAATATTCCAATTCAGTTTAGAGGGTTGAGCAGTGCCCTTATGCGCATTATCTTTAATTGAAGATAACACACCATATATTCAGCGTACATGCCATGATAGATATATCAGGGGAGGGAGATTAATCTAGAGTAGAGCCCGGCATCCTAGGGAAGGCCCCTAGCCAAGACAAAAGGACAGTACCATGTAACCACCTGTTTTACCAAAGTTACTGATGCGTAAGAGAAGAGTACCTTTGGTCTTGCTTTTGCCGCATATAATAAGAAGTTCGTTTTTGGAGATAAAACCCATGTCTTACCAAAAGCCCCTCTACGCACTGCCAGAGTGTGGAAATCACGGCTGTAAAAGAATGCAGTCCAAAAGAACTATTGGAAGTTGCAACCAATACTTCACATGTTGGTCTTTATTCAATCGACTTAACTTTTGGACTTCAACTTCAGAAAAAAAATCATCATTCCTTTTGAAACCTTTAGGTGGGCCAGTAACTTTAGACCAATCATGAATTCGAAGTCCAGGGATTGCATTCAGGCCACTGTGCTTGGACCAAAGAAGCTTGCTATAGAATGACTCCCAAATATTTTACTTCATCGGATATCGGGATAGTGATACTTTTTAGCAAGATTTAAGTCAGACCAAGTACCGCCTACCTGCTCGGAAAGAGAACAACCGTAATTTTAAAAGGATTCATTAAAACCCCAGTTCTAGTGCACCCATCATCAATCAAGTCTAGAAATCTCTGCGCCTGAGAGCACAGAGTCCCTAAGTTTGAGATGAAAGAAAAAACAGCGACATCATTCGCGTTTCATTCATCACTGTAGAGAGTCTACAACCATGCACAGAAAAGGGAGCAACCGAACACCACCTTTTACCACAGTCATGATGCACTTTCCACAATCTGCTTCGGTTATCCAGCGTCCTGTGCATTAGCATTGCCTTAGTCCATTGACCTAATGTTTCATCTACTTCGTGTTGTCTTGCTGAGTTGTACACGTGCTATCATAGGTTGCATTTGCAAAAGAGCCCTCAATGTCTTCAAAAACGCCCACCCTGTAGTACTTGCGATCGAGATCACATTTGATGCAACTAACAAGTTTTTGAAGAGCAGTTTCTCGGCGGTGATAAGCGAGTTGCATCGCAAAAGCAGGATGCGAGCGAAGGGCAACGTTAGAGATTTCTGCCATGGTGGCCTTGGAGCCCTGTATTAAGAGGGTGTCACTTTTATGTAACCAGTGACCACGCACTTATAGATAAATAATGTAATAATAACCAATGGTGATTGGGCCCCAGCAATTCGGGCCTCTCAGCGACGGGTGCCCCACACAACATCAACAGCGGGCCTGGCTATCTTTTTGTCAAACGCAGAAACAGTCACTTGAACTGAGTTCTATTTGTTTGGAGTTAAACTTATTACCAGCCTCTATTAAGTAGGTACGAATGTGTAAGTAATGAGTGAATTTCATACTGCGAGTCAGTAGGTACTTATTGGAAATGAGGTTAAATTGTCGAGTGATGCAGGGACGTGAGAGCTTTGGTCCTTATTTAAAAATGTTGGACGTTGAAAAATCCGCCCTAAACTTGCAAATATTTCCAATACCCAAAAAGGTAACTCAGTTCTAGCTGCGACATTTACAGGCTCTGTTTTAGCACTCATTATTTAATATCACTGATTTCTTAGACCAAGGGAAAAGAGATACAATTTACCTTCTTCTACGCACTGGATGAATCCCCTTTTTTATTCAATTAGGAAACACTCCTTGAAATGATTAACCTGAAACTGAAACTGTTCGATCAGGATGCCAAATGCCATCCAACCCTAAACAAAGAGCATATCGCATCGTTTAAGGAAAATGTAATCGAACCCACCCTCTTGGTTGCCTCGGTGTAGGGAAGTTCCTTCATTCACGGTAACTCACCTTACACCACCCTCAGACTGGATGATGGTAATGAAGCAGATATAATGATGTCGATACGATATCCAATCGATACGGGTTTGTTGCTCTTTTTACTGGGAACCAAACCTGTGCAAAATTAATCCCATCGCTTTAATAGTCCCAGACGGCAGACTGTTTACACAACAGCCTTGAGTCATTTGCTATGGCATTTCTAATTCGGATTTTATTGATCTTCAGATGAATACCCTCACCAGCTCATTGGCTCATATTGAATTGATTGCGAAAACATAATGAATCACTTACCCAATTGAATTGGCACCTATACTGCTGTTCGTGCCGCTGTGTCCATCCTCACTGATGCAGCTACTATTCGGCGGTGGAACCGGCGACTGATGGTGATGCTGCTGGGCATGGTGTTGGTTCTGGGACGCCACCGAGGATCCCTTTGACGTTTGCGTCTGAGCCGATGAGACGGGTGTTTTTGTAAAGGGTGCTTGGAATGATGTTGACGTGATTGTGAAATAGCCGCCAGGCTTTGGTTTCAAGTGGCGGTTATTCATTTGCATATGGACAGTCTTCATGAACTCAATTTGGTGAGCTAGCTTTTGGATTTGTTCCTGTTCAACAGTAATGATCCCCAACGGCGAGTGGGAGTGAGATTAGTAAATGAGAGATAGATTTACATCTATAGGTACCAACATGGTCTGTAAAACAAACACACTTACCTTTAACTCCTCGTTTTCCTGGTACAAATCGGGCGACTCTTCCGGCACTAAACCAACACCATTTAGGGAGAATGATGCAGTTATGCTGCGTACTCGTGCCTTATTGTCCCACTGGTCGCCTTGGCCCTTGAATACTCGGGAGATTTTCGGTCCGAATACCAAGACAATAGTGACTGTTGTGGACATTTGTGTGCGTATGAACCCCAGGAGGTACTTAATGTCGGGACCAGCTTGCGGGAAAATAAAGAGACTGCAAAATAGGAGGGACAAACGAGATGCCATTATTTTAGTATGAAGGGGTTGTTCTTGTCCTAAAGTCCTGGCAATCTATGTTGACAGCCAAGTGCTAAATTAAGTCAAGTGTTACAATAGACGAAAAGTGAAAAGAAAAAGATTTCCTTTGTTCTTGCTCCAAGGAATATATCAATTTACTGGGTTAATGCTTTGAAAAATGGGGGTTGAAGTTTAGCAGCTTATTGGTATAGTTGAATGAACCTTTGCCTTTTTTGGAGAAGAACATTTTGTAATAAGTGTTCTATTATACGTTATACCTAGGTATATTACAACTTCAGATGGAGAGTCTATACGAATTGGACCGTAAGCTTGCGAGGATGGTTTTACCTCTCATAAGTTTACAGCTATTGAAAATCTTTGAACCAAAGGATCATAATAATCGATGTCCAACTAAATTGATATCGAGTTACATTCAGTTCGTTGCATAACTCAAGGTAATTGCATAACTTCTAAGACGTACATAATTCCTTCCATGTTTCATTCAATATATTCAATAAGATTAAATTGAAAACCTGTGTCTTCCACTCGATTTGCACTAGTGTGTAGATAATAACAATACATCTTTTGGAATACCAAGTTCCTTACGTCATTTACCAAGCCGTAGGTGCATATAAATTGAATTTAAATCCTTTCCGAGAACTTAATTACGAAATATCCTTCCTCAATATAACCACACACAAAAGGTAGAGGTGCAGACTCATATAACGTTCAATTATTGTCTAGCTAGAATATTGAACCATATCGGCGTTTCCATAAAAGTTTCCTCCATATTATAAAAGATATATTTAGGAAGTCAAAGGAGGGAGACATCCTTGCCTTTTAGCCTTCTTTTGATGTTAAAAATAAAAGAACCACTATTCATTAATTGAAAGCATATTTGATGAATCACAATACGAATGGAAATAAAAATCGAAATTCATAAACGGTGATGTGATCTTTTGCGTCATCGCTTTCGTCATTGCTTTGTCGAAAGGACATAGGTAATATAAATTAATTTTATTGAATTCCAAACGATGCCATTTAAAACGTTGCCACACGATACAGTTTTGGATGAAGGAAATTATTAACAGGTTCGGTTTTTGAATTAAAAGATTTGCAAAGTTCTTTTGAGCGGCATAAAAATAAGAAAAGAATTCAAAATCTTAAATCATCAAGGTTTTAATAAGTCGATAAGGTATATTTTGTCCTCAAGATAACAGAGGGCAAACGATATGTAGTTCCTCGGTATACTGTACAGGACCTTCAAATTCAATTATGGATACACATCGAAAAATATTCTCTTCGGTGCTCGCTAAAGATTAAAATGGGCAATACCAGGTAGCTTTGCGTACAACTTTAAGTAAACTTTTTAAGCAAGGGAAACTTAGTCACGGTTTAAAAAACTGCCAACGTTTTTTCATTCTCTGAAGATAAAAATTTAAATGTGTCGCAAGTAATCGTGAAGCTAGTGTGGAATGCAGAAAAAAAGTCGGTTTCTCGTACGCCTGAAAGGCATTGGGCTCATGTTCATGAAACCGGGTGTAGACCCCGATGGAATTGTCGCGAACACCGAGTACTATTTGACAGCTCGGTGTGGCAGTTCGGTGTTCAAAAGAATACGCCATCAGATTCCTTCGAGTACCGGTGACACATTTTGATTGTTAATTTTCAAGATATATGTACGAGCTTTTTAATCGAAAGATAAGATAATTCAAAAAGGGCTAGGAAAATAGAAGAATCGACAACAGCTGAATTAAAAGAAGAATTTGGGAAGAAAAACCTCCAGACTTCGGGGCTTAAAAGGAAATTATTGCTCTGACTTCAGAAAGTTATCACTGAGAAAGGTACGAAACAGCAAGAGAGTGTAGTGGGTACACTCAATGAAATGCCAAGTTTCAGGAAGTTTACGTTGCTTCTGCTGAATATTGAAGCATCGCAAAGTGTCCTGAAAGAAAAAAAGAAAGCCGCCGAAAGCTAGTTGGATAAACAAAGAAATGCTCTCGGAAAGCAGCTTCATGAACAAAGGAACGCCCTCGAAAGCCAACAAGATCTCCAGAACGCGCTTTTTTACGTTAAGTTAAAAAAAAAGTATATAGACCAAAACATTTTAAACGTGGAGGAAAAGTTCAGTGAAGTCAAATCAAAAATATAGAGTAGGTACCTGGCTAAGGATCTAGAATTGTTAAAGAAACAGAAAGTTCGAGAATGTTTTCCCGACGGTCCCCGGGATAGCGAAGAAAAGTCGATGGCTCTCACGCTTGCGTTTAGAGGATCAGCTGCCGACTTACTGCATGACTTGACTATCCCGGAAATAAAAGACTCGCGTTCTTTTTCACCTACGCGAGTGTCTGACAAACCCTCAAAGAGCAACATTTGTTTTGAAAATCCTCTCAAAATGTTCGGATTCGGCAAAATATTGTAGGTCCCTTTGTATGTGAACAAATTAACACACACAGCATACATTGTTGAGAAGTAGGCCCTGGCCTTAGTTTACCGGGTAAAATGCTTCAGAAGTTGCAAGCCGAGCGATAGGCGAATTTGTCCTATTCCAACACAAGCAGGGAAATTATAAACGAGTTGGTAATCGAAGCGTATGTTGCAATAAGCTGGGGACCTACGGCAACAGTGTCGAGCTCCATCCAGACAAGCGAGCTGTTTCCATTGCGCCTGGAGAAGGCAAAATGACGAAGCATTGGGCAGGGACAACGTTCTAAATGGCAGTCAGGAAATGCCCAAGAACCAATTTCGTGGGTCAGAAGCTGGTTGATGGAATTGACGCCCTCAGGATTGATGACGAACCCAGGATTATGGTCCTGAGGCGTCGATTCCATCAACCCGAAAACAAAACGCATTCAAAAAGGGTCTGACAGTGAAGGCAGTTATCGCCGGCAGAAATTGCGTGGCTACTAATGACAGGGGTACTACAGCCTCCGTAATCAGAAGAGACCTTGTCCAGACTTCCCGCTACACTAAACCAGCTGCTATAGCCTGAATACAGCTACGGGAGGCAGCAAAATGGCAGACATACCTACGGGTAGATACGGGTAGCATATGGATATGGACAAAATTCTAAACGTTCAAAATGGCAGTCGAGAAATGCCCCAGAAACCAATTTCGGGGGGCAGAAGCTGGTTGATGGAATTGACGGACTCAGGGAACCCAGGATTATGGTCCTGAGGCGTCGATTCCATCAACCCGAAAACAAAACGCATGCAAAAAGGATCTGGCAGTAGAGGCAGTTATCGCCGACAGAAAATGTATGGCCACTATTGACACGGGCGCTACAACCTCCATAATCAGAAGAGACCTTGTCCAGATTTCCTGCTACAAAACACCAGCTGCTACAGCCTGAAGACAGCTACGGGAGAAGCAGAAAAAGTATATACGGGTAGGTTCGTCTACAGATACAACTCGCGGAGTTGACCTTCTACGACGAATGCAACATAAGAATGGAATTCATGAAGGCACACGAATGAATTGTAGACTTTCGACTGCAAGTTTTAAGGTTTCGAACCGTCGCGATCGCTATGGTATACCTACGGAAACGACAACGCAATCTTCGGGGGGAATGAGAAGCTAGGTATGACGTTCTGCGCCCCTCTTCAGAGATAGTTCCTTGGAAGCGTTTGGACGTTGATCCTGGGAACCACCGAATCTCTCTCGTCAAAACAAATAATGTAAAGGAATTTGAAAATTACATCGTGTGAAAAATTCTTACACAACATGCTTCTGATCAGGGTGTTGAGCCCAAGCACACCGTTGAGCTCAGACACGGAAAGATGATTGGAAGAATCAATTTTATGGCAGCTGATTCGACAATAATTGGGAGTAGTGAATCGTTGAGTATGGGTGGTCAAAGGATGGACATGTGCACTCCAGAGGATACAAGCAACCACCGGTTTTCTAAACCCACCTTTGTCTATCAACTTCTACTCTCACTTCCCCGTGGTGAACACCGGCTGCCTATAGTACCTCAACTGGAGATTGGGTTCTAGCCTCTTTGGATGGTTGTTTGGGGTAGCAGACGAGAGAGAGGCGGAGGGATGTTTTCACTAAGGCACTTCTTCTTGCATCCGGACGACAGCACGGAGTAATTCCCCAGATGGAATCAACAGTGGCGTTCAGATGTTCCAGTAAGGCCGAATTACTTAGTGAACACTTTATATGGGCTACTACGACGTATTCGGTGCTCAGGCCTTTAAGGAGCGGATTATCTGGTTCCCCGTCCTTGGAATCATCAAAAAGATCTGGTCCTCCAGATTGGAGGTCGTGCCGTCGGGGTGACTTCACGGCCCTGGAATCGGACGGATTTACTGTTGACGACCAATGTCAAAGGCGGATGAAAACACTTCAGGCTGCTTCGACAGGAAAATTGCATACTGAACTGCATACACGGAAGAGAAGATATAACATCGAACTGTACGGGATTTACAGCGACATCGACCTAGCCAAAAGAGTCAAAATATAACGGCTACGAAAGCTGAGTCATCTAGAGTGGATGGACACCAAGACCCCGGCCCAGAAAACCTTCGAATGCACCCCGCAGATACAGCGCAGTAGAAGAGCACCGAGACTCAGGTGGTGCTTGCAAGTGGAAGGGACCTCAGCCAACTTCGCGTGTGAAACTGAAGACTACCTTGTTAGCTGAGTCCCAGGTCCACCCTGGACTGTAACGCCACCTTAAGTAAGTAAGTAAGGATCGTTGAGTACAGTCTCCCCAAAAATCTATCCTCGGAATAGTAAACCTTACCAGAAAATCTCATGGGTGAGTTTGCTATACATATTTGTGTCACAATATGGAGACTATGGTCGAACACACCTAGTAAGGCACTGCATTTACTTTTTATTTCCGTGTACACCGGAGATGCCAAACCGATCCGCCAAACTGCTACATGACTTCCATTGGCGAAGCAGGAAGAGGTCTACGATAGATGGTTTTGACAAAAATTCAACGATGCCGATATGGCTCTACAACCCACATAGCTGAAAAGCAAAATCTCCCAAGCTACAGCAGGTATGGAAAGTTGGAAGGTCTATACCAAGTTGTAACGCAAACTTATTATGTTGTCTTGCGAATCCAACCAGAACCAAAGGTGAAAAGAAATTTGTCCATGTGGATCGCCTACATCGCACGTCCTACATCGCAACGAGCAAAACTAAGAGGAGGACAATGTGATGTGGTGACTAAATATGATTGTTTGTGTTGTGCAGTCTGTCCAGTACTTAAGCCTAAGAAAACTAGCATCCATTGCAATTAGAATCCTTAAATTCAATCATTCTATCCACCTATCATCCGTGACTACTCATAAACATACTCTTAGGCGATAACAGCCACTTAACGAAGCTTCTTATGCTACTCCCTAACCTGGAGTGTTCTTGAATTTTTAAACGAAGCTCTCGCTGCTTCGAATATTGCCGATATTTGACAGGCTTCATTTAATTTTGAATCTTTGAATTGTGACTATCGAAAAACGAAAGTTAAACCGGTTAAATTTAAACAAAGCATTAAAAAGTGATTGCGGTACTAATGCAATGTGGGATGAATAATTCATTTTGTTGTCCACGAGTTTAATTGCACGGAACTCAGGCAGAAATATTACACTACCTACACGACTACACGTTTACGGAAACTATTACTTTCTGAAATAACTTTTGTGTAATAATCTAATCATTTCCACTTCCTATAGGTAAGATTATTCAGGAATATGTAGTTATTGCATCCATTACCTTAAGTATAAACGCTGATTATAACTATCCATTGTCGTCGTCGTTGAACTTCCTATACTCCAAACTCCAATGTCCTTTCCTCATACAGTCTATCGAAAACAGTCAACAAAGTCGCAAATGGATCGATCTCTCGTCACTAGATATATCTCAAAATATTTCAACCTAACATTCTTTCTGGCTACGATTCTGGGTATTTTCAGTTTTGTCTACGACAATGGGAAAAATATATATGTAGAAAATGAGTATCTGAAATTTTATAGCAAATGTTTGCTATGGTTTTGTCGAGGCGCTGCCCTCATCACATTCTCGATCCACTGCCATATTTATTGTTTCAACATTTTTGACTTTGCTGCAGGTGATCATAAAACTATGGTACAGGAAAGCACAATGATATTAATTACAAGCTTCCAACTATTATTTGGTGTTTTGGCTACATACAACAACCACATGGCTGAAAGAAATACATTAAGAAAAATTTTAAACCAGATACTGGCATACGATCCTCACGCTTTTGCTGCGAAGAAAATGAAATCATCCAAGAGTAGCAGGAAATTGCGGTTTTTCTGGATAATAAAGATGGTGGGAATTTTATCTGAGCTCATTTTCACAAAACGTCCTTCTTTGCTAAAAATGTTTATGTGGGAAAACATCCCACTGGTTCTAGTTAATAAAACTGTGATTGGTGTTGTATTTTTTGAATGGGTCCTGATTCAAGGACATCTTGCCACAATTTACCATCATTTAAACGGGTACATTGATGCAAATCCAAGATTGACAAAAGCAGATATAAAGAAAATTTCACTGGAATCTACGGAAATATGGAAACTAAATCAATTGTCACAGAAGTATTTCAAAACCTTCATTTGCGTTTCCTACCAGCAATTGTTCAGATTCATCTACCTGTTCTATTTCTTTACGGTCTTCTTTCTAAGACTTTCTTATAGTGGCAACAGAGAGTGCCCGGTTTGGAAAATGGTTGTTTTCACAGTTTTGCCAGGACTTTGCATCATAGGGGATGTTCTTATGCTGAGCATAGTGGCAGAAGATCTAGTGTTGGAGTCGGAACAACTTCGATCAAATATCCTATTAAGATCGTTCGACTCCCCGGCAGATGCTTGTGCCTATCGAGAGGTATGTAATGAAGAAAAAAGTCCAATTTAACACACATGATTATTCCTCTAATTTTTCAGACAAGCGAAATATTGCTAAGAAACAATTTTGAAGATTTCAGATGGCGTGTTTCAAGGATTTTCTATCTCAACAAAAAAGAAACCTCACAAATAGTCGTCGCAGCAATCTCTTTAGTATTTGTATGCGCAATGTATAGCGGAAGTCAGAACGATTACCAAAACAAAATCGCTGTTTTACCTTTGTGTTGAGCATTATATAGAAATTAAAGACTTATTCACAATCCTAATTCTAATATACGAAAGAAATAAATAATAAAATAAGTTTGATTTTTGAGGCTTTTGCCGATCTTTTCGAATTCTTTTCTGAGCTCATTAAATTTTTCTGCGTTTGATATTAATGAATTTGTGAAAGGTCTCTTCGTCTATGGTGAGAAGAAGTGTTGCCAATAGTTACCTACCCACTCTATCCACTTCTGCAACATGCATTGAAAAGAAGAACGAGCACAGTTTGCATGACAGGACAGTCAAAGCTTGGACAAAACCTAGTTTGGAGTTTTTTCTATAGCAGAACATCCCGAATGCTGAACAGGCTTCGACACGCATTGGCTAGTCAACATTGAAGTCCTTAAAAAAAAAGTTTCGAAAGCGAAAAACTCGAAAAAAAAACCTCGAAAACAAAATTTTCGAATACCTACCAAAAATCTCGAAGAACAAAAACGTCTAGAATTACAAAAATCTCGAAAACCAATGGTTGGAGTTAAAATTCTGCCGGGGTCAAAATTCTGGAAAATGACAGCTTCTGCAGGCCAAAATACTAACTTAAAGCCAACTCCCCAACAAGTGCCTTTTAAATGATGCCTTGGATTCAATGACAGGCTTGCTGGAAGCATTGTTGTCACTCGTTTAACATATTCTGCCCAAATCTTGTCCATTGACGACCCCCTGCCCACATTCAAAGCGGATTCGCTTTGTGGTTTACTGGTCCCATTGCGGAGGCGCGAAACAAAATCGACGAAATAAGACCCATAGCTCCAGTGAACTAAACATTCATTGTTATGACAGATAACATTTATCACAGACCATAACCGGGAGACGTGAAGGAATTTCCTGGAGGAGTTTATGGTGGAAAGCAGCAGCATAGATAAAGTGCTTCCAGGACAATGCGCCATATGAAATTAAGCTACACTCGCAATGGGCTCGTTGTAACAGGGCAGTCTCCGCATATTTCCTCTGTTCATTTTTTTTCCTCTCATAGAAAAATTTTTTTACGGCCGCACTTAAAGGGATGAATAGCTTGCTTGTCATCCCTCAACGTTGAGAGGAACTTTAGATATTTGAAACTGGTATTTGGTCGAAAGTCGTTTGGCTACCAACAAGGCCAGAGAACTGGGTAAAGAAATATGTTACAAACTTTACTTTAAGTATTGTCATAGATTAAACTTGTAACACTTGCGTGCCTGCCTATAACAGCGCACCCCTTCCTTGTGAGAGATTTTATTTTAAAGAAGATGTTGAACAAGGATACCGTTTTTATATGAAGAGATATCGCGCGAAACTAGAACGAGGGTGTTTTTTTTTTTTGTTGTTGTTGGCTGTCGGGTGAGGGTTAACATTTTTATGGTTCTGAAGGCCCGCGCGCATCATAAGGAGCGGGTGAACATGATAAAAGGAATCTAACAAAGGAGAGCCGGCAACAGCAGCAGTTCAGTTTAAATGTTAAACACAAGGACATGAGAAATTTGACACCCGTCGTTGTCAATGTTGCCGTCACGTTGTTGGAATAATTTTCAAGATGAATTTAATTAAATTTTTTATTGGATTTATGTTTGCTTAAATTATTCTGACGGCAAGCAAGAGTTTATGGCTTGATAGAAGATGAATTGAAGAAGACGTAAGCTTGATTGCTCCAGAAATCTTAATTTTGTCAAATGGCAAACGTTAGCACTCAAATCGAACGAGATTACAATTTGACTCAAAATGACAAGAGTAACTTGTAGTCAAAAGACACATTTTGTGTGGGGTTTTTAATATCCATCGTTTGTCGCGTACCTATAATCTTTTCACTGAACTGAACCGAAAAAAAACTCACAGAGGTAAGTTGAACCTAGGTACTGTCAGCTCTCTCGGCCGGAGGCGTGGGGCGTTAGAACAATTATTGGTGCACTAGGAAAGGACTTTCAGTAGATCCTCGTCAGTTGGGCTTTTAGAAAGGTCACTGGCCTGACTCAACTCGTGCTTAGATGTCACTAACCCGATCGCTGATGTAGTCAAGACACATAGGGAAGTTTTCCCTGATAACATGTTAGGTCCAAAACCGAAAAAGCACTGTCCATATTTTCTGCAAATGTATAGCGAGGTGCTTTTGGCAAAACATGAGTCTCCGAAAACGCTCCTCTCTCCGAATATGCTAAAACAACATCCTCTCATTACCTTTACGTTACCTCTCATTACCATCCTCTCATGATCTTACGTTTTTGCTAGATCAGGCTTTCGCGGGTACCTGTTAATATTTTCCTCGCCGAATTCCAAAAACCGACTCAAATTTGCTGGACAGGAGCCTTCCATAAAGGACTAAGCGCTCTGCTCAAGATGCTCTGATGAACCTACTCCTCTCTCTTCTCCAGTTTTTGCTTAAACAAAGGTGGTTTTTGGTTCTATTAGAAGGTCTATTAGAAGAGCTTATAGGTCTATGAGAAGAACTAGCACGAATTATCCTTCGACCCTAGCCTACTGGACATGCCTCCTGACATATTATTAAGACACCAGAATACCTGCGGCAAAACTACCACGTCGGCTATCCTTAGGGAACGGAATTGTTTCGGTGAGTCTCTCAGCCAGAGTAAATGCCATGGTATTTTCGTAGATGGCTTAAAAACTGGACAAAGGTCCAGTGATGCTGAAGTTTTTTTGAGCAGAAAAGTCTACGTCTTTCCTTCAAGCGCAGTTATGGTTACTTCCAATCTAGTTACGCATAAAGAACAAGCCTCTGATCTGGACGCATCGTATACATTTGACGAGCACTGCAATAACTCCAACAAACGTGGTGGAAAGAGCAGCGGGCCTAAGGAGAATGACTGCAATATCTACTACGGCCGAAGGCCAGCCGTTGCATGAGCCCAAAGACGCCCGGGGGTTTTTTTTAAGAACTATCCGACCACTATTTTACTGGATTTTGACATTTGGATTTCTCATTACCCCGATTTTCGTTCCCAGAATTGCCAACATTAACCTCAAATGCGCGTATATGCCCCCACAGAGGAGGTAGATGACAACGCCAAAGATATGTTTGACGAGCTCTAGGACTTTGATGGATAAAACATATGACCATTGCCAGCTGTGACATCAAGATTGCCCCAGGCGATTACTTGGAATTGGCCTAGCTAGGAAATGGAGGGCATCTTGGCTCGCACGACCGGAAGGCACATCTTACACGGCCTTCTTTAACGGATTCAGGCTGATAGAATTCGCTGCGGGGCGATTCGTTGTGTCAGCTAGTCTGAGGGGCCAATATTGCCTCGGGTCACTAACTCGTTGTAGCTAAGGTTCAGCTGCGGATATCACGACCAACGGAAGGCTACACTCACAAGAGTCCGAGCCTTTTTCAATCGGGTCTCTAAAAACTTTCTACGATGTCCCATGCAGCCAGAATAAAGTGTTGATAGCTAGTGGAAAACGTCATTCGAGATGCCGCCTGTTATATGCTGGGTTTCCCACGACTATCACAACGAAACCCATAGCTTGCCGATGAATTCCGGCAAGCACATGCAATTTAAAAGAAAATACTCTCTAGAAGAGCTGATCGCGAGTTCAACAAGGAATCAGAAAGAGCACAAGATGTGTGCGGTTGAAGAGATAATATAGAAAAACTCAAACAGGAGACTCAAAGTGGTGAAAGGATCTACCAGTGATATAGAGTTCAAACTGAAGCCTGTAAGGACGGTCAAGGGAACATCGTAGTGAAAAAGGCATTTCTGCAGACTGTATTCACCGCTGTCAGATAGAACGAATCGTTCTATCTTGGCGAAAGAGGTAGAAGAAAGATGCCGATAAAATAGCATTGATACAAGTCGGGTAGGCCGGCTTACGTTGCGTCTAAGCTTAAGAGCATAAAAAAGCTCACGAAGCTGACGGCATACCTGCCAAACTCCGCAAATCCACTGGTGATGATCTGGTTAGAAGCATGCGCTAGCTCGCTGCATGATCGGAGAAAATCTAACCCGGTGAATGGAACCTTGACATTGTTTGGCCGATCCTCAGGAAAGGAAACCATCCGAATCGCGCCACCTTGAGAGGCATCGGTATTTTCGCATACAATAGCTTTTCTCCTGTAAGTACTTCGTGAACGCCTAAGCCGTTTATCAAAAATCTGATCTGCAAATCTCAATGTGACCTTAGGCCAGAAAAGTCCACTATCGATCAAATATACGCGCAGACGGAGAGCGGAGATTGGGATATAACACCGAACTGTAGAAAACACCGAAACTCAGGTGTCAGGTGGCACATGCAAGTGGAATGGAACCTCAGTCAATTTAGCGTACAAAACTGGATAAGGCTGGCTGGAGACAGAGCTGGCTAGAGAACCTTGCTGGGCTGATGCGCTCATGGCCTAGGGACTTTTAAAGTAAAGTTAGTAAGTCGGCGGGCTTAATACACGTTTGCGGTTACGGTGGTATCCATGAATATAAGATCTCTAATGAGCTTCCCAGTTCAGAAGAGGATCTTACCTGTCTTTGGGGCTGACACGGTGAGTGTCTCATATACCTGCCGTTCATGCATTACTGAATCTCCTTATCTTTCTTCTAAAGGGGGGAAAACTAAGTGCATTAAAGAAAGGTACATTCATGGCCAATGGACCAGAAGTTGGATTGGTTGTGTCCTGAGAAACAAAAATTTTCCTCAAAAAAAAAAAACTTTTCTCTTGGGCTTTTGATCATTTATCTAAGGGTTAAGATGAACCAGTTCTGCTGATCTGCACGAATGTTTAAACATAAGAGTTGTCCAGTCAGATTGTATTGCCCTTAACTTTGAAGAATCACAGATGCCAGCGAGCTTAAGGGCGTTACTGGTGTCTTTGTGTGTATCTAGTATCTAGTTGCATCAAACTTTAATTGCAGGAACACCTCCAAAGGTGTATATGTGGTATATGTGCTTCGAAAAAACAAATCTGCTTACCGCGCATAGCCCCTATGTGGGCCATGCTTTGGTCTCCATGGAAATTGTGACTTGACAATATCCCTTAATTAAGGATCCCTTACCTTACCCAGTACTTCATTGTTATTCAGGCGGACCCTTATGGTACATTCAAGTCCTTAATTGAGCTCTTCAAGACTCTTCTTAATTTCTTCCACTTTCAATACCCTACCGAGGGTATATAAATCTTAAAGCATAGTTTTTAGCACTATCAAATAATAACCAGTAGTCCCCGTAGATCTTATAGAGATACGGCCGAGTACGGCAGGTGAATTGATTGACCGTTTTGATTTAGTCCTTTAAAATTTTTCCATTGTTATGAAAAGATGAATCAAACAACGACCATAAAGAAGTGCTTATATGCTTTTTATTGTAGCGTGTCTTAGAAGAAACCGAAAAAAAAAAGTGGCGGCACCATCCGCAAAACCTGTGAACAAAGAGGCTTTAAGAATCTCTCATCAGCATCTTTTAAGTGACAGAAATCAGCTGCAGAAAATGAGTCCTTAAATTTGTAACCACATTTGAAAAAATAAAAAAAAAATTAAAAAAAAACTTGCTTATTTATAAAATCTTTTGTTTTCACAAAAAAAAGGATAGATACGTTGACAACCCTCTCGTCAAAGTGTTTCTATTAACTTTTATATACTTTCGAAACTTTCGGATTTGTGATCATTTGCCTTTTTTTTGATCATTAACGTCCCCTTTTGAGATTTATGGTTTTATCTCGAGAAATAAATCTCCCCCAAATAGGGGAGATAAATCAGGGTATTTTATCGACTAAATAGTTTCCAAAAGAAGCTTAAAATAACACCCACAGCTTGCACCACAAGATACCCAATCAGATGGAATGCCGCTTGCCTTACCCAAATGTCCGACCCCCAAACATTCCCGAGGCAATAACTGATTTCGACTGTTCATCATACACAATTTTCCAAAAATACAATTCACTCTCGAAAAGTGCTTCCTTGCTTGTGGGTTTTGCGAAGAATATTCCAGCCAACATTTTCATTATTTCCAAATTCATTGAGGCTTTCCTTTCGACCGACCGAATGACGACGGACGGGCCGCCGACTTTTATATACGTGTAGGTACGTCTCCCAGCAGACCATGATATACTCGATTCGGCATCGCTACCATTGTGCCTTGGAGGAAGAGATCCTAATCTTTGTCGATTTCCAATGCATTGTTACCCACAAAGGGTATTGGCCCAGAAAATCAATAAACAACACACTAGTATCTACTATACCTACGGGTGGATTCGCCATGTTTTATATCATTTTGTAACTGACTCAGCTGTACGATTGTAGAGGAGAGAGAGTTAGAGCCGCGTG
Organism: Neoascia interrupta; assembly: GCA_947623515.1. NCBI lineage: Eukaryota > Metazoa > Arthropoda > Insecta > Diptera > Syrphidae > Neoascia > Neoascia interrupta. Next base: position 190,937,055 of record OX392462.1, read on the forward strand.
CGGTGTTTCCTCCTTGTTCCATACACATGTCTGGGGCCTTTGTCCCCGAAATAGTAATTTTCCAAATTGTCAATTGCTAACATTGAGATTGAACCTTTTGATATTGGAATTACATTCTGCTGTGTGGGCGGTCGGTGATGTTGTCCTTGTATCCTCGAGGCAAAAAGGATATACAATTTGACCGGCTGGTTGTGACGCGCTTAAACCTTAAGCTACACGCTCGATATTTTATCGCATGTGGACTGATAACGGAAATTTCGTTGTCAATACGAATTTAGGAATCGAGGGGATAAAAAAAAGAATCCTTTCCTTGTTTCCTATATTGGGGCTTTGGTATGAGAAAGCTACATCAACACACACCAGGATACTGAGCTATAGAGAAGACCTGTCGTTTTTGGCACAAGTTGTGCAGGTCTTATGGTAGACACGTTGAAGGATGGGTCGCTTAGTCTGCGGCTGGTTTTAAATTTGGAAAGCGCTTTTTTGGCATTGCGTGGTTAATGGCGAGAGGATTAGATGAAGGGAGACGATGAAAAAAATGGTTTATTAATTGTTTCTCCAATTTCCATTTGATTTATATTTGTGTAAGGGGTAATAATACTCTTGATATGCCAACGAAGTCGTTAAGCTTAACATGGAAAGTTAACAAATTTGAGTCTCGCAGTGAAGTTTTCAGTTGCAAAAACTCAGAAAAGCAGGTGTCCAAAAATGAAGGCCCAAAAAGTTCTGGCAAATAGCATAGAAACCTTTCTATAAGAAGAAACCTTAGCTTACTACAATAAAGACCAAATAGAAATCCGTCGAAAGCTTTTGAGAGAATTTTCACGGCTCCACGAAGGTGGCAACTATCAATAGGTATCCACCAAAACTCTCTTTAGTTTTTAGTTTCTAAAGCTTCTTTCTCTCTTCTCTCTTAAGTTCACTCAAAGGCTTAAAAGCTTTAAGTAAAAAGACATAACCTTATCATGACAATTTTACGTATCCGTTGGACTTAATGGTAGTTCAGTTTTGAAGCAAATAATGATAAAAAAAACGCTATTTCAATCCCCACGTTTTGTTGAAGCTTCCAAACTTCCTTTATCTCAAATCACAATAGAAGTAAATCCCGCTTTGATTGCAAGCAAAGGGGAGTTTATTTCGGGTGCACACACAAGACACAAAGTCAGTCAGTCTGCCTTTTGGCTCTTTAATATGTTCTCTCTATGTTCTTTCTATGCTCTTTAATATGTTCTCTAATATGTTCTCTAGTAGAACGTAGAATTTTTGAGTACATCTACATTTCAACAGCAAATTGCGTAAGTCATCGTGGTATAATCACATAAAGTCTCCCTCCTAATAAGCGAAATGTAATTTAAAAGCCGAGTAAAAGCCAACGTATCGTAACGCGGCGAAGTTGAAAACGAGGCCTCTTTGTGAAGCCGTATTTAAGCGGGGACCACAAATAAGCCTTGGCTTCGCTATGACCTTACTTTTACAAGTGGAGCCATATGCTTTCAGTATTTTCTAACACAATGAAGCTCGGCTTTAAAGGTTCGTTTGGCAAAGAGGAAGAGTGCGTGAAGAGAAAACGTAATGCTTCGTTATGAGGAAATTGCTGAAAGAAATTGCGTATTTTTGTTATTATTATTTATAAGATTAAAAATTTAAAAAACGTGTGAAGCAAATGGAGAAAACTCATTTCTTAGCTTTAATATTGTTATGGCAGTCCTTCATTTATGCAGCATGTATTGGATAGTAGGAAAATCATATGGAATTCTCGCTAACTATTTTAATTATTTTTTCATATTATTTAAATTTTAACTTGTTTACTTTTTTTATCTCATAAAAAATTGTTTTGAAAGTTTTATTTGTTACAATACTGGCTAAAAGAGTAACACTAAAGAGGCATAGGTCAAAAACTACGCGTCGGCAGTCTTTTTGACTACGCCCGCGGCACGGATTGACTAAGACCCCAACATTTACTTTTCAACCAATGGGTAACGCGGTTGGCCCTGATGGTCGGTGAGCTTCTAATACGTTTTTTCAGGTCAATCTTCAGCACTGTAAAGCTGGTCGTACTATTTTAAGCAGAAGGCTTTTGGCTTAGAATGTAGAAAAGAAATAGCTTCCATGCAAGAGCTATGTGGAAGATAGATAAATTAGATAGATAAATTCCTTGTGAATAGATATTTCTCACATAATTTTGAAATCACAATTTGCCTGTCCACGATTCTGGGCATGTTGGATTTTGCTTACAGCAATGAGCTAAAAAAGTTTGTGAAAAATGAATATTTGACATTGTACACCTCATGTTTGTATCTGCTATGTTCTGGCACTGTTTTGATTACTTTTCACGTGAGCTATCCGAAGCTTATTCTTACATTTTCCAATTCTCTCGAGTTGATTCCAAAATTGACGTTTCGGAAACCATAATACGATTACTGACCAGCACGAAGCTATGGTTGGGTATTCTGTCTATATATTACTACCACATAAGCGATGGAAATACATGGGGAAAAATTCTGAACAAGATATTGGCTTACGATCGGAGAGCTTTCAGGATGAATGTCACAAGCTCATTTAGGAGAGACCAAAAGCTAAAGCTGTTCTGGACATTTAAGATAAAATAAAACATAAATTGAGGAATATAGGGTGTACCCTGACAGAGAAATTTCGCACCTAATAAGTCACATAAGTTTGACAGTTGCGTGTATATTGTATAAGCAAAGCCATTCCAAAATAAGCTTCTTGAAATAAAAATAAATACGTTGCCTGATTTAATGAAGAAAAATGATTAAAAAACTGGTAAAATATTAAACAATAATTGTGTAGTAGTTTCTTAGGAAAGTACGTGTGCGAAATACAGTAATAGCTCATATTTCTTACTCATAGTTTCTAAATTAACCAGGAATGTTATTGAAATTAACTTGAGAAGACTTCACAAGTATTCAAATAATTATTTATCAATATTGAAAGGCGTAGGCGAGTGCCTAAACCATTTGGAAAAACTCTCAGCAAAAGAGTTGCAGATAGTATTTGTGTCATTTAATGTGCCATTGATGAATTTAAAATTGATGGGGTAGCATTCGGCTTTGTTTTTGGCATTAACGAACTTTCTAAACAATATAAATCTTTGTGTTTAAGTATGGAAGACGAAAGGCCGGTAAAATCTAAATCTTCAACCTCCCTCCGCCAGTTAAAACACACTTAAGCTTTGTAAACCTGAGGTCCTGCGCATAGCACAGGTGGGTCAGATCGGTGGAATGCTTGTAACGTCCAGTTTGTTATTCTCAAGAAGGTGAACCTGTGTAAATGCCACAGAGCAAATCCGTTGCGATTGCCGAAGAGCAAAGACTACAGATGCTGATTCATACTGAAATGGAATATTACCTAATATGCCTGATGGGAGGACATAAGACCCGAGCCCCTTTTTAGTTTCATTTGTTTATTCGCAACAAAATATTTCTTTAAAAATAAATTTCAACAAAACTGTTGCGACAAAACCGGTACAATGAAGCGCGAAGGACTTCCAATCTGGCAGTCAGAACAGCCAAGGAACAGTCGTGGAAAAAGTTCGGCGAGAAGTTGGAGCACGATTACAGATCTGCAAACAAGATATTTTGGCAGACCATTCGCCGGCTCAAAGGAAGGAAGTTAAATATCATCCAAGGGGTTAAATCCAAGGACGGTACACTTCTTTCAAGTGAGAGCGATGTCTTGCGCAGATGAAGAGAGCACTTTTCGGAGTTGCTCAACCCCCAACAGGGCACTGAAGATGGCATTCCCACTGCTGACGAGATAAGGGCGGAGAATAGTCCCACAGTAGACGAAGTCACTGAAGCGATTAAATCGCTAAAAGTTGGCAAGTCTGCTGGAGTTGATGAAATCCGGCCAGAAATGCTCAAGGCAATGGGTGAAGAGGGTGTTAAATGGCTAACACGTGTCATTAAGGTGGCCTGGGATAGCGGGAAGGCACCTAGCGATTGGCAAACGGGAGTTATAGTGCACATTTTCAAAAAAGGGAACAGGAGAGATTGCGCCAACTATAGGAGCATATCTCTCTTGAGTCTTCCGGGAAAAGTATTCGCGAAGGTGTTGGAAACGCGTTCCAGAGCTGTAATCGAGCCTTTGTTACGGGAGGAACAGTGCGGCTTCCGGCCTGGCAGAGGCACAACCGACCAGCTTTTTACTCTGAAGGTTATTCTTGAGAAGGCCTGGGAATATGCCAAACCGGTCTATGCGTGTTTTGTAGATCTGGAAAAGGCGTATGACCGAGTCCCTCGGGATACACTGTGGAGAGTTTTGCAGGACTATGCGCTGAGTGGGCCTCTTCTGAGAGCCATCCAGTCTTTGTATGGAAACTGCAGAAGCTGTGTACGGATAAATGGCGTCAAATCCCGTCCTTTTGATGTGCGCGTAGGACTTCGCCAGGGCTGTGTTCTGTCACCGCTCCTTTTCATAGCATATATGGACTGGATGGTGAGGCGCAGTCTTGGCGAGCAATGTTTCGAATTGGCTGGCATCAGGATGAGCCATCTGCTTTTCGCAGATGATTTGGCCATCCTTGCATCATCCAAAGAGGAACTTCAACGAGCACTGGATAGGTTTGCAGCCATCTGTGGTGGTGCTGGGATGAAAGTAAACGTGAACAAATCGGAAGTGATGGTTGTTTCCCGAGCTCCTGTGCAGTGTACCCTGCACATAAATGGAGTTCCATTAAAACAGGTATAGAAGTTTAAGTATCTCGGGGTCTTTTTCACGAAAGATGGGAGGAGTGATACTGAGCTGTCCTGTAGAATTGGCCAAGCTGGAGCAATAGTAAAGGAACTGCGCCGGCCGATCATTAGAAAAGCTCAGCTTGGAGTGAAAGCAAAGATCTCAGTGTTTAATTCAGTGTTCGTTCCGACCCTCATCTATGGTCATGAAATTTGGGTAATGACCGAAAGAATTAGATCGCGGGTACAAGCTGCCGAAATGAGATTCCTGAGGTGTTGCTGGTGTTACTGGCGTTGCTGGTGTTACTCTAAGGGACAGAGTGAGAAACGTCAGTATTCGTAGGAATCTTAATGTTGAGCAGCTACTTCTCCGAGTGGAGCGATCGATTCTTCGATGGTTTGGACACGTTGTTCGCATGCCCCCTTACAGACTTCCTAGACAGGTCATGCTAGCCGAGATGTGAGCGCGTCGCCCCCCTGGTCGGCCAAGAAACAGGTGGTGGGATCAGGTAAAGAACCACTCTGAGTCCCGCCGGGGGATTGCGCCGGAGTCTCTTGAGTTGGTGGCGGAGGATCGAGAAAGATGGAAGGACCATTTAGCCACCCTCGCTCCGCGAGCCTTTTAAAGGATAGGCGGCATTCGAAAATGATGATGACAAAACTGTTGCTAAGAGACAAATCGAGAGCAAAGAGTTCCCCAACTAAACGATGTCTAATATAAATGCACGCAAGAAACTAGTGGAAAGGAGAATGACTATTGAGATCATAACAAACACTCAGTGCCACATTCCAAATTAAAACTAAGGTTTGGAGTCAGTCAAGTTGGTACTTTACACCTTATTTTCGTAGCCCGTCTCGGTTTCTTCGGCTGCCTCAAGGCAGTCGCAGCCGAAATCGAGTACAAAATTAAACCCAGGAAGCCCACGGGTAGTTCGAACAGCACAGTAGTTAGTTCCTGGGTTGCCTACTACCCTCATCTCTTTGAATGACTCTTTGACATGAGCTAGTAACTTTACTAATTAGGTTAGTTAAGCGACGCGGAAGACCCAAACCCACGCATCCATTGATATAAGTTTTTTGTCTGCAATTATTTAAGACGAAAAATTAGGCAACAATACTTTTTATTATAGTTAATATAATCTTAAAGATAAATGTTTGCTTACAAAATAACAGTGAGTGAATGACAGTTTGTCATGTGATCTATTCTCTTCTCTTTTTTGCCACCAGGTAGAGTGGTTCCAACTTCCAACTTTCATTCCTTAATAGAGCGGCGCAAAAGCTCGAGGTGAACCAGGGCCAACTTCTCAACAATGTATGCTGTGTGTGTTAATTTCTTCACATACAATTTAAGATGCTGGACATAATTTTCGAGAGCTACTTTGCGACGAAACGTTCTTTTTTTCTAAGTGCATACACAGGTATGTTTAACGTTACGTTGGTCATTGCCAACAGGATTGTTCTTGGTGTTCTCTTTTTAGAATGGGTCCTTACTCAAGAGCATATTTTCAACATTTACAATTATTTACACGAGTTTATTGCTGAAAATACTAGATTAAAAGGAAAACATTTGAGGAAATTTTCACGGGGCTGTGGACAGATATTGCAACTAAAACAGTGGTCATATAAATATTTCAAAACCTTAATTTAATTTTCCTACCAACATCTGTTCCTGCATTTCTTCGATCACTTTTCGGTTTTCTTTTTAAAACTGTCTGATGGTAGTGTCAACCAGTTCATGGTATCGGAAATTTATGTTTTCACAGCTTTGCCGGGGCTTTGCATCATTGGGGATCTACTAATCCTGAACATAGTGTCAGAAGATCTTATTTTCAATTCCCAGAAACTGCAAACAAATATCTATTTACTGCGCTTTATAGATTTCAAGGAAAAGTCATGTGCCTATCGAAGAGTAAGTGGCACTGAAAAGAGTTGTGCTTGCAAACATGATATTTCTTTGTTTTTATAGCTAAACGAGATACTGCAAAAGAATAATTTTGAAAACTTCAAATGCCATGTTTCCAAGAAGTTTTACCGCAACCCAATGGAGTCCTTGCAAGTGATGCCGGGTATCTCTATCGTGTTTGCTTTCTCGTATGACGCTAGTCGGTTTCATATCCAACTCCTTCAGAATACTCAAAATTGATTTTTAAACAAAGAAATGTGAGTGGAAAATATTTATTTAGAACGAAATATAAATCCTAAACTGTGTCATCATCATCATTTTCGAATGCCGCTTATCCTTTAAAAGGGTCGCGGAACGAGGGTGGCTAAATGGTCCTTCCATCTTTCTCGATCCTCCGCCACCACCTCAAGAGACTCCGGCGCAATCCCCAGGCGAGACTCAGAGAGGTTCTTTACCTGATCCCACTACCTGTTTCTTGGCCTACCAGGGGGCGACGCGTGACCTGTCTAGGAAGTCTGTCAGGGGGCATGCAAACAACGTGTCCAAGCCATCGAAGAATCGATCGCTCCACTCGGAGAAGTAGTTGCTCAACATTTAGATTCCTACGAATACTGACGTTTCTCACTCTGTCCCTTAGAGTAACACCAGCAACGCACCTCAGGAATCTCATTCTGGCAGCTTGTACCCGCGATCTAATTCTTTCGGTCATTACCCAAATTTCATGATCATAGATGAGGGTCGGAACGAACACTGAATTAAACACTGAGATCTTTGCTTTCACTCCAAGCTCAGCTTTTCTGATGACCGGCCGGCGCAGTTCCTTTACTATTGCTCCAGCTTGGCCAATTCTACAGGACAGCTCAGTATCACTTCCTCCCATCTTTCGTGAAAAAGACCCCGAGATACTTAAACTTCTCCACCTGTTTTAATGGAACTCCATTTATGTGCAGGGTACACTGCACAGGTGTTCGGGAAACAACCATCACTTCCGATTTGTTCACGTTTACTTTTGTTCTTTAATAAATAAAAAACGGTTTTTTGTTAAATAAAAATAAAAAAAACCTTTCAAGAAACGGGTTTCGCTCTGTAATATATCTTTATTTTACATTTCTATACTTAGGTTTTTTTAGTGAACCAATTTTTGGGACGAATACTGGCCAAATACATTTTAAGGTTTTAGCTGGAGAAGAAAATACAAAATTCACAAACCAAAACAACTGGTTTGGTTTATATTCACTAATTTGGTTAACGTCCACTATTCATAATTTCAACTAGATGTCTTCTTAATTCCAGTGGCTCCATCACATTACCCCCCTCTTAAACTTGTTCGAACAATGCAGATCTATAGAGAGGATTACGCGATTAAACTCTTGCTCGTTGCTGAAATCTGAAAACAAACATTTGATCCTCAAAATCCTACTGAAGTTTTTGGCAAATTCTACTTTCTATAGTGCTGGACAGCATGAGACCTTCCACCTTCTCCTTTATTATGGCAATAGTTTTTTTTCTGGTTGATGAATTTTATGAACTTGAATAAAAATAAATTGAAAGACTGCTTTTAATTTTTCAAGGCAAGAACAACATAGATGATAGCTCTTCAGAAACCTCTTCAGTTGTTTGTTGTTTGATTGAAATAAATATAATTACACATTTATATCCCCTTGCTGTTGCTTGGCAATGTGCCAATGTCTACAATCCCTCTTCAATTAAAAAGCCTAATTGATTTACACCATTAAAAGAACGATTTAAATAAATTTAATTGGATTAACATCTGATGCGCTGACAATAGATTCTTTTTTTTTTTTGAAAAAAACTCGCTTTTCTCACTCCTACTCCACCCTACTTTCCATTGTGCCACCCCTAACTTCGTGGCAGTATGATTACATGGGGTTACCCACACCACTGCAATAATTTATTATTAGGCATTTTATTCAACGCAGCTTTTCTGTTTTAATCACTTTGTGTGACAACGGCTAAAAATCATAAATGCAACAATAGCTTCTGGTGCAACAGGATTAACACTCATAGTAGCTTAAGTTTTTTTTTGTTTTTGTTATTGTTCAAAACAGATTATTATACTTACTGGAACGCAACCATTGTTATATTAACAATGGCTATGTTGTAGATGGCGTACGATATTAGCCGAGCTTCATTGTACAGCGATTCGGCATTTCGCACATTGTAGCAGACCCGAACGCCCCAGGCTAAAAAGAGTACCTCACCAATTGCCAGGCTGTGGTCCCACCAGTTGTACGAACATTGTTTAAATTTTAATCCATCCTGGTCGCGAATCTATTGTATTCGAGAAGGAAGAGGAAAAATTGTGTATAGCATTAGAATAACACATAGAAATTTAGTTGGAGTTAATGAAGTGAATTTGCTGTAACAGAAAGGATAGGATGTAGAAGTCAATGAACTGGACCTGATTTACTTAAATTCAAGGTTTTTATGGTAGATTTTATAACTTTAACATATTTTATGGAAAAATACAGCTTTATAGCTATGTTAACAATATTTATTTAAAAACTCCCAAATGTCACTTGTCATATTAGATTGCCTGAACATAATATTGTGACATCATAAATTTTTGTAGACGGGAAGCTGGGAAAGCGCAACGCACGTATGTAAAAACTTCAGTTTGTCTGTGTAGGATTGCAAAAAAAACCTGTCCTAACCTAAAAAAAAACTAGTGGGAGGGTTACAATCCGCCTAGGCGAATCGTTGGATACCCCATCCCAATTGACCACTATCAAGCTCCAAAATGCGTCAAAAATCTTGGTTATAAAATTCCAGTTTCTATTAACTTTAGTTTTGCTAAGAATTCGTCAGTTAAAAATAATAAAATAAATTCTTTCTTTAAAAATAATAAATTCTTTCTGAAAAAGGGGGTGTGGCATCAACCCCTTTTCAATAACATAATTTTTTTTTATCATATTTTTTATCAGATGAAGTATACACGTGTTGATCGCAGTTTTATACTAAAAATTTGATTTTTTACTTAAAAACGCCCTAAAAGTGGGCGTGGCAAAAATTTATTTATTTGAGATGCTAGCTTACGCACATATCTCAACATTTCATAGTGCATGTTTTTTGGATTTAAAGCAAATATATCAAATAAAAACCGTTTATTAGAATGCATATTAAGTATGACCACGCCTACAAGGGGCGGTATTCGCTTTTTTTTTAAATGCCAATCACAAAAGACTTAAGCGGGGATATTGCACACCAAATTTTCAGCAACTTTGATTTTTTATCCTAGTAAGTAAAGTGGGTGTGTCAGTGGGCGGATTTCAAAAGATTTTACACTTGTACTGCTTCGGGACCTAAAAAGAATAGATATCAAGTCTCAAGTTCCTAGCTCAAAATTTAAGACTTAAAAACTACCGACAGACGGACGGACGGACATGGTTCATTCGACTTACAATTCGGTCTTGATCATAGGCCTTTAAGGTCTTGAGGGTCTACGGTGGTTATTACTATTTCTCTATGTTACAAACTATGAATCAAACTTAATATACCTCCTATCATATGGAATGGGGTATAAAAAGGAGTGCCACGCCTCCATAAAGTAGACGGATCACAAAAATATAACTTTTGAATGCGTTATGTAGGTATGCTTGCATACATTTTGGACTAAAACCCCGCCTTTATAACTAAAAAAGAAACCTTTTTGTATGCCACGCCCACAAAAGTGGGTGGAGACCGCAAAAAATGTAGTCAATGCAATTTTTGGTTAAATTTCATGTATATTGAATAACTCTAATTTTCAGTTAAAACTCCTTGAAAAGCGTTTTCTACATAAAATATTAAACGAAATTTTTTTCAACGTCGAGCAAAAATATTGAGTAAACTGCATTTGAAAATGTGCACTTAAAAAAGATGCCACGCCCACTGGAGGAAGATTACCAATTAAATTTTTCCTTTTTGTGTCTAACATTCATTAGGAGATGCTAAATGTCAAATTTTAGCCTTTTAGAACGTCTTACAGTTTTGAAATCTCTGGAGGTAGTTGCATATTTAGACCGATTGTGGGCGTGTCTTTGGGCGGATTTAAAAAATTTTTACACTTGTTTTGTTTCACATGACGTGGACCTTACGAAAGCTAGGGTACTGAAACGTACGAAATTTCAGTACCCTAGCTCAAAATTTAAGGCCTAAAAACGTGTGACATACAGACGGACGGACGGACGGACATGGCTTATTCGATTCAGAATTCGGCCTCGATCATATGCCCTTAAGGTCTTGGGGGTCTACCATTATTATTTCACCGTGTTACAAACTATGGGACAAACTTAATAAACCTCCTATCGTATGGGATGGAGAACAATTTTAAGGAACACTATCAGCGTATTTCAATTTTCAAAAAATTTTCCTAAACTGACTCGTAAAGCATACATTTTTAAAAGCAATTTTTTTAAAATCCTCCATTTTCTTACTCGGAAACAGCGATTTCGTTCAGATTTCGTAAGGGTACAAAGCGTACCAAAAGAAGTAAGTTTCCTTAAAGTAATTTAAAATTGTAGTTTCTAACCTAAGTATTTCTAAGCCTATTTGAAAAACGAAGTAACGTTAAAGGCCCCTTAAAATCCGTTTACGCAAAATCTGGTGCCCATAGAAAACAACTAACGCTAACGCAGGCGATTGTGTTTATGAAAATAATTCTAACGGCAATTAAAAAAAATTAATTTGTTTTATGTTCAAAATGTGAAAAATAAACTTGTTTAATTTGAAATTTAAAAAGATATAAAATAGGTCGACAGAACGTATGTCCCTGGACGTCCCTCTAACTCCTAAACATTGAAAAGTATAATTTTGAAATAAATAAAGGGCCATTTTCTAAAATTTTACACAAAACTATTGTAAACTTGGAATATTCAAAAAAATTTTTAGATAAATTTTAACTGAAAAACCCAAAAACATTTTCGTGAACGTTTTTAAGGTTATAAAGATTATTATAAGGTTATAAAGACGTTATAAAGATTTTGTTTAAATTTAGATTAACGACACACAAAAGCAAAATAAAGTAGAACTCCCTTAGTGGGCGTGGCATGGAGTTCAATAGTAATTTTTCAATTAAATTTTTAGTCACCTTTTTTGTTCCAATTTATATATTTTCGATTTTATATAGAAAATACTTTGTTCTAATTTTGTTCATACAAGGTTTTGGGCCACGCCCACAGGCATAATTTTTTTGAGGCATAATTTAACAAAAATCTCTACCTTGTCAGAAAAACATGGATTTCGACTGCCCTTACGTCTATTTTAGAGAAGAATTAGAAATAAAATTTCGCACTTAAGGTACACTAGACTCCATTCAAATATTTTGGTCACGTCTATTTTAAGGAGTCGATTGTACAAAATTATTTAAGTTCAACCGAGAAAATTTCTTCATTTTTGCGAAATTTTTAGCCGCAAACTTGGATATTTTTAGGCTAGTCATGCTTTTTCTCTTTAAGAAAAAAAGGCTCGTGTTTTTGGGTCTAATTGGCACTCTCCATCCATGCTGTGTGCTTTTCAGCTGTTTTACACACATGGAGGGTACCAACAATCTTTTGCCGATTCTGAAAAACAGACGAATTATTTAGGGCAAAAATTTGTGTTTTACATTTTGCAAAACGTTGTGATTATCGAGCCAGAACGGTTCACTGCCTTAGGCTGCTATTAATTCCGCGTTGAAGAGATGGTGCAGATAAAAATTGTCGATCATAAAAAAGGCACCACTAGTTGAAGAAAGAAGATACTTAATGGATCAAATATAAAAGAGAGCTCAAAACTCGGGTTTTTGTTTCTTCGCAGATAGGACAAATTAACTTCTGTTTGCGGAAAGGCTCGGGCAAAGTAAACGTGACTTGACAACCAGTAGCTTCCAATATTTAAGTGTTATTCAACCAACTGAAAGTGAGCCAAAACTTGACATTGCCAACCAGGATTGACAAAAGAAAAGACTGCATATCATGGAAAATTTCATCAACTTGAACTATTACTTTTCTGAATGTTCTGCATGTACATTCAACGACGAAAATGGCAATCACTATCACGAGCAAGCTGCATCTTCATTCATTTATTGGTTCTTTAATATACGGGCTTTTTTACGCTAATTCATTGCTATAACATCTTATCTGAAACAGGTGCCAATGCAATAGTTTTCTGGGAGCATCTAGAGCAGAGTCCGCTAAGGATGGCTCATGCTATGCATTCACTTGATCTCCTTAAAGCAAACAATAAGAAATGTTTTGAACCCTGAAGGACGATTTTTTTTGCTTTTCTTGAAGTTGATACACATTTGAGGTTTGGTATAAATATGTTCGAACAAATTGGTTACCAAGTCGTTGATCTTTGCCTGTATGTGCTTAAGCCATGATTTTCCAACATTTGCAAGCATTTTTTAGCCTTTTTCCTTGGACTATTGTATCCAAATATATTTGCACTCAAAAACATCTTTAAGGCTCTTAAGACAAATTTTGAATATAGTTTTCCTTTTTTAAATCATCATTAATTGCAAACATACAAATTCGGTTTTGGTATAAATAAAAATTATACCGAAATTTAATCTCAATCTACTTTCATTAAATTTTCTGAGTAATTAACACGTGTGCCCGTAGCTAAATGGCACATCAAATGACTCAATAACTCTATTATCCAACGTAACTCTTTAAATTAACTGATGCTCTTACCCAATTTGTCCTAAAGAAACATAATCAATTACCCCCAAGGTATTGGCTAATAAATCATTCCAACACCAGCCATCAACTCAAAGTGGAACCTACAATCCTTGCCACCCCTATATCTAACGACCAAATTCAGCCAACACCTACAATACTGCCTCACGAATAAATTACCCCCGGGCAGAGAGTCTCATTCCATCTGCATGCCATTATGCCGATTGTTATACTGTTTATCGATCTAATCGAATAGAGACGTTTGATACGAAAAAAAAGGTGATATCCTTGCACTATGTGCCACTAATCATTCAGACACATTTCACTAATTTATTTCTGCCGCACAATGGATTGTATCCATTTGCATATAGAATGTAGCTAGCTCACATCCACGTGCACCAATTCACATCAAATGCGTTGGTCCTTTTAGTTAAATTGAACGCCAAGTGTGCAAGTCCACGTGTCAGTTATCATTACGAAAGCAACAACTGCAGCGCTGCACCAAGAGCACGTTTCTTTTTATCCTTCGCACAATATGGAATTGTGCAGTTAGTACGAAAGGATATTATACCCTTGAACTCGTTGTGCAACAACTGTTCACTGTGGACTTTGATTTTATTTCTAATTTATGAGCTTGAAGGACTTCTCCTACACAAAGTACTTTGGTACTATGGCTCACATTAAACACAGTTGAGCTTGAAGCAAGAAAAGTTTTCTTGTAAAACAAAAGAAAACAATACAAAAAAAAGTGAAGGGATAAAGGCCACACGCAAAACTCATACACACACACACACATACAAACTTACATTCTCGGCAAATGGAGTCGCAGAAATGGTCCAAGTTCCTAAATAAATAAGCATCACCAGTAGTATGGGAACCATCCATTGTAGGAGCTGTTGGTCGGTTAGTTTCACTTTATGGGCTGATTTCACTCGATACGTCAAGGACACTCTAATGGAATGAAAATGAAGAAAAATGACTCCTATGAGTTCTATCGAGACATACTTCAAGAATTTTCTTCAATCTTGTGTGGTAAAAGTTTGAAATTTTGATGTTATAGAAACTTACCGCCACGTTTTCATAAGTAACGATGTGTAGGTTATGCAAAAGCCCATGTGACGAGTCCACTTTGTGGCGATGCACCAGTAGGTGTCGAGAATCGGGAAAATCGCAGCCATCTGAAATGAAAGGTGTAAGAGATTTCTTAAGTTTTTCAATTACAACAATTATTAAAAAACTTGTTACATAATTTGATAAACTTTTTTATGGATGCAAGACAAATTTCTGTTCTTTATTTTAACGAGTTTCTCTTTTTGGTAATGTAAAATCTTTGCAAATGGTCTCGATGATTTAAGGGCTTTTCGGATAGCAAGTTTCAGGCATCTGTCCTGTTAATTCTATAATTTTAGCTCCCAAAAAGGGATGGAAAAGGAGACCTGCATCCACTATCAGGCTTTTTCTTAGAGGTAAGACCATTGGACGGCTGCAGAACAGTATTGGCCACCACTCTGTTGGAGTTGCCGCACCCTTACGACTTAATATTTCAGGCGAATTCTCTGTTATCAATCTGGTAAGATCCCACGTGTATGGGAAAGCTGGAAAGCGGTCTAAAATTCAAGGTTCTCTTTCATTAAAGTCGGTATGACCAGATAAGCTTAAGGTAAGATAAGACTGGATGCCAAGTGGTCTTATAAAATAACGCTGAAATATGACTCAAATTTTATTCATAAGCCCATTTGACGAGTTATAAAAGTCAGATGTATTAGCCTATACGCCATATTACCAAAACGCCATATTACCAATATACGCCATATTACCAAAACGTTCATATGCTCTCTGCTGGGAGTACGGCTGATATACTTTTCATCTGTCTGATTGCTAAAGTTATTACACTGTATGCCACGGTTAGACTCAAATCACTCACAAAACTTTGAAGTTAGCACGCCACTTCTTAAAAAAGAATTCTTTCGAGCGACAAGATAGTTTGAAAATTACTTTGATATTTTGTGGAAAAATATCAAATCGAAAAATATTATGTGACATTTATGCCTGAACTGAAAACAAAGTCTGATTTTTTGATATGACCAAATATTCCATAATGAAAATTTCCAGAATGGCATATGGTCGTATTGGGCTTATGGCGGAATAATATGTTTTGTGTACCTGTTACACAGTGTGCCCTAAAGGTCACATTTATCTGTCAAAACGAAAATGGTCATACCGGAAAATATTGTCATATGGTCACATGAAATTATGATGATTACACTATATGACGACAAGTGACCGAGATATCTGTCAAAAAAGGAATATATGGCATACAGTCTTATCTCACCTTTAGATAAGCAAAAATACAGTACAGCATGACATTCTTCATCCCAGGTTTATAAAAGGATGGCTCATTCGATTTGCTTTTAGAAACCTTTCCTGTGAAAGTTCCTTTAAACCTGCCCCCATACATCCAACAGCTAAAATTGCTAAACTAGCAAAGCTTATCTCAACGGCGCGGTGGGCTAATAGTAGGGATCTGATGTTCATTCATTAACTTACACTAGGTCACATCGACGCACCTGATCTTCCCACTTCTTTGAAATTTAAATTTCGTGGGGGATCACACAATCTTCGTAGTCTCGGAAAGCACTAACCGCTAAGTTCTAGTCGACAAGCAGTTGGACCTGTTTACAGTTTACAATTTACACTCAGGCCGAGTCCGCATTTGAATGCGGAATTCAAGAAAAATTGAATTTTTAAAAGATCCAATTTTTTTTCCTAAAAACGACCCCATAAAGTGGGCGGAGCTCAAAATTTTGTATGGAGAAAACTTAAGGAATGTGTTTTATAATTGTCATATGTATATGACTTATTCGTTCTAAAGTGAATTTTTAAAGAACTAAAGTTTTCAAATATATAACACTGTAAAAGTGGGCATGGTCAGTGGCGTGGGCGGTTATATTTTTGTCGCGTTAAAGGTTTTAAACCGCAATATCTACACCGCAAAATTTTAGTTACTATGCCTTGTTTAACTTGGTCAAAAGGTTTTTAAGAATGAAATGTGAATTAGAGATTGTCTTATATTGAAGCCATTAGTAGGCGTGGCCGTCGGCGAATTTTACCAATTTTCACGCTTTGTCTGTGCATAGATAACGTAAAAAACAAGCCCCACCCCAAGTTTCAGCGCTTTAGTCTGGTTTTAAAGATCTAAAACCTTCACACATACATACCGACGGAAATGGCCTAATCAATTCACCGCTGTCGGTCTCGATCATATCTCGAAAAGGCCGTAGGGATCTATGATGATTATTTCACTGTGTTACAAACTATGCATTAAAATTAATATGCACTGGGTCGGGTATAAAAACCCACTTAATAATATGTTGATTTCATTACTAACAATTTTTCAAAATTAATAGTGGGCGTGGCATAAGATTTGCCTACTCATGGATAAAACTTCACGATCAATGAAAATAAATTTTTGGATTTTTATGATATCAACTTTTCTTGTATCTTATATGAAAATTTTAAATTTAACCCTTAAAGGAAGAACAAGACAGACTTTTTTTTACAGGCTGAAGATCTTCTAAGATTTGCACTCTTATTATAGGATCAAAGCTCTTATGATACTCCGTTTAAAAGACTACAACTCGTGTAGAATTAAAGTCTTGTAATAAGAGTTTAAATATACTCTCGTTATATGAGTTAAACGCTCCTTTTTAAATAATAGTGCTCATATCAAGAGAGTAGATGAAATGTGATGATTCAAAATGAGGAGAATAATTGGGGGGATTTTAAGTGATAACTCAACAATGATTATGAGACGGGAATTTTTCGACAAGAAATTAGTGATGATTAGTGATGAAAATGACAAGAGTACGAACAATTTTTTGGTGGGAATAAATATTGCTGGTTGGATCAAAATAAAAATCTTGGATGTTAAGTTTAATAGAGAAAGCTTCTGATTGCTGATCTTCAACCTTTGAAGATGGAAATATTAGTTTCATTGTCCGCCTTTAAAAAAAAACTCTATTTCTCTAATGTAAAACAATAAGCTCCAGACTATTTTTTTTTGTTCTCTTACTTACTTACTTACTTAAGGTGGCGCTACAGTCCGGGATGGACGTGAGCCACAGCCAACAAGCTTCGCCAGCCAGCTCTGTCTCTAGCTAGCCATCTCCAGTTTCGCACGCGTAGTTGACTGAGGTCCCCTTCCACTTGCGTGTTCCACCTGAGTCTCGGTGCTCCTCTACCGCGCCGTCTCTGCGGTGTGAATTCGAAGATTTTCCGGGCTGGGGCGTTGGCGTTGGCGTTCATCCACTCTAGATGACCCAGCCATAGTAGACTTTGTGTTTTGACTCTTTTGGCTAGGTCGGTATCGCTGTACAGCCCGCGTACAGTTCGATGTTATATCTCCTCCTCCACTCTTCGTCTATGCAGACGGGACTGTAAATCGTCCGAAGAATTTTCCTCTCGAAACAGCCTAAAGTGTTTTCATCCGCCTTTGACAGGGTCCATGCTTCTGCACCTTAAAGCAGGACTGGGATGATGAGCGTCTTATACATGGACACCTTAGATGCTCGAGAGAGGGCTTTGCTACTCAATTGCCTTATTAGCCCAAAGAAACAGCGATTGGCAAGAGTTATCCTTCGTTTGATTTCAGCGCTGATGTCATTGTCCGAATTTATAGCGGAACCCAGGTAGACAAAGTCCTTAACTGCGTCAAAGTTATAGCTGTCGATGGTGATGTTTTGTCCAAGACAGCATATACTTGGTTTTCCCCTTGTTGACTGCTAAGCCTATATTCGCCGCTTCCTTCCCAATACTCACGGCGGCTTCACTGACATCACGTTTTATTCTTCCGATTATGTCAATCTCGTCTGCGTATGCGAGTAGTTGAACGGACGTTTGAAAAATTGTATCTCTGGTGTTCGCGCGAGAATTCTGCACAATTGCCTCAAGTATGATGTCAAGGAAGTTGCGTGACAGCGCGTCGCCTTGTCTAAATCCTTTTTTGACATCAAAGGGGTCGGTGAGGTCCTTGCCGACTTTGGCGGAACAACGTGAATTTTCCATCGTCATCCTGCACAGACTGACGAGTTTGGCAGGAATACTAAAACTAGACATTGCGCTATATAGCTCGTCTCTATAGATGCTGTCATGCGCGGCCTTGAAACCGAAGAAAAGGTGGTGTGTATCGATTTGAAATTCCTGGGTTCCTTTCCAGGATCTGCCGCAGTGTGAATATTTGATCGATGGTGGACTTTCCTGGCCTAAAGCGACACTGATGTGCCTATCAGGTTGTAGACAAACGGCTTCAGGCGTTCACACAGTATACAGCAGAAAAGATCTTGTATGCGATTATAAGACGACTGATGGCTCTGTAGTTGGCACAACTCAAATGGTCCCCTTTCTTCAGGATCGGGCAAACAATGCTGAGGTTCCATTCGTCGGGCATGCTTTCTTCCGACCATATCTAGCAGATGACCATATCTTGCTCCTAACCAGCTCATCGCCAGCGGATTTAAAAAGTCCGAAAGCTTTGTTGCACTTGAGCTTAGACACAGCTACTTTCACCTCCTCCAGGTCGGGGGGCAGTATCGTTTTATATGCTTCGTCGTTGGTGTCTTCGCCCGTGTTGAATGGTTCGTTCTGCCTGACGGCGGTTTGGCGTTTTTGGCGCTCACTCCTCCGTTAATTTTAAAAAATTATTTATTCCCTCCAGAAAAACACAAAAATATTCAAGTTGAGCTTTTTCCGATCCCCTGGCACTGGTAAGCTCCACGCCAATTTTTTGGCGCACAATCCCCCTTCTCATAATCCCCCATCGAATAATCCCGCATTACAAAATCCGCCGTTAGTTTTTATTATCATACAATCCCCCAAATATTACCCTGAATTAGAACCATCACATTTCGTCTACTCAAGCGCAAGGTTCAGTATCAAAAAGCGTAGCTTAAAACTAGATGTGCATTAAGTTTCACCAGTATGGACCAACAGTTGTGCCTGAGAGGAAAAAGAAAAATCCTGAGAATCTCGAGAAATGCATGTCCGGTAAGAAATGTACCCAGAAAAATTTTACCTTCTCAAGATCACCTGAGACAGTTTCAATGAAAATTTAATGTCTGAATCTTTCCGAGTCTTTGCTTGTTTTTAATACAGATTCAGGTGTGCTTAAAACAGCAATACAGTTCCAAACATATAGGAAGTACACAGAATAAGGTTTTCTTAATTTTGCAGCTCTTTTCCCGCCATCAGTCGTCAAACGAAGACGATCCACTCCAGACTCCACAAACATCCACTAGAAAGGCCGCGACTGCTGCTGGAAAAAGCTGTCATTGTTTTTTTTACATTTAAAGGATCAATTGGAATTTGTCGAAACTTTTCCAAAACGTGCTGTGGAAAAATTTTACCCAAATACTTGGCGCTTGTCTTGGCGTTCACGTCACTGGTAAATGAGTCCCTGATATTCAATTTGCACTCCCAAAGATTCTGTTGCACGTCCAGGTACAGAATAAAGAGCGGATGAAAATTTAAGATTTCTTTTTAAAAGTCTTGCATTTTTCATATCCACATTGTTTTACCAATCTCAGCCTATACTTCTTTAGCTTGTACAAGCTTATACTTTAGCTTGAGTACATCATCTCTGTCAAGTCAACTTATAATTTCTTGTCAAAAAGAAGATCTAAAATTCATTTATGTAAAAATTTTATGCTTGAACCATCCGATGAAGACTCATTTGTCAAAATTGCTCCCGAAATTAATGGCTCTCTCTCCCAAAACTCTCATAATCAGCCAAACCAACCAACAATGGTATCCCCAATTATGGCACCTCCGTTTTCCCTTAAAGCGGATAATACTCCCATTCCCATAGCCTCCATCCTTCCGCAATTATTAAGGCCAACTTCCTTGTTTTCTATGGCAGACCAACCATACTCTTCAACCCTCAGTTAATTGACAACTTACTGCCAACTTACCTACACACAAAAACAAGATACCTTTCCTTGTGGCACCTCCACTGTTTGTGCCCTGCGTTCTTATAATAAAATATATTATTCATGTGATTACCCTTTTAGGTGTACCTTGTGAACTAAAAATACCTCGTCGCTTTTGCCACTCAACTATAGTGCAGAGTCATGTCCTATAGACTTACAAGGGGAGATCAACGCGCTACGAGGTCTTAAAAGTTCACCTTCAATTGACATCAAGAAATGCACTGGCGCACTTACAAAGGTTGAAGGACAATCCGGACCCCGTTTTTGGCTGGAGGGGAAGTTACAAGAATCACTGTCACACCTCCCAGCCATTGGCTCATTACTCGCCTTAATGATCTGGCTTCGTGCGAAACCTGAAATGTGGTGTTAATTTGACAAATTGTTATGAGGTCCTTTTGTTTGCACATATACGCTGTTTTGCTGCTTGGGGTAATGGTTTTGGGTGGATATACTGACGCTGTTGCAATGCCGCACAGAGTTGAGAAAACTTAACCCAATTAAACTAGATTATTAATTCATGCTATACGGATTGAAGTCCCATGGGAGTCCTTCCTCCTCCTAGAAGGCTTTTGTATTAATTTTCAACAAGGAACGTTTGTTATGCTGAATTGGTATCATTGCTCATTGACCGGACAAATGTATTTAAGTAGCAGAAGATCTAATGTGACAAATGACTGGGGCTACGATATAATGCACATCAAGAGCAACCAGTAAAGTTCTAAGGACAATACATTACCAGCCCCAAATTGAATGAATCAAACACCACGCACATCAGTATACAAATTTTCAACTTGTATATGAAGAAGGTTCAAGCAAATTCACCCTTGCTCCTACGGTGGCGGGTAGACATTTTGAATTTTCAGTTAAAGAAATTGTATAGACTCCTGGCCTTTCACGTCTCACATTGTGAATTATTACAAAGTTGTGTGAAGGCACTTTTGCATGAGCCCTTTAAAGTAATTTACCTACACTTTGGCATAATATCGCTGCCGAAGGCTTTCTCAATTTAAGGGAATGAGTATTGTTGTAGCCACGAGAGTGACAGGGTCCTGCTCACTTGGGACAATAATAGGCGATTTACTTCCTTAAAGATATCCTTAGATACTGTGGTCATATGAATTCCTAATTTTGGTTTAAGTCTCTCTTCGTGCGATTCTTGAGACGAAGGTATAGTAGAAAACAAATTTAAAAATAGAGCTACCAGGACGAGAACAAGGAAATAAGCTTCCATGCTTTGCAGATAGTTAGGTAGAAGAAAAACAGAAACATAATTACGCTGAGCAAGGATCTCTGATTCCAAGAACGGACAATCAATATAAGAATGTTCTTCGTACACCACGAAACATAAAAAACAACATTAATAAATAGGTACCCACCTCCATGTACATAATAGCGCAACCAATCAATGTTATAAGCAGAAATATCGGACTCGCTACTTTGAAAACTTTCACTTTCCTGTGGTGAAACAAATATCCAGCCAGAACGAATGTGGATACAGCACAGCCAACCGACACCACCAGCAAGGATATCCTAGACGAAGAGAAGTTAAAAAGAAAACCATTCCACCTTTCCAACTTGTGCGCGGCGATGTACTTACCTAAACGGCCAATTGTAAGCGGCCAAGCATGGTTCAGGTCCTAGACAAAAACCACAGCCAGGTGCACATTGATAGCACACAAAGACATCGGCATAATAATTGCTCATGTTGTCCCGCTGTTCCTGCCAGGCGATCTCCATGACAGTGCCATTGAAACCGTCTGGATGCCGAACCGAATAGAAGCCACGTCTGCACAGACACTGATAGGAGCCACGTGTCCATCCGTTTGGGGTGGCAATGATTTTGTTGGTTATTGTCGGTGATTCTATTGGCATGCGGTATTCGCACTGTTCGAAACAAAAGTTTTTCACATGCAAAAAAAAAATTAGACTTCTCGAAGGAAGGACTCCTAGAAATGCATTACTTACCTCCATTGTTTCTCGGTGGCATTTGTGTGATGAGTGGAATGCTTGGATGTCATTGATGGACTCGGTCATCTGTGTATCGACCAGATGCAAGCGACGCGACTGGATCTGCTGGTAATTGAAACGATACACTGGCGCTTCACATTGATTCACACGCAGGGTGGTGACATCGATGTCAATGCTAATAAATCCTCTTAGTCCGTGGCGGCCAACTGGTGGTATGGCTATGCTGTAGGAGAGGATCCATTTGCCCAAATTGCACGACAAGTAGGGAAACG
Organism: Neoascia interrupta; assembly: GCA_947623515.1. Taxonomy (NCBI): domain Eukaryota; kingdom Metazoa; phylum Arthropoda; class Insecta; order Diptera; family Syrphidae; genus Neoascia; species Neoascia interrupta. Next base: position 190,959,534 of record OX392462.1, read on the forward strand.
TCCACCAGCCCTTGTAGTAGATGTTCGGCGGGCTGAGAGCGAATTTTGGTGAACGCAGTCCGGGTGAGGACATTTCATCTTCGAACCTGGAACAAAAAAATTTAATGTGAGAACAAAACTTAAAACTTCTTGAAAAATTCGACTTTCACGGCGACACCAAATTAAGATAGTTAAAACAGGTTGAGGTCTGCCAACAATTTTTTTCCGATGTTACTCAAATGTGGTTACTATAATTAATAAGACGAAAAGGCACCAATAAGACCAAAAAGGCGAAGAGAGGTGAGGAGCTTCGCACAAGATTTTTTCTAGATTTAAATGGACACTTAGGGCAGATGAAATCCGGCCAGAAATGCTCAAGGCAATGGATGTAGAAGGTGTTAAATGGCTAACACGTGTCATTAAGTGGACAGTGGAGTGGTGTGGAGTCTTTCGAAGTGGTAGGTGTCAGGATAAGCCACCGAATCAGCTATCCTGGCATCGTCCAAGGAGAAACTTCAGCGAGCACTAGATGGGTTTACAGCCATATGTGGTAAAGCTGGGATGAAAGTTAACGTGAGCAAATCCGAAGTGATGGTTGTTACCCGAGCTCCCGCGCAGTGTGAGCTGCACATAAATGGAGTCCCATTGAAACAGGTAGAGAAGTTAAAGAACCTCGGGGTCTTTTGAACGAAAGATGGAAAGAGTGATACCAAGTTATCCTGTAGGATTGGTCAAGCTGGAGCAATAGTAAAGGAACTGCGCCAGCCGGTCATCAGGAAAATTGAACTTGGACTGAAAGCAAAGATCTCAGTTTTTAATTCAGTGTGCGTTCCAACCCTCATCTCTGGTCATGAAATTTGGATAGTGACCGCAGGAATTAGATCGCGGGAACAAGCTGCCGAAATTAGATTTCTGAGGTGCGTTGCTGCTGTTACTCTTAGGGATAGCGAGTTAGAAACGTCAGTATTCGTAGGAATCTTGGTGTTAAGCAGCTGCATCTCCGAGTGGAACGATCAATTATTTGATGGCTTGGACACGTTGTTCGTATGCCCCCTTCTTCTTAGACTTATTTATAAACTTCTTAGACAGGTTATGTTAGCCGAGAAGCGAGAGCGTCGCCCGCTGGTAGGCCAAGAAATAGGTGGTGGGATCAGGTAAAGAGCATTTCCAGACCCGTCTGGATATCGCGCCTGTGTCTCTTGAGTTGGTGGCGGAGGATGGGGAACGATGGAAGGACCATTTAGCCGTTCTCGCTCCGTCACCGAAAATGATGATGATGATGATGACAAAATTATGGTTTAAGCTGAGTATAGCTCCGCATTGAAAAGTCTGCCCTAAGAGGTATTTATATCATTTAAGGCAAAGGTTTCTACCACCTTTGACCTTAATTCTATGCGGTTTCCTGCGATACGTGCTCTAACTCTTCAATTTCCACCGTGTGTTTAAGACCTGATATCCTGAGTTTGTGTGTTCCATACCGCATTATCTTAAGAACTATTACCCTGTACAGTAACGCTACACCCAGCTGCCAAATAGGGCTGGATTTAAGAAAAATATCAATTTGGACAAAAAGTATTTGAATTATTTCAGAGGCACCCACCAGGTGCTGCACCCATAAATAGTTTCGGCAAAACGCAAATGACCTGAACCGAAATTTAGTACTTGGTGAATCATGACGTTCAAGGATGTTTAGGTATCATTCCAGGAGATATGAATATCTTAAAAGACAAGACATAAACTTAAAAGTTTTGATGATTTACTTGCAAAATGTTTATTCCACTCCATAGGTGAGGTGCCAGGAGTGAGGAACCCACGGATCCTAGTGCGTTTTCGAGGAGCAAACCCCAAACACCGAAATAAACTATTTCGACCCTCTCCTTTTCTCCTCTTTTCACCCAAAATCTTAAATGATTTTAAAAAAAAAATTTTCGACTCCATATGCATAGGGTTTGGCTTAACAATTGCCGAAATCCCTTTTGGTTATGACCAGGTCATGTCATAGATTCTCAAGGCCCAAAATTCCATTTTTGAAAATGAAAAAGAAAATTCCATTGAAAGCTGCTCTCTTTCAAAATTGCTTACCTACCTACCAATTGAAAAGTCTATTAGTAAGCTGTTCTTCAAAGATAAATGTCTACCCTACCCTTGTAATTAGTTAAGGAAAAGAAAAGGATCTCTAATCCTGGAAAGTGATAGAAGAGTCGTTATAAGTAGCCTAAGAAAACGCTAGCTTTCACCCTCGCGCGAGTTTTGCAGTGTAATAATTTGGGAGATGGATTGCAGCGGGCTATTTCACCGGATCAATATGTTAAGGAATGTAGCGATAAAAGAATGAAAGGCAGGCGTCAAATTTCCTCATTAAATTTCAATCGCAAGTATGACGTCCTTTGAGTAGATTAGGTACACTTCTGAAGACTTGAGAAATATGTTTTATGAATGAGTTACGAGTATGTACGCTGCATCAGAATATTGTAAGGTATTTCTTGCCTTCCATTGCTCAAGGAATTCGAAGCATTTCGATTGCAATGCGTACCTTGCGAATGGATGGGCCATGTGAAATATCTTTTTACCTATGCGAAGCTATGTCGATGTGATTAAAATGTGAATTGGAAAATATTCACAACATACCGAGATCGAAAGCTTGTTGGTTTCAGTAAGTGCCATTCATCGATTTAATGGCTGGAGATTTCTGTGTTACTCGTATTCATATATGTAGTTTAAGACCCTCCACTGTCTAGGTCCAAATTGAATGGCCCCTCCCCCTATTCATAGAAGAGCGTTTAATATACATATCTTACTTAACTGGAGTCAAACATTTACACACAACTAAATGGATATTAAAGTTGAGAATGAAGAACTACGCAAAAAAACACATAAGCAAGTTAAAAGTAACACGAAAACTGGAAACTGTTACAATAAAGGAGCCATAGGAAATGAAAGATTAAATTTTAATCGATAGGGTAATACAAGTGAAGTAACAAGTGAGGCATTCGTCTTAAAAAAAAAAAACGTTCAACAACAAAACGGAGTCAGCAGCTGAATCTGAACTTGAGACATTATTGCGGTCGCTGGAGGTTGATTTAAACATTGAACAAATGAAGCCGGACCATTAAGTTTCAAAAGAGACGCAAATGAAAAACTAATACGTCTTCTAAAGATTATCAAGCTTGAGACCTTGGAAAAAACCAATCTTGGTTTACTATAGAGCCGTCAGTGAATGGAACTAACAGCTGCAATCTATGAGATGAAAAAAGAAGAAATATGGAACACACTCTTTGAACTTTTTAATATGATGAATGAACTAACTTTTTATACCCGACCGAGGGTACATAAGTTTGCTGTGTAGTTTGTAACGCAGTGAAATAATCACCGTAGACCCCAAAGACCTTTTAGAGATATGAATGAGACCGACAGGAGAATCATGTAAGCCATGTCCGTCCGTCCGTATGTAAACAACTTTTAGGCCTTAAAATTTAAGCTTGAGAGCTAAAAGTTTGTAAGTGGGCTGAAAGTCCATTGGACCAGATCAAGTTTGAAAATTAGTTCAATCCGCCCGCAGACACGCCCACTACAGGCCTGCATGTGCGACCATCTCCAATTAAAAAAAAATACTTTTTTCACACTTAAGCTATATTAAAATGGTGCTAGCACACTGATTTCAGTATGTGACACTGCTTTGTAATTGTGTTTGAAGCAGCAAAAAAAGTTTGGCGTTTACATTGACCACGCCCACTTTTTAAGGAATTTTAACTTAAAATTACTGTTTTTTCAATAAATATATATGAAATTTGATAAAAAATTATATAACAAAAGTTCTAGATATTAGCATTTCCTATATTTTTTGTATATATTTTATATATCTCCGCCCACTTTTGTGTACGTGCCTTAGAAAAAAGTGAATTTCTTTGTTAAAATGACGGGGTTTTAGTCCAAAATGTATGCAACCGCCTAACGTTAAGCATTGCACAGTTATATTTTTATATCCCGCCCACGTTTTCGAGGCGTGGCAGGTTTGTTTTTGGTAGGGTCGGTTATTTTGCAATCTGAAGCTTTTGCACACGCACTGATGCACTGTCCCACTTGTTTGTTCTGTCTCCACTCAATCAGGACACACTTTTTAAAGTAATCGTTTGGCGTATATTTAAAGTTTCCACGTGAGACTAAAGAAATAACCTAATATTCATGGTCCTTTTTTGTAGTTTCTCAAGATATTTCTTCAAGTATATCTGCCTAGGTAAACACATTTGATTGCCAACACTTGTACCTGCTTTCGAGTAACTCGATGCTATGGAAATGCTTTAAAATTTCATTGCCAACCAAATCCTAAGGTGTAACAAGTCGTGAAATATTCATAAGAAGTTTCCCCCTCATGAAATCGAGCTTTTTTCTTCACAGCTCCTCGTAACACAATAATATTTATCTAAATGTACCCAGACAGGTTGCTTATTCCTTACATATGAATATAATATACCCTGACGATATAAAAGGTGGAGGTATAGAAGGAAAACAGTTGAAAACTCACTTACTTAAATCGTTACTATTTACCATTGCTTGAAAGCATCAATGTTATAAAAAAAAGTACCATTGTAGAAAAGCGAACCAACACGGATAAAGAAAATAAATTCGTAAACTTTATTCTTTTGTTTCTTTTTCTGAACCGAAAATTTAATACGTATCCTTTTTCAATAATGAAGCATAAAATTATTATACACACATCTGAATCGAGCAAAAGGCAAAATTATATATAAAAAAATAAACATTAAAATCCCTCAACAACCGCGCAATAAATAATAAATGTTCCCTTGTCTCTTCAATTAAATACATATAAATGGATACATTGTTCAGTTATGTGCTTCGTTTGTGTTTCTTTGCTGAAATTTGTTTCCAAATGGAAACATTTGTCGAAAGCATGTCATCTGTTAAGATGACAAAAGTTTTAGACATTTGCTTTTATATAGAAAAATACGAACCGACACACTAACACAAATGTAGGACAACATACATCATACATATATGTATTTGGATGTATAAGGCACCTAGTTGGAGAGTTATATTGAGTAGTAGTGACAGCTAAAAGTTTTTACATTATTTCCATGTCCTTGAATCAAGTTCTCCATCGAACCATGTGTTGGTGTATAAAGCGACAGAAACGGGAGCATTTTTTTTATCGATTCTCGTTCTCTTGCAAATAGCAGTAAAATGTCCCTTGATACTCATGCAAACATGATGAAGGCTGACAAGCAGGGTCATAACTGCTGTTGAGTTTAAGGCGAAATTAAAATGGGGCTATCAATCTATTATTATTTATTTCTTAAAAAAATTGTATACATAACTTTTTAATGGGGGTACCACGATGTCTCGAAAACAAAAATCTCAAATACCAAAACCTAATACCAAAACTTAAAAAAAAATATATCGAAAAACTTCTTTGCTTTCGAGAATTTTTGGAGATTTTGTCTTTTGAGATTTTTATTTATTCGAGATTTTTAAAAAATATTTTCGAGATTTTTGTCATTCGAGATAACGATACGATATTATATAGCAAATAATACAAATTTTTGACGTTTCTGATACAAACCAAATACCGCTGTCAGGCAGAACGAACCATTCAACCCGGGCGAAGACGTTACCGACGAAGCATATGAACGATACCGCCCACCCGACATGGAGGACGTGAAAAAAGCTGTGTCTAAGCTCAGGGGCAACAAAGCAGCCGGAGCAGACGGCCTAGCTGCCGAACTTTTTAAATCCGCTGGCGATGAGCTGGTTAGGAGCATGCACCAGCTCATCTGCAAGATATGGTCGGAAGAAAGCATGGAAAGTCCTTTCCTTCCAAGACTTAGGCCAGGAAAGTCCACCATCGATCAAATATTCACACTGCGGCAGATCTTGGAGAAAACCCAGGAATTCCAAATCGATACACACCACCTCTTCATCGATTTCAAGGCCGCGTATGACAGCATCTATAGAGACGAGCTATATAGCGCAATGTCTAGTTTTGGCTTCCCTGCCAAACTCGTCAGTCTGTGCAGGATGACGATGGAAAACTCACGCTGTTCCGTCAAGGTCGGCGAAGACCTCACCGACCCCTTTGATGTCAAAAAAGGATTTAGACAAGGCGACGCGCTGTCATGCGACTTCTTTAACATCATACTTGAGAGAATTGTGCAGAACTCTCGCGCCAACACCAGAGGTACAATCTTTCAAAAGTCCGTTCAACTACTCGCATACGCAGACGACATTGACATAATCGGTAGAACAAAGCGTGATGTCAGTGAAGCCTTCGTGAGTATTGGGACGGAAGCGGCGAATATGGGTTTAGCAGTCAATGAGGGCAAAACCAAGTATATGCTGTCGTCAAGAAAAGACACCCAACACCGACGTCTTGGACAAAACATCACCATCGACAGCTATAACTTTGAGGTAGTTAGGGACTTTGTCTACCTGGGTTCCGCTATCAATTCAGACAATGACACCAGCGCTGAAATCAAACGAAGGATAACTCTAGCCAATCGCTGTTTCTTTGGGCTAAGGCAATTGAGTAGCAAAGCCCTCTCTCCAGCAACTAAAGTGTATAAGACCCTCATCATCCCAGTCCTGCTTTACGGTGCAGAAGCATGGACCCTGTCAAAGGCGGATGAAAACACTTTAGACTGCTTCGAGAAAAAAATTCTTCGGACGATTTTCGGTCCCGTCTGCATAGACGGAGAGTCGAGGAGGAGATATAACATTGAACTGTACGGGCTGTACAGCGATACCGACCTAGCCAAAAGAGTCAAAACACAACGTCTACGATGGCTGGGTCATCTAGAGCGGATGGACACCAACGCCCGGCCCAGAAAATCTTCGAATCCACACCGCAGGGACGGCGCGGTAGAGGAGCACCGAGACTCAGGTGGCGCACGCAAGTGGAAGGGGACCTCAGCCAACTTCGCGTGCGAAACTGGAGACGGCTAGCTCGAGACAGAGCTGGTTGGCGAAGCTTGTTGGCTGAGGCCCAGGTCCACCCCGGACTGTAGCGCCACCTTAAGTAAGTAAGTAAAAATGTAGCTGGATGCAAAGTTGAAAAAAAACCTAACGGTAATTGAAAAAAAATTCAAAGTGCTCTTTTATAGATTTTAAATTATGGTAAAAAGGCCAATTTTCGAAATGGTGTTTGTAAGAGGCAAAAATTTGAAATAAATTACGAACCTTCCTAGACTGAAGCAGTTTTGAAATAGTTAATGGTTTTCTAGATATGCTTGAAAACGCTTCAATTCACTGACTTAAATGGTGCTGCTAGCAGACATGTATTTCTGTCGTATTTACTGGGTCCTTTTATTGTACATCAACCAAATTTGACGCAGGCACAAGAGTAAACAAGAGTTTTATGGGAGCTCCTGTTAACATTTTTATTTCTAGGAAAAAAATGAAGAAAAAAAAGAAAAAGTTTTATGTCACCCTGTTTTTTAAGTGACGAAATTAAAAAATCACTAATTATAAGTTTTAAAAAGGAATGGAAAATATTCCCAGAAATAATAATAACAAAATATAATTTTACACAAACTGCGCAATAAATATTAGATTAACCGACAACAAAAGCCGACGAACTGCTCCGCGTATGTCTTCATACTTGACGGTCTTTTTTTTCTAGATTTTTGTCATTTAACATTTAAGTTCTATTGATTTTCGACCATAGACGTCGATTTTAGGTCAACATTATGAGAAGGGTGGCTCGGCAGCATGGATTTTCGATGACAGCTGACCACGTGGGTATTTTGTCAAACTGGTAAATGTAAAAACTTTATGGAAGTTAAAATTTTTATGTCTGGAGAAACTTGTCGCGTTTGCCAAAACCTCAATACCTAACATAAAAGATTCCTTGAGAAAAAAAGACTAGTCGCACTTCTACTTTGGTCGGATCGATATTTAAGGGCCCCCTCCTCCAACTGCCACGAAGCTGTGCTAGTTTTTGTTCTCTGTATGACCAAACCATGCATTTTCGTCCCCCCCCGGTGGACGGTATGAGAAATAATTTTAAACTTTGACAAAGTTTCAAACTCGCTTGTCAACACAAAATCAAATTTTGTAACGGCTTTGTGAATTGTGGTAGGATGCTGCTGGTGTTGTTCACACGAAAGTCCATAGAGCGAGAATTAATGAATTTTAAGGCATATGTACAATAATGTACGTTGTCGTCTCACAGGAGACAAGACACACCTATACACAAAGCCTATGCAAATAAATGTTGTGTAACAAATGTATACGTAACACAGCATCCACTCCACAGGGTCTCGGCTGGGTTGGCGTCTTTTGTCGAGTGCGGTTGGAAGTGTTCCATTATGTCATAACAGTTTAATTGTGTGTACTAATAGATTTCGGATTGAATTCAGAGCCCCTTTTTTTCGCCCTCTCTCTTTTCATTCCGAAGGCAAAGTTGTATCCTTTTGGTCCTTTCCTGATGGTGCTCTGGCGGATGTGCGAATGCGAAACGCAAACGCTAGAAACTTTATGGTGTAGCAATTATCGTTTGCTGGGTGGAATATATTATTCCCTTGGAAATTTATACATTGGCTTGTTTACTTTACGACTAGCGAGCTCGTACCTACTCTTATACCTCCTTCATGTCTTAAGATGTAATCTTGGTTCAGAGAAATCTACCACAGAACAATTTCATTTCGTGGAGTAATGAAATAGGTATACGTACTCACAGCTCCTCGCACCTCGTCAATGAATTTTGATGCTCGATTTATTGCTGGATTATAATTTGTCAAAGACCTTTGGAGCTGTCAGCAATTTAACGGATATAGACTAGGGCGCTGCATTGACAGCCGTAAAATAAATTACGGTAATCAATTTTTTGTTGTTGTTGTTGTGGGTGTTTCACTATGGTCTCACCTGCGAGAAAGTGGTATCGCGTGCATTGAGTGATTACACGCTTTTTATTGGTTAAGTGTACACAATTCAATCAAGTACGTTTAAAATGGAGTGGCTTGGTTAAGCACAAATTTCCCTTGACACGGTCTACATTAATAGCACAGATGACGAAAGGAAGTGCCATGAACCATTTGTGTTTAAATGCAGGTTTTGGCTAAGCAATTATTAAGAGTAATAAAGTCACTTACTTAACACATGGTGGGTAGACACACAACTCTCAACGCAATTACTTATTCCGCAGAGCAGTTTTTTAGTGCTTTGGGTTTGGGTTCGCGACTGAGGCGCTGTAAGTTGGCCACTTTCAGCTTTAAATATGTTGTTAAACTACAACTTTGAAATACTTTTGTATTTAATTATCAGAAAAAAAATTATAAAACGAAAACGTACCTATACCTCAAGTTATATGAAAATAATTTGCCTAAAACATCGTTCGTAGTGACGATCAAGGCTTTTGTTTCAGGCGACTTGTATCTTGTTGAAAACTACTCAAATAACTTCTGTTAATAAAAATGTTAACCTTGCACGGTATAACTGCAAAGTCGGGGTTATATAATTGCTTTGAAAAAGACGTCTAAAATCCGCCGGGAAAACAGTTTTCAGTATGCTGGCAGTAAAGCTATGACTGAGAGATGAACCAAGATGCTTAGCAAGGAACGTTGGATACATTATGGTAAGGCTCTCTAGCGTATCATATCAGGGGTGAAGCTGAACTTCAAATGAAAACAAGGGGCTTCCGTCTCATGTTTAAACACTTCCAGGTCTGCATCTGTTCCTGGTCGGACATAAACCCAACCACCCCCTTTATAGCAACACAAACAGCTTCATAACATAATTATGTATGGTACCATTAAGTGCTTGCCTCGTAGAGTATGAGCATTTAAGCTGTCGTTTTCGAAATGTTCCTACCCGCATCCAACCAGGTTCAACCCAAAGACAAAGAAAACTGGCATTCTGGCAATCATACAATGGAAGTAGGGTGCAGGGCATTGCCAAAAAAATCATTAAGGTGGAAATCCTGGAAATTGGCAAAGGCATGAAATCAAACTGCAGGGTGCCGTGGCGTAGTGGTTAGTGTGTGCGCTTATTACGCCGGAGGTCTGGGTTCGAATCCTACCATCGTCACCTAAAACAAAAAGCCTCGTTCTTTTTCACGGTCCCCACCCCTGCGAGGGTCTGACAAGCTCCGAGAGTATTATTTGTAGTGAAAAACTTCTCAAGGTGCCGTGCGGTTTCGGCAAAAAATTGTAGGTCCCATTGCATGTAAAGAATTTAACACACCAGCATACATTGTTGAGAAGTTGGCCCTGGTTCACCTCGAGCTCACCACTCTATTCATTTATTTTTAAACCCGACCGAGGGTATATTAATTTTAATGCATAGTTTGTAACACAATGAAATAATCATCACAGACCCCTAAGACCTTTTTGAGATATGATCGAGACCGACAAGTGAATCCATTAAACCATATCCGTCCGTCCGTCTGTTTCTGTGAAGGTTTAAGGTCTTCAGAATTGAGCTAAAGAGCTAAAACTTGGTACTCGGCTGGTTCTTCTGTTGCACAGACAAAGTGTAAAAATTGGTTCAATCCGTCGACGGCCACGCCCACTAATGGCTTCAATGTGAGACAACCCCTGTTTAAAATTATATTAGTTAGTCATGGCGTGAGCTCAAATTTTGGTACTGAGTAATATTGGCTCAAGATTTTGGCCTTTACAAGGCCAAAATTGGACCGCCCACAAAACACGATTTCTCGAAAAGTTTACTCGAAATTAAAAAAAAAATTTGATGGCAAATATTTAAAACACTACTATTTGCTAAGTCTGCTTCATAGAAAGTTTTGAGCTCCGCCCACTTTTTAGGGGCGTTTTTAGGAAAAACGGTTTTTTTCTGAAATAATTTTCGCTTTTACTATATTTTTTCATGATTTTAACGAAATTGCAAATAACTGATTTTAGTTTTTAGCCCATGCTCACTTTTATGGGCGTGGCCTATACAAACAATATAGATGAACTCGCGCCAAAAAATTTTAGGATTTGGAGTTAACAATAAATAAATAGAGTGGCGCAACAGCTCGAGGTGAACCAGGGCCAACTTCTCAACAATGTATGCTGGTGTGTTGATTTCTTTACATACAACGGGACCTACAATTTTTTGCCGAATCCCAACGGCACTTTGAGAAGTTTTTCAAGACAATTAATACTCTCGGAGGGCTTGTCAAACCCTCGCGGAGGTGGGGACCATGAAAAAGAACAAGTCTTTTTTTTTTCTTCAGGTGGCGATGGCAGGATTCGAACCCAGACCTCCGGCGTAGTAAGCACACACATTAACCACTACGCCACGGCACCCCAGGATTTGGAGTTACACGGTATATATGTATGGTCGGGTTTATCGAAGTTTGTCACAGACGAACTCTTGCACTTACTCACTTGTTATTTTTGAAATCAAAATAGGCACATAAAACGACCTACTTTTAGGGGATGGTGCTTGAACTGGTTCAGGAGGCTAAGAAGTATCAGCTCGATATAATTCGAGCTCTGGTTAGAGTAATTGCTCTGGGTAGAGTGACAGACGTGGATTTATTTCTTCTGAATTAAATGAAGTCACAGACTTTTAGATGTGACTTAAATGCTCATATATGCAGTTCAACAGAGATCACTGCCTGAATTATGTGTAATATCTAATGTAGCGTCGCGGTGTGTGTAGGCTATAAGAAATTTGCCGTGCGAAGTAAATATTTAAGCGACAATTCCTTTGCCATCCAGGAAAACAACCAAGATGGGTGACCCGCATACGGTGGGCAAAATATTGCAGGATGCTGACTCGAAATTCAAGTTGGCACAATATTGCAGGATGGCAGCTTAATAGCGCGTTGTCATTGCATCTGCAAAAAATATTTGTAAAATGAAGCGGCACGAAGGAACTTGCTGGCTCAAAACATCTGGAGGTCAAGGAGTCATCAGAAAGGAGAAGAGAACAACCCACATTATGAGAATTCAATGCAGGGACTGTACCAAACTCAGTATATTGAGGCGAAAAAAAATGCAAACTTGAACCAAAGCCAACTCAGTGTTTAAAAAAGTTGTCAAATAGCTAAAACGTGTAATTAACATGGCCTAAGAATGCGTGCTAGTACCCATTTTCGAAAACGGCGATAAGAGGGACTACTTTAACTTTTTGCATATACACTGGTGGACAAAATTAGAGGATCAGATGCAAAAAGTTAAATATTTTCATATTTTTTTGATTCAATTTAATTTTTTTGGTGAGCATTTTTTTTTAATTTTTATTTTTGAATAATTTGAAAAAAAGTTGTTTACCTGTTTTCATATGAAAAAAAGCAGAAAAAGCTAAAAAAGGGATTTTTTTCAATAACTAATCGTTTCATTAAATATAGAACGTGGAACAAAAAACTACTATCGTTCCTCTAATTTTGTCCGGCAGTGTATTTCCCAATTCATCCAGGAAAATCCTTTGCTGAAAATGTATTCCAGGGCTGTAATCGATGCGTTATTACGGAAAGATGTTAAAGTTATCGTCATCCGAAAAGCAGAAAAATGAAGCAAAATAATTACCAGGGACTCAAGCCAATCAGTTTATCGTCTTATGCAAAAAACTAAAAAAAAAACAGTGAGTAAGTGCAACAGTTCATATGTAAGCTTCGACGGACTGCGGTATGCCCAATTCCTGTTCTTATTATTCTTTCAATTCCTATTCTCGTGCCCATTCCTATATTCTTTGGTTTTTCAACCCCTTCCCGTTAGTATAGTAAGTCCTGAATCGTTTATTAAGTAAACAAAAATATTCTATTCCTTATAAGGTTTTTTAATTTGTTTTTTAAAAGGGGCGTAGCATGTCCAACTCCTAAAACCAAAAAATTCCAGCTTTTTTAGACGACTTCTTATCGTTTTGATAGCACTGGAGGTAGTTGCATATTTACACCGATTGTGGGCGTGTCTGTAGATCGATTTGAAAAATTTTAACACTTGTATTGCTTCAGATGACGAAAAACTTAAGTACCAAATTTCAGCTCTCTAGCTCATAATTTAAGGTCCTAAAATTGGTGACATACGGACGGACGGACTTGGCTCATTCGACTCAGTATTCGGGGTCTCGATCATATGCCCTGAAGATCGTTATTGTTTCTCTACATTTTTACCTATATAAAACTTAATTATACTCCATTCCTGTTAAATAGGGTATAAAAAGGTGTACACATACGCAAAACGTTTACCATGTCCATTAAATGCATTCATGGGTCCAGAGGAATCCGACGAAGGAGGGCGGTCATCTCAAGGCTCCTATGGGTACGGTTGTCAATGAGATACTTTTGTACTAAGCAATGTGATTTGGGTGTTAACGTATGCTCAAAACCGTTCTTTGTACTATCCAGGAACAAAATAATTAAATGGACATTTTCGGAAGCTTAAAGAATCTCCCTTCAGTTTTCCGATATAGAACATGTTTTTAGGCCTATTTCTACACATTCTTATGACAAGAAAATTAGCTGGAAATTCTCCGTCAAATAAGGAAAGCCTTAATTGCATTCTATACATGCAATCGCATCTTCAGCAGAAAGTGGGGATCCTTTTCTATATCCCAAATAATCTTTTGGATGTAAACAGCAATTGTAAGACATATTCAAGGCTCTTGCAGTCAAGGAAGTTACCAGCCTACTACAATAGAGGCAATTTTTACCTCAAGATAATATCAATATATTTATGACAGTCAGGCAGCCATAAAGGCAATATTTGCCAATCTGCTGTCGAAATCAAATCCGAGTTTATTAAGTGATGTCGCAAAGAGCCTAGGGGCTTTTGGCTCACAGCAACAATGTACCAAATACTGGTTTCCTGTTCACTGGAACGTTTGGGCAATGACAAAGCCGACAAACTTCTACGACAAGGATCAGCGTTAGAGCCACAAGAATGTACCTGAATGGATCAAAACCCCACTCTATGAGCTCAGTAGGCTCCCTGAAATTACGCAAAAAATAAGACAAAAAACTTCCATGCCTACAAATTTTTGACGTGCTTTCCTAGGAAAATACACCCAAATAGGTATTTTGGCGTAAGTCCATAAAAATCTTTCCATTCTCAAAACATGCAAAAGAGCCAAAAAGGGTGTTGGAATAAAAGCCACAAAGTTGTATGGCTTTTTTTCAAATTTAAAAAAGGAAAAATAACGAACTTATTACGTTCGACTTAATTTAACGGCATAGAATGTATGTTTGGAGTGCATCAAAATTACAAAGACAGGTAGTGAGTAAGTTTTGATGGAGAAGGTTAAAACAGTCTGGAGACGGTCTGGAAACAGTCTGGATACAGTCTTCATCGCATGGGGGAATTGGAGCGCCGTTTTCCGGCGCGTCGCGTTTCTCGGTCAAGCGATCCGCTGGAAAACGCTCTCCGCACCGAGATACGCGCAGTATGTCCACGGGTCGCACAACAATCCTCCCACCATTTCCCGCGCTTTGGTCACTACAACGCACAAGGTGGATACATGTTATTTCGTCCTCAGCTTTTTTGAACCAAGTAAGCAAATCGGGGGAATGGCTTTTTTCGACGTAATTTCCTTTGGTTTCATTTCAGTAAGCCACTCAGAAGGTAGGTGGAATATGAGATCCCCATGTTGGCGCAGTGACATAAAGACTTTGACGCTTAGTAGGTCCTTAGTGGTCAGAATATTTTGTGACATCATGCTATTAAATTAAAGCTCGACAAAGACGATATACGGGTACGTATTGGTGCGAGGCCACGCTTACTTACTGTGCCACTGCCCCAGGCTAAGTTTGTTGAGGAATAGAACTTAAGGAAGTTACTTCTTCCAGGAAATTTTGGGGCAAAGCGTTGGCGACGAACATTTTGAAATTGCTCCTTGTTGCAGCTTTAAACTACTTACCTTACGTATAGTCTGAAAAGAGCTTCAACAAGCACAGGATGGCTTAGTGGCAGGCTGGGATGACACCGGGATTTTGGCTCATGTACCAGCAAATCGGAAGTGCGCAAAAGTGGATTGACATTAAAACAGTGGAAGAAGTTTAAGTTTCTCGGAGTCTTTTTAACGACTGATGCTAGAAGTTTATTAGGTTACGCTGAATAAAAAGCTGGATCAAGTTTGTGGACCTGAGCTTGCCGGCTGCTTAGAAAGCGGAGCTCAAAGGGGAAAAAAAGATTTTAGTTTTTCATTCAGTTTTTCTTTTATTATTATAAGTAATTGATTATATTATGAGTCTTCCAGGCGTAGAGTTGGCAAAGGTGATCTGTGATAAGTGATGTCGTAAATCACGAAAATTCGTCTGAGTAGACTATGATCATCACAATTTTCTCGTGACAGCACTCGATCAGTTATCCTCAAAATCAGATGGTCGCCAGTTTCAAAATTTATGGTTATTTGCCTACTTTAAGGCAGACTTTCTGCATGCAAAGATAAAAGAAATTGCTCTAACATGAAAAGCCTATAATTGAAACAAAGATTCTGACCATTATTTTTGTGATCACATGACGCAAACGGATTATTTTGTTTGATCACATGGATCGTCACAACATGTGAAAATCACAGATCACATTAACCCTCATCCATGTGGTGACACAATTTGGGTTTGGATCAGCTCGATGACCTTTTGTATATAGGCCTGCTGATCGCACCCGGAGATCGGGATGGCACAGAATCGGGTAAGTCCGAAGAACACCGCGGCCCTTTTATTTGGACAAGTGGCATTAGAAGGTAATGATGAATGCAGCAAGTGCTTTCAACAGGACGGGTGGCGTAACGTGCCACACTGCTCGTGTCACAATCGACATTTTGAACGAGGGATTTCCAAACATGGTTATCTTACGCGAAAGCGACTTCAACCCAGATTGGGCAACTTGACCCCGTCAAACTTATGGGGTCTTTTGAGTCGTAGTCCCAATGTAGCCAAAACCGACAAAGTACTACTTGCCTGTAAGCCACCATAATCAATGTCATTGGTCAAATTTAGCAGGGCCAATGCAACATACTACCTTGCCTTCTGAATTGATTTTCCGAATTCATCTCTTGATGAACAAAAAAAAGGCTGAATTGAAATGTTTATCGATTATGTTCGGATGGTAAATAGGAAAAGCCTTACCAAGAAATTTTTTAAACGCTGTTTTTGTTTTATAAGATGCATCCGCCATAATTAATTTAAAGCCTTTAACCATCCAAACAAAATAGGTCCTAAGTAGGTCGTTTAAGGCTTGAGGCATATTTAAACAGACTTTATCAATAATTTTCACTCGTTCTTACTTAACTGGCGTACATCAGCGTCTTTAATTATTTATCATAAAATATTCTGCCCAAACGAGCAAAACATCCAATGCCGCACACAGCAAAAAAGAAAAATTAAAAATTATTATTGGTGGATGCAAATAAAAGCAAGCATAAGCAAAGTAAACCTACTCCAAAGGCGTCCAGGGCAAAGTATAGAATACACTTAAGCAGGATGAAACCAAAACGCTACTCAGTAGCTTCCCTACAAAAATTTAAATATTTACTACATGGCTCCGTAAACTTTTAGGACTTTCAATTAAATCCACTCAAATCGTTTTATCTGTTCGCCATGCATCTTCGCAGAGATTTCCGCTTTATGCTTTTTTTTTTGCCTCCGCTCGAGGAGAAATTGAAAATATTTTCCGCCTGCCATCAATTCATTGCACGGGCCAAAGAGTATATCCTTAGTGCTTAGCTAAAAGCTTTACACGGAAACGAAACATAAGTCTTTCTGCCGTTCAGCCATGCTATGGTAGAAATATAGAAAATTTCGAATAAGGAAAAATGGAAGAGGATTTTCTATAAGACCAGCCCACAACATCCCTCCCCTCTCGACTTACCATGGATAGCTGGTAACAGGCTTCTTTCCTATTTGCAGTCCATCTTCCTCGTAGCGAGTAAACTCGCCGTTGTTATTGTCTTCGTTTTTCGTCCACCAGACGTACGACTGCACAGCTCCATTGGTCATGTTTAAGGCAATAATTCGTGCTCCAGTTATGTACTCATCGGAGAGCAAGCCCTTGCACAAGGCGTCCGACAGACCTGTGAACAAAAGAAGCAAGCGTAGCTAATGAAACGAATATTCGATTAGAGGGAAATGCGATTTTATAAAAAAAGGGCTTCAGCCCTCAATGCAAATTTACTCGTACCATCGCACTGGTATGGCAATACAGAATCCCTTTTGCATAGCTGCATCGACACAAAACCCGAAATGGAAGGAAAATTGCTGAGCAATAGGAGGCTCGCTCAACTGTTGAAAGGAATCAATTGCATCAGGAAACCCCAACCAAGCAAAAGAAAGCCATTTTAAATTCAAGGTTGCCCGAACATTCATCATAGGGTACCTCAATCACCTGTTGCGCCCCTATTTATCTGTATCCTGTGCAACCAATATTGCCATCACCTCATCCTTAGATCCAAAACAGGAAGAACCCAAAGGCATCGAACGCTACGCGCACAACATCTTTCTGCCACTGAAAAACGCAAAGGACCCCTCACATCCTACAAGGGTATTTTGTATTCCTTTTTGCTATATGCTTGGAGCCGCCATTCAACGCGGAATGGATCGTTGAATAGGATGCCTTGATGGATTGCTTTTAAAGATATTAAAATGTTGGGGACACATTTAAATTCATTCGAGTGTATAATGATGTTTTGATAAGATTAGATACTTCGTCTGTCGTCGGCATACGCACGCACATATCCCGTCAGCCTACCCCCTTTCTTGTTATTCTTTTTTTTTTTCCTGTAGTTTATTTGATTTGCCTGT
This sequence comes from Neoascia interrupta, assembly GCA_947623515.1. Classification (NCBI taxonomy): domain Eukaryota; kingdom Metazoa; phylum Arthropoda; class Insecta; order Diptera; family Syrphidae; genus Neoascia; species Neoascia interrupta. Next base: position 190,977,208 of record OX392462.1, read on the forward strand.
TCATCCTTGTGGGTTCTTCCTGTTCCTGGGCAAAATAAATGATATTTGGAAAATCAAATAAAAAAAAAAAAATCATCATCGAGGTATGAGCCGTAGCCTGGTGGTGTTCCAAGGAGTCTGCAGCGCACTGTAATTCTGTATGTGGCTTCTTTATTCAAATTCGAAGTGATTGAGGTCTGACATTTGCAATCCAGTTGTAGAATGGTTCCCATTGTCTATTGGCAGAAGTATTTAAGTGGATACTGTCATTCTTTTGTTTTATTTATATATTCTCATGCTGGATGTTTTGGAAATAAGAAAAGTTCTTAATTGATTGTCTGACAGTGTGGAAAGATTTGAAAATATGGCCCATGGCCTGGACCTTGAGCGATGTGAATTGTGTTATTGAGGCAGATCTTGACTGAGTGCGGTTTTTGGCAAACATATACCAAAGCCGTTCGTCATGACGAGGAGTCTGGAATCTTTTGTTAAATGGAATATTTAAGTGAAAGGGGTTAACGCAATCCAACTGAAAGTAAGTGATGGCTATATTGAAAATTGTCAATGAATGAGCGCCTTTCATTTCAAGCCCGTGGTAGATTTTTCAATCGTTGCATGTGTAGTAATTACACGCAGGTTGACGACATAAAATCCATGGTGCTCATTTAGATAGAATTCAAACAAGCGAGTGAGTGCAAAATTTTGATTCTAACAAACTTCTATAAACCCTATTCACCGTGTAACACCAAATCTAAAATTTTTTTGGCCCCAATTCACATACCTACTGTTTGTCAATTATTTGTATTGGCACGTCCCCAAATACTAAAATCAATTAATTGTTGTTTGTTGAACTAATCATGAGAAAAAACGTGAAAAGTAAAATTTACTTCCCCTCAAAGTGGGCGGAGCTTAAAACTTAGCATACAAGCTTAGCAAATGGTAATATCTTTAATATTTGACGTATTTTTTTTCCATTTGGAGTAAATTTTCCTAGAAATCGGGTTTTTAAAGATCTAACGTCCGGCGGTCCGATTTTTACCTTAATAAAGGCTTTTTGCCATTATTACTCTGCACCAAAATTTGAGTTCCTGCGCCTTGTCTAGCTTGACCAAAATGGATTTCGAAAGTAAATGTAAAAAAGAGGAAGTCTGAAATTGAAGCCAGTATTGGGCGTGGCCCTTAGCTGATTTAACTGAATTGAACAATTTTCACACTTTGTCTGTGCAACAGAAGAACCAAAACATACGCCAAGTTTCAGCCCTCTAGCTTTATTTGAAGACTCAAAACCTTCACACATACATACGGACGGACGGACAAATGGCTTTATCAATTCACTTGTCGGTCTAGACCATATCTCTAAAAGGTCTGAGGGGTCTACGTGTGATTATTTCACTGTGTTACAGACTATGCATTGAAATTAATATACCCTGCGTCGGGTATTTAAAGGTCAAAATTGCTTGTAACTTACCGCATGTATCGTAGGTACCTTGCAAGGTTGCGGCTAGAAATCTCTGAGGAAGGTATATCGGTCGTAAAAGACTACTAAAATCTCGCCTTATCAAGGGTTTAATGCGAACCATGCCCATTGGAAGGTTTGCAGCCAGGGGGCATACCGGCTGTATCAGAGGCTCTTGATACCGCGCCGCTTTGGAAAATATCTTTGACCTCATCTTTAACCACGACACTGCGAAGCTCTGGCATAGCGGGCTCACTCTCCTGCGCAACTCGTGGATAAAACGAACACAAAACTAAAGCTAAATGCGGGACTCTGCCACAAAAGAGCTTCTTGATCGAATGAAGCAGTATCTCCGTGGTGATGATCTTGAGGCTCAGATAGATCCCTGGCGTGGTTCTAGAAAGTAGCCGAAATATCACTGATACTCCGGAATTAGGTCAGAGTGCCTTACAAGGCAAGAAACCGACTTCAGTAGGTGGGAGCCAAGTTTCAGCCGGCCCGGGTGGGGAAGGTGAATGAAAAGCTGGTGATACCCGGAAAAGCTTGGTGATACCCGGACATTACCTGAAATTTATGATCCTCTGCTAGGCGGTCAGGGAGGAAGCAAATCCCAAAAATGCCGATACCTGGGAAACCGGGTCGGAGGCGTGACCCTTTGAGGGGGGACTTAGTGGGGCAGGCATGGTATCCCCGCATGGTATCCCCGCTATCTTATAAAGGGCCAAGTTTTGTAACTAGGGTACCAAGTTTTGTAACTAGGGTAGGCCAAGACCTTATTCTTGACCTCATGCTTAATAGTCTGAGTATAAGAAGGTTAATAAGAAACTGGAAAGAACGTTACAAAGCACCGCTGTCAGAGCCGGATCAAAGAATAATCTATTCGACCTGGATAGCACAAGTCTCATTGCAAATCTGGCGAAAAATCCAAGAAAGACAAATTGCACAGCTTTTAAAGAAAACCTGGAAAGATATCTGGAGCAAATCGGCGTAGGGCAAGTTTAATCACAGATCCCAAATTTTTAGTTTAGAAAACGAAGTGAAGGGCATGACCGGCATCACAGTCGTCAGTTACGCATTTGAAAGTAGCTGCACGAACTGGAAAGCTAAGGAAGTATCATGGTACAGCATTAACCTATCAAATCTAAGATCAGAAACGCGTAAGGCGAAGCAAAACGAAGGCCGGCAGAGCTACAGAAAGGCATAAACCAACTATAATAAAGGAATAGAAAGAAACAAAGCCAAAAAAATAGCTTTAGTAAATTCTCTAAGACAATAACTAGCACTCCCTGTGCAGCAAGACAGGTTGGTTGGTATGGTTCTTGCAAAATCACGTGGCGCAACTGGATTCCTAGAGATCAATTCGGTAAATACCCTTTTTCCTCCGAGATGCGAGCGCGTCGCCCCCCTGGTAGGCCAAGAAAGTAGGGTCAGGTAAAGAACCTCTCCGAGTCACGCCTGGGTATTGCACCTGAGTCTCTTGAGTTGGTGGCGGAGGATGAGAGCGATGGAAAGACCATTTAGCCTCCCTCGCTCCGCAACCCTTTACAAGGAAAAGCGACCTCTTGAAAATGATGATGATTCTTTCTTCTGCACCAACTTTCGTCTCCACCACCGCTAACATAAACAAAGGGCTGCCAAATCCACCAAGACGGCTCTATGTCATCTGATGGAAATTATTCAAAATGCTCTTGACACTAATGAGACAACAATATGTGCCTACTTGTAGATATCGAAGGGGCAGTAATTTGACAACAGATCACACGAAGCATCGAACCCTATAGATAGGAAGGGAGCAAATAGTACAGTTCCATTTTTTAGGTGAATGCATGAGCTGCTGAGCACAAGATCAGTGCAGAAGCACACATTGCACGAAATTTTGAAGCACATAAAGAGGGAGCCCACAAGGCGGAACACTTTGAACCCTAATGTAGAGACTAGTTGTTAATGAACTGTTTACATTAACCTAGACATCAACTGTCAGGCAAAGGGAGGATAAGGTGAATTATGTCAAGGAAATTTGTTGTTCTTCTTGGGAAACTCCCCCTTCTGGCTCAGGGTGACAGTTTGAGGAAGTTTAGCTTTGAGAAGAACCTCGTCAACCTTGGCACTAAAAAGGGGTGGAGTGATCCACAATACATAGACTTGGCAACAGCACAAACAAATGGTATACAGAAGAGTCAAAAACTGATGGTCCGCGTTAGCAAATATTCGCTTAAATATACGCTTCACTTGTGTCTTATTTAGTCTTGTCAGAAGTTACAGGAATCGCGACATAGCAATAATGTTAGACAGCCAGGCAGCTGTCAAGTGTCAAGGCGCTAAATCCCACGTAGTCAGATCCAAAATTGTATGGGATTGCCTACACAACCTTAATTATCTAGGCAAGGTCAATAAAGTGGCCAAAATGCTCAATAAGGATATGGCTACCTGGTCGAGTTGGAATAACGAAAGCGAAGCTACCCTTTATAAGAACCTGGACCTTTCTGCGGGATAGAGTAACACACCCTTAGGGTGAAGAATTCATTAGAAGGGAGAAGGCAAACCGAGCTTATATCAGGGAAAGCCGTCAAGGCCTGCAACAAGTTTAAAATACATTGTAGGGAATTACAACCAGAGGATTTTCATATGCTTGCATCGCCTTTCCTAATCGTCACCTAAAAAAAAAAAGACTCGTTCTTTTGGACTCGTTCCTTGTCACGGTCCCCACCTCCAGGAGGCAGGGTCTGACAAGCCCTCCTAGAGAATCATTTGTCATCATTCGGCAAAAAATTGTAGGTCCCTTTGTATGTGAGGAAATTAACACACACAGCATACATTGTTGAGAAGTTGGCCCTGGTTCACCTCGATCTGTTGCGCCGCTCTATCTTTTTTTTTTTATTTGCATCGCCTTTAGTTAAAAAACCTACGTATCCTTGCAGAATTCCTAATGGGCCATGAGGGAACACAGTAGGAAATTTGATTTAACGGATGGACCCATCATATTGCAATCCTGTGTAGCCCTGAACCACAAAAAAATAAAATATCTGCGGAAGGACCGGACCATAAGAGAAGTACTTTCCTTGGACCCACTTCTGAATCTCAGATCTCTACTTTAAACTGGACTAGAGAAAGTGCTCCAGGATAAATTATCTCAGCCAGAGCGAAACATGAGCACATAGCCTTGATATAATTCAGTAATAAAAAATAGGGCGAAAGGAGCATTTTTGAGGGAACAAACCTCTCCAAGGCTTTCAGGGGCACAGTGCAAAGCCCAGCTTCCTAAAAATAATACGGTTTTCTAGTAATGTCTGGAACTAAAATAAGTGTTTGATATTATTCAATATTATTATTCAATAATGTAACAAATCTTTGTGGGGTGCCGTGGCGTAGTGGTTAGTGTGTGTGCTTACTACGGCGGAGGTCTGGGTTCGAATCCTGCCATCGTCACCTGAAAAAAAGGCTTGTTCTTTTTCACGGTCCCCACCTCTGCGAGGGTTTGACAAGCCCTCCGAGAGTATCAATTGTCTTGAAAAACTTCTCAAAGTGCCGTTCGGATTCGGCAAAAAATTGTAGGTCCCCTTGTATGTAAAGAAATTAACACACCAGCATACATTTGAGAAGTTGGCCCTGGTTCAGCTCGAGCTGTTGCGCCAGTCTATTTATTTTTTTTATAACAAATCTTTTCAAGCGGAATTTTTAAATCTCTAGCTTATAGTAAAGTCAACAAGCCGCTTCATAATATATACGATATTTACCATAATAAACGTCTATTATAGATGACAAATTAGGTATGAGTTTCCGGGCCCTTCGTCCTTTCTTAATTGCCCTGACGTCTAACACTTAAAGGCATTTCCCTTATCGTTCAATCATAGTTTGTAGAATCCCCCGGCAAAATGCTGATTCCTTCGTGATAGCAATATTATACAAAACGTTCGCAAGTGCCCCCAATAAAATTATCACTCACACAACAAATCACGCACGCTCAACACACAACTAAATTGCCACCAATTGCGCCTACACAGGCAGATGGAATTTATGAATTGTTCACATGAAAATCCTCGAAAAATACGCACTTACCACCCGCTGCTTCACCAATACAAACACACACACTTTTGGGATGGGAGAATTCCCGTACATTAGCGCACTTAAGGCAGCATAAATTCGAAATTGAGGATACAACACAACACTTATATACAGAAGACACCCAACATCGTACATACCTCCATGACGAATAATGCCAACTTCCTGAAGAATGGAGGCAGCCAAGTCGGCCTTCTGACGTGAGCTCTCGTAGCGTTCGGAATTCAAGGGCACCTGCAGCGGTCGAAACAGCGTCGAGATGCAAAGCGTTCCAAGATTCTCAGTTGAAATGTCGTGTATTGTCACCAGGGATTGCTCGATGGCATCCTGTAAACAAGCAGAGGGAAGAAATATGAATTTGAATAATCCCCATCGCAGTCGGCGGGCCAATGCCAAGGAATGTGATATTAAATTGTAAGCTTACCCTGCTCACCACACTGCCATCTGCGATACGGATTATGTTCTTTAACGCTGCGGCATTCTCAGCTCTGACGGTGAGGGCGAGCAATTTGAAAATCCATGCCAAATATATGAGACAGCTTCTGCCAGCTATAGAGCGGTGGTACCTCCATGGCCATGTCATCAGCAATTTCATTGCTGATTTGCATTGGTAATCTATCCTGAAACGAGAGAATGGATGCGTGTGGTAAAATAACAATTGGTCCTGTTGTAAAAAAGAAAAAGAAAGACCGGAGTGCGGCATTAAAGGTTCAAACAATAAACTTCTATTATCTTCAATTTCACAGCACGAGATACTATACACCGCCACCGCACAGCGCAAGGTAATCAATTACATAATAAAACATCAATACAGCTCCCCCAGGGGAGGAAACGTTGTAAATCTGTGCAAATACAGCACGCAACCAAGTTGTTTGCCAGCAGTTTTGATTGCCTTCGGTAAAACGTGTAAGAGTCGATAAGGGTCGGATAAATCTGAACGGAGATTGTGGTGTGAAATGGCATTTAAAATGCCGATACAAAAGACTTGAAGTTTCAGTTGTTTTACTTACTTGGATGAGCAATAAAACTGACCTATACAGTCATTGTTTCGGGGCGTGTGCGGCATCAAGAGGGCTCTTGAACCTGCGATGTGGGCAAATAAAACGTGCCAGCTAGGCAAGAGTGACTATAACATTTGAGAAGTCATTGGTTTACGTTGAGTTTTGGTCAATGGTGACATTAGAGGCTGTAAAATAGTTTAAGGAACCCTATCTTATCCATGGAAATGGAGGATAACGCAGCAGTTGCGGTCGTGGAGACACGTCATCGAAATCATGGAGCTGTGGATTTTGTTTACTATTCAGAAAAGGCAATTAAAAGTCTAGATAATAAATATACCTAGCCTACCTATTGTTATAGGGGTATACTAAGTAATTTTTTTCCCACAAATTTGTAGATCTGAGGATGGAAGATGGTATTTAAAACTACCTTTCAGACTGACAGAAGTCCAATAAAAAATTGCTGTTACCTGTTGCCCTTGAAAAATCTCGGATATACGTCAAAGTGGTTTGTTATGTTTTGTAGACTTTGAAAATGTCTTACGACCGGGACAATTGGGATGAAAGTTGTTAATGGCCAACTTCCCCTGCGACTCTTTAAATTAGTCCAGCAATAATTCTAAACGCGGAGCTCACTTTTCTGGTCAAAATTAAACATAAGCTTCCAAATCCCATAAACCTCCACCCTATTCTTAAGTGCCCTAGAATAGGAACCGTATGGATTAGAAAGTGATTTCTTCAATCCGTTAAAGAGATTGATCTTGAAGTCATATCCGCTCGAATCAGTAATCTTGTAGTTTTGTCCTGCACCTCGTAGATATTTTGTCAGACTACGCAGGGTAGGGACTTACACACTAAGAAAGTGAAAAGAACCAAACTATCTTTCCAAAAAGCCGCTTAGCGATAGTCCTTAGGCTAAAAGTTCCTTATGCCAAGTTCGTTGGTTCCTCAGCTTAGGCAAAAACTAGTGGTAAGAGGGGAACAAATAAGGCCTCGAATAAGTTTAACAATAAAACTCAAACGAAGAAAGACCGAATACGATTATAGACCCCGATTTGTAGTTCCAGCTCGAAAACATTTCCGCCTGTCCTCATGCGGTAATGTGACATTTATAGGAGCTGTTAGAAACGGTTGACAAGGTCAGGTATAATAAAGCAAAAAGTTTCCTTAAAGGACTGTATAAAAGTAAGGATGAGGATTCCTGAGGATTCCTGCGGATCATAATGATAATCTTGTATCCGTATCGAAGGCACTTTCAAAAACATCGGGCCAATATTTGGTCACCGTCTTTCGCAAAGACGCTGAGGCTAGTGATCTTCATGTAACGACAAAGAGCATGTCTGGAGTGCGATGTCAAAGTTGTACTCAGAGACTTAAATGCTATAGCAACGGAAGATTTACTAACTAGACTCAAAGTTCCCAAGCCTTAGAATTCACAAGGCAATCTGGCGGTCTCCAGACGGTCGAACCGCCAAGCAAACAGATCAGCTGTCGACGCAAGACACTCATCTTTTTAGGGAAAACTTTTACCTCCTTGAAAAAGAAACTAAATTTTGGACGCTTTGAGCCCATCTGTTCCCAGCGTAGCCAAAAGCTTACAGCAATTGTTTGAGCACAGGGCTGCTGAGATGAAATCCGGGTCTGGGCCATTTAACGGGCCCGCTGTTTTTTTTCTTCAGTAGTTAAGTTGGGAGCGAGCCCAACAAAACATCACCGCAGGCGCACAGCCAGTGACGAAATGCCATTTTTGAAGGCTTTTCACATATTTTTATGCTCTGTTAAGCCACCAACAAATTTGTTTGCATTCAAAATTAATTTTTACCCTAAACCTTAACCAATAAATCAATGCTTATCGTTGTTTTGATTGCTTGAATCTATATTGAAAACATGTACCTATTTATAGTAATTTACGTAACTTTAAGAAAAAGTATGGTCCCTTGGAAAACTGCTGGCCCGATGGTAATCCACCCGTTCTAATCCATCTCGTCGATGCCCCTGCTTGAGTAAAAAAAGATTTCCTGCTTAGCGTTTATCATTAAAACAGCGACATCGTTAAAGGGGTGGTCCCGGAAAAAAAAACCCAACGAAAAAGCCCCCAATTTACAAATCTATATCAGAATACATCATCATGTCGAAAATAATGTCGTAAGTAACTGTTTACTTGCAACAGCTTACAAAACTAGAGTTCTCTGGCGTCCTTTTGGGAAAAAGAAAAAGCGTCAGAAATATGATTTCTTAAATTTTTTTCAAAAACATGCACCCCATTCATATATTTCGCTGCGTATCTTGAAAAGCAAGATTTTAAAGGAACAATTTTTAAAATCAAAATTTTGAAAGCAGAATTCTGTAAAAATGATTTCGACCCACCCAGAATTCTGACCCTATTCTATATTTAATATCATGTCCATGGCTCGGTACGGTGCAAGCCAAATGCGAAAATGTTGCAGCGTTTAAGAAGGCTTACAAATAAAGAGTATTGAATCAAGCCAAGGGAATAGAAGATAAACAGTTAAGGCGGAAAAAGGGGTTCATAGTCAGGAGAATAATACCTGGCAAAGCTGAATTCGAGATTGGCGCCGCCAAAACTGATTAAACTGTGCCGTCTTTATAACGTAAGAAAATACCTAGTAAATTGTGAGAACACTGCTCCTCAGTAGTGTTCCAAAAAATCGAGATGCGCATCAATCTATTTCTGCAATCTTGTTAAGTCGGAATACACTATCTATATTGATGTCATGGACGAAGTTCACATCATCTTCCGCCCCAAACCGTGCCGTGATAAAGTCTTTCGCACCGATTGAAGCACAGGTGACGTTGGTCGATCATTTAGTTGAAGATCAGTTATGATCAGTTTGAAAACTTTTTAATTCTTCCAAGCTATCCAATGCTTACGTGAAAACCAAGTCAGGCCTGTCAGTGGCAATTGTAATTTCGTCATATAGGTATTACCTCTCTTTTTGACTTTGGTCTGCCACAGAAAGTCCGGGTATGATTCGGTGCGAAGATAACCATCTTATACTCTTAGGTACTTTTCGCAACTTTGCATTACTGTATTTTGAATATAGTTGCCAAAGATAGCATTTTTCTTCGAATCTTGGGCCCCTTCAGTCAAAGGCTTCTTTTCTACTAGGATCTTAATGTAATGCCTAAATTCAACTTGTGTTATTATCTTTAACCTCGCTTGGGCTGCCCCACAAGCAGCATTGGATCTCTTTTAACACAATGACATTAAAGAAATCCAAAATAGCTCTTAAATTTTTAGTGCCACTAGACTGACGATCTGTAGAAATGATGGGTTTATTTTGCATGCCAACTTAGAGTCCAGACTAGGGTAACCCCAAATATTTGGCTCCAGGGTGCAGCATCAGATGCAAACTTGATTTTTCCTTAATTTCGTAGCAAACAGAACCCGCTCGGATTTTAAGGAGCTGAATTCGCTTTATGTGGCCCATGTAGATATAGATCGTTTTTGAATGCAAATCCCATTAATTTTAGCACACACGACAGAAATCCACCTTAAAATGACTTCCTGCATCCACACACGTTAATTTTTGTTACGTCGAAAATCTGGCTTTTGGGTAAGAACATTTCCTGGCCATGATTGTTAAACGTTCCCGCATTGTAAAAGTATCCGATTACAAAAGAGGTAACTCAAAAGAGCTTGTTCTTACAGAAGTATGAATATCTCCAGCACTATCAACAACATCTATTTTCAACGCCAGCAAACAGGTAGGTATTCACTTTTCAAACAGAAAAATAATATCGACAACATCTTGAAGACACTGCGCAAGGATCTAATCCAATAACCAAACGATTATGCTGCAATATTGTCTCCATAAGGCGAAAGGAATACACTTAAAAAAAGAAAATTCCCAAGCCCGAATTAATCAGTTCATCAAGTTAATCAAATCCAATGGATCCACGTCCATCTTCTGTCTACTCACGCACAATTCCCTTGCAACTTTTTTTTTTGCACGCAAATTACTGCCGCCAGGTTAGCTGTGCGTTTAATAATAACACGGACGGTGCTTTATGAGACGTAAAAGAAACCAAGAGAATAAAAAAATCATCCCGGACCCTTAGCGCCTCCTACTTTGATGTGTTTGCTTGCAGTGGAAATGGCCAACATCCCATCATTCAGGCTCACCCACTTTCAACATCCCTTTGGCCATAGGCGCTTACATACAAAAGGAGGCTGGAGCAAACATAAACAGACCAAAAAATCGATAAATGTACAGCACGCTATAAATTTATATCTATATATAATACCCGAGACCGGTACACAGCATTATCCATGCTGTCATCGTGTCCTTAATAATGTTGAATTAAGCTGTTCTCTGTTTGTAGGCGAGGTGTGTGCGTGTGAATGTATGTTTGATTGTTTGCATATCCAAATCGAGAATAACGCCACGAGTAAGTCAGTGGAAAAGTTTGTATTATCCGACCAGACTCAGGCACGTTACCGCCAATAATGATATTCTAATGGGTCGCCGGGGACGAGAACACCACTCGTACACAACAGTCCTTCACGGCGCACAAGAGCACTTCTCTTCCGGCATGTGAATCCATACACAAAACCCGGTGACTGGTCATTCGACAAATTGCCGGCAATATCTAGATATCGTGACGCTGAGCAATTAAACTTGTTTTTTTTTCTTCTTCTTTTTGTTGTATTTGCCTTTCAAGTGTGACCGGCCCATAAGGATATTTGGAGTAATTAGGAGAAGAGGAGCAAGCAGGGTGGTCGATTACAATTTCCGGAAATTAAGTGCCAACAACATTTTGATGGACAAATTAAAATTGTACGATTTATACGGCGAGTTTTTTAGGTTCGCGAGCGCATCTTTAGTTTAATCAAAAAGTTCGGATCTCAAGTAAAGCGATTAAAAATGTTTTCTTAAGTGAAAAAAAGTACGCATACGCCACCGAAGACAAACAGCAGAGGGGACCGTTTTTATTATGACAGGACATTTGAGTTTATGTTTATCATGTTCTTTAAGTGTCGTTAGGAAGTGCTTAATGAAGCTTGAGTTGATTTTTGTTTCAATTATGCGAGACATAAAAGAATTCCATGGCTATCCCAACATTGCTGGGGGAGAACTTTTTACTTGACACTTTATGATTGGCACGCTGCCTGCGCTGTTTCGATAGGGTGCAAGTGTGAGTTTTGGATAATAAACGGGCTTTATTTAGTTATGGATCATCCAGTGATCGCTAGCTAGAACTGATCAAAGAAAACCGTCAAATATGCAGTGACACACAGAGTCGTCATGTTGAAGGTTGGGTTTAAAGAATTTGCAGCTTAAACCTAAGAGAAATCTTATTGAAAACTTTTGACTTAGACAGAGTTTCTTGATATTTTACATTCATCTTGGTGTTAGTAACATTCTTCCATTTGAGAAGACATTGTCTGCATAGGATTATTTAAAAGTTACGGTACAGATATTTTTTTTAACTCTGATTTCTTTATATGCTGCTGATTTTAATATAAATTTTTTAATGTCAGGTATAATTTTTCATGTCAGAAAATTAATTTTTTTGGTGCGTGGTTTTGTTTTTAATTTTATGTCCGAATTACATTTCAATGACACATGTATTTAGTAAAGGGCCCTAATACCATGTCTCCACCGGGCACTAATACGCGATTAATTTAAATCCTTATTAAATCCTCTACAAATCACGCGGTTTAACATACAAAAAAAATAAATCATCTCGGCAAGCGATTAAAAATAAATCCTGTCATAAATCCTATTCACCCAATTCAAAAACCTATTTTCTGCACCTTTGTAACAGTTTGAGAATCAAAAAAGGAGACTGAAACTGTCCCTGTACGACAGAGCTGTCACAAGAACGTTTTCTATTGGGATTTTTACAGCGAATCGTTTTTTTCTTCTGGAAAATGACATCGCCACTATCTTTTGAGAGCCAAAATGACAGAAACAGATTGTTCGTGTCAAACTTTATATTTGTTTTCTATATTTGCCCAAATAATGCCCAATCTAACCAATGCAATGTAAATATAAATATAAATATAAATATAAATATAAATATAAATATAAATATAAATATAAATATAAATATAAATATAAATATAAATATAAATATAAATATAAATATAAATATAAATATAAATATAAATATAAATATAAATATAAATATAAATATAAATATAAATATAAATATAAATATAAATATAAATATAAATATAAATATAAATATAAATATAAATATAAATATAAATATAAATATAAATATAAATATAAATATAAATATAAATATAAATATAAATATAAATATAAATATAAATATAAATATAAATATAAATATAAATATAAATATAAATATAAATATAAATATAAATATAAATATAAATATAAATATAAATATAAATATAAATATAAATATAAATATAAATATAAATATAAATATAAATATAATATAAATATAAATATAAATATAAATATAAATATAAATATAAATATAAATATAAATATAAATATAAATATAAATATAAATATAAATATAAATATAAATATAAATATAAATATAAATATAAATATAAATATAAATATAAATATAAATATAAATATAAATATAAATATAAATATAAATATAAATATAAATATAAATATAAATATAAATATAAATATAAATATAAATATAAATATAAATATAAATATAAATATAAATATAAATATAAATATAAATATAAATATAAATATAAATATAAATATAAATATAAATATAAATATAAATATAAATATAAATATAAATATAAATATAAATATAAATATAAATATAAATATAAATATAAATATAAATATAAATATAAATATAAATATAAATATAAATATAAATATAAATATAAATATAAATATAAATATAAATATAAATATAAATATAATATAAAATATAAATATAAATATAAATATAAATATAAATATAAATATAAATATAAATATAAATATAAATATAAATATAAATATAAATATAAATATAAATATAAATATAAATATAAATATAAATATAAATATAAATATAAATATAAATATAAATATAAATATAAATATAAATATAAATATAAATATAAATATAAATATAAATATAAATATAAATATAAATATAAATATAAATATAAATATAAATATAAATATAAATATAAATATAAATATAAATATAAATATAAATATAAATATAAATATAAATATAAACATATAGACCTTGTCGTATCCT